>JAHLJT010002406.1:56445509-57045509 GCA_031308135.1 Acheta domesticus
ATCATTGCACAAATCGACTGGGGGAAAATGTATAAAAAGTGTTTGAAGTCACTGTCCATTTCCTTAACAAACCTTTCCTACTTATTTGGAATAGCTTAGGTAAGAGGAAAGTCATCGTTGCATTGTAAAAAAATTAATAGTTTTGGATCAGAAAATACAAATACACGTGTAAGACATGCAGTATACTTTATATCGCTAAAAATTGTAAACTCTTATCATAGATATAATTTTTCAATGTGAGCTGTTCAATATAACAACATTGTATGAGATACGAAACATTGTGTATATCAGGGAATGTTTACTTTTCTTACAAATAGGTTAAACATATAATTCTGTTGATCTTGACCTCTTCATATAAATATAGTATGGGTAATCGTGAAGGTAGGTCAATAAATTTTAGTTATTCTTACAGTGCCAACGTTTCGGCCATTTATTTGTCCTGCTTAAGGGCTATAAATATACAATACATACAAAATAAATGTAATGTAATGAAAAATCATGTAACCATGTGCACTACCTGGATATTTATTTTCTATGTATTGTATATTTATAGTCCTGAAGCAGGCCAAATAAATGGCCGAAACGTTGGTACTGTAAGAATAACTAAAATTTATTGACCTACCTTCACGATTACCCATACTTTAGTTAAACATATCAAGCTTCAGAGGCAAAATTCCCTTTCATAAAAAGAAAAGGTTATTCACAACTCTTTGCTCAAGTACTTATAATACCTTTCAGAAAAAAAGAAGTGACAAACTGGATTCCTCTGCGTCTTCTCTTCGACAGCGCCTGGTTGCCTCTCGGCGATTTGCCCCAATTTATTTACTTGGAATCGGAGCCACAGAAACCCCGTCTCTTCGCCAAGCCCCGAGAATCTTTCTGCTGTCAGAGGTCGCGGAGAGAGAAATCCTGTTAGGAGATCCTGGAACTGCATCAACGCTCTTCGTACCGATCGCCAACTCTGACGAACATTTTTCTCTTTGGCACCCCCACCCTCTCCCACTCCACCCCCCCCTTCCCACACCCTGCTGCTTTCACTTAGCTGCTTTTCTTCCCACTGATCTTTCGGCCGGCGATTTCTACAACTTATTCGCTGTGTTCATCATAGTTATTTCCTCCTTTGCCAGCCACGTGACGTCTACGGTTTGCTCTCTCCAACTCTCTCATTACTGCAGGAGCCTTTGCTACTCAGCACGTGGGAACGCCGTAAACAGCGGCAAACGAAGACTCCTGAGAATTCTCAATAAGGAAGATATTCTCATATCTTCCTCAATAGGAAATAATAATTATAACTCGACCAAGCGAAGAATGAAGGATGCGATTGCGGCGCGTCGTGGAACTAACAGTGTAAACACGGGTCTGTACAATCAGTTTAGCTAACAAAAGTCGCCAGGAGCGTGAAGCGAGTTCTGAGACTGCTTCTACGGAATCAACCATGGCCTCCTTCATAGAGACTGATGAAATATAACTTCAGAAACACATTATGAAAGATTTGCACTGACTATTTTATTTT
Source organism: Acheta domesticus (assembly GCA_031308135.1). NCBI lineage: Eukaryota > Metazoa > Arthropoda > Insecta > Orthoptera > Gryllidae > Acheta > Acheta domesticus. Next base: position 56,447,023 of record JAHLJT010002406.1, read on the forward strand.
TGTTCCTTATTTTAAGTTGCTTTTCTACTTTTCACCGTTGTAGTACAAGAATGTAATAAATTTTTTTTTATTGAATTTTTAATACTTATTCATTGAATTTAAACATTTTGTATCCTTCTTCATTAATCTTTTTGTACATGATCTTTAGGCGGTTTGTTAGGTATGCAATAAAGTACCAAAACATTAACTTTATGTTGAAAGAATCTACAATATTCTTCATTACGGTGGCAGTTAGTTCTTACATTAACAAGTATGTTATGTAGTATATATTCTGAGAAACTACTTGAGTTAATTTAAAGGATTTATATGAATGTTACTGCTCATCGAAGGAATTAGTTTTAAACTTTTATATCGTTTTGCAGAGAAAAGTTAAATTTTATTTCTTCCAATATGAGGTGTAGACGTGTCCAAATACAGTTGAAATATTCATTGAGAAGACACTAGATTTTCGACGAAATAAATAGCTCTTTTTTTTCGCAATAATTTAGCACGGTCCCATTTTAATTTTGAATTGAGTATCCTTATATCTCCGTCTCTGTTGTTTCGGCTGTAAACACAGACGGTGGCGCGATCCTGTAAACATCATTCTCAACTTGGTCAAGCTATAATAATAATAATAATAATAATAATAATAATAATAATTATTATTATTATTATTATTATTATTATTATTGTTTTTATTATTATTATTATTATTGTTGTTGTTTTGTAATTTGTAGTTTATTAGCTCTTTTTGTGTTTGAGGTCCAAATAAGTCAGAGAATTTTCATCTAGTTCCAATACAAATTGACATAAAATTACTCATCTATATTATTCATTCATATACAAATTCATAAAATTAATTTAGTTCACACAAACACATGCTCATTCATAGATAATACATTATGCTTTAAAAAATATTTATGAGTAAATTGTTTCTTTTATTGACTGAGTTCTGCACACACTGTTTTTTGTTGTCAGACCGTAGGTTTGTTTATCTTCAACTATTATTTAATTTTGTTGGTAGAACCTTTGGTGGTTGGGCTTTGGAAATTTAATGTCTGAGTATTAGGCTATAAGAATAATTTCTGCAAACCTACGATGGCAATGCTTACATTCACCCTCGACCGTTTTCTTCGTTAAATTATCCTTGCATCTTATCTGTAACTTGGGTTCCTACTTTTTCTACATCTGCTCTTTCTCTCTCTAAAAGTTTATTCATGGCTCGTTAATCTCTCTTTCCTCGCATTATTCCTAGCACTACCATATTCTTCCAACAGGCCTTGCGACTCTGCTATCACAGTCACACCTCTCCCCCTTCATTCCTCTTTTGATCTGCCTCCTCCGTCGCATCACTTCTACCTTTATATTTCTCCTTTTCTTTTCATTTACCCCATTGATTTTTCTTCATTTCTTTCTCTTCGCCGTCGCGGGTTAATGATTAATTTACAGTTTCCAGACGCATAAAATGTTTGGGTCATTAGTGTTATACAAGGTGAGATGCATGCTACATTTCGGGAGGTGATGATAAATCCTGATATCAATGGAGAACTTCACGCGAGTGTGTAGGGTTTCCCCCAGCTATCTCGCTCAGAGGGCATCCGGAGTTCCAATCGTCTGACTGCTCTCCTGACATATGTGTACTGGATGTAAGTGACGTGTGTGTTAGGGAAGAGGAGATAACAAAGATGAGGAAGAAATGATCGCACGCGACCTCTGGCCTATTTGTCAGTAACGCTCGGGTATTCGTTTCTTACATATCGGAGAAACCACGGATAATCACCGATCAGAGCAGCCGGCGACTAGAATTCTCCTCCAGGCAGTGATTGATTTTGATGTAGATATATAGCTACTGCCTTTTCAGTCCCTTATTCCCAAGCATTCCTCCGTCACTCCACACTATACCCCTCTCGCCCAAATGCTCACCGCGTCCCCGACGATGGCAGGATTTTGGACACTAGCTTGCTAGGACAATTCTAGTAGATGGTTGCTCGGATCGGCAGTGTTTCGTTGTTTCTCTGATCAATGCCAGAGCAGTACGCTGAAAACAACGGGCTACCGCGCGCGATCTTTCCTATCCCATCCCTGTGGAGTGACGGAGGAATGGTTGAGAATAAGTGGTTGAAAAGGCGGTAGCTTCATATCTAGATCGGAATCAATCACTGCCTGGAGGAGAATTGTAGTCGCCGGCTTCTCTGATCAGTATTTTCCCAGTTTCTCCCCTCTCCCACACATTTACACTAACATGCATTTCACTAACATGCACTCATTCCGGGAGATCGGTCGGGGGCTAAGAGCTTGTCCCGGCTGGGGCGGTGCCTCGCTGGTGGCAGACACCTGGTTGAGGGCAAAATCCCGTTAGTCGACGGTAGGTCGGCGCGGTATTTCACCATCCAGCGGGAGAAGACACCTCCCCCGAGCAAATCACGCACCACACTTACGGGATTAATAGTAGGAACGTATTAGTTGAGGACGGGAATTAGACTATACGGAACTTGGTATCTGGCGAGCCCGGAATCACTACCAATCAATCAGCTGTCCGTCTCATGGCGAGTTTTGAAGTTGCGAGTGACGGATGAGTGCTTCCCGCCCGCCCTGCTCTCGGGCGCTCGTAAACAGCTGAAGACGGACACTCACGAGGCCTCGTCGCTTTTTCAATGGGCGCTTTCAAAGCGGCCGGCGGAGGCCGCGGCGGCGGCGGTGGCGGCGGAAGCGGCGGCGGAGGCGGCGGCGGAGGCGGCGGCGGAGGCGGAGGCGGAGGCGGCGGCGGCGGCGGCGGCGGCGGAGGCGGCGGCGGAGGCGGCGGCGGAGGCGGCGGCGGAGGCGGCGGCGGAGGCGGCGGCGGCGGCGGCGGCGGCGGAGGCGGCGGCGGAGGCGGCGGCGGAGGCGGCGGCGGCGGCGGAGGCGGAGGCGGCGGCGGAGGCGGCGGCGGAGGCGGCGGCGGAGGCGGCGGCGGAGGCGGCGGCGGAGGCGGCGGCGGAGGCGGCGGCGGAGGCGGCGGCGGCGGCGGCGGCGGAGGCGGCGGCGGAGGCGGCGGCGGAGGCGGCGGCGGAGGCGGCGGCGGCGGCGGCGGAGGCGGCGGCGGAGGCGGCGGCGGAGGCGGCGGCGGAGGCGGAGGCGGCGGCGCAGGCGGGGGAGGAGGCAGAGGCGGCGGCGAACGCGGAGGCGGCAGGGGAGGCGGCGGCGCAGGCGGCGGCGGAGGCGGCGAACCCGGGGCGGCGCCAGTGGCGCTCTCAGCGGCTAAATCCGAGCGCGGCTTTCGCGGCACAATGAAGCATTGTTTCCGCTGTATCATTAACCTAGATATTATTTAAGGGGCCGCTCACGGCCGGCCGCCTCAGCCGATTATTCTTTCATTAGCAGTGCGCCGCGCTGCCCGCGCTTAAAGGGGAGGCTCAACCTGCATTCGAGGGCGAAGAAGAGAGCCGTTGTGCACTCGCGCGGAAGTAGATCTCCTCTCGCGCTTTCATTACATTTTCAGTTTCAACTCCTAGCTTTATTAAGGTTATTAATATTGCATTTTCTTGCGAGATAAAAAGGAATTGCTAAGCAGATTTTAGCTTTATTTTTTACTTCCTTAATTTCGCGAAACGAATTGTTCATGTCTCTCTGTATTTACACGAAAGGCAAAACAAATGATAGTGGGAAATCTCTAGTATTCTTTCTCTTCGTTTGTAATGCGTGTTGCTCACACAAACGGTAGTACATATTCAAAAGTAATTTTTTTTTCAAAATACTTTTCACTTTCAGGAGTCAAATGTTATAGCGTAGATCGGGAAAACGCACGAAATGCCTCTCTATTTAAATGACTCATTAGATTGAGTAGTGTTGATACTACTGTAATCAAATTTGATTTTTCTTACAATGATAATTTGCTTGATAGAAAACAATATACGTATTTTAATTTTGTTTAGAACTTTTGGTTTTTGAAATTAAAATGTTAGTGGTGTATTTATTAACTTGGCGTCACTATGTGCAGAATAAGACCAATTTCTTGATAGCATTCTTAAATTACGCAAACTTTGTTCAATTGTAAATAAAATATTAATTTTTATATTTTTATAAAGTGGACATTTGAAGTTTAACTTAATTTTTAAGTTGAAGTGAAAATTAATTAATATTATTTTTGTAAAATACTTTACTCAAATATTGAAATGGTTATATGATATATAAATGTATCATATTATTCATTACTTAAACGATTCAGAGACCATTTAAGATTTTTATTTTGTTACCAATGCCGTACTTTTCTCACATTGTTAGTGATTTTCCTTTATTGAAGACAAAATGGAAGGTATTTCAGTTTATGGCACGCACAGAAATGTAATTCATATAAATTAAGACGAATGTTTCATCAGAGACACCTTTGATAGAGACAAAGGAGATAGACCTATCTCTACATTCCCTAGACATTTCCTACGTTCTCAAACAGTATCGAATGTACCCTATAGTTTGGCTTACTTATTGATGATAAACAGATAAGAGAGGTACGAGCATGGACGTCTATAAAAAATAGATTATTCAGCGTCAAATTGCATTCCAAAAGAAGTCATCATAATGTTTTTGCAAGGATGATGCTTGTATGAATATTCACGCAGTGAAGTTTGTGCCAAAATTGTAACTAGACAACGCTGAAACACAAATTTAACTACAGGTTGGAAATACAGTCAGCAAAGAGCAGTTTTTGAAGCCAACGTACATCGCCTTACGTAATTAAACGTCTCGTTTTGTTTATCAAGCACGGATACAGCCAGGCTTTTAACTCCATGTCTATGATCTTCTTTCTCAACAGAGAAACATCTGAGTCTGAAAAGTACCAACTTAATGGCCGCCCTATAAAACAGCAGAGACTCGCAGCTCCCCCCACCTTTCCCACCCGACGATGAGCTCCAGATCGTATATTTGCTCGCTAGCACTAGAGCACGGGAGAGGTTCAACCTCTCTTTCGCTCTCTCTCTCCCTCTCTCTCTCCCTCTCTCTCTCTCCCTCTCTCTCTCCCTCTCTCTCTCCCTCTCTCTCTCTCCCTCTCTCTCTCTCCCTCTCTCTCTCTCTCTCCCTCTCTCTCTTTCAACACAGGCACCACGCCACCTTTAATCCGGCGACAGCGCCGTGTCGAGTGCTCCTTAGCGCTGACAATGGAGCGCAGAAGTCGCCAGCCTGCAACGTGGGGCGAAGTGGGGCGGCGCGGCGCGGCGCGGCCGAACGCGAGCGAGACGTGAAAAGCCGGCTTACGCGGCGGCGCGGAGCGAAGCGGCCAGGGGGCGGGGAGGGGCGGGCGGTCCGGAGAGAACGTTCGCTGAAAAGCACGGAAACATTTACCCACGGAATTCTCCCTAAAATAATACACCTCGTTACCGTCCCCGGTTCCAACGTCGGCGGCGCGCTGCCTGGCCTAACGAAGGCAAAGACTTGCCTTCCCCGCCGCCGCCCCCCCCCCCCAATGAATTTTTGCGCTGTGAAAGGAGCGTCGTGGCGGTAGAAGCCGCCAATAAAAGGGAACACAAATTATTGTGCCTATTACCAGCGATCCGATAAGGCTGCGCGGGGTGCGGGTTGCAGGGAGGAAGGAGGAGAAAAAAAACATATTGCGAATAAATCTCGACGAAATGTGTTTGCTAACAAGGGTGGCCGTTTTCGGACGCAAAGAACGCGGGTGCTGCGCGAGGCGCACTGTTGTCCTTCTTTGCTCTTTGGACGCTGCCCCATTACGGCGCGTCGCGACGCCGCGGGCGCACAATGGCGCCGGCGCAAAGGCTCTCGGGAAGGGCGGGAAAGCGAGACAGATGAAGGCGCCCAATCGGACAATTGAAGGCGAAACGTTCTGTGTGTGTACAACTGTAGTAGTCCTGAAACTTAATATCTTGACTCAACACATAAAATGAAAAATAGTTTTGTGAAATTAGTAAGACCTATAAAATGTTTTAGCTGCTTTAGAAGTAATTGTATATTATTATGAATATTCCAGGAAATAAATTTTGTGACTTTCTTATGGATGTTTTTAAAATGAACCCACAAAAATTTCATTAAAACGTACTGCTCTTATGGCTTCAAAAATGTTGTTTTTTTTTCAACTTTTTGATAGAAAGCGAGAGAGAAGGATATTTTTGAAGGCGTCCAATCGGATAAATTTTAGTAGTCCTAAAACTTAATATTTTGACTGAACATATAAAATGAAAAATAGTTTTGTGAAATTAGTAAGACCAATAATATGTTTTAGTTGCTTTAAAAATAATTGGATATTATTATCAATATTCCAGAAAATAATTTTTTGTGACTTTCTTCTGAATATTCCTAAAATTAAACAACAAAATTTCCATTAAAAATATACTGCGCTCATAGGTTCAAAACAAACAATGTTTTCTTTCACCTTTTGACATAAATTATTAGAGTAATACTTAAAAATCAAGATAATACTCAACACATTATCTTTCAACATTTTAGTACAAAGCATATGACATAAAAGTAGATATTTCAAAAAACTTTATTTTTCCATTACATATTTATCGTAGCATAACTCGTAAAATGATTTTCTAAGGAGATAGTAGTTTATTTCTTTTCCTACCAGAGGAAAACAATTACATTTAGATTTTTGTTTTAAATAAATTGTCTCGGAAATAATGACGTACAACCTATCAAACTACCATTGCTAACGAAACTGAAAATCGAAAATTGAAACCTGGATTTATTGAAGTCTTACAATCTTACTGCATTGGGGTAATAATTAAGAAAATTCTAATAATTTTACAATTTAAATATATACGAGGAAGTTAAATTCGACATTGCAGAAACGGATGTCCACCGGAGAAGGATTAGTGAATCCGGAGGCTGTCCCCAAGAAAAGAGGGACTTCACCACAAACGCCTCTCTCATGTCAAAAATATCATTTCTTGAGAACAGATAAACAAACTGTTTTCAATCTCTGAGGGAAATAGCACTGAAACTAAAGATCCATTTTTTATATTCATAGATCATGACAAAAGATTTACACAATAATTTTTGTAAGAGAATTTCAAAATAGCAAACATGCTTGAAACACAAAGCAAATCTGACGTAGGAAAAAGAATGGATATTCGCAGGTAGAATGGTGTATTTACAAATGTCACGTTGCGTGATACACCATTTCGCGTTTGGTTCGTGGGTGTCTGGGCGATAGCCCTTGCTTTTACACGCTCGCCACAAGAGACCGTTTCGATACGCGACTTCCGCCGGAAGCAATTTTTTGACGGGCGGAAATGAAGGTTTCATAATTACGCTGCTAATTAAATTCACCTGCTCGGCGATCAACGCCGCTATTCATAACCAATCTCTTTAATTACTGATATCGCTGCGGGCCTGTAACACGTGTATCGATCACGTCACATAAGCAGCGGGGTACTCTGGTTACCGAGATTAATTAAGCATTATTTCCATGCACACAGAAAGAGAAAGTAATGGAATTGCTTCCAATTGTATTACTGGAGGCCGATGAATGTCATGTAAAGAGATGAATTACATCCATGTGATAAACTGCTATCCAAAATACATACTGTTGTTAACTGTACAAATTTTGCAGGCATAATTTAATGTATTTGTTTGATGGGAATGATATCCCTTGGCAAAAATTTCCAATGTGCAAACGTAGAAAAAGAATCAAATGAAAATGCGTTTATGTACTTTCCTTCAATCCTCTAGCGGTGTAGTGAGTATTATTAATTATAAATATTAAATTGTAAATTAACATAATTTAAATGAAAGAAACATAGAGTTATTGCTTCTCAAAAAACGTTCCATTGCAATCTAAATCTTCCAGATTTAAATTTACGATTGCATAAACGTCTATCACAGACTAAGACAAATCTCTATTCGAAACAAATGAACGATGACATGAGCCAAATTTGTAGCGTCATTCACTTCCGACCAGGAGCCGACAACAAAGTTATGTCCCGCCATACATTCATCTGTCGAGGTGTGACAGATGCCATGCAGGAATAAGGACTTCCGTGTCCAGAATGAAATTTGAAGCTGTGAAGAAGATATGTAGAAGAGTAAACCAAGTTCGTTATAAATATATTTTCATTTCAAGTTCGTGTTAAATATATTTAAAGAAATACTAAATGTGCTCCTTGTAGTTTTAGGATAATAAATCCAGTTGCTTGACACATTTTTGAGTTAGAAAAGAAATGACCGTACAATGTAGATGACTGCACTTATTAAATATAACCAAAAGGAGTACTTTGATTTCTTGTAATGTAAATAGATGTGAAAGAAAATAATTCAACTATACATGTGGTTAGAAATAAATGTAACAAACTTCTATGTCATACGTATTGTCAAACATTATCATTGACCCGGGATATGCAATGGGAAATTTCTTAAAACTAAGAGACATTTCTGACACCGCGTTGATTTGTTCAGCACTGCAAAATGGCGGAAACAAGAACCCTCAGCGGGCGACATGGCCAGCTGCAATGGCAACACTGAGCTTTTGTCTTCATTGTTCGGCTTTCGCAGCCAAACTTTCTCGCATTGACCGTCACGAGGGTTGATGAATGTGTGGTAATGGCGTTGCACTTGCCCAAAGCTGAACAATAAGGGCAGAAAGCCCAATATTGCCAGAGCGTAGGCCCAAAGACCCCTGAGAGTTCGTGTATCTGGCCAAACATCAGAGCATTTGTGCGTTACCTACCAACAGGGGCGTACAGTTAGATATGTCGCATGTGTATCTTCGTTGTTGTTATGTAAGGCTCGTCCTCACATATTCATAGACAAAACGTTATCATTTTTCATCATTCTATATGCCTTAGAAGATTGTAACATGCATTCTGAACCATCCTATAGATTATAATAATATATACCTCATTATATCTAAAGAGGAACTTAGATATCCTGACGTGAATATGTTATTTTCTATGTTCATGTTACTCATACAATACGAGCACGTCATCATTCATAAAACATTTTTAATTAGTAATGCAATTGAAGTCCTATTAAAATTTGCTCTCATTAACGTGGTAACGCAGTTCAGACGTCACACAAGTGATATTTTCAATTTACACTCATTTGAAATAAATGAATACGTTACATTTTTGTTTATCTTCTTCTTCTTGCTATTGTCGGTCTTATATTCGTCGGTACAAATTTACAATAGAAAAATACTTAGTTTAAGAATTACAACCTCTTTCTAAGCAAAAGAATATTCTATTTTCAATTTGTACTTTGTACCATTCTTCTTGGTGTTTGGCAGTTAGATCTCAGCAGTCAAAGGATTTCCACTCTTTACTGCTTTTGCTACGTGCGCACTGCATGTCTTTCAGGAGAAAGCTAAAGCAAATACAGTGAAACCTGCTTATAACGGAAGAGCACAAGAGCCGATCAAAATTTCCGTTAAAAACAGTTGACCAATATTGCCAGGTTTTAAAATTTTACTAAGCCAAAATGTGCACGTCATCACAAAATAATTATGTTTTCATTAAATGACGTTTCTAGTATATACAAAATGCATAATTGTTTGAAATAGTTTACATGAACTTTCCTAAAAGTATCCCAATGAAAATAATGTAACTAAGATGTTTGTATTGCCTTTTCTTAATTAATGCTTTTTTTCAAAATCAATATTAACAGCATTCAGTATATTTAATATTTCATTGTTATGCTGTGAGACAAAAAATCCTTCAAGTTCTTTATTTGCATAAGTATAGTGCGATTTTTGTAAGTTTACCCCTGAAGGCCCGTCTTCACGATGGAATATGTCACGGTTATTTCGCGTCTTTCTCAGTCGTACCGCTAGATATTGCATTATCGCGACCGTATCAAGCAGTGTTTGCTATCATGCGACATCTAGCGGCAATAGCGAGAAATACTCCAAATGCCTTGTGATATTCCGTCGTGGCCGTAGGGGCTTGAGGGGCAAAATTATAAAAATCTTACTACAGTACATCACAATGTGATTTCATGAGATTTTCGGACGGTAGATTTTGTCTTCCGGAACTCAACTCCTCATCTCAGCTATGTTTATTCTCCATTGGCACTTGCTCGTCACAATTGATAAATTCCTCTGCGGTGAGGTCCCTCCCTATGGCGAGACTCTCACTTGATTTAACAAGTCTTGAAAACTGTGCTCTGAGCAATGCTCTCTCCTGTACTGCTTCCATCCGACAGGCAGAATACTGCTCTATGGAAGTAATTTGCGGCCGTCGACGGCGCAATTCTTTGCATGATTTTGATATCCAATGCTCATCCTTTAAGCCCCTGATAGATTTTGTCAAATGTGACACCGAATCACGTTCATTTATGTGGTAAAGAAACGATTACATAATAAAATGCAATTTAAAGGTCTAAATGATGTTTTGGTCGAGGAATTGAGTCAAAAAGGCGGTATTTTCAGGTAAACAGTACAATTTGACATTTTGTAAGGGCACATGCGGATGGCGGGGTATGTAAAATGGGGACCGGAAGGGGAATAAGAGTTAAGCCTATATGTAATTTGAGGACCGACCCAGAAAAGGGTATACGTAAGTTGAGGACCGACTACCTGGCATTCCAGGTAAAAGTGAATGGTGACCACTGGCATAGCATAGTGGAGGCCGCAGGGGCGGTCGGCTCCAGGCAGCAAAATTTCATTATAAATAATAATAATTCATATTTAGCTGTGATTTAGGGGAATAATAATAATAATATTAATAACAATAATAATATATTGTAAAAGTTTTAACATCTCATATATTTGTCGCACCTACGATTCGCACCCATTGAAATGAGCAGGGAATCTTTCATTACTTACTCTGTGACGAATTCTTTAAATTAGTGTATTATAATGAAATACTGCTAATTGTAGCGACTGGCAACAGTCTATACTGACTTGTTTGGATTCCCTGTATTTTATTTTGTGCGTGGATGGTTTATGGCTAATATTCAGCAAGAATGACTCCTTTAATATAAAGCATAGTGTTCAATATTGTATAATAACATCTGCAAATTAGATTACAGTACGGAAAAGACCCTTCAGGAAAGTCCGTGACTGAAGCTTCGACAATTCTAAGAAAGTTTAATTTACGCATCGTCAATCATTCAATTCACATTAACTTAAGCGAATATAGGGCTACGTATGCGTTTCCAAACTGATTTTAGTGCTCATAAGTGCTTGTAGTGATTGTTAAATTATTGAACATAGTTGAAAAATTGTATTGTGCGTGTACGTATATATTCGACTACGTGAGTATTAAATATTTTATTTAATAGAATGATTAAAATGTAGACGAATAAAGTTGAAGTTAAAGTTAGAAGTTTTGTTTTTAATTCTAACAATTATATTATTTTCAATAAAAATATAAATGGTATTGGTATCGTTATAGCTTCTAATTGGAAATTTGTGTTTTATTTTCAATTCGCTAATAACTGAATCTTGTCGTTCGTCAAGGTATAATCATGAGTAGGGAGTGATTTTGATGACCTGAAGCATCGCCAAAAAATCAATAAAATGATTTTAAATTGTTCTAAGAATGCCCTAAAAGCAAAGAAAAATGGCATAAAAGATGTGATCAAAACCAGTTCCCACGAACAAATCGAGCTGTCGGATACGTTACTGATGTAATTCAGACTTCTGAAGTTCAAGTGAACTCAGCTTTTAAACTATTGGATTGCACTCTTTTTTACCAGGATATCTGTCCTTAGCTATTCCGAAATCAGCAGATCTGCCATGGGACTTGCCACAAACTCCTGCCAGCTGCCATTATCACCGCCCAAAGTACTTTTTTTATTTTCGTAAGTTTTTGGTTTAATCATAGTAGAACGGAAATATTATTCTAAGAACATTAAAACACAGTAAAACTTCGTCCTAAATGGTAATTTTCTTTGAGTTTTCGAAAAACTTCATTAGAAGTCATTTGAAGCACTTAAACTCAATAAATAGAAGTGTTTACAAATTGGTGGAAAAGTGCATATTAACTTTGTTAGAAATCTTAAAAAATACATGTCTAATTTCTGAAAAACCAAAAAATACCATAAAATGAACTTAACGTCATATCAAAGAGTGCAATTTGCACTATCCGTCTGAAATGTTTGAAGAAAACATTTGGAACCTTTTATGAGAAAATGCCGTTTGAGCGTTTCTGAAAATGCGGAATTTGAGCTAGTTTTCATAGAAAACGGTTGAGTTTTCGAGAAAAATTACTGGACATTATTTAAAGCACATGTACTCATAAATGTAATTATGTGAACAAATTGCCGCTAATATAAATATACAAGGATACAAGTGGGATACAAGTAAAAAAAATCATCTATCAAATGTCATCAAAAGATCCGTCTGTCACCACTTCTTTCCCTTTCTGCGTAACACCAGGTTTCACTTCCATCTTTGAAAAAACGTAAATGCTGTTGCTGGTTCAAAGCTCGAAAAGCAAATGAGATTATTGTCATCTCTGGGCCTCTGGAAGAATCTCCGCCGGGCAAGTGAAGGGAAAGGAACAAGGAAATGCTGGCCAGCAGCGCGGCGGCGGCGGCGGCCCTCTTAACGCGCCTATCTGAACTTCCTGCCTCCTCAGTCCGTTTCTTACCTGAGATGGTTTGGTCCTCAATTTACATATAGGATTAAGAAGTAAGCTTCACGAGATAAGATGAAGGGATTATTTGGTCCTCATTTTACATACGCCCGCGGATGGAAAGTTGTATTGTCAAGAAATAACAGAACTTTTCATTTTGGTTGACCATTTTTGCATCAAAACCCGATACCCACTCCCCCAAAAGAGACGCTGTCATCCAAGCATACTGGTCTGCTTTTTATTGAACTGGAAGGAGGCGGATATTCAAATTTTTGAAACAATGTGGTTTGTGCGCCTTTGCAATGACCAATGGTCATTCAAATTGTTCTTTCTCCCTGCAGCAAAGTAATACAGTTAAGCGTTCTGTACTTAATGTTCGACCAATACGAGCATTTCGTAGGAACTATTCTACAAAGCAGCGCAGTTTCGGCGCAGTTTTGTCAAGTTCCAGCGGGTCGCTCCATTTTCGCACTCGGCAGGTTCCGTTAACAGCAGAGAAAATTACATGCATTTTATATAGCAAACGCATGGGACCCATGTATTTTCCGTTGAATGCAGTTTTCCGTTATTACCAAGTGCCGTTTTCGAGAGTTTTCGTATGTAGACTTCCGTCCTGTACTTTTAATATTTTTGAGATCGATACCTATTGCGTATGAATGCTTTAAACGAGATAAAATTTTGATCTTGCGCGTCATGAATGGGTTACAGAAGTATCTTGGCTGGTATGAAGAACCAATCTCTTTAATAATTCTCTCTGAATTTGCAAGAGCAAGAGTAAATTCAGTTGTAGGAAGAGCTGGTACTGTTGCAAATCTCTAGGAAACGACTATTTTCATCACGTGACTCTCATATTGTAACAGTACATCGATCCACATCATATCAAATGTGTATACGAGATTTGAGCCCGTGGAAGAGCCGCACATTGCCGCCACCGCCATCGGCGCCCGCGACCGCACCCGCGCCGCCCCGGCGCCCGCGCCCACTCGAGATTTCTTTGTCACCGTCCAAGACCTTTCACTACGTTCAAACAGGGTAGCGCCCATCGACGGATTAGGCCTCTTAGCGCAGCCGGGGCCGGACGTTGCAGATTTGCGCTTCCCAGAAATACATCAAGGGAAACTTATTCCTGGAATTCTCACACCCCCAAATATTATTTCCTACAGGACATACGCCGGTAATTCTATTGGCTAAAGCGAGGTCTCACTCCCACACCTTTCGTTTAAAATAACGAATCTGACAATAACCTCACAGAGGGATGGTGGGAGACAGAAGTTTGGTGGTGAGCGTATCTGTAGGCAAACTATAGATTCCGAGATTTTACTGACGAGTTAACCTCAAACGGCCTCTCCGGCTCTTGAAGGAGAGCGCGGCATCTGCCGCATATCGCGAAGTGTTAGACTTGCGGTTGATTTTATCATCTCATGTAGTGGAGCAAGCAATAATGTTACGCTCTCCACACTTCAAGTCTGGCGGAGTTATATGGTAACGGATGGTTGCATAGATGCCACACGCCAGCAGTGCCCGAGCTTAGCAGATTCACATAACAAACTGTCGGCGGTCAACATCCGCCCGCGTCGACGTGGATGAGGTATCCCTGCCGCCGGCGTACCCGGCGCTGCCGTAGCCGCCGCCGCCACCGCCGCCACACCCTTTGTGCGGCCACCAACATTGCAGCCAGGGCGAAGGGTCGTCCGCTTACCTGCTACCTGAGGACGATCTCACAGAGGGTGTGATGAACTCTTGCGTCAGTAACAGTTTTTGTAGTTTTGTTTGTTTTTTTATTGCGAGGCGGGCCGCGCGTTGGCCGTGTAACGTAAATTGTAATTATAATGTTACTAGTAGAATGAATAATGTGTTTCTTGGCAATTCATGTTTGCAAGATCTGCTCCTTTCCGCATCCCGCGAAGTTAGAAGAACAGGAATAAATTCGTTAATATTATTATTATTATTTAATAGGTAATTATGACACATTGATACATAATTTCAATTCTTTTAACTATGTGGCTAGGCTGAAGGCCTTTAAGCCATTACAATACCTACATCCTACCGCATTCTAACCTTTCGAATTCTGGCATTCACCCCTAATGGTCTCTTCATCGCATCAAAGCCGCGGAAAGGAGACCATAAGGTACGGCTGAGAAAAAAACCCCTGAAGGGGGAAAAACCTGCCGTCAGAAGACGAGTACATGCTAAACTACTAGTTTTTATTTTCAAAACTATTTATTTATTTCCTGGCGTGGGCATCTTCTCCATCCCGTCTTTGGCCTCCTCAGCCCCTGAAATCAAACACCGCCACAGAAGATCGCCCGCACCACCGCCTCTCCGAACAATTTGCTACTGATTAACTTAATTATCGCTTACTGATTAATTAATTAATACTGACTAATATACTAATTAATATTAATACTGACTAACATACTAATTAATATTAATACTGACTAATATACTAATTAATTAAATTCGTTAATAATCTTCCTGCATAAATGCTTGGGTGGGGGATTATTACAATATGTCATGTTCAAATAATTTTGGTACAACGAACAAATCAGTATGTTTTTGTGTTTAAAACAAAATACAGTCATTGAAAGCGATATTCATGTAAATGGAATTCAATGTTCCAATCTATTTAACAGCAAAAATAATAATCACAAAATTATGGCAATCAAAATATGTAATATACATCTGGAACTACGAGTACAGAATATTAATCACCTCTTAGCCCATTACAGCCCATCGTGAGATATATCATATGCTAACTTCTGGTCAACTCAAATTTGCTTCTTTTGCAATACTTTGTTAATTTTATTTCATCAGTAGACATAGACATCCTAAACGAAACATATAAGCAATTTTTCTTCATTCTTGAATGCCAGATGTCCATTCGCTAAGACACAGTATACTCGTAGCCAGACTGTACACATGACTTGGGTCGGTCTCAAACTTCGTCTGGAACCATGCTTAGCTGCTATATGCTTGTGGTTAAGTCGGAGGGAGGTTCGATGTCAAACAAACGGTGGTTGGTCTGCATCAAATTTGACGGGCATAAAGCAACTCAGTTCTAACGGTTGTTCTTCCTCTTATAGAAAAACGCTCCTACAACCAACGGTTTGCGCTTTGTGGCGCTCTGGTAACAACAATTAGCACTAAATGTTGCAAAAACATGCAGCTAGAAGGCTCTAACGGCTCCTCTGCGAGCACGAACGTGACAACAATGGGCGAGCGCATTGCGAACAAATTTAATTCGCACATTAATGGGTTAGTATGGAAGTAGTAATATAGATTAACAGTATAAACCTATGATTATAGGGTGGTAATCTCCTGTTGGGCAGTAGTTTATCCATCTGAACTTCGCAATGCTCACACACACACACACGCGCGCGCGCGCACACACACACACACACACACACAAGCGCGCGCGCGCGCACACACACACACACACACACACACAAGCGCGCGCGCGCGCACACACACACACACACACACAAGCGCGCGCGCGCGCACACACACACACACGCACACAAGCGCGCGCGCGCACACACACACACACACACGCACACAAGCGCGCGCGCACACACACACACGCACACAAGCGCGCGCGCACACACACACACACACACACGCGCACACACTCAAACGCGCGCACACATGCACACACACGTAATTCCACAGGCGGCATAGGCGCATTACGGAAGGGCGGCAGGCACGAGGACGGCCGGAAGCAGGAAGTCGATCGAGGGCGAGGGCGAGGGCGTGAAGGCGGGGGCGCGCCGTGGGCCGCGGCCTGAAGGGCCCGCGCAGATAGAGTGACAAAGGGAGCGCAGATCGCAGATTCGCGCGGAAGGGGATCGGAAGATGGCAGGGAGGATGAAAGGCGCCCCGGCGCTTTGGAGCAGCGACAGAGACAGAGACAGTGAGAGAGGGCGCCCCTTGTGGCTCTTGCACGCGTCGCCCTCTTTTGCCCAAGCGGCGCGTGGCGGCGCGGCAGTCGCCAGCGGCGTAGCGTGACTCGCGCGTTTGGGGATGCTCGACAGTAGCGCGAACTGAAGACATCATGATTCTTAATGTTCTCTAGAACCTATGTTGTTACAATACTTCAACAGATTTATTTATTTATTTGGTCAAAAAACAGTAAAAACTGTATATGACGTATGGGGGAAGAGATTATATGCGCACATATTCTTGAGGCCCAGAATTTAAATAAAGCGAAATTAGCAACATTTGAAAAACTAGAAAAAGAATTTAGAAAACCTATTATTTTAGAAAAATAGAAATTAAAAAAACTTCTGTTCCCGAGTTATAGAAAATCAATTTCAACGGTAAATGAACTGCTGATTTGATTTCTCTGCATTGCTGACAAAATAGTAAGGAACATCAGTTCTATTCCTACCACTACAAGCAAAAGGAGTGCTCAACAAAACGTGCGCACTGTGAAGCTACATTTATATTAGGAGAATTCTTGGAAGCAAATTATGAAATGGCTCATCTTTTGTTCTCATGCTCGATTGGGAATGAGATCACTTGCGAATTTATATATTTCAGACCAAAATAATAATTAATATATTGACGTAAGGATTCAGCTTCTTACGCATTAATTAAGAATGAGTAGGCAAACACTATTTGTACCGTTTATTTCTACCCACAACCAAACACAGAATCACGAGTGAGAAAGAAAAATATTTCTCTGACAACCTCAAGTGTGCTGCGCTCTCGTACACAAACGAGCAACTTGCTCATAAGCCTTTCCTCAGCCATAAGCTAGCTTATCGGCGCAGGGGAATCCAGGAGCAGAGGCGAAGAGGGGAGGGGGAACCTCGCTGTGTGCGCATGCGTCATTGCTCGTCACAGTCTCGCGGCACACGCTAGAAGCATTTTAGCGTCCAAGCAATCAGAGGCAAGCTTGAACTCAATCATCGGAAATCACTTTAACATTAATACAAAACGTGTTTCGCTCAATGTGTTTCACTCACTTCGAAGATTACCAATATAATATTAAGTGTTCTTTGATTAGTATGTTACGTGGGGATGCTCAGCATCATAACGTCCCCTGACGCCACGCCACTGGCGGTCGCCCTTCCGGCCGCTCGCGTCCTTTCTGTTCAAGAAGATGCTAACACGCGAGCAGAGGGATGCTAAACGAGAGGGGAAAACCATAAGAGGGGTCGGCTTTATACTTGTTTCAACTCCTATTTTATCATGCTGTCATTTGATGGCTGCAGCCAGTTGCATAATGATTGCGACACAGATTTTATTATGATACAGGTTCTTGACCAATCACAGAGAAGTTTACAAACCAAGGTATTGGCTCTTAATTCATCATTGAAAATCGTTCTAATAAATGTTTCATTCGATTCTGTACATTGAAATTGCTTTGATTTTATTTTTTGCTTGTCATTTCTAATTTCTTCTATTAGTAGTAATTTTTACGTGGAATATTATTTATAAATTGGATCGTAATTTCACTTTGATCTTATTTGACTCGTTCAGTACTGCTGTACTCCCTCGCAGGTGGAATGGTAACTATAGCCACCAGCGGCAGGTTATAGAGCGTAGGTAGGTTATGGAGCTCTCCGCTAGGTGGCGGTAGTTGAATCCCGCATTCTAATTGCTACGAAACGATTCAATGTAAAAGTTGAACTTTGAAACAATGTAATGTAAAAGACGTAGAAATAATAACGAATAAAACTCGATGTAATAGGTATTAATACACACGTGTAAAGTTTACGATACTTGCTCGTATCGTAATATCACGCTCGTGCAATAATACCCATCGTTACATCGTCATTTCATAATGTTCAATTCAAAATGTTCATTTTGATTGCCACCAAATCATTCTACAAGTCCACGTTTTTTGTCCTAAATAATGAACTCATAGAATGATTCCACGGCATCACTTAATTTCTTCAAAATATTGAATAACAATTCATTTGGACTTGATAGTGTACGCGCGACACTGTCGTTAGATCAATGAATGATTCAGAAAATATAAATTTAATAATTATAAATAAGATTATAAGGTAAGAAAATTTATTTCATTTGTTGTTCTGATCGCCATTTCTTATTTGCCTAGTACATGCAACGAAATTAATTGAAAGTTAACAGTTTTATCCAGAATTGAATACATCATAAAACAACATTCCACAGAATTAAACTACGAATTTTGTATGGCTCAGCTTGCTTATCAACTTATCACTAGCAGCTCATTTTGCTTCAGGTTACTGAAAACTATTAAAATTATCTCGTATATTTTTAGACAGTACGTTAACAAAATTAACATTGAAAAGAACTTGAAACACACTGTGATTCTAAACAACTTGGTGGAATCTTTGAAGGGACTTTGTCTTATTATATTTGAATCTCATTTGAATTTAATTTGTTGCAATTATCCTATCTCAACTACTTTCGTTGCTTTCGTTAAATGAAAGTTGAAATGTGGCAGCAGAAAAAAGGATACGGCACCATAACAAATGTTTTCATTCACATGCCGCGCCGTTGTATTAGCGGAAAATGCAGTTCTTTCGAATATAAATTGTAATTTGATTTCACGTATTGATTGCTAATCGGGTGGAAATTCAGTTACATATGATTATGAACCAGTTTTCATTTAGTTTCTACGAAATGTGTCGACAATAGGGAAATGTAGAATAAATGACGTAATATTTCGCATTTTAATACACTTGATCAACAAAATCTCATGATGCGATTTACTGTTTCACTAAAAATATCACTCTAGAATCTGAATTAGCTTATTAGCGTTATTTTTCACTCTCGTTTTTCATGTACTGTTCCATTCACTACGTGAATACCCGTTGAATTTCTGGATAACAGTGCAATAGAACAATCAATCATGGTACTTTTTTTAGAAATAACATCAGTGGTAAAAATTAAAAATAAAAATTACCACAGTTACCTATGCTCATATTCTACAATGGTTTGAGAAATATGCAAAACCTTTCAGAACAACATTCAAATTAAAACAATGCCGCATGTGTGGTGGGTATTTAAGTTCCACAGGGCCTGGGTCTCGCCTTTTTTTTTTATCTCGATCAGTATACTCGGAGGACTGTATGTCCCCTCAGTAAAAATGTCCGTATTGTAGAGACATTCTAAAGGTGTTTATTATGGCTACAAAAATATTATACACCCATTTAAGTTCTTCCTCTGACTTCCATATCTCGACGTCCTTTACACCTCAACAGAGGGCAGGGGATGTTTTTCCAACATTCCTTTCATTGTTTCCAAACTCTACCGCTGAACGCGTTGAAACGCAATATTCAGCTGCAAAACACACCAGATTGGCAACAGCGCACCGTCGCCACGACACAGCCCAATAAAGAAAACGCCCCACTCCCCCCCCCCCCGCATCACCCCTTGCACCCCCACTGCAGCCCCAAACCGGAGCATCCTGAGCATGCCTTTATCTCTGCACGCCGCCGTGTTCTCGCTGCCCCTTCCTACGCCGCCGCCGCCGTTCACAATGCCTTTTGTGTAGCGACCGCCATAAAACTTGCTCCACCCGCCTTGCAACACCCCCGCGCGCGAACAAGGCCCCCCCCTCCACACCGCTCGCTTCCCCTTCACGGCCCCCCACCACCCCGCCTCCGCCTCGCGGCCTGCCCCTCCCCTCTTTTTGCTCGGCGTGAATACCGAAGTAATTCTTAGATCAAGTTTCCCCATAATTTTCGGCGTTTCCTTTGCCAGCGCGAGGCCCGCTCACCTCGGGGTGAATGCGTTTAACGCCATCGTGGCGAGGGGGGAGGGGTGGGGCGGGGCGACCAATTACTCGGCAGGTACGTGCATCGCGACGGCCCCGGAGGAGCGGGCGGCGGGCGGGGAGGACGTGAGGCTGACGCACGGAGCGCTCTGGAGCACAACGGGGGGACAAGTGCCGGAGCAACGCGTTGTAAATAAGAGCGAAAAGGCGGGATTTCCATGCTGTGCTCTCGGGGCGTGCAAGCACCGGACAATGGCACGAGTGACGGAGCACTGCAGGCTTTGCGGTGAGACGAGATGCTGGGAGGGTATACAGAGTGTCCGGGAGGAAACGTCGAAACTTCGAAAATAAGCTTGCAAGACAATTCTAAGCATATTTTGTCTAATAAACAACGTGGATATTCCGAATGGTTGAGCCGCTATAAGCACTCAAAAGTTGGTTTGAAAATTTGATTTCTAGACACAAATTTGCATTATAGAAGCATAGAAATACTCCAGAAACATATAAGTTGTTTATTATTTACAAAAGAAATGAATATATTTGTGCAGAAAGAAAAATTAAGCGAGAAATAAAAAAGCACCCAATTTACACAATTCAACTGCTTTTTTTATTTTTCGCTTAATTTTTCTGTCTGAGAAAATCTATGCATTTCTTGTGATAGTAATAAACAATTTACATGTTTTTGTAGTGATTCTATGCTTCCATAATGCAAATGTTTGCCTAGAAATGATTTTTTTCAAACAAATTTTGAGTGCTCATTGCGGCCCAACCATTCGGAATATCCACGTAGTTTATTAGACAAAATAGGCTTAGAATATAAGTCTTAAGAGCTTATTTTCGAAGTTTCGACGTTTCCTCCCCGGACACCCTGAATATTAAAATAGAACTCGAGGTAAATGAAACCACGTAAAAACTAGTTAATAATTATTGTAAAACTTACTTTAATATTATCTGACAGTTAACAATCGCAGCGTCTAAAAGTTACAGTTTTGCTTTATGACGCGACAAATAGAAAAATATGCGAACAATCACTGTTTTTATAATGTTCAATATCAATTTTCATAGTAGAACTTAGAGATAAAATAGAAGAAATCTTCCTGATTTTCAGGTATATTTGTATCAATAAAAACGTATCCACTGTTGTTATGAAATCATTTATTGGCAATTAGCATAATGTTTCATAACTTGACTGGATACATTATTAAGTTACTACAAATTAATGGAAATATAGAAATCACTAACCTTACCAACATGTCAAATTAATATAGTTTAAAAATTATTACCAAGTGTCTCAAAATTAAGAAGTTAATTACAAAGATTAAATATTGTATTCGCCTTAAGAATAACATTATTTAAAAACTTTCAAATGTTTAAATTTTAAACAAGTAAGATTGAAATAAAATTCACGAAAGACACTCACCTGACAGAAGGGAACTATTTTTTCGTGGAATAAATTGATAAAACAGCTCAAGGACACTGTGAAACTTTTCCTTATCATCTCATCCTAGAGGTGCTAGTAAAGAACTAACCAAGGCCCGTAGAAATGTGTAACGTCACAAGGTGTATGAATTTGCAGTATGGACAACTTAGCCACTAGAATTACCTGAACTTTATAAATTGCCTTTACTCTGAGTCATTCTTAATTTTATACAAGACGTCATATGCATTAGTAAAGATATTCATCTCTATTGTTGATTAAGTTTAATATAAAATGTCTCTGAAATAAGGCTGGGAATCGCCTTACCTCAGTATATAAAATGACTGGATTTGCGAAATCGAATTCATGTAAAAAATTGAGTCTATTTCTGGATACCGAATTAAGGCCTGGAGAAAGTTCTTTAATATTCCTAAAATGCTCTTTCTTTCTCTGTTTAACTGGGCGTTTAGTTTGTCCTATGTAAGTTAATTTGCAATTTAAAAAAGGTAAACTATACACATTTTCTCTTTCCATATACAGAACCAGGTCCTTCACATTCCTTATCATATTCTGTCTATTAATGAAGATGTAAGACTAGTGTTTGACATGGGGCAGTTTTAGTAACCTGATTTTGTAACCAATAAAGTTATGAAACGTCGTAATAATTGTCAATAAATGATTGTCATAAAAACAGTGGATTTGTTTTCATTGACGAATTTTTATATTATTATCACTTACCAAAGGCTATGATCAGATCAAAATGTATACTGGTATTACACAGAGAAATATTTTGTCATAGAGAGGTGACAAGCTGATAACATATTTGCAAATTAAATATTCTGTAACGAGTAGTTTTGATTCAAAGACAGTAGTGAAGGGAGCTCATTAAAATGGTAATCCTACTTCCCAAAAGCAACGTTAAGGCATTACAACATTATGTTGCTTTAAAATTAAATAATAAAGTCATTTTTGACATTACAGAGAATTTAAATTGATTTTCATCAAATAAAATGGGAATTAATTTTATTTAATTTCTAACATTTACTATCAATTAAATCCACCTTATAAAGCCATGGATATTTTAAAGACACTAATTATTACTTCTCATTGATTCAAATATGAAAAGTAGTTTTTTTTTCAATCAATTTTTCGTCTGAAAATTACTACAATCACTCTGACGTTTGAGTTTGCATGAATGAAGTAATCATGTTTTTCCTTTTCCTTTAAGTCACGTACGAATATTCGTCACTACAACGACTTAACATAAACAGGAAAAATGATTAATAGACCACTTTAAAGACTAGGAAAAGTGTATATCGTTTGTTTCCCTAATCATGAAACAGCTTACCCCTGCTGCATAACATGAGAACGCAACTTAAACGAGTCTGCAAGTTATCGAACTCGTCACGAAAACTGAGAGGTTCCAAATTAGAGGTAAAGGGAGGGGGGCGGTCGGAGGAAGGGGGCGAACAAACGAGTTCCGGTTTTGGATTCCCGTAGCTTTTATAATAGAGAAAGTTAGTTATTTAAGTTTAACAGTAAATAAGGGAGTTCATCATAAAGGCAAATACACGGGTGGAACATCCACCGAGCGGGCTGCCGGAATTACGTAATTTCCTCGCGAAGCTCTGATTACAAGCCGCCGACAAGAAAGCGCGCCTAGTTCCCGGCGCCGCCGCGCGGCGCGCGTCGGGCGCCACGGCCCCGGGTCGAGTAATCTGGAGCTCGCTCACCATGTGATGGAGTTATGTCGTACTCAAAGCGGATTGCTGATGACGAAACCGG
Source organism: Acheta domesticus (assembly GCA_031308135.1). Classification (NCBI taxonomy): domain Eukaryota; kingdom Metazoa; phylum Arthropoda; class Insecta; order Orthoptera; family Gryllidae; genus Acheta; species Acheta domesticus. Next base: position 56,470,430 of record JAHLJT010002406.1, read on the forward strand.
ACCCTTCTTTGCATAATTCCCAGGAACCAGGAACCCGCGAGCGCGCTTTCGACTGTTTTGTAAGCGGAAACACGGCGGTCCCAGCGCGCGCCGAGGGCAAAGAAATGAAAATGGCACAAAAGTGCAGAATTTGTTTCTTTGCGGACGATGCAATTTGCTTAACATCAGGCTAGGTGGTGACCAGACGTTTAAAACGAATGTGCGGTCGGTTTTTCCTTTAGGTTTAAAACTCTTTAGCATAAACAAGTGAAACAGTAATAAATAAACAGAGTGAATAGACAATGTCTGAGAAAAAAAGCTATCAACTCGATTTCCCACGAATTCCCAAACAACACGCGTAATCTCAATTGAATATCGTCATTTCCGTTTATAATGTTTTAAAATTATGTTGGAATGCACCATCTTGATGGTTCCACATCCCTGTTTGTGTTATTCTTTACATTGATGCTTCATGCTCAGAGAGTGTCTCATAATTGCTGCTTACAGCCAAAATATAACCATTCATAGCGACAATTCAGCTTCTCCTCTCTCTAAATATCGCCGTTGCAAAGAATCACAATCGGTCGGCGCGATATCAGATACACTTAGTGCAAAAATCACTACTTTTCAAAGCCTTTCCCAGAATCACTATTCTCCGGAATGTAAGATATTTTGCTACCTTCTGATGTGCTTGTATCTGCAATTCAAAAACCTCGAGAGGTGGCTAAGGGCATCAACTAATGTCACTGCAGTGCCTTTGGCTGGGAGGTCCTAGGTCGATTCCCGACGGAAGCAAAATAGTCGATACTAGCTACATGGCTAGGTGGAGTTTAGTCGCTGTCTGAAGGAGAATTCTAGCGGCCGGTTTCGATAGTTTTCTACGGTTTCTGTGTTCACCACCAGGCGAATGCCGGAGCGGTACCTTAACAAATGGGCCACGGGCCGCGCGCGTCTACTTTTCTCACTCCTTGGATACACACACATGTACTACAGAAGCACAAACAATTCAAACATATCTACAAAGAAAGTCTTGATGTGCTAACATATTGTCATAATCGTATACTTTGAAATTCTCACAAAATTGGCATATTTCTACTATAGTGTGTTATGCAACGCGTCATTAAGTTAGTTGTGGGAAATTAGTGCGGTCCAGTTTCACACAGATCACATAAACACTCAATATCCTGGCGTGGAAATATTGTCATAATATTTGTGTGCATATTGATAATAGATGTGAATTGATATAATAATTGATGTGCATAAGTATACATTTGAAATGTTAACGCAGGTTAAACATTTGAAAAGTTGTTACCAAAAAACAATTATTGCATTTTTTGTGGAAAAGGCGATCACAAAAATTTCAACGAGTGCTTTCCGCAAGCAACATTGGTTCATCAGAATTTCACTGATTCATTTTACCTTGTATTTCATCACTCAGTAGCTCGTCAATTTAATACCAAGCGTGTGACTGTTTTAGTTATCGTAATTTTACATTCAGGCTGGTGACTAAATTACTTTACGAAACATCTAAACAGTACCCAACACTACTATTACAAAAGCAATATGTCCACATTCAAATTGCAATCAAAGTGAAAGAGTAGAATATATATGTAATTACAGAAAGTGTTCCCAAAACCAAAATTGTCGCCGATCGTTCTTTTTTTTCTATTTGCCTCTTTGCGGTTTGAATGAAACATCCCTTTCCATAAATGGGATTACAAAAATAGCATAACATTCACGAATTTTATAGGTCATTTATTTAGACGAATTGCTCATCTGTTTCGGATAACAACTTCGAAAAACAAGTAGAAAGGAAATATCTCTCTGCGTTTTAGAATTTGTCAATGATGGAAAGACTGTGTCAGAAATCAGAAAAATTGATTTTTGTTTAATAAATTAATGCAATGCAGGATTTAGTGTTTGCTGCTGTAAACCACCACAAAATTTAAAATATATTTTGAAAATGATATCATGCTGAATAGTTGAAAATAATGGAACGTGTATCATTTTATTAATGGGAAGTTTTGATGTCTGTCAAAAATAAATATTAACTGAAAAAAACTTTTGCTGGTTATGTTCGGCGTTTTTATCAGTTACACAAAAAAGGTTACAAGAGTTGCTAAAAAAACAAATTCGCTAACAAAGTAAAGTAGTTTGCTAATAAACATTTGTTTGTTACTTATTCCATAGTCAATAAAACCAGCAATCTACATTAATACATCATCAAATTTTAAGCCACCATACATTCTCAGAATTCCAATCGTTAATAATAACCGTTTCTAAACCGCTGTCGGCTCTGGCCCAAACGTCACAATATAACTCATAAATCGAAGTAATTAACGTGACCCAAAGGAGTGCATTTCGAGTTTGCAGAATGATCGCATCGCGGCGCGGCATCAGTCAAGTATGAAGCATCCCCTGCAACACAGGGATTCCGATTCGCGATCGAAATACATCGAATTACTTTACTGCAATGAAATAACTTCGTAGACGCCTAGAGCATTCCATGCATAGCGCGCGGCATAGCGTAACGCGCCAATAACTCATTCTTTGCGCGGCGGCGCGGCGCCACGATAGCCGCGCCTCGTGACTAACGACTTCGCTGTTTGCTTCTCTATTAGGGCTTCTAGAACATTCCGCGCCGAATTCCCGAACATAACCCGTTCGCTCTATCTTTGCTGGGTTTTGATTCCGCAGCGAACAAAGGAACAGACGAACCAATAAAACGCGTATCTTTGGAATTGTTCAAAAAATGTTACCCGCGCAGTAGCTGAGCTTGCAAAGCAACATTTTAGATCATCGGGAGAAGGAAAAAATTACGAACGCTAAGTTTTATAGATGTTTTAATCAAATATGTTACTGAATCCTTATCTCTGTGAATTGCAATAAACATGTATGACTAAAACATCGTCTCCAGTATTATTTCAGTAGTATACCTTTGCGTTCCGGTTTCACACGCAACCAATCTTTATAAAGAAGAGAATTTCACGGAGACTTGACGAATTTCATTTTGACTTTGAAAATATGAAGGATTGTTTTAAAAAAAGACATCTAAATATTAATTTCTAATGCAACCCGCCACACACGTCAGCGGTTTTTAATCGATAACTCCTAAACAAGGCATTCTAGGGCCTTAAAAACTAAAACTTTGAGGCCATAGGCCTCAAAGAAACGTTTTTCACACTTTAATCTACAAGATGAAATACTTCTGGACATTCTTCAATAAAATTTTCGTTTCCGCGCTTCAATACCACCAATGCCACCCAAATTTTTCAGCCCTTCTTGATGGTATCCATTTCTGTGGCAACACGCTTAGAAGGCTTAGATTCCTCATATCTTATATTTACGCTTTCTGTATACACCTTGGTTTGTGCAGTCTGATTAGGTTTATTTGCATAATCATTAATTCAAGATTTGCTCACCAGCAACAACTAGAAGTACTATTAGAGTTGCTTGATACCTATGAAGATTGTTTCTTATGCGTGTAGTGAAACTATTCAATTAACGTTTTGCCATGGTCTGTAAGTGCTGTGTACTTAATTGTGGAGGGATGTGGGTGAACAATGAAGAGTGAAGACTTGTGTTTGTGTTTTACCTGTACCAATATTTTCGTTATTATTCGATGAAATATTCATGTCCGCGGGTTCAGACGCATAGCTTTCTCAAAAGTAAAAAGCTAATACTTTGTGACTATCACGAAAAGCTAAAATCTAACTGAAAAGAATATTGAATAATTACTTCAAATGTCTTTAAGTGAGTGTTGGGAATTGTTCAAAGAAACGTCTCCATGATATTTATTGAAAATTTCTTTTACACATTAATTGCATTGTTTTTTATTTTTATTTGTTATTGTGTTAGTACATTGCAAGTTACCTTCATAGATTTTAAACAAATAAACACGTTTCGTTAACTCTTAGAATGAAAATAGAAGGATAGGGATGAGAGTGGGTTCTAATATGCGAGAGTTCTCGCACGGGTACGCGGAGGTATTGGGGGAAATCTCGTGATATGGCACAACACAAGGAACAAACTTTTTAAAGTAGCTAATGCAAAATAGCTTGAAATAAATGGAAAACAAAAATCGAAACGCGCCAGCCTACAATACTGTGTGAATTAATTAAAAAAACTAAATTTAAAATTGTAGAAAGAATAGCATAAGTCACTCGACAACTGCCAACGATCGCAGTCCAAACGCACGATTTAAATGTTGGCGGTATCTGGAAGTATGTACATCAACTCCCAGCTGCAGACTCATATTGTAAATAATACGCCGTTTGATATTAAACTCAAGGTGTCAGTTCGTTATGATATTCAATATCAAACATCATTTGAGCAACATTCCAATGTACCGAAGTGAAGTCTAAGCCTATTAAATTGTTTCTAATTGCAACAAATGGTATTAAGTACTCAAAGGTGAAAATATTAATTTGATTACATTTTGGCTAGGAATGGCTTTTCTTGAGGTACGTAAGAACGCAGAAAATAATCCAATCCTTTTTAGTTTACAAATAATTTTTCAATTTTCGCACCCCAGCAAGCTGGCACCCTGACTCTCCAAAACCCCCTCGGATCCTCATTAACAATCAAGGAATGTTAAATAATATTGCAAAGAGTAGGTCTGTACTTGCCCGATCCAGTATTTTCGCATTACTTTACTTGGCTTTCTCAAGAGCAAAAAACTCTTCTATTATTGTTGTGACTATCAAGGAAAGCGAAACGCTAACTCTGAAGGAAGATTGAATAATTTGTTCAAATGTTGTTTTTAAAGAAGTATGAATTGTTCCAAGAACATCTCTCTATAATGCTGAATAAACTTTTATTGAAAATTTGTTTCCAACATCAATTGCATTTTTATTTTGTTTGATATTCCGTGTACTTTAGTATGCGAGAGTTCTCGCACGGGTACGCTAGTGATATATATTTGTAAAATGTGACAAGTCAAAATGTTGGGGAATCTAAAGTAGGATAATTTCTAATGTAAAAACACAGTGATTGAAAGCGGAGCAATTTCTAAGCAAATATTGGCGGCAAATCGAGATTTGGCATAATGGATGGGAAATATATTTTCATCCTCTTTAACTACTTAAATTTATTTCATTTTGTTTCTATCATTTTTATCTTCAAAAGTCGTACCTCTGTTTTCTTCAAAAAACCATAAATTAAAATAAAATAAAAAAAAATTATAAGTATATTATAAGTAAAAATTTAACTGCTGGTATCGTGCCTGAACACCATTGCACTCTTTAAATTGGAACATCCTGAAAATTTGTATCCCAACAGAACAGAAAGAAAAATTGCAAAAGAGAAAGAAACAAGATATCAAATCGCCGGGCCGAGATCGCTAAGTCAGTGCTGCCTAGCGATCTCGGGCTGAAGGATTGCAGGTTCGAGTTCCGCTTCGGTCATGGTTGTATGTGTTCGTCCTTTCACCCCTTAGTATCACCATCGTTTCATCCTCATAGATACCACAACGTCAAAACCCAATAGTGGTCGCCAGTGACATAGAAATTGATGTGATATTAAATAACAAAAAAAAGATATCAAGTTGTAAAATGTCACTGAGATCGACCAATCGTACAAATAATGAACAATGTACTTCGTACGTGGTACTTGTCCGCGATTCGTCACACACAATTTTATTATTAATTTACTACAACAACCAAAACGTGTAGTTTAGGCAAATATTGACCAATTCCCGCTATGACGTTTGAAGGGATACCAGAGTTGATAATGGATACGGACTCTGCATGCATTCTAACATCAGTTGGCAGGCATACTTGTACTTCCGAAGGTGTCAGCGGAGGTCGGAATGCAGGCGACCGCAGGGGGAGTCTAAGGCGGCGATGAAAGAGGGGGGAGGAGCATTAGAGTCAGGCGCAAGACGCAAGAGGGCCGGGCAGCCAGCCTCGCACGGAGGCTGTGGGCGATCACGTGACCGCCAAAAATGTGCGAACAGGACATGTCCAGGCGGGCGTCATTTCGCCTTCAAGTCATCTCCCGTGTGGACGTGAACTGTGATGCGGGTGTGCATTCAAAGAGACAGTGCGAATGCACACCCTCCCACTGGGTGTCTGGGTACCTCTCCCACTGGGTGTCTGGATACCTCTCCCACTGGGTGTCTGGGTACCTCTCCCACTGGGTGTCTGGGTACCTCTCCCACTGGGTGTCTGGGTACCTTTTCCACTGAGTGTTTGGATACTTTTCCCACAGGCTGTCTAGCTACCTCTCCCATTGTGTGTCTCGGTACTTCTCCCACGGGGTGTCTGGGTACCAGCGCGGTAAATCGTAGGGGAGGAGGATTAACACAAGCCAAAGTTTAGAGAGCAGTAAACGTAGAGATAACGGAAAATAGAATAGCGAAAATAACCCCAGAGTTTTAATCATTTGTAATGTATTGTAAATATACTGGTTGTACATAGAGCGCGTGTCTGTGGCATCATTTAGATATCGCGACGTGACAATATGTTTACAAACATTTAGACAATGTCCCTCTTTTTTGTCTGGTGTTGGCAGGAGGACGAATGTGTAGTTATTGTTGTGACAAACATAGACTCAGTTGACTGAACAGACGAAGCTAAGACGCCGGGACAAAAAAATTGTAATATATTTTCTTTGAAGCTCATTTGAGTCAATTATTCAAGATGTTGATGTAGAATTTCGACAATCACGATTTGACATTTATACTGTTAGACTTATGGAGCTCTGGGTTAAATTTATCCTGTCAAGTAGCCTTTACAATAAGATAACTGTTGAAGCAGAAGATTCGGTTTTCAGCGAAAACTGACGAATGACGTTCACAACACAATCTGCCTTACAATGTTCTCATTGACGAACTGGTCAGACGTAATCTTCTGAGTTAAAAACTGTCACTGTTCGATCTTGATGTTGAAGTATTCTAGTCTCTCAAGATCCAATTGCTTACTAACGCACTATTACATAATATTATAGCACTGGGTGTCTTGCTTCAAATCTGCTTATAACTCTTCCATTTCTACCTACGAAATTCAATGTTTTCTACGAAAAAAATATTAAATAATTAATGTTAGCTCATTTTGAAATCAAAGCACGTCTTCAAAGGCATTGAAAGATAACTCGGGCATTGGAACAAGGTCTTTGATCCGAGTTTCGCTGATGCTTCCTAACAGCTTTATCTGGCAGGTGCAATAAATCACTGACGTAGTACCTCTCTGAATTACCTGGCTGGTTTGATTTATATAATGTGCAAATGACGTGATTCACCGTGTTTGAATATTAATTAGCGAATATTGAGTGAGAGTTGCCTGATAAAATGCGCGGATCGTTCACCAGAGAGCATGCAGGCGCTCTGATAACCAAAGGCACATGCAGAGAAAGAGAGGTAGAAAGAGGGAGAAAGAGAGGAAGAAAGAGAGAAATCAAGATAGAGAGGAGGAGAGGAATAAAGAGAGAGAAAAAGGAAGAAAGAGAGAGTAAGAGAGAGAAAGAGAGAGAGAGTAAGAGAGAGTAAGAGAGAGAGAGTAAAAGAGAGAGAGTAAAAGAGAGAGAGTAAAAGAGAGAGAGTAAAAGAGAGAGAAAGTAAGAGAGAGTAAGAGAGAGAGTAAGAGAGAGAGAGTAAGAGAGAGAGTAAGAGAGAGAGAGACAATTTTCTCCTCCCAATTCACTACGCATCCTGATCCACTATCCTTGCCACGTTCTCTCCGCTCCGTTCTTTCCACACTGCACCCTCTGCTCCTCACTTCCAATCTCATTCTCCCTACCCCTCACTTTACAACCCAACCACTGTCCCGTCCCACGTACCTCGCACTTCCATCTGTCCCCGTCCTCAGTGTCCCCTCATTCATTACAGCCTTTCCTGCTCCATTTGCCTCGTGCTTAAGTCTCCGCTCGACCCACTCTCCTCTCCTTCAAGTCCTATTCCCGCCGCTCCACTTTCTCTCAGTCCTTTTCCTTGTCTGCGCCGCCTCCAAGTCACGTGACCCTCCGACTCTGCCCTCGGCATTTGCTTACCTCTCTTCGCAGCGTTAGTTCCGCTTGCTGCCGATGCGAGCGCTAGCGACGCCGTTTGTGCGTCTCAGCATTGCTGCGCTTAAAAGGACCCGTTCATTGGCTAAATTTTTTCCAACCACGTCACCAGCACTTCTCAGCGTGTAATTACAATAGATATAAAGAGAGTGGAATATTAACCCTTTGCCTTCGTACAGCATGTCTGAGATGACATCTTGAATTGATTTCTCAGCTCGCGTTCTTTCAGGAATCGTATTGTTCTACAGGTCGCAGGGCACCTCTGAAATCTGTGATCACGGGGTAAAAGTTCTTAAGTCAATTGTTGGCGAAATTGGGTTAAGTATTAAAACTACTAGTTAAGTATCTATATTTTATTTTAGTGAAACGACCGAATTCAAATGTTGACTTGATAGCGAGAAAAAAGCGTTGGCTCAATAATCTAACCCTCGTTTTCTCCAAACGAAGATTTTTGACTTCAGAACTTTTACCCCTTGACCACAGAAATGACATAAGAAAATGGCGCGTTGTGTCGGAGAGTTTGCGCGCTTCGCACTTCTGTCAGGTCGGCCATTCTGTGGGGTAAAAGTTCTTAAGTCAAAAATATTCTTTTGGGAAAAATGAGGAATAGATTATTAAGCCACCGCTTGATCCTACGCTAAACACTATTTTTCAATGTTTGTTTCTCGTTGAGGATGCAACACTTGAATTCGGTCGTTTTACTAAAATAAAGTGTAGATATTAAACTTGTAGTTTCAGTTTTTTCAATTGTTTCTCGGTGTCTCGTGACGTGTTACATTTTATTCAACTGGCATTGTATTTTAAACAGTATTGAACTCGTCCACTATTATTTTTGCTATAACTTCACAATGAACTATATATTCGAGTAATAAGTTTAAAAAATGACAATATGTATTCTTTAATTTTGAAAATCACACCTAAAATTGACCCACTTTAGTAGGTAAATTTATTGATTGTGTAATTTCGGGAATAAACAACTCAACACATTGCAAGAAAACATTTGTTTTATTTTAAAAAAGTATTAATATGTACAGAAATAATTTCTAGCTTCTAATCTCTCTTGATTTTCTTTAGGGTGTGAAACCGCTCAAAACATTCCCCCGGGTGGAGGGCCGGATTGCCAGGACAAGTTTGGCAATAATAGTTTGTAGTTCCTTTCTCCGGTTTTCCGTCGCTTTAAAACTTTTCAGTCTCGATTTCCTTTTTACTGTATTTTGCATTAAATTTGCCATCAATTTGTTGGTCGGAGATCTTATCTAGAAATATGAACGAAAAGTAGCTGTAGTCTCTGAGATGCTCTCCGACTGGATCAGGGAATAGACGCTGTCATCTGAGAGATATCTTCCGACTTGGGCGAGCCACGTTCCTGAGAGCTCCGACCTGAGAGCCATCGACGCTGTCATCTTAGAGATGCCTTCCGACATGTAGGGAGTGTATGTTATCAAACGCAAAGGGTTAAAATAAAGGAACTGAAAAACACTATAGACGTTTAAGATATCAATGTCATAAACTGATATCAATTTTACCTCAATACTTGTTTGGTTGATTTCCGACAATCGGGTAACATTGACCCGAATAATACTCGTAAACATGTAACTAAAAATTATTTTTAGGAAAACAATAACTAAGTAGTTAAACAAAGTAACGTTATAACTAAGTAGTTAAATAAACAAGTAGTTAAAAATATAACATATATTAGAAATATGAAGAAAAAAAGAAACAAAATATCAGAATGTTTAGTAGTTAAGCACGCCTTTGAAAGCACAATATATTATTTTGGGGTAATGTGGCTGGCTTACCAAATTGTCAAGTTCGCTTCATATTCACTTCACTTTTCACATATACGCTTCTCTGGAATATCCGTAAAATTATTTCAGAAGATAGGCATCGTTTATTGAAAACACAAATTTAGATTACTGACACACTACTAGATAGTGGTTACTGTTAAAGAGATTAAGGTAGTAACTAGTATCAGAAAGCCTGTATTATTTTGTAGCACAACTAATATACATTCTCATTTATATAATTGGTTTTGAAATTTCAATGAATATATAGGTTTTGAGTGAAAATATAGGTGCTGATTGATTCTCGGCAATTTGGTCTCCGGTGATCAAAATGTGAAGCCGAATGTAGCCGTACAGGCCAGAGAACGGAGCTGAGTTTCCAGCGAGCCGATCCGACTTCCAGAAATCGGACAGAACAGATATCGAAGGGATTATGAAAGAAAACTAGTGAGCCAAACAGAAGTAAATAAAATGGAGCCTTTCCTGCAACATATAAAGAACATATACACTCCAAATGATTTGGTATTCGCATAAAATGCGTTGGTAATTGAATATCTGCCGGCAAAAACGTTGTAACCCTCACTTTTCTGGAATGCTGGGTTTCCTCGCATGAAGGTCGTATGTGGTCTGAGTGAAGGACGTAGGAAATTATGTTGGCAAACATGATCATTAAGCGCATTGTTTCTTCTTTTTTTACTTTCCCGTATACGTACGTATACACGGAGTGATTTACGTAGTATAGGGAAAGTTATGTAATGCTGCGCGAAAAAATGGCCAATTTTCGGCGGAAAAAAAATTAATTGCCGGGCCGTGAAAACAAATAAGTGGATAAAACCAGTTGCCAAATTAAGAAAAAAAATCCTCTATCTCGTGGTGTGGTCAAAATCCATGATTTGTTGCTTCTTTATACTTAAAAATCGATTGACGGCATTCCGTCCGTCTGTCCGTCTGTGGTCAACGCTAGCGCCTAAACCGTTCGGTCGATTTTCTTCAAAATTGATATTCCCCAGTCGATCTGATTCTAGTCGAAGCTTTGTGATTTTGAAAAAGATTCGTTAAAATTTGGGGGTACTTTATATGAAGCCCCCCGGGGATTTTCAACATTTTCTCAAAAACGGCTCCAAATTTTTTCTGTAAATTTCTTGTATGAATAGAGGAAAATACACTTTTTAACATGGCATAGGTCCGATTTTCACGTACAGCTCTGAATTTTCGAAAATTGTGAAAGTTTGAATTTTTTTTCGGCGTTTTTCTCCAACTACAAAATTAAAGATAGAGATTTTTTCTTCAAATAAAATTTGTTCTGCATATTGAGTTCTTTAATAAAGGTCATGTAAATGTTTTTCACACTTTTGGTAGTTTTCGTGCAATATTGCGTGCAATACGTGCAATTTTAAAAAATTACAAAAACAAAATTTTCTCAAAAAAGGCTCCAAATTTTTTCTTTAAACTTTTGGTAGGGATAGTGGTAAATGTACTCTATCAATGACATAAAAGCCATTTTGGTCTATCGGTTGTTTTTTTTCAAAAATGACAAAAATGTAAATTTGTTTACTTGTCTCTCACGTCGTTAATATTTACATTATCGGCGATTTTTTTACATTATTATATTTACGAGTATATACGCTTTAAATAATGTGAAGTAAAGTTTCTCGAAAACACTACCGTTTTCTGTGAAAAGTAGCTCAAATTTCGGCATTTTCAGAAATGCTCAAACGTCATTTTCTCGTATATGGCTGCAATTTTTTTCTTGAAACTTTTGTAACGGATAATGCTAATTACACTCATTAGTATAGCGTGAAGTTTATTTTGAGTTTTTTTTGTTTTTTTCAAAAATTATATAAATGTAAATTTTTTGAAAGATCTCTCACATCTTTAATATGCACATTATCCGCAATTTGTAAAGATGATTATATTTGTGAGTGTAAGTGCTTCAAATAACTTCAAATAAAGTATTTTGAAAACTCAAAAATTTTCTGTGAAAATGAGCTTCAAATTTCGCATTTTTAGTAGTGCTAAAACGCCATTTTCTCTTAAACGGCACATAATTTTTAAAAGAAAATTGCCATTTACGGCTAGGTTTTTGTGTTCTTTAATATTCTAAAATTAATGTTTCTGTTCTACCAATAGGAAACCGAAAAATTAAGAAAATGACAAAAAAATGTACTTTTGGCGATGATAGATGGTAGCTGGCAAGAAAGAGTATGTGGCAATTCCGAATATTGACAAATAAATAAATAAAATAAATACGGTCATGCTTAATTTTTTCAAAATACGAGTAGTTTTTCTTTAATTTTGTGACAAACGTAATAGGCCGCTGTAAATTTACTGCGCTTCGGACAGCTGGATGCGTCGTAAATTAGAATGTGCAATTTTGTATATTATTTCTTTCTTTGTTTCTTACATTCGAACTTTGTTATAGACTTACACATTAATATTTTAGAAATTGTTTATTTTGAAATATTTGAAATAAGTAAAAATAATGAATAGCTCTCAGAATAGCGACAATGCAGGGTCTGCAACAATGGAATTCACTTTGCGCTCGCGAATATCTGTGAATTAGTGTCATTATTGTGACCTAATGGAGCTGTATGAAAAGGAGTTATAATTGTCTAATTTATGTTGATATTTGCAGGCAAATATTTTGTTTTGCACCAAATGCTGTCCCATTTGTAGTGAGTAGAGAATTTGTTGCATGGTTTTAAAATACTCTTCCCTAATCATGGCCCAATGGAAGGCATTTCTATGTTTCCAGGGTATCAGGCTTCTTTTTCCAATACAGGGTTACAAAACTTTTGCATTCTATTTTTGTGAAGTTGTAGAATTCAGATAGTTCTGATAACACTGCAATGGAAATAGTGAGTTCCAAGCGAAGATGTTAGTAGCGCATAAAGTGCAATATTACAGTACTACTTGGCTGTTTCCTCTAATACGGGAAAGTAAGTGCTGTTATAGCACCACTAGTTAATTTTGCCATGAGTCGCGCTGGCGCATAAACGTAATAACGCAGGAAGAAAGTTGTGTGTCAATTTGCGTTTTGAGGGTTATAACGTTTTTGCCGGCAGGTATTCAGATATAATTTTGCGTTGAACAGACTCAAGGATGTTTTATGCGACAACCTAAGGCCCAAGGCTCGTCCTCAACTTGGACACGGGTAGCAAAGCGTCACATTGTGTGCAGCAGAGAAATAACGTAGGAAGTGTTTTATAGGTCTTAGTGAAGTGAAATGCAGAGGCTCCTAATTGTGCAAACATTCAAAGCGGAGTTAGATTATAGAAGTATTTTTCCTAATGTAATTTAATGTTTAATGGCTCAGTTTTTATATTATTATTATTATTATTATTATTATTATTATTATTATTGTTTCTTTGCTTTTCACTTCTTTCCACATATGCATCTCGGTTACCATGAACAAGAGATACACGATTCATCTGTCGTAATCAGCACTGGATCAACCATCAAGGTTTAGAAACCTCCTCACGATGTTGCATGTGTCTAGTATGACCATCTTCTGCAGTTGGATGTATAGCCCCTTCTTCAGTTGTAGTTCAGCCAGGGATTCATGAAGGAACTTCGGAATTTCACCATTGGCACCTAGCATAATTGGTACAATATTCACCATTTCTACATCGCTCCAAACTTCCTTGATTTCATTTGCCAATAGTTGACATTTTAGAAATTTTTCACTCCTTTTCTTTGAGATATTGTGAGCTAGCGGGACGGCGACATCGATCAGATACACCTTCTTCTTTTTCTTGTCATGCCATACAATGTCCGGTTTATTAGATAATACAGACCTATCTGTTAAGATGGACCTGTTCCAGTAGATTTTGTGATCATTTGTGTTAATGACTGGTTCAGGAGTGTATTTGTAATATGGTGTTCTGTTACCCATCAAAAGATTATTACGGCATAGTTGCTGATAAACCACTTTACACACGTCGTCATGTCGTTTTGTATATTCTGAAGATGCTAGAGAAGTGCATCCACTGACAATATGGTCTATATTTTCTCTTTGTTCTCCACATAGTCGACATTTGTCTTCACGAACGTTTGTGTCTTTCAGGATAAATTTACGGTAGTTTTAGTTGCTACTATTTGATCCTGAATAGCTGTTATAAAGCCCTCTGTTTCAGCAAAAAGCTCTCCCATGCACAACCATTTTATTGATGCCTTACGATCCATCAGTTCTCCCTCTATCAGGTACGGGTAGCGTCCATGAAGTTGCTTCACTTTCCAGTTGTTGATTTTCATTTCATTGGTCTGTATTCGTTCTTGTAGATTCATTTTTTCATCATTCAAGTTTAATGGTGTGATTTTCCGGTCAATGTATATTACAATCTGATGTATCTTACTTCTGTTAGCATTTTCTTGAAAGTACTGGCGCAGTCTCTCCAGTTGTTGGTAGTGGAGATTCACAATATCTATGACGCCCCGTCCTCCCAGAGACCTAGGTAGATGGAATCTCTCAACTGCGCTTTTAGGGTGGTGACATCTAAATTTGGTACACAGTACTCTGCATTTCATATTGAATGCATCCAGTTCGGTTTGTGTCCATCTGACAATACCAAAGCTGTAGGTCAGCACTGGAATTACATATGTATTTATAGCTTTAATTTTCCTGCCAGCACTGAGTTTAGTTTTCAGAATTTTACTCAGGCGTATATTAAATTCCTGGGATATGTTGGATTTAGTAATTTTTTGGTCAACATTAGATCTTTGTAAATATCCAAGATATTTATAATATTCCTCAGGATTCATGGCATGAATTCGTTCTTGTTTATCGTTTCCTTCTTCAAGGATGTAATCCATTTGATGTTGCCACTTTCCTTTCCGCATTGCATTTAGTTTACATTTTTCAACACCAAATTGCATTCCAATGTCGCTGCGAAATTTTGCAGTGCTGTCGAGCAGATGATTAAGCTTTTCTTTTGTGGAGCTGTATAATTTTAAGTCGTCCATGTACAGAAGATGAGACAAGCGTACATGATCGTTTTTACTATTGATTTTGTAGCCCATTTGTTTCTTATTTAATGAAGTCGATAGAGGATTCATAGCAAGGCAGAACCATAGAGCGCTCAGAGAATTTCCTTGAAAGATTCCTTGTGTAATACTTATATCTCCTGCATGAACATAATTATTTTGCGTGCAAATATGTAATCCGGTTGTCCATCTTTGCATCTGGGTCTTTAAAAACGATACAACCAATGGGTCGATTTTGTACATGTCAAGTACATCAATTAGCCAGGAGTGAGGTATGCTGTCGAAGGCTTTTTGATAATCAATATATGCTGTATATAACGTTCCTCCTGTTTTCTTTACATGTTCGCAGACTGCCGCGTCTAAAATGAGTTGTTCCTTGTAGCCCTGTGACCCCCTTTACAGCCTTTTTGCTCCTTGGCCAGGATGTTATTGTCTTCAAGGTGCTGATAGATCTTATCTGTTATTATTGAAGTTAGTATTTTGTATAATGTTGGTAAGCATGTAATAGGCCTATATTTCCCGGGGTCAAAGCTGGGAATTTTGGATTTCGGGATAAGATAAGTTAATCCATAAGTTAAGAATGATGGTAGGGCTTCTGGATTTTTCAGGGCTTTTGTGAATAACTCTGCCATTGTTTTGTAAATGCTAGGAAAGTTCTTATACCAGAAATTATGAATATTATCTCTCCCGGTTCCCTTCCAGTTCAGAGTTTTCTTTATCGCTCTTTTAACATCTTCAATATGTATACAGTGGTCATTCATCTTGTGTACATCTTCGTACTCATCTTTCACAGTTTGGATCCATCCTGCGTTTAAATTATGGTGTTTACTTTGTGTCCATATGTCTCTCCAGCACTTATTCACATCTTGAGCATTTGGCACCTCACCTCGGTTCGGTCCTTGAGCATTATTCATCTGGATAGAGCGGTAGAACTGTTTTTCATTTGTCCGGAAGAGTTTATTTTGTTTCTTACGAAGGTTACTTTCACGATATCTTCTTAGTCTGTTACTCTTTACAGCAAGAATTTGTTTGAGTTGATCAAGTACTATGATGATTGTCTGATTTTCTTCATTTTTGTATTTGAACATTATTTTCTCTGCTTTTCTTTGAATCTTGGCACTGCAGTTGTCTTTGAGAGCTTGAGTGAGTCTACCAATGTTCTTACGTAGAATTTCAATTTGGCGTTGAAGTCGTCATTCCCAAGGAGGCAGCACAGGTTGACCTTGTTTTTTATCACTTGTTAAAATTAGCTTCTGTCCATTAGCGTTAAGTACTGTGACAGCACCAATGAACACACAGTTATGCAGTAGTTCTAATGCAGTAGTGCATATTCTCAGTTTCATTTTGGAGTATTCTATCAGCCTCACTCAAAATGAAATTTGTTTTAGCTTTTATTTGAAGTTTGGGCATTTTCGGCCTTTGGAAGGGGTAAGATCCAAAAAATTCGGCATACGATTCCTCCCAGTATTGTTTTACTAAGTTCTCTGCTTCATTTTCATTGTCAAATGATGAGGTTTCCCTGAGGCTGGTTCTAATGTTCACGTTACTAGAACAAGTGAAATCTGTTGGAGTTTGATTTTCTTCTGAGCTCAGTTGATGCAGTCCCAATTCTTGAGTTATTTTTTCTTTAATTTTGTTTATTTGGGATTCTCGGAGTCGATTGTTGACTAGGATAGAACGTTTTTGATCAACAATATTTTGGACTGTCTTTGAGAAAAGTTCGGGGTATTTGCCGATAACCATTTGGTACAATGGTTCTCTATAAGCTGTTAAGTCCGATTCCACTTTGGTTATTTTGAGGTAGCAGTAAACGATATATTTATTCATTTCTTCGGTCCATTTCGTTTTCTGCCTTAGCTTGCCAGCAAGAGTGGTCAATGGCTGAGTTTCCATTGAAACAGCAATTGCTGGTTCCGCTGGAGATGGTGGGTGTTGGGTTCTCCTGCGGTGATTGGCTGTACAGTCTTCGGGTTCCCCGGCAGGTGCCCGCCTAGTCAGCATCCTGCCACCATCAGTTCGCATACTGTCACCTCCAGCGATGGCTCCAGAGGTGCCCTGGCGCTCCTCAGGCAGCGGCTCTTTTCCGAGGCTTTTCAAATGTCTTTTCTCCATCAGAGATGGGTACGCCTTTTATACCTACGGCCAGGTGTTATTTACCATTGCCCTATTTGCCGTTTTTAATCGACATAGCCTGACTCCCACGTGGCTTGAGATGATACGCGCTCTGACGCAGGGTTGGACTTTGGGAGCCGAGGGCTGCGTATGGGAAGGGAAAGAGTGGATTCGGAAACCTATCCAGATGGGAAAAGCCTAGGGTTTAGGTGACGGAAGAAAGTGAGCTACTCGATCCACCCACTTACTCCCGGTGGAAGGGGGGAGGCGGAACGTGAGAGAGAGGATGTCTAGGGTAGGACAGCGGTCAGCGCCGCTTTGTAGGTAGAGGAAACCGAGCTGATTGCGCAGCCCCTACTCTCCAGCAGAGTGCTGCGGGCGATGGGGTCGGTTATTCCCTAATTATTATTATTATTATTATTATTATTATTATTATTATTATTATTATTATTATTATTTTACCATTATATTTTATTTTTATTATTGTTTCATTAGTACTATAATTATATAATTTTTTAGTGATATTATGTTAGTTTTATTACCTTATTTATGTGATTACCTACCACCGGTTTATATCCAATTGCATTTTAAATATTTTTATCTCCTCTTATTTACGCGGGAAAACTTCTGGTTCAAAATCCAAACCAATGTAAATGACTTGTGTCTCGGCATAGAACAAGCTCTCCTATCGCTCTTTGTATACGTTTGTCCCCGCATTTTGCTCTCCCGAGACACGAGAGTTCTCGATCACTGTAGGACAGAGGGGCTCTCTGCCAGGGCACGGCAGATGCCGAGCCGCGAGTATCTATCAGGGTGACGACGTCAGAATATCTATCAGAGTGACGAGTTCCTTTAAATCGATCGTGGAATATCAGTTTTGCAGAAAATCTTCTGAACGTTCTTGTTGAGATTTTTCGTTACCAAGGACCCATAAAACATGTATTCTGGAAACACAATTTTTTTGGATTTTCTATTTGTAGGAACAAAATTCACCAGAATTTTGTTACCAGAATCAGAAAATACGAGATATTTTATAACAAAATCGCAGTTTTTCGGCGTCAATATTTTCTCTTCTTACAAAGAAAGTGCGAGATAATAAGAATAGAAAAAATGAGCCATATCTCCACTCCGCCCATTTCTTCACTTCATTCGTGGCATGTCCTTTGTCCACTATCTAATTAGTACATTAACGAAATGTGTGTGTACCGCCCTTTGTTTGACTTTTTGTATCCAGAGAATTGTCGCAGCTCTTCACTTCACTGTCTACTTGCGCTAATGATACCGCTTGAAAGCATAACTTGTCGGCTCCACGGAAGATTCACTAACATCTCTGCAGGTAAATTGTTTCAGTCAATAACTTTTGTTTTGTGTTAAAACTATGAAAAAATACAATCTTATATTTTTCTTTTCGGTAGTTTGCATGCAATCATTACAAACGTTTTTCGTGAAAATACAACCTTCCTCTGCAGACGACATGAACTAGGTAAAAAGTAATGTTAAGATTATTTACATAAATTTTGTTTGCATATTTTTCACATTCCTTGAAGTTTTTGTAAGTGCAAAATAATAGAAATGAAACATTTTATTGCGTTTCAGGTACATTTTTAACGTTATCATTGCAAAAATTATAAAAATTTTCCAAATTTATTTTCCAAAATACACCATCTTCGATTTTCATGTTTTGTAGTTTAAAATGCGTGAAATACATACAAGTTTTCAGGGAAAACTTTCCGCCAGGGTTATTAACAATGAACCATAAAATGGCTGTTTAAACTTGAAAATTCAATTTTTAATTTTGGAAGTTTTTTATTGATGCACATAATTCTTAACAATTAGTAACTTATTCATTAATTGTGTGATATATTAACAATTTTATAATAACTTATGACCTATAAATGTAAATATATCCTTCATTATCCGTTTCAAGCATTCAAAATAATGGTTCATACAATTATTTATTCATTACGTAATATTATTTTTAATTAAACCTTCTATTACACAATATTTAATGTAACTTGTTTGTGATTCTTTTAACTAAATTGACGTGAACATTTGTTATATTGTATGCAATTATCATAAGTCGAAATTACTGCGTGTCTCGATACACTATCTCACGAGCCTGGCCTCTCAACGGTCGCTCTGATAACTTGCGGATGCTGATTCCAAGATTCCGATGGTTCTGCCGCACGGTATAAGAACAGATTTAATGTATTGAATGTCTGCCTTCATGAAAAGGATTTTGGTGTTCCAGCAGAATGGCACTATTACGCTTCTTCACATGGAAAAGGACCCAGCGACATCTAAGAGCAAAGCTTAATTTTCCTGCATCGGTTTCTTATTTTCTGAATTTTTTTCTGTAATTGGTCGCTCATTGAGACCTGCTGCCATTCTTCGTGTAACTAATGATTACCAGTTGACATTCGCACCAGTGTTTCTGTTCGCAAATTTAGCCGCTTTACAGTGAGGATCCCAACTCGCTTATGCATGTTCCATTGTGGGACGAACCAAGAAAGTGTAGTGCTGAATTTTTGTGTCACATTTAGGTTAGGTTAGGTAATTAATCTGTATGTAATATACATATAAAAAATAAAGAGCTAATGTTACAAATATGTTACAATATATTTTTGAACAAAATATTCATTTGTACTTAATTTTTCTTTTTTTACAACAAATTCTCAATATTTATTACTTAAAGGTAGGATTCTATTTGTGCAATAACTAGCAATAATTTTAAACACTGGCACAACAATAAGTAGAATAGTATCACATTTTTATGCCTCAACGACCCATTTCATTCGTTGGGGTCTCTAGAGTTTGAAAATGCACTTGTTCAATTAAATTGTCCGTCTCTAATAGCGTCCGTTCTTTTGAAAGAAGTTGGCTGCAGTAAGTGGTTCGATCGCGGCTATAGCAATCGCGTCGTTGCTCAAGAGCCAAAAGGACACAACGGTGTAAGAAACCACGAGGAACCTGGGAGAGCGCACGGAGGCCAAGCGACACCCGAAGGCTCTGAGGCAGTGTTGTCAAGGTCGATGCCACGAGCAGGAGTCCGTGGCACGAGTGACTAGACAAAATTGCCCCTCCACGCAGTTCAACACCTCGCCACCAGAGATAACGCAATATTGTAAAACGTCGGGGTTACTAATAGTTTCCTCTCCCTTCGCTAGTTGCGCAGAGAAGCTCGTGACGTGCCACTGCCACCAGTAGAAGGCCTTGGCCCTGCTCTGGGGGAAGCATGGGGTGTAGGAGAGCGAAGGGCAGGGGGGCGTGGGGGCGAGCCCTGGCCCTGTGGCTGTCGTTGGCCCTGAGGGCGCAGGGCGTGGCGTGCTGGGCGGGCGCGCCGCCGGCCGCCGGGCTGCGCTGGGCGCTGGCGGGCGGGGGCCGGGCGGTGGGCGTGGTGGACCTGGGCGACGCCGCCCGCTGGCTGCCCGCCCTGCACGCCCGCGCCGCGGCGCCGCTGCTGCTGTGGCGCGCGCCTCTCGTGTCGCGCGAGGGCTGCGCGCCGCACTGGCTGGAGGGCGCGGGGGGCTACGTGCTGGCGTCCCGCAGCCCCGCCCGCCTCACCGCCTTCCTCGCCAACGACACCGCGCGAGCAATTCCTAACCGCGTGTACGAGGTAAGACTTTTACAGCTACGTGAAATTCTACTTACCAGGCTAGCGTTCGTAACATTCCATCACTCACGCGGCCATTCGTAACACGTATTCGGACACTCACACGTTGCACTCCATCCAACAGATCCGTTATGACGTTTTCTGTCTTTATTAATATCATTAACACAAATTTCTTGTTTATCTCTGATTCTATTATAATACAATATACAATCGAAAGAAATAATAAATAAATAAAAGCAATATTTGAAGCTTTTATTGTACACTTATCGTCAAAAAAGCTACACCTCGAAGGACCCTTCTGATCCACCACAAACTCAGCGGGTATTTTGCACACCATTCTCTAAGCCAACGATTTCGTTTTCACGATCGACTGTCCATTGGGGGTCCGGGGTACGGGCGTGACATCGCACTCACCAACCGAGATAACCTCAGAATGCCTCAAACGGCCTCGCCGGCTACTGTGACATCGGGTAACGTCGACAGAGAGTCATCTGAGCAAACATGTCTAGGCGACGCGTTCGACACCCAGTTGTTCAGTTGCACGCGGTCGGGAGGAGCTGCATGATGGGTCTGCGGAAGGCTTGTTGGTCCATTCGCACATTGCTCGCCACACCGGTCGTACGGACACCACAATCGCCCGTTGTTGGGGGCAATAGATTTTGGAATGCACTGGCACACGACACACGATATCTGGACGCGCACCAGGCACAACGGGGAGAGAGGATCGACGGATTGATTGGCAGATTTAACTGCAACGATAGGTGCTAGTCAGCGGACTGTCCAACCTACAATGTCACACGCAGTAAGTGCCAGTACCATTGGCAGGCGGTTGCTAAACGCCGGGCTGTGTGCACGCCGACCGTTTCGACGCCTGCCTCTCACACCAGCACGGCGCCACAGACCGGCCTGTATTCGGGAACAACGGATCTGCGGCCTTGCAAAATGGCAGCGCGTCATCTTCCGCGACGAGACCCGCTTGTGCCTTGATGGCGACGACCACCGGGTCTGTGCCTGGAGGCGCAGAGGAGAGCGCCACGTCGAGCGGTTTGTGGTATGCCATCACACGTCCCGCCGTCCTGGAGTGATGGTGTGAGATGCGATTGCCTAGGATGCCCGTTCAACGTTTGTTTTTCGAGGGGACACTGCCTGTAGCACGGTACGTTCAGGAGAATCTGCAACCGATGACTCTGCCGTTCGTGAACGCCACCGTCTTGTTTCAACAGGAAAACGCTCGTCCGCATACCGCAGCCATCTCCCGAGCATGCCTTGCAGCCGTGGATACTCTGCCATGGCCAGCCGCTTCGCCAGACCTCTCCCCGATCGAAAGTGTTTGGCGTGCTATGGAGCGTGCGATCAGGACCACTGTCGTAGCCATTAATCTGCACGAACTGCGCAATCAGTTGCAAGCTGCATGGGATGGACTAGTAAGGACTCCATTCGAGTACTGCTTAACACCATGCCTCGTCGTCTGGACGCGTGTATTCGCCAACACGGCGGCCCCACGCCATACTAAGATGTACCATCAGCGCAATAAATATTTGGTCCTACAATTGTGAAAATACAATAATTTTGTATGCATGGTACTCTCTTCTTGCCTGCTAAAAAAGATCGCAATCTGCTTTGTCCTTTTGGGTGCAGCTTTGTGATGACGATGAGTGTAATTACGTCACACGCGCGGCCATTCATAGCACGAGTACGAATGTGGTAGTTGGAATACGCACACAGGATTTAGTATTCTACATTTAATATTTACGATTTTGCACAGGGAAACGCATAAATACACTTTATATATTAAACTTGCTCATAACAGAACAAATATACAGAAAAGATATGATCTTGTTAACATATGCAAAAGCACCGTTTGATACGCCAGTACTCGCACGTTGGACTCTGTCGAACAGGCACACAAATTTTCCTTCAGGTTATGGCCAAACATTGCATAATAGAGATAAAATGTTTGTTGTTACACTTGTCAGACACTGTTCGAGGAATAGAAGCATTGCTTTTATTCGTGGAAAGCTAATATTCCTTTTTTAATTAGAAAATAAACTTCCGTTTGACTCTATCCAACGGCTAAAATCTCGTGTTACAGAAACTTACCAATATCAGTAATCGGAACCTCCAGCTCCGCTCAACAGTTCCTGTCGTTTTGGCAATTAGTAGAAATCCTTTGCCCGAAAACGAATGTGTTGATGGCAGGAACTTCATCAAACGTGAAACGTTGCAAATGGAGACTACACCACTAGGCAAGCAACTGTTAGTTCATACCGACAACCAGAGATTTATTGATCCGTGCGAGCAGTTGACTGAAGAAACGCCATTCAATCAATGGCCAGCGCCGACCGAACATGCCCACGACGCTAGAAGCCAATGGCACGGCGCTTCCTGGGCAACTCCGAAGAACGCTCTGGGGCGGAGGGTAGGCAAGGAACGTCTGCAGGTGCAGCAAAGTGCCGAGGAGCAGATGATGCCGGAGGAGATGAGGAGACGGCGGCACATCCCAAACAATCGAGTTTGGCGCGAAATCAACGAGGACTGGGACGCGCTGGGTGTGCTGTGGAGGCGCCACCAGTCGTACCCTGCGGTGGCGCTGCGGGAGAGCGATGACGGAAGGACGTGGCGGGGAATCGCACTCTCTCCAGAAACTTTAAGGTGAGTGCTCAAAGCCACTACAACAGAACGTGGCGAGGAGTCGCAATCGCTCCAGAAACTTTAAGGTGAGTTTTCAAAGCCACTACAACAGAACGTGGCGAGGAGTCGCACTCGCTCCAGAAACCTTAAGGTAAGTGTTCAAAGCCACTACAACAGAACGTGGCGAGAAGTCGCACTCGCTCAAGAAACTTTACGGTGAGTGTTCAAAGCCACTACAACAGAACGTGGCGAGGAGTGACACTCGCTTCAGAAACTTTAAGGTGAGTGTTCAAACCACGACAGGAAAATGTGGCCAGGAATCGTGGTCGCCGCAGAAAATTTTTGGTGAGAATTCAAGGCCACTACAAGAAAATGTAGCCAGGAGTCGCAGTCGCTCCAGAAAATTTAAGGTGAGAATTCAAAGCCACTACAAGAAAACGTGGCGAGTAGTCGCACTCGCTCCAAAAAGGTGAGAATTTAAGGTGAGAATTCATAGCCATTAAAAGAAAACGTGGTAAAGATTCGCACTCGGTCCATAAACTTTAAGGTGAGAGTGCAAAGCCACTGCAAAAGTGAATGATACGCGTGATACTGCAAAATGGCACAGATTGTCTCGTAACAGTTGGTTTGGTTGGCAACAGTTCATTGGTCTGGGCTAGCGTTGCGGTCTTTCCTCATTCGTTGCCAGCTGCCTTATCGTCGCGGCAGGAGAGGGATATTAGAATTTTGAACTTTATTTGAAATTTGCTCGAAATTATTACAATTCCAAGATTGTTTACCGATTAAAGGGGATGTAAATTTAAAATAAATGGCCATAATAACATGCATGCTTACTATGAATAAGTTGTTCAAATAATATAATGTAAAGAGATGTGAAAGTGTGTATTTCAGATGTGTTACTTTTTAGGGTGTAAAATATTCTTCGTGTAATTTTACTTTGTGACCACTACCGCCAACAAAGTACTGAGAAATATGTGTAATTCTACGCAAAGAAATGGCTAAGTTTCAGCAGAAAATTTCTTATTCCCGGGCCCTTGCATCGAAAAAGTTCATCAGGTTGATAAATTTACAAAAAAATCTCTTCCACGCAGTGTATCTATAATTCACATGTTGTGGGTTCTTGCTACCAAAAAATTATATGACGACAAAACGTCCGTCAGTCTGGTGTATGTGAACAACACCAGCGTCTAATATGTGAATCCTTTTTTGAAACTGCCTATTTTTTGTAAACTGAATAAACCCCTGTACATCTGGCCTGAGTCCATGCTCTGCAATTTTGAAAAACATTCATTAATTTTTGGGGGAACTTCATATGAAGCCATCCGGATATTTTTAATTTTTTTTAAAAACTTCTCCAAATTTGTTTCTTTAATTTACTCGTGTGAATAGAGTAAAATACGCTTGTAGAGAAGAAATGAGTTCGATTTTCAGGACTAACTGAATTTTCGAGAATTTCGAAAGTTTAATTTTTTCGGCGACTTCTGACAACTACGAAATTAAAGATAAAGATTTTTCCTTTACAGGCAATTTGTGGTCTATCATTAGTTATTTTATGAAGGTAATGAACGTTTTTAAACATGTAGTAAATTTCACTCATTATTGCGAGCACTATGTACAAATTTAAAAATAAATAATATTTTCTCGAAATCGGCTCAAACTTTGCTTTAAACGTTTTGTTAAGGAGAGTGCTAAATGCACTGTCTAAGATCACATAAACGCCATATTGCTCTTTTATTTTGTTTTTTTATTCATTACAAAAAATATAATTATTTAATGGTTTCTCACATCGTTAATGTTTACATAATCTTGTTTTAAATTATGTCTAATAAAGTTTTTTGAAAAGTCAATAGTTTTTTGTTACACCAGCATAAAAGTTTTCATTTTCAGACATTCCCAATCTCAGTTTCCCAAGGAAGGCTCCAATTTTTTTCTTCAAACGTTTCGTATGATTAGTGCTAATTGCACTGTTTATGATAACGTAAAATTGGTTTCCGTACGAAATGCTTCAAAATTTTTCCAGTGAAATTTTTCGAAAATACGAAAGATTCCCATGAAAAAGGGCTTGAAATTTGCTTTTACAGTAACAAACACCAATTAGTTAAAACGGTATCAATGTATTAATGAATATTGTCATAAAGACGAGTTTTACTTTTCTTTAATATTCTAAAAGTAATATTTCGGATCTATCGTTACGAAACCGAAAAATGAGAAAAAACTCAACACTGCCTTTAATTTAAGACATATTAAATGGCAGCTAATAAAAGCATTGGGCAATACCGTATTGTTGGACTACACCAAGGAAATTATATTTCTCTACGAGAAAGTCTATGCCATTCTCTAGCACCACTAGATTATTAATAGGTAGGAAACGATGGGGCCCACCAAAATAAACCACGTGTCCTACCCATGTGAATATTGATTAAAGGATCCCGCACCCCCCATGGAATGGACGTCTTCGCGTACGGCGACCAACAATACTTTTCTGTGCCCGGTGGATTAATTAATTAATTAAAAAAGGAATAGTAGTAGAGTTGGAAACTGATTACCTTAACGCCCCGTGTGAGAGCATTGTTATTTTACCGAATGACGTATCACCCCCCATTTGTTCACATTTTAACGTTTTATCAGTAGAGCCAGGCAAATTTGCTCCGAGTATCTAAAAATGAATGAGATGCAGGAAGTTACAAATTCCAATATTTACAATGTGAATGGGATAGTAGGGCACTAGATTAGCATTAATCTAGAAAGAATTGGTCTCTAAGAAAATCTGTAAGCCAGCGGAAAAGAACATTCTGTGGGAACATCTGGTGGATCAACAACTCAAAGCCAAAAAACAGAAAAAACAGATGTTATAATTTAAAAATTTTTTAAACCCTTTTTTTGTTGGCCAGTGTTAATAAATAAAATAAGAAATTCATCCACCAAAACCGTCCTAAAAACAGTAATACAATTATTCGCATGATCACCATGTTTCAGTACCGCGCGTGCGTACGAGTGGAAGAGTGGAGGTGGTGAGGAAGATGGCGATGAGGGCGCGAGGGCGGCTGGAGCGCTGTTGGCGTCGCCATCGCAAATTCCATCAGCCGTTACCGCAGTGGGGTTTAGCGCTATAGACTACAAAAACTTCACGGTTTCTGTCGGTGGCATCGACGTTCAGGTGGTTGGTTTTATGGCCCTGCTGATGAAGGAGGTAAAAGAACGCCTTAATATGACACTCTTCCTTCAAATTGGGGAGAAACGTAGGGTAAGTACATTTCGTTTACGATTTCCTACGCAGGCTGCGAATTGGTCAGGGATACCTCACGTTCAGAAAATAAACACAGAATACAAATCAACACTAGTTCATTTGCCACCTCTATACAACAAAACTAATGGTGCTACAACTGAACATACTTTCCCGTATTCTTCGAAACAGTTATGTAGTACTTAGATATTCCACATTATGCACTACTGCACGCGCTACTAATATCTTAGCTATTGTTTCAAAACGTCGAATTCAACTAAGTCCAACAACTCACTTTTTTTTCGCAGTGTTGTGAGAACTATGTAAATTTTACTACTGCACAAAAATTTAATACAGAAGTTTTGTAAACTTGCATTGGAAAAAAGAAGCCTAATACCCTGGACAATACAGAAATGCATTTCATAAGGCCATTATTAGAGAGGAATATTCTAAAACCATGCAACAAATACTCTACTCACTACAAATGGTACAGCATTTGGTGCGAAAACTAAATATTTTCATTCAAATATGAGCATAAATTAGACAATTAAAACTCCTTTTCATACAGCTCCATCAGGTCAAAACAATGATACGTAATTCACAGAAATTTGCGATCGCAAACGGAATTCCATTGTTTCTGACCTTGCATTGTCACTATTCTGAGAGCTATTATTTTTTATTACTTTTTATTTCAAGTATTTCAAAATAAATAATTAATATAAAATGAATAGCAAAAGGTCAAAAGTAAGAAACGAACAAGGAAATACAAAATTGCAAACTCCAATGAACGACGCATCTAGCTGAATGAAGCGCAGTAAATATACAGCGGGCTATTACGTTTGTCAGGAAAATATAGAAAAACTGCTCATATATTGAAAAAATTTAACATGACCTTATTTAAAGGTTTGTTATTGATGAGCATATTTCTTTAAGAAAAACAATTGTAACTGCAGAATTGTAGTTGTAGAAAGACGCCAAAAAATTTTTAATCTTTTAACATTTTTGCAAAATCAGGCATTTTCACGACCATGAAACCCGCACCATTCTCTTAAGTTTCCTTTGTGCTATCTTAGGTCCCAATTTAATAAAAAAAACTTCCTTCGTTTTTTACAGAACATGGCTTAAAGGAAAAAAACGCGCCATTTATTTAATGTGTCATTTTTACCTCCTAGATGCTATTGAATGCAACTATGAAGATAACGAAAATGATGTTGTCTGGACAATTCGATTTAGTGCCCGTGTATAGGAGGTACGCAAACCGTTTCCTCACTTCAAATCTCCTGGATGTTGTGGCCACCGCAGAAATGGACCGCATTCTCGTGATTGTGCCACGGGCGACGCCGCTGCCGGCGTGGTCGCTGCCACTGCGCGTGTTCTCCCATCATATTTGGCTGGCGCTGCTGGGGGCGGCGGTGGCGTACGCGTTGGCGTGGCGCGTGGTGGCGGGCGAGTCGCTAGCCGCCAGCGCCGCCACCACGCTGCGCGCCTTCTCCTCGTGCGGGGGCGCCCCGCAGGACAGGGTGCGCGCCACGCCGCAGCGCCTGCAGCTGGCCGCCGCGCTGTTTGCCTCCGCCGTCGTCGTCACCACCGCCTACCAGGTTGGTTTTCATCGCTGTTTTATGAAATTACTTTTTCGCTTACGAAACAGCGGACCCCGCGGGGGGGTGGTTCGTTTCTGGTAGGTGGTCGCGACCCCTGGTGGAGCTCAGACGACCACCCATACCTCTAGTCTCGCGGCCCCACCCAGGTCGTTAGCCTAACGTGTAGGCAGTGAGCAGGCGATGCTAAGCTCCTGGTTGACGGTTCAACCCGGCAACCCAACAGTTGGGCCCCTGGCGCGTCGACCGTAAGGCAGGATTGGGTGAAGGATACCCTTCGGGGTTCTCTGGAATCCACATGAAAAAGTCCGGCGGACAAATGACAAACCGTCAGGGTGCCTTGGTTACGGTCCGACCAAACTCGAGAGCCTGAAATTGCAGGCAGTGGGGAGAGGGAATGGGGGCCCTGAGCCGCCCAGACCTTAGTTCGGTTTGCCCTCCAATAGGGCTCTTGGCGTCGTCGTAGTAGAGGCCTAATACTCTGGGCAAAAAAGAGGGACTTGGTGTTTCGGCGCATGTGAGTGGCGCGTTGTCATACTTGACCCCGGTACTAGTCGAAATAGCTGGTAGCTCTGAGCTGACAGGGCGGCCTTAATCCCAGGCATTGTAGGGGGAGGTTCCCGCGACGGCTAACTGCGTTCCGGCGGAATCCGGATGTTGGTCGGAAGGTGTCCTTGTAGGTCCTATCCGACGAGGGTGCGGATATAGGCTAACGCCTAGGTGCCCACTCTGGTGTTTCGAACCCCTAATAAAGTACAAGTGCTGGGGTAATTAAAGCACGCATACGATCGATGTGCAGATTGACAGAATCAGGTTTTCTGGTATTACCCTAATAATATGTAACTTAGATTAATTGGTCTCAGGGAATTATCTTTGTTAAAGCGCAGAACGTCAATATAAAGATACCCACGAAATTTGCTACCATTACCAGGAGTTTTATACATTAAACACACTGAAATATATTTAAATAACTTTGCCCGAAATATCATAAACACTAGCATTGTTTGGTCCGTGTTGGAAGCATAGGAATTAAACTAATCGTGACATGATTTGTGTTTAAGGGCCGCCTCTTTGACCTTGTTACAAATCCACAATATGAAGAGGAAATAAATACCTTCGATCAGTTGGCTAAACAAAGTTTGACGTTGATACTACAGGAAAATGGTTTCACCAAACAGGAGGAACAGTTTCTCCCAAAGATGCCAACTCGTTTTGTAAAGAACGGTTTAGACTATACAACCTTAAACAATAATGGAACAAAGCAACTTTATGCAATGGCCGAGATGAGTAGTACGTGGCAGATATTTCTTACTTTCTTTCGTGAAGAAATCTCGAGCTATAGAGAAATGAGAGAAAGCATTGTATCGTATTACCCATTTTTCTGCAACAGATGGTAAGTAGTATATACTAAGATAGATATTTCTACAACTGCGCATATTTCCTCGTATTATTGGAGTCGCTTACCAAATATTACTATACAGCACCTTTCATTTTACTAACGTATCTACGGTTACTCGAAAAATGATAACGATATAACTCAAAATTACGCAGAAATATTTTTAGAAAGTTTGCATGACAGTTAAATATTGTAATTGTTTAAGTGGTTCTTCCCGCACCAAACACAACTAGGTTCACTATCTTTACTTATTAAGTCAATTATGAACAAAAACACCACCACCACCACCACCAACAACAACAACAACGACAAAACCAACGACACGTTGCCTACGTTTAAGATGTATACTGGTCCCCATTTTCCAAAATATGTTACATAAATTTATAATAATGTGGGCCGTGACCGGCTCTATACGTATAATACCTGTACCTTTTGTCGCCGTTTTCCGAAATCGCACGAAATTATCACTTATTTGTCGCGCACTCCTACACAACAAGTTTTAGGCTTGCTCCTTTCGTGGGAGATAAATTAATACTTTGAGTCAAATTCTGTTCACCGCGTAATTCACACTACTTAAAAACACAAAACTTTGAAAATTCAAAACATTGTAGCCGCAAACATAGTTCCAGCGTGCTATGCCACCTCGAGACGCAATCTGATCACTACGTGATTGCAGTATTTTAAAATAAACTTTTAAATTCACGTATTCGCACTACATACATAACAATTCAAACAAATGTTCCATCCACGAACACAATTTCTGCGAGCTGTACCACCTCGAGACTCCTTCGGTTTACCACGTATTTGAAAACATATTCACAAATAAAACTTTAAGAAAATTCAAAAGTATTGTATCAGCCAACACAGCACCTCCGTGCCGTACAACTTTGAGACTCCGTCTGATCACCCATTGTTGTCCCAGATCTTTTTGTAATCTCATACCAAACAAAATACACTCGCTGTCATTATTGACTTGTTTACGTGAATGTAAAATAATCACATTTATTCAACTTAGATTTTTCATTGGTTTTACAATGTCTTAAATTTATCAGAAATTCTCAATTTCTCAGTGCTATTCTTTAATTTGCCATTCTACGCCTTATTACGCCGAAAAATACTTATTTCAACACCACATTTTCCCATTTGGTCATGTACACTATCAAATGTTTTTGTTTTGATTCTTTATTAGAAACTCGAAAAATTTAATTTATAATTTTCCCCAAAATTTCAGTATGTATTCGGAAATTCGCTGAAATTCTTCTCTACAGCCTCGTAATTTATAATATGACACAGATCATCAATTTCAGCCGAAATCCTTGAAAAATATCATTTTGATCTTCTAAAGACGTCAGAACTTGTAGTTCATTAGATTGTTAATTGGAATTCGTCTTTGAATATGCATTTTACAAAAATCACCATAGCAACGTAACTCGTGGTCCGAGTTTGATGAAACAAACTTCAGAATTCATCTTTAATCGTGCGCTATCTAATTTTGATACATAAATACATTTTCTCCGGGAGTTTATGTAAATAAACAATACTGTGTATGCGTGACACTGCCGTCACATGTTTATTCTATTCTCGGTTCAACATACATAGTCCCCGTTTTGGTATACTGCGTGCCACTTTATTAGATCTTTTTTATTAAAATGTTTTGAATAGCCCAGGAATGATCCTGGATCATTACAATATATAATAGAAAAATTCCTTAAAGAAAAATCTCTTAATTTTAATATTAATAAAGTGTGTGGGTTTAGAACAATATTGAGAAACGTTTGACGTTCATCACCATACATGGAAAAATTTCCTAAAGCTAATAACATTTTAAAATCTTGTATAAAATTACTTCTAGACCTGTTATAAAGAGATGAATTACACAAACGAATTTTATAAATTTAAACATAAAAGTGTATCATATATTTAAAAAAATTTACGTATCCAGATGCCAAGTTAATGAAAATAAAAGCGATGATATTTAAAGGATATATTATTTAATATGAACAATAAAAGAAAAGAAAAAAATTCATCAAGTCATATTTGAGAAAATCATTATTTACATATTTAATTGTTATTTTTTCACTAAAAATTCACGAAAAAATTTATTTAAAAATATACATTATATTGATTCAGGTATCTCATATTGAAGAGAACATATAAATTAAAATACATCCTTTATAATAATTGATGTATTTTAAACACAGAACTTTTTAAATTTCGCACCTTCCAAATTAAAAGATTGAACAAAAATCAGACCTGGACAATTTTTATAAGCACATTACATCGCTCTCTGCCTCGGTCGAGTTGGCAAGCGGTGCGGACGTAGTGGCGGGTCGCTTCGTATGAACGAATAAAAAAGTGAAGTAGACGTATTTGAAAATTACTAATGAGACTGACAGTTGAGCAAAGGAAGCGAGACAACTGTAATTGGTGGAAAGTAGGGTGTTTCAGTTAAGTATAAATCGGAGAAAGTACACAAAATTGGCAATCCTATGCTAAGTATTGAGTGGCTGAAAGTGCGAGTGTGTGGCGACAGTGCTGGACACGGCAAGTTATGGAGGCGCGGGTGTGGGGCGGCGCGGGGCTACTGAGTGACGACACCGGAGTCCAAGTACGCCGCCGAGGCCCACGGCGCCGGGGGGGTTGTGGGGACAGAGCGGGGAGCTGAGTGGACAGAGCGGAGCGGACCAGCCTTAACAGGCGGAGTGGAGGTGAACGTTCATTGAACATAAGGGAATGGAGGGAATTAAACGTACGTGTGAATTAGGGCGGTGTAAGAAAGAAATAATTTCAGAGGGCATCCATTGTAGGAAATAATGAAATCTTTCCGCAGCAGCTACAGTAAGAAACATCAAGTGTTCGATACCAGAGATGAGCTCGTCAGTTGTGATGTAGATAGAAGTATGTCGTTGAGAATAATAGAAATAAGAAAGGTAAAGGATAACGTTCCAGTGGAAACATTAATAGAACATTAGAATGATAATTAGATTTAAAAATACAAGATATCATTGAAATTAAAAATAAACAGCAAAGTATAGACAAACTGAAAGAAATTGACAGAGAAGTAGGTTTGGAAAAAATAAATAATATAAAATACAAATGGCAGAAATAAAAAAAATGCAGATATTATAAAAAGGAGTGTAATTAGTTACTGATGCCGAAATTGCTAGCAAAGAAAAAAACAAGTGTATTAAAACTAAAATTACCGCAAGATAGTAAGATAACTGAGCAAACTCTCAGGGTGAATGTTATTATTAAAAAACTTCCTGTAGGAGTAACTAAAATGAAGAAAGGAAATAAAGGAGCAATAATTGTAGAATGTAATAATGAGAAACGCAGAGAGCACTTGAAAAAGATAATAGAGGAACACTTAAAAAAAGTAGATGTTTTCATTCCAAAGAATATTAAAATTAAACTAGAAATTATGGGAGGAAGAAAAGAGGAGTTTGAATTAGAAGACAAACAATGGATTAAGGTAATTAAGACGCAAAGTGAAAGAGAAACAAGTGAAGGTAACGATATCAAAGTGATAAAAAGATACAATACTAATAAAGGCAACAGAAAAGATGAAACAGGTAAGATTATTCTAAAGACAAATGCAGAGATATTCAAATTGTTAGTGGAAAAAGGCAAAGTCAACTTAAGATGGTAGACGAATTCGTAAGTGTTGTCAGATATTTCAAGTGTAGGGGTTTTAATCATTTTAGTGAAGTGTTTAAGTAAGAAATTGGAAGGTAATTAAGAAATTAACTGAAGAGAAAAACTATGATATGGTGACTAAATATGTATTTGATGAATTTAGTAAAGAAAATTTAGCTAAAAAATTCAATAACTATTTCGTTAGTGGCATTAAAATATTAGTACAAAAAGCTGATGCAGGGAATGAGAATATTTACAAGCAAAATGAAAGATGGTGTGACAGTGAATTTACTATTTTATTTATTTATTTATTTATTTGTCAAAAAACACTAAAAGCTGTATATGATGTGTGGGGAAAGAAATTTATCTGGGCACATTTTCTTGAGGGCCAGAAAAAAAATGAATTTAGAAAATAATTATTTTAGAAAAATAAAAATATTTGAAAAATGTTTTTTCCCGAGTTATAGAAAATCAATTTCAACTGTAAATGAACTACAAGCAAAAGGAGTGCTCAACAAAACGTGCGCACAGTGAAGCTACATTTACGTCCAGAAGCAAAACAAGGGGCCATCTCAGCATTTGCCCAATGGATCAGGGAAACTGGACAAAAAGCTGATCGAGATGGAGGTCATTGACCCCATCCATTGTTACAGGCGTATTAAATATTTTTTTTAAATGTATACAATGCCAACCTAAAGTAATTCATTATATATCTTTGTTTTGTTACATTAAACATTATTTTTCTTTTTCACGATCACTATAGTCTCTAATTGTATAGAAACAGTTTTGCAGCAGAAAAGATATTACTTTAAACTTAAATTTGTGTACCGACCTTAATTGTTTTATGTCATCTGGCAATGCGTTGTAAAGTAACGTACATGTATTGTATGTTGATTTCTTGTACTGAGCTGTTGATACTGACACTTGATGCACGTGATTTCTACGGCGTGTATTGTAATTATAAATATCAATATTGCATGAAAATATGTTCCCTCATTTTTGGACATTTTTGACAAATATTACAGATTCGTAAATAAATAGACAAGGCAATGGTAAGATTCCCAGCTCAATGAAAAGAGGCTTGCAGGTATCACGTGGAAGGCATTTTTTCATTATTCGAATAATTTTCTTTTGCAATCTGAAGGTCTGAATACTACGGGATGAGCTTCCTCAGAATATTATGCCATATCTCAGGCGGGAATGCACATTTGCAAAATAAACGCAACGAGCTGCATGAAGGCTGACAGAATTTGAAAGAATTCTGAATGTGTAGCACAATGAACTTAATTTAGTGTTTAATTCTGTTATATGCACATTCCATTGAATTGAAAGACCTAAAAATGTTGTTGCCTCAACATCAGCTAGTTGCATATAGTTCATTCTCAATGGAACATGCGATTTCCGATTTGAGATGCAAAAATGCATTGAAACAGTTTTTCTTTCGTTAACAATTAATTTGTTATTATTAAACCAATTTGAAACTTCTGAAATTGTACTATTTACTGCTTCTTTTTTGCAAAGAACATTCGTGTCATCAGCAAACAAAACCGTTCTTCCATTTTTAATAGACGAGGGCATATCGTTTACATATAACAGAAAGAGAAAAGGACCTAAGTTCGAACCTTGCGGGACCCCATGCTCAATTGGCCAAGAATTGGAAATATAAGTATGTAATGTCCTTTCCTGCCAGTATGGTATTTCTACTCTTTGAGTACAATGTTTACGGTAAGAAGTTATCCAATCTAGGGCAATACCACGAATTCCATACGAAGATAATTTTGAGAGCAAGATCTTATGGTCAATAACGTCAAAAGCTTTCGAGAGATCTAAGAATATTCCAATGGGTACTTCATTTTGGTCTATTGATGAAGCAACATCTTTGAGAAAAGAAAAAAATGGCAGTTTCCGTAAATTTTGATTTTCTAAAACCGTGTTGTGAGTCTGAAAACGCTCTGTTTTTCCTGCGAAAAGTTTCCATTCGTAAGTCGAAAAGCCTTTCTAATATTTTTGAGAAAACTGAACAAAGAGAAATTGACCAGTAATTTTGAATATCATTTTTGTTCCCTTTTTTAAAGAGTGGCTTAATATTTGCTGTTTTGAAAATATCTGGAAATATTCCTGTACTTAAAGAAGCATTGAAAATGTGAGTTAACGGATGTGTAAAGTCAAGTGCACAAGTTTTTAATAAACAATCCGGAAATTGAAAGTGATCAGAAAGGAAGAATGGTGTAGAACTATCTTTAGACTAACAAAAAAGGAACCGACGAGGGCATTATCACAAAAATGTTAAAAGAAAATTATGAAATATCAGAAGCAGTATTATTAAAAATAATAAATAATTATAATAAAAAGGTATCTCTCCGTAATCGTGGAAAACTACCACAGTAATATCAATTACAAAAGTGACCATCACAAAGAGAGCAGATGAATTTAGGCCTATAAATAAACTACCCACGTATGAAAAATATTAGAACAAATAGTAAAGAAGCAGTTAAACGAGTATATTGAAACAAACAAAATTATAAGAAATGAACAATCAGAATTCAGAGAAAAACAATCCTGTGAAACTGCGATACAAGGACTCCTAGATAAATGAAATATTAATATTGATGCCGGAAAGAAAGTAGGAATTATCTTCTTGGATCTCAAGAAAGCATTCAATACGGTTGACAGGACAACGCTGATTGAGAAAATGTACAAATATGGTATCAAAGGTGACGTTCAAATGTGGTTTATTTCGTATCTTATAAATAGAAAGCAAAAAGTAAAATATAATAATATTATATCAGAGGAAACTAGTGTAGATTTAGGTGTTACGCAAGGGTCTGTTTTGGCCCAATACATTCTATAATGTACGTTAATGACTTAATCAAGTATATGATAAAATTATTTGGGAATGATTGTAAAATTCAATTATTTGCTGATGACACGTTGTTGTAAGTAATTGGAGAAACAGAAGCGGAAATTGAATTTACACTGCAGAGTGTAGTTATTGCAGTACACGAATGGTTAGGGGTGAATAAATTAATAATGAATTTAGAAAAGAATAAATTTATGATTTCACATTGTGGAAGAAACATGGAAGAAAGAGAAATAAATTTATTCACAACTGATGTAAAACGAGTATACAAAATGAAATATTTGGAAGTAAATTAAGTATTAAAGATTCTAAAGAATATGTAGTAAAGAAAACTGGAGAAAATATTAATATGTTAAAAAGAATTGGGATATATATAAATGGATATAAAAGTGTTTGATATATAAATCCATAATTGCACCAAATTTTGATTACTGTACAACAATACTAGATGGAACCCAAAAAAGTGAAATTAAAAAAATTCAGATACAACAAAATAGTCATGAGGGTAATTATTCAATGCAATAGATACACTCCACTGTTAAACGTGCTAGATACTCTGAAATTTATGTTAATAAAAGAAAGAATTCAGTAAAAGACACTAATTTCTATTTTAAAATTAATTTAAAATTATATAACAGGAGATTTAGTAAGCAAAATCCAAAGAGTAAAAGATAAAAAACACAGGAAACAAGACAAGCATAACATTTAGTAATTAATTTTAGTAAAACCGTACAGGCAAAAAATTGACTATTTAACAAAGGAATTGCATTATACAATAAATTACCATTAGAAAAAAAATTGCGAAAAAATTATAGAATTTAAATGAAAAATTATAAAACACATAAATGTAGAAAAATATTTGCTAAATAGTTAATAGAGGGGTTATTTTGGGGTTAGAGGGAATCAGTTATTTTACGAATGGAAAAACTACTCATATAAAAATAAGTAGTTTGCATGCAATTTTGTACGAAACATCAGCATTAAGAAGGAACTTGTTAAGAAGAAAATGTAATGCTGCGCAAAAAAACGGTAACTTGTCAGCAGAAAACTTTAATTACCGGACCGTGGTAACGAAAAAGTCGATAAATCCCGTTGTTAAATTTAGAAAAAATGTCTCTTACACGTGGTGCTGCTAGATTACGTGTTTTATGAATCCTTGATAACGAAAAATCGATTGACAGCAAAACGTCTATCCGTCCGTCATTCAGTCAGTCAGTGAGTCAGTCGGTCTGTCTGTGGACAACGCTAGCGAATAATCCGTACACATGATTATCTCCAAAATTGGTATTCCCTGATCGATCCCGAAGATTTTGCGACCCCTTGTATTTGAAATTGATTTTGTAATTTTGAGGAACACCTTACATGAAATCCCCTACGACATTTTCGTAATGAAAAAAATGGCGCCAACCATTTTGATTACATTTTGTTGTTGGATAGTCTGAAAGACGTGAAAGAGAATGGCGCAGGTCTCATGTTGGTTGAAAACATTGAGTTTTCACTCACTGGCAAATACACGCCAAATATTTCAACGTATACGATGAGGTTTTAATATTCTTGGATTCATGTGTCTGTTGTACTGTTATGGATCGGAAAAATTGAGAAGCTGGGAAGAGTATAAAATAAAACCGAAAAGCTAGACCAGACCAAAGACTACAGAAAAGTAATTAGTACGGGAATGTCTACGCCTTTCTCTCGCACCGCTAGTTTTGATACCAGACACTTAAACTACGCGTTTTCCTGACGAGAAATTGTTGTTTTCGATCACAACATTACAACACTTTCTATTTACTTAGTAAATAGAAGAATGTGAAGAGAATGTAAAATAACAGTATACAAAAATATAGAGGAAAAAGATTTACTTTTGGATCATAAAGCACACAATATCTGCGAATTAAATTCCTGTAAAAAACTGGATTACAATTCTTGTTCTTTGCCCTTTACGTGTACATTTACCTTTCGCTTAAGTTTATTAAAGTTGCTTGTAATAAAATTCAACTGTCTTTGTCTGCAGGAATTGGCCGTGGCATGAAACTGTAAAAGTATTAATATTGCAAATGGAAGAGACAGGGCTCGTTCGAAAGTGGAAGAGTGACTTCAACACGACTTTTGGCATCTATGTGCGGGTGATCAGACCAACTCGTCCTGCACCACAGCAGCGTGTCGATGACCCAAAAGTCCTGTCCCTGGGCGATGTCTTCGGGCACGTGCAGCTGCTGTGCGCAGGCCTTTTCGTGTCTGCGCTGTGCTTCTGCGCGGAGCTGTGGCGCGGCCACGGCGCGGGCGAGCGTCTGCGCAGGCGCAGGCGTAGAATGTGCGCTGGGTTGCGCCAAGTGGGAGCGCAGTTGGATGCAATTCCAAGGAAGCATTAGTCATATGTACACAAACTAATTATGCGAATTTGCCGTAGTTTTTGCGAGGGCATTTGAGCAGGCTTTTCTTGCTTTTATTTAAGGTTTTATCCGCAATTATTTGCCTCGTTTTAACACTTTTATTAATTTTACGAATAAATTGATAAATGATATATACTAACAAATTTATTATTAATTTTTACTTTCTCGTATACGTACATATATCCTGTGTAATATACGTATAGGGAAAATTATGTAATTCTGTGCAAAAAAGTGGCGAATTTTTGGCAGAAAAAAATTCATCGCCGTCCCCTGATAACGAAAACATGGCTAAAAGCACTTGCTAATTAAGAAAAAATCCCCTAATCCGTGGTGTAGCCAGAATCCCTGTTTTGTCACTCCTTGATTCCGAAAAACCAATTGAAACCAACGTCCGTCCTTCTGTCCGTCTGTGAACACTACTAGCGCTACTGTTATAGAACTATAGAACACTACTATTATATTTACCAGTCATAGGAATGTTTCCAAATTGAAGAAACCGTTGACAGTCTGGCTATAGTCGAAGCTTTGAAATTTTGAAAATAGGTTCTTCAAAATTTGGGGATACATTTCACGAAGACCCCCGGGCGTTTTCAAAGTTTTCTCAAAAACGGCTCCAAAATGTTTTCTGTAAATTTTTAGTAAGGACACTTCTTGTAGATTACACTTATTAAGGATATATTTCTCATTTTCACGGTCAACTCTGAATTTTTGCAAAATTCAAAAATTTGAATTTTTTCGGCTTCTTTCCACAAGGACAAAATCGAAGAGAAGAATTTTTCCTCTTTATAAAATTTGTTCTTGAAACAGAGTTCTATCATTAAGTCATGTAAATTTTGTTGAAAATTATAGTTGTTTTCGCGCAATACTGCATGCAATATTTGCAATTTAAAAAAAATCAAAAATTAAATTTTCTGAAAAGTGGCTTCAAATTTTTTCTTTATGCTTTGGGTAGGAATAGTGCTAAATGTACTGTATGAAAGGACATAATCGAAATATTGCTTTATCTTAGAAAAAATTACAAAAATTAATTTGTTTCTTGTGTCCCACGTCGGTAATATTTAGATTAGTGGCGATTTGTTCACATATTAAATTTACGAGTACATGTGATTCAAATAATGTCAAGTAAAGTTTCTCGAGAACTCAACCAATTTTTGTGAGAACTTGCTTAAAGTTCCGCATTTTTAGAAACGCTATGTTCTCATGAATGTCTCATAATTTTTTTCTTCAACATTTGTAACAGATAGTGCTTATTGCACTCGTGTATACGACGTAAAGTTCAATTTGGAGTATTTTTCTTAAACTTCTCTCACACCTTTAATACGTACATTTCCAGCAATTTGTAAACACTATTGTATTTGTGAGTGTAAGTCCTTCAAATTACTTTAAATTAAGTTTTTCGAAAACTCAAAATTTCTATGGAAAAGAGATTCAAACTTCGTATTTTTAATGGAGCTTAAAGGTTTTTTTGAAAGGCTACAAATATTTGAAAAAAATGCCATTTAGGAGGAGGTTTTGCCGTTCCTTAATATTTTAAAATTTATATTTCCGTTCTGTGTTATCGAATTTTTGTAGATATTATAATTCTAGGGCAAGGACCCTATAACTCATACTCAAATTCAATGAAAAGCACCTTATTTCTATTTCAATTGGTGCGGCGTGGGGTCAACGATTAGATTCAAAGTTTTCTTTATAAAAGCTGTTTATAACGAAATAAGAAAAAATATGAAAACGTTTTACGTCGTGGCAACTTATTGAAAATATGGGGAAAATACCTAAAGTTAAACAACAATAATATGTTAGTGAATGTATTTAATTTTTGGATTAAATGGATTATTTTAAGTTATAAAGTAAGTGAAGTTTGGGGTGTGGGAACCCCAATTTAAAAAATATAAACATTTTTATTGAGAAAGATAGAGAGGTTGGGGAAGACGGAACGGGGATAAAACAAAATGAATACAAGTAGGATTCGCGGCAGGGCGGGAAAGGATGGAATGCCTCTTCCTGTCTAATAACTTATTGTGATAAATATACCAGCAACGCGGGGTACTTTAGCTAGTCTCTAAATAAATGCACCAAGTTGACGTAGATGACTAATTATTTCATCGTTTAATTTGATGAACAGCACCGCATCAGCATTCCCACAATTTTGTGATTGGTCGCTCGTACTTAGAGCCGTGCGGTTTTCCTGTGTGACACTAATGATTCCCAGTACCTATAAGCACCACGGTTTCTATTTGCGAATTTAGCCGCTTTTGATGCACTCCGCTTTATATTTTATTTGGCCTTCGCTATGAGGATCCCAGCACACCGTGTTCTATTATGGGACTATTCTAGGAAGTGTAGACCTGTATCTTAGTATTATATTCAGATAATTGTAATACGCACAAAACAAAATGAAAAGCTTTCCAAGCCTGTATAATGTCAAACGTAATCACATCAGTTGAGGATGTACTTCCATAAATCTATTTGTACCCCTGTGTTTGAGTGTTTCTTGCTTGGTAAACTTTGTAAAACTGAAGTTACAATATATTATTTAACAAAATTATTATTTGTATTTATTTTTATGTTCTTTTAAAATACATTCTCTAAAGTATTTCCTAAAGGTTCGTTATTATTTGCGCAATAAGTAACAACTTCGACAATAACAATAACTAAGAATTTCAACAACAATAAGGCGAATGGAATTATACATATAGGCGTCAGCGTTCCATTTTCCGCGTTAGGCGCTAAAAGGTTCCTTTGAAAGACGTTAGTTGCAGTAAGTGGTTCGATCGCGGGGTTGCAACCCTTGCTCAAGAGAAAGAACGCTGCGAGGGTTCAAGGAACCGCAAGAGGCCAAGAGAGGCCTGCAACTGTTGCTCAACAGAGAGAGCGCTGCGCCGGCGTAAGGAACGTGGGCGAGCGCGCGAGGACCAGAGAGGCCTTCAACCGTTGCTCAAGAGAGAGCGCTGCGCCGGCGTAAGGAACGTGGGCGAGCGCGCGAGGGTCAAGAGAGACCTTGAACCGTTGCTCAACAGAGAGAGCGCTGCGGCGGC
The DNA here is from genome assembly GCA_031308135.1 of Acheta domesticus. Lineage (NCBI taxonomy): Eukaryota > Metazoa > Arthropoda > Insecta > Orthoptera > Gryllidae > Acheta > Acheta domesticus. The sequence continues at coordinate 56,511,671 of JAHLJT010002406.1, forward strand.
GTAAGAAGAGCCAAGGGGCAGAGATGGGCTGTGGCGCCGCCCTGGCCCTGTGGCTGTCGTTGGCCCTGAGGGCGCAGGGCGTGGCGTGCTGGGCGGGCGCGCCGCCGGCCGCCGGGCTGCGCTGGGCGCTGGCGGGCGGGGGCCGGGCGGTGGGCGTGGTGGAGCTGGGCGACGCCGCCCGCTGGCTGCCCGCCCTGCACGCCCGCGCCGCGGCGCCGCTGCTGCTGTGGCGCGCGCCTTACGTGTCGCGCGAGGGCTGCGCGCCGCACTGGCTGGAGGGCGCGGGGGGCTACGTGCTGGCGGCCAGCAGCCCCGCCCGCCTCGCCGCCTTCCTCGCCAACGACACCGCGCGAGCCGTTCCCGACCGGCTGTACGAGGTAAGCCCTACACATGATCAAAAGACACGTAGCTCAAAATTTGAAGTTCAAGAAAAAGTCACAAATTCTTTGAATTCATAACTCGCATCAAAACCATTCGCAATCGAGTGCCCTACATAACAATAATGAATTGACAACCACAAACTACATTTACAGAATCTTAAATCGACCTTTAATTTGCTTCTCACGGATTTTGTTGGGCAGTTGTTTTTTTTTTTTTTTTGCTGCTCTCTGATTGGTCTTTGGTACAATTCCGACGTAAATTAACGTGAAAGCTTGGAGCTAGTGAACTCTTAAATTCACCGGATTTACGTCTACGCGTACCTCAAACAATGCGAATGATGTCGCTTACACGAAGTGATCAAAAGTATCCGGACACCTGGCTGAAAATGACTTACCAGTTTGTGGCGCCCTCCATCGGTCATGCTGGAATTCATTATGGTGTTGGCCGACCCTTAGCCTTGATAACAGTTTCCATTCTTGCAGGCATACTTTCAATTAGGTGCTGGAAGGTTTTGTAGGGGAATGGCAGCCCATTCTACACGGAGGCCTGCATTGAGTAGAGGTATCGATGCTGGGATTCAAAAGGGTGTAGGCCCATCCTTAGCCTTGATGACAGCTTCCACTACCGCAGACATACTTTCAATCAGGTGCTGGAAGGTTTCTTTGGAATTGGCAGCTAATTCTTCACGGAGTGCTGCATTGAGGAGAGATATCGATGTAGGTATGTGAGGACTGGCACGAAGTCGGCGTTCCAAAATATCCCAAAGGTGTTTGATAGAATTCAAGTCAGGACTCCAGTCCATTATAGGGTTGTTTTGTCGCGTAGCCACTCCGCCACAGGCCGTGCAGTATGGACAGGTGTGGACAACATCGACCGTGTTGAAAGATTCAATCGCTATCCCCGAATTCCTCCTCAACAGTGGGAAGCAAGAAGGTGTTTAAAACTTGAACGTAGGCTATGTGCCGTGATAGTACCATCAAAACAGGCCCCTTCCATGACAAAACACGACCACACCATACCACTGCCTCCGTGTTCGGATAACTTTGATCACATAGTGTATTTCATCACGTTTACCTTTTGCTAGTTCTTTTACACCTACGTAAACTTGTATTAACTAGGTTAGCGTCCTTAAAAAACATTGTGTTTCAGATCCTTACCGAAAACAGTAATCGGGACCTGCAGCTCCGTTCGACTGTTCCTATCGTTATGGCGATTGGCAGAAAACCTTTGCACGGAAACGAAGGGGGTCAAACCATCAATAGAATACGTAGGAGCAGCGCGAATCCCACCGAACGGGAAACATTGCCAGGAGATAGAATGCCGCCTTGCAAGGAACTAACAGTTTATGAAGATAGTCGGCAGAACCTGGGATTTAATGAACAGTCCAAACAGTTGACCGAAGACCTGCAAGTACTTCAACGGCCGCAGAAGACCATCCACACGCTCATCGCAGCCACAAGCCAAAGGTCTACGGATGAAGTTAATTCGTGGGAATGTGTGAAGGGCGCCTCGGAGGAGGCGAAGGGCGGGCGTCGGCGCAGAGAGACTCGCAACACCGACGGGCAGAGGTCCTACGCGAGCTGAAGGAGGACGGAAGGGCGCTGATTCTGCTGGGGCAGCGTCACCAGTCCCACCGCGGGGTGGTGCTGCGGGAGAACAGCGACGGAAGAACGTGGCGCGGGATCGCGTTGGACCCGAAGGTTTTGATGTGAGAACTGAAATCCACTCAAAAAGATCATTTAACCTTCCAGCGGGCGCGCGTAAAATGTTCACACCACCAGGCGCGTGTCGTAAATTTTACAACATTCAATGACTCTTGAAAAAATCAAATTAATTGTAGAACAATGGAATTTTATGTCGCATTATAATATCTAAGAATGATATTTACTATCAAAAAACATATCCATTGGTAAACATTCGTATTTAGAATCAAAATGATCTTGTTCCGATCCAGTATCGTTCTGATATCTATATTTTCAACATTCATTTACTGTCACTGTCACTATCCAATTCATGATCTTCCTCCGATCAGACAGCTCTTGAAGAATATTCTGATTTTCCTTCACATGAATTCTTTATCAGGACATTTTACAGAAAATTTGGATAAGGCCAAATTATTATACAATATTTTAGCACAACTGCCGGCGCGCAGCGTAAAGCTTACATTACTATGCACTTATTCCGAATAGAGCGTTACAAAAACTGAATATCGCGTGCAAACTAATCAGTCGCTGCAGGAATGCATCACTAAAGATACCTGCAAGGAATACCAAGAACGCAGAAGTTTTTGACAACAATGAGTTGACGGCAAAACAAAAACATCTGCTATTGTCGTAAAATTTACGACAGCGCGCCCGCTGGAAGGTTAAAGTTATTAGGTTTTGGTATTGTAAGTGTTTCACTTTTTTACTTTTGCACATTCTAAGTCATGGCTGACCAACCGGCGGCCGGCGATGATATTTATTGTGGCGCGCGAAAGGTTTTTAGTCAAAAGTTAAAGTCCATTTCGTCCAAGTTGGGCGAGAACATTGTGTGCCTAGCGCACGCGATTTGTCGGAGTCAATATCTTCTTAACGTAAAAACAGGTAGACTTTAGATATAAGTATTATTTTTCTTTTAAAATCAGAAATTCAAAATCATCCCAATGTGTTTCACTGCGATATGCATGGTACGGCCCGATATCACGAACGGTTCCACCCCTCCCCCCCCTCTCCCCGTCTGTCCCAGAGCAGCCGGGCAAAGTGCCGAGATCAACAGTACGGGGAAGTCAGATGTGGGTTGTCCCATTAATGAAAACATGGCCCGCGACTATTTTACAAGTTTGAGATTTGGCCCGTAAGGCTTTGGAAGTTGGACATCCCTGTTCCAAGTTCTACATCGGCCTCGTGGGTAGCTCCAGGTCAGCGTGCTTCTTTTCCACTACGCAGCCACGGGTTTGATTCCCGATCGAGGCAAGACTATAGTGTGCGTTTTCCTTGCAATTTTCAAGTATATGTTGCTGTGTGACGATGAAAAAATTTACTTCTCAAATTGAGAACACCGGAATACGGCGTGGGGTGTCTACGTGCGAAACAAACATACCCCATAGCCGCGAGGCAGGGACGTCGCCGGTAGGTCTGAGCCTGTTCACGGGCTGTCGTGCCAAGTACAAACAACCATGGTTTCAATAATGTTGCTCCTAATGACCAAGCCCCGTGAACCTGACTCCAAAATAATAATAATAATAATAATAATAATAATAATAATAATAATAATAACATAACTATTCTGATCGTTCCTGTGTTCCAGTGATGCGCGTTTGTATGAGTGGAGGAGTGGCGGAGGTGATGAAGATGGTCATGAGGGTGCACTGGCGGCGGAAGCGCTGTTGTCCTCGCGATCACTACATCCCTCTGGCGTTACCGCAGCGGTATATGACCATTTAAACTACAGAATATTGGCGACTACCATCGGTGGCATCGAAGTCCTAGTTGTAGGTTACATGATCCAAATGATAGAGGAGATCAAAACACGCCTTAACATGACTCTCTTCCTTTCTATTCTGAGCAATCGAAGTGTGAGTATGGTTCTTTTTAGACCTCTCCTAAGCAGAGTGCGAATTCGCGTAGGATGCTGTGAAGGTTCTAATTTATTTTTCTTTAATGAATTTACTAAATAAAGAAAACAACAGAAATATCCATTTATTTATATTAAGGCCGATGCTTCTACGGCATTGAATAAGGCAACTTACCGTTTGATGAAATTAAAAACATTTTCAAATTAATATACCAAGTTCTGTTAGCCTGAGGGTCACGGGTGGCTTTCACGATGGTGTTTATTTCAAAGTCTGTGTCTTCCCAGGCGGGCTTCAAATTCATTTAGCTTCAACTTTCTCCAGTAGAGCGAAGCACAAATTATTATAGAACGCTCTTAGCTTTCTAAATTACCGCTTGTAGAAGCGTTATTGTATAGTACAGTATTTGTTCCATATATTTTGTTTCGTATTTTTTCTTCAATACAGTTCCTTTTCTTACTAAAAGGCACTTAATATTTATGTATTTGTTTTTCCTTTGAAATATTCTAAATATCATTGAATTTGAATAAGTACTTACTTTTTCAAAAATTGTGGCCCACTGGTGTGTCTGTTGTAAATATGTACGTGCGGAGCCACGAGGATCACCGGTGTCCCTCAGATGTGAATCGCATATGTGACACTTAATTTAATTTTTAAAACTATTTTTAGGAACATCTGGTAATGATTTCACCAATAATGTAATAAAATGGTGTGGCCTCCAGAGACCACGTTGTTCTTCAGCGCATGGCCCCTAGATGTTAACCTTCGTTGTGCCTTTGGCAGTCAATGGGTTAAAGATCCTTGAAATTGTTACTGAAGACAGACATAGCTTGTTAAAAAAACACACATGTCAGTTACTGTTAAATTCAAAATTATTGGTATATTAGTATAACTTTATCACAACACAAAACCATTTCACGCCAATAAAATAATTTAAAATAATGCATTTCATATAAAGTCACCTCACAATAATTAAAATATTAGGACAAATATTATATAAATTATACTATTCATTCAATATTTCACATATGAACCACACTATTTAGTAGACTCAATGTTTGAAACATTTGATCTTGTCCAAATAAATATTTTGATTATCCAAACTTCTTGCAATGGTAACAATTTTTAACTGATCACTTAGTATGTACGTAAATACATAAAATTTGTATTTGGATTAATTTCGCCAAAACTCAGAAGTTTTCCATAAAAAATCAGCTCAAAATTGCAAATTTTCATAAACGCTCAAACGACATTTTTCTCAAAAATGTTTCCAAATATGAAACGAACACTTGCAAAAAGGACTAAGTTTTATTTTTCTTTAATATTCTTTAATTAATACACGAGTCCTGTAATTAAGCGACTGAAAAATCGAGAAAATGGGGAAAACGAGATTTATTCGGCAGTAGGTGGCACCTGGAAAGAGTGTGGTATAAAACCAGAAAGGTAGCCCAGGTTAAACAGATTTGGAAACTAGTATGACAAAGTCTATACCATTCCGTTGCACCACTACTTTTAATATTCAAACCACTATCATAGCTTTTAGATTGTTCTATTCATACATTTACCAATTATTTAATGCGACATTTTAACCTCCTAGCCGCCTCCAGGAACAAGTTCACGAGTAATCGAGTACATGACGCTCTCTGGAAAATTCGATTTGGTGCCAGAATACAGGATCTACCCGAGGAATTACTTCCGTTCTTCGGCTCTGCTGGAGGTCGTGGCCACCGAAGAAATGGACCGAACCGTCGTGCTCGTCCCGTTGGCGTCGCCGCTGCCGGCGTGGTCGCTGCCGCTGCGCGTGTTCTCCTATCATATTTGGCTGGCGCTGCTGGGGGCGGCGGTGGCGTACGCGCTGGCGTGGCGCGTGGTGGCGGGCGAGTCGCTGGCCGCCAGCGCCGCCGCCGCGCTGCGCGCCTTCTCCTCGTGCGGGGGCGCCCCGCAGGGTAGGGTTCGCGCAACGCCGCAGCGCCTGCAGCTGGCGGCCGCGCTCATCTCTACCGGTATCGTCATCACTGCCGCCTACCAGGTTAGCTTTCGTTGCTGTTTTATTTATTTCGGTCGTTTTGAAACAAACCCCTTTATCGGTATCAGGGTGTATTTCCATAGAAATCTTGAAACCGATTTTCCGTAGTGTTATATAGCTTTCTCTATACTAGGTATATTACTCTGTATATATGCTTGTAAACGCAAGAGTAAAAAACATTTTTCAAAGTATCTTTTAATACTGTCATTGTTTGGGGTCGTGATGTGTCTATTGCCGTAAACGTGTTATCTAATGCCATAGTCTTTTTCTGCAAAAGGTTTTTTACTTTATGAGTATTTATTTGCAGTTTATTTTGTGTTCCAGGGGCGTCTCTTCTTCCTTATTACAAATCCACAACACGAGCAAGAAACAGATACCTTTGATCAGTTGGCTAAACAAAACGTATCATTGGTACTACCCGAGGATGTTTTCTGTGATCACATGCTAATTTATCTACCAAAGATACCAACTCACTCTGTGACAAACGTTGTAGAGTTTACAACCTTCAACAGAAATGGAACAAAATATGCACTGTGCGCAACCAATAAGCGCTGGCAGTTGGTTGTTTCATTATTTCGTGCAAAATTGTCAAGCTATAGAGAAATGAGAGAAAATGTTTTCTCTGTTTACCCATATTTCTGCAGCAGATGGTAAGTAGTCCATACTAAAGTAGTGGTGCTATAACAGCACATATTTCCTGATACTGTTGACGAGCTTACCAATATTATTAATTATTTCTTTTCCATTACCTCTTCAGCTGTTACTCAAAAAATAAAAACGACAATACTGAAAATTACGCAGAAATATTTTGAGAAAGTGTGCATGAACAGATTTAAAGATCTAAACTAGAAAAAATTAAATGATTAAAGAAGAAATTCTAACTCCAATATATATATGATATACTATGTGCCTTTAGGACAAGTTTGAAAAATGTTTGAAGTTTGTTAGCATTCTAGTCAAAATTATATGAAAGCCAAAAACATTTTTAAAACGTTATATAAAATAAAGTCCTACAACAAAGAAATAAATTACAGCGATAAAGGATTTTCTTTTTTAATCTTAATGTAGCAGAGATTAGAAAAATGAAATTTTGAAATTGTCGAAAATTTCAGTTTTAATGAAAATAAGACCTACCGTCAATACACAATGAATTTTTCTGTTCTTGATATATGGTTGATGCTCCCTCACATTGTTATGGATCAAGTGTAGTTTTGTCCTTGAGTGTTTCCAGCTGTTCTATTTTTGCCATTTGCATTGATTGCCCTTTCTTGTTCTTCTACAGTAATTGTTTGTTCATTTGTACAATCGATTCCTTGGGAAATGGCTTTTTTGCTACTGTGTCTGCTTTTTCATTTCCTAATATCCCTTGAGGAGACGAGACCAATGCCAAAACTATTTTAATATTACGTTACCTTAAATGTTGTACTTTTCATTGTATTAATTGTATTCTTGAATTTTGTTCCCATGATTCTTAAATGCATCTAAAGTTGAATTGAGATCAGTGAAAATTATGGCTCTGTTTTGTTCCGAATTGGTGATTAGATCAATGGATATATCTACAGAACAGGCTTCACAGGATAATATTGAAAACGAATCCAGCAATTTCAAGAGAAGTTCTTGGGCTTCAAAGATGATGGCACAACCATTTTTTCCATTTATCACCGATCCATCTGTATATATGTGGGGGTAACTTATGTAATTATGCGATAATTCTCTGAATAAGCTTTTGTATACTCGCATTCTTAATTCTTAATTAGAAAAGTAACTAGTACGAGAAAGTCTGTGCCATTCTGTAGCACCACTAGTTTAGATATCAGGGACTCACCTTACATTTTTTTCTGACGAGAAATTTATTCTTTCGGCCACAACATTACAATGCCTTCTCTTCATTAAGTAAGTACAAGGTAAAGTGAATACGAGGAAAAGTGAAAGTGAAAATAACAATGTTAAAAAATATTCAGGAAAACCATTTCCATTAACATATATGGCATATTAAATCTGTGAAATAAATTTTCTGTAAAAACCATGAAATTAAACTCTCATAGTGAACCCTTATATCCTACAGTTACCATTCTTTTCCGCTTAGAGTGATTCAAATTCTCTTTCTCTACAGGAATTGGCCGTGGCATGAAATTCTAAAAGTATTAATATTGCAAATGGAAGGGACAGGTCTTATTCGTAAGTGGAAAAGTGACTTCAACACGACTTTTGGCATATTTCTGCGGTCACTTAGAGATACGGGTTCTACATCTCAGCAGCGCGACGGTGACCCCAACGCCCTGGCCTTGGGCGATGTCTTGGGACACGTGCAGCTGCTGTGCGCAGGCCTTTTCGTGTCTGCGCTGTGCTTCTGCGCGGAGCTGTGGCGCGGCCACCGCGCGGGCGAGCGTCTGCGCAGGCGCGGACAACACGTGCGCGCGCAGGTGCGCAGCGGCTGGCGCAAATTGTACGCATGGCTGCGCCACGTGTGTGCGCAGTTGTGTGCTCTAAGACTGCGGGCAAAAGAAGTGTATTTGCGGCTACAGGCTTTCAATGCTAATCGCAAATTTTTACTACGCGATCAGTACAACACTACGTCAATGAATCAATGACTCAATGTGGATTGAAGTGTGTCACGTAAAATCTTCTTGAATTATGTATTTTTAAGTCTTATTTAAGGCAATCACGACGATTTCAGAAGCGTGCATGTCACCTGAAAAATATACATGTATTAGAGCGATAATCTAATAAAAATATTATTCATGTTGTTCTGGAACCGATTGTTACGTGTTATAAACTGTAAACTGCACTGTACATCTTTTTGCAGTTGATTTTATTTTGTTCTGTGATCAAATTCAAGAAAAAATTAGTCACGCATGTACAGACTAATTACTGTAATTTACCATGGTTTTTGTGAAGGGGTTTCAGCACGCTTTTCTTGGTTTCATATAATGTTCTATTCTCAGTCATTTCCCTTGTGCTAAGATCAAGGGTCAGCTCTTGTTCATCGTATCCGACTTCAGCCAATGAGCTTCAGGAACCAATTTCTGTCATAATATTAGCGTGAATTTGAAATGCAGCCAGATATCAAAACTATCACCTTGTTACAAGTCATTGAAACAGATATATGAAGTATTCATGTTAAACATTGCAACTTTTACACTTTCATCGTGTTAATATTTTTTGGTTGCCGTTGAAAATTGTCACTTCACTCCACTTTCAAAACGTTTCTTGACACTTCTCGCTCTCCATAGAACATGGCGGCCAGTGTCTGGGCTGGCTGTTCGAACGGAGTGCCCGTGCTGTGGTCACGTGGTTCGTGACGCAAACTGGTGTTGCGCAGAACGAGCAAAAACCGGAGCGCCGGAGTAACTCGCCCACGTCTTTCCACCATGGCTAAGATTCTCTGCGAGAATCAACGCTCCTACGTCTCGTTAACGGACACACATGAGCGTGAGCGTGTTTCCTCACACGTGTCTGTGAAACGTCGCCCGCAATCACGGACAGACCTACACCGAGACGGTTTCTGCATTTGGTCGTATCACCAACGTATTTCAGTCGCCTGAGGTGATCTGAGCTTTCCAAGTTTCGAGAACCTTTCCAATACAATTATTTGATTCAGATATTAGGCCCCACCTCTAGCATTTACTGTGCGAGCTTAGCATGCTCTGCGGCCAAGCCAGTATTTAGAGTTGAAAACGACCTCCGTGGCTTGCGGGTTGAAGTGTGTCACGTAAAATCTACTTGCATTATGTATTTTCAAGGCTTATTTAAGGCAATCACGACAATATCAGAAGTGTGCATCGCACCTGAAACGTACGTCTATAATAGAGCGATAATGTTCTATTGTTCTGGAAGCGACTGTTATTGTTTATAGCACGACTGTTACGTGTTATGAACTGTAAATTGTACTGTACACATCTGTGCTGAGAATGTCGTCGTGAGCGCAGTGCCCTTGTCAATCCATCTTGCGTCTCGCAAAGGCTTTCGTACGCAAACTAGTTCTACTGTACTTATCAAAATGTATTTCCTGTATCGCCTTGGTCTACTCGTGCGCCGCGAGGCCTACCGTTCTCCCAGTTCAACGTGTCGTCCAAATGCCGCCAGCGAGAAAATCTTTGTAAAGTGTGTCAAACCATCCTTGTAATGTGTTTTCTTGCAAGAGTCTTAATAAACAACTGTGAATAAATGAAATTTTTTCTACTCCCATTTTATAATATTGCCTTTTGATGACTGCAAACCATTGCTTAATGATACTTATTACAATACAGATTTCATTATGATACTGATTCTTCACCAGTCACATAGTAATTTAGAAACCGAGTATTGACACTTGAAATCAATGATAATTCGGTTGCTTACTGCGTTCTTGGCCGATGCTAATTCTGTTAAGCTCCTTTTCGGCTGAAAGGCCTTAGATTCCTCGGCTCGAGGGTCGCGGGTTGGAATCCTGCCTCGGGTATGGATGTTTGTGTGTGTGTATGTTTGTCTGTGTTCGTGTTGTCTTTACGTGTTCTTCCTACAGTTCTCCCTACAGTTAAAACCATCGCAGCGGTCACTATATGGCCATGTTGTTAAAAAGTGATATAAAAAACCTTCACACCATCTTTTGTTGTTTCGGCCAAGTTCCAACTTATATTTTACAACCGATATTCTTAACCCGGCAACGGATGGGTTAGGTCTATGAGACCCACAACGTAACAAAAACTTCAGCCACTCACTTACAGATAATACCAGAAGCCTGTTCGTATCTCTTTCTTTAAATTCCAAACAAATTGAAACGTTCAGTGTGGTAGTTATTGCCGTTGTATACGTGACTGTATGCGTAATTTGGTTCCTGCTCGGGCCTCTCAGACACAATTCATCCGTTCGTGTAACTATAATCGCGTAGGCACGCATTAGTATTATTAGAATTATTTATTTTTGCGATATAGATTTCTTTGCTAACTACAGCGCATTATCTTCAATTGTCGGGCTCACTCGCCTTTTCCAATTGGCTGTCACTTCGAACACTTATTACTGTTTATTCTTTGATACTCTACATTTTTCTATTTATTGTTATGCACGTAAATTTCTCACGTGTCCCAATACCAACCTTGTTCACCTTATTTTTCACTGGTTCTAACGCCCGTCACTTCCTACTCTCGCCTCTTGTATTTATATTTTATTGCTCGAGTCCACATCAACTTCCTCCGTTGTTTTTCATGTAATCCTTTTTACTTTTGTTATGTTCACAACATAAGTCAGAATAAACCATCACACTACTGAACTATATCTTAAGGTTTCAGTTCTATGTGCAAAAAATTCTTTACATAGAGTCAGCGTCCTTGCTCGAATAGACGAAAGTGCACTTATAAATAAGTTATAGTAAGGACTTTCATTGCAACAACTCAATTTTTGAAAATTTGTTTTGAAACCTGTCCTAAACCTCAATATTAAATTCAGAGGTTTTATTTTCAATGCAATTTATCCTTCATTTTTTACACCTTTGTACGAGGTGGGTTCCATACATTTACGGCCTCAATCTTCTAATTGTGATGCGAAGAAGGCAATTATGTCACTTTTAAACTAAAGCATCGCTTAATCAACGCACTTTTCACATCAGTGTATTTACATGTCTATACCTCTCAAAACCTCATCTCGTATTTTGTTCGCTGAATGATCAAACACTGCTTCTTTCGCTTACTGTCATCAGAAAATTTTCTTTTCCGAAGGTGTTTCTTCAGTTTTGGGAAGAGGTGGTTGCTGGGTGTGAAATCTGAACTGTAGAGTGGATGGTCCAAATCCTAGAAGCAATAGTCTTTCCAGCATTCTTCGCAGTCTGAGCTGTATTTTTTGTCAGGGAGAGAAACACTATGAAATTTCACGCAGCTCATCCTACTCAAGACTCTCGTAACATAGTACGCCGAATATCTGTTCGTTGTGATATAACAGACGCTAATCCATACCTTCAAATCAGTCAAGTTTCTTTTAACCAACGCGAAAGCATAAGTGCGCAGTGTTAAGATCGGAACTGGTCAGAATGCGAGAGGTGAAATGCTCAAACGAGAAGCTCAGAATAGACGCAGGCAAGTGACATATGAATTCTGAGATAAATATTGTGTCGGATAGCTGAATAATATTATTTTCCGCACCTCTTCTTGATAGTAGAATATATTATCTTTCGCGCAATTATTGCTCCATATAGTTGAATTTATTATCTTTTGCGCTTTCGCACAAGCATTGCAAATTTCTGAAGTACTACTGACGACAACACTGGGAAAGAGTACGGAACACAGATGAACGGACAGTAATTAAAGAATTAAAAGTCGACTGTTAACAACCTAGCACGTTTTCCACACAAAGGAAAAAAACGACATGTATACAACAGCAAATTTTACTGCCGCACTCTAAATCTGTAAATACGTAACATGTGTAGGCACATTTGCGTCACATTCTGCACATGTGGTCAGCAGCGTGCTCCTGGGAGCAACCCGCTCCGGCTATTCCAGGGCTGTCCCACAGGCCACCCGCGCGCCGCATGCGGCCCGCCGGATCTTTTTGGGCCGCCCGCAACTGCTTTGAAACATTTTATTATACCAACCAAATGCAATACAATTGCACAATTCATCTAACTTTTATTTAATGATATATTAATTTTCACGGTGTGTGTACATTAATTATTCAGAATGTTGAATAAAAGTCGTAACTAATATATATTTATTTCGGTATAATCTTAGTTCTTATACTTCGGTTTTTCTTTCTTGGCGCACGGGGGTATGTCAATAAAATGGAATACCTCACGGTATTTCACGTCGTTCATTGTTGTGCCGCTAGGAGTCGCATGAAAGCGACTGTATCGAGCAATGCTGGCGATCATGCGACTCCTAGCTGCACAACCGAGAACGACGCGATATACCGTGAGATATTCCATTTTATTGACACATCTTCGTGCGCCAAGAAAAAAAAACGAAGTATAGGATTAAAAAAATGTCTTAAATGACGGTGCGACCCGCGTCTTTACTAGAATTTGACATGTGGCCCACAAGCCCTTCCACGTTGGACAGCCCTGAGCTATTCAGTCGCGATAAAAGAGAAACAAAGCGGCGGGGTGGGGGGGGGAGAGAAAAAATGTCGCGCCGGGTGGGACGATGATTGAGGTCTGTTTATGTCGGCCACTTGGCCCGCGTGCGTGATTGGGCCAATCGAGCGATCGATCTCGCGAGCGCGGCCTCTTTTCAGCGCGAAACGGGCGCCCGCCAGCCCTGTGTCGCCGCGCAGCCGCCAGGGGCGGGGGCGGCGATGGGGCGAGTAATGGAACGGGCAACAAATAATGGCGGCGATGATGAAACGTGCAATGGCATGCGTTGCGGTAATGCGTCTGTGGCCAAGGAGCGTTGGCCAACAACTCGGGCGCGAGGGAACGATTTCGATCGAGGTGCGGGGACAGTTGTAATACTCTCTGGTTGTCACTTCATTCTTCTGTCTAAAATCAATACGTGTTACGTAAGCAAATGTTTGTTGTTTGCATTTGCGTGTTCTACAGTAGGTTTGGCTTTTACTTTATATTCATCACTTCATTACCCTCATTCTACGTTTGTACGCAACACCTCTTCTTGATTTTATCAAAGATAAAATTGTTTAAAAATGCTTTATATCTTCCCCTTTACTTTCCACTTTTCTCCGTTATTCTCTGCTTGTCCGTTCAAACATTTCTCCAGCAATAATTTTGTTCATCCATCTCACAAATTCTGTACAAACTCTCTGTTTTTTCACTGATATTGGTTAGCTGATAATTTATTGACGAGCCTGTACTAGCCTACCTACAGTAATCTAAGTAATATACCTAAATAGTACGTAAAACCTAGACTAAGGTAGCTATAGTTCTCCTACATGCATCACCAACTATCTTAAACGCGTAGGTAACACAATATGTAGAATCATTTTATATATCATTAAGTCTATACTTTTTAATCTTATCCATCTGTTAAGATTACCATCTTTCTTATGAAGACATTCTGAATTTCCAACTTTAAATCTATAAAATAAGTGTAGGTGACTTTGTAAAAAACTCAAAGGGGGATGTTTTTAGAAGAAGAAAGAAAGAAGGACTTTTTAAATAAAATAAAATAGGTTATTTTTTTTATTTCTTGTATGCCATGCATTTTGGGAATATGACCGTACTTTGGAAGCCAGAAGTCTGAACGTAGTCATCATCGGGGCTCTCTGTTAAGGCCTTCACTCTGAGATGTAATCAAGATGATGTTGACGAGGATGTCAGCAATGTGAATGCAGACAAAAATTGCTGTAGCCGATCCACGGTGGCCGAGATAAATAAGACAGTAGTGTGATACCTTCATCAACTGTGATAATTTCTAAGTAATTAGCTTAATTATTTAATCTCACCCCCGTGTTGGGCTGCCGATGAGATGATTTGTTTTTTCAGTAATATCTTATTAATATATGTAGCCTTAATTGGAAACGTGAACGTGGTACATGTGGGTGGCTAGCTCGACTGGATGCTCCTGAAAAATAATAATAATAATAATAATAATAATAATAATAATAATAATAATAATAATAATAATACTCTCTGCATTTGTCGTGTGCTGAAAATACCGCTCTACGAGGACTCGGTCAATGGATCTTATACTTACGCTTTGGTTACCAATAATACAAGGGAATAATTTTGAGAATACCTCATTTCTATTTAATGAAACGAAAATGTATATATGCACGTAATGACATGAAGTGTCGTACGTCTCTTTTTATTATTAGAAATTATTAATTAATCTCTTTCTTGACCTTTTATGCATTATCATATTATCTAAACTTGACAATTAATTTCCCTAATGATGGCCATCAATTAATTGTTACAATTTTAATTTTAATTATTGCTTTAACCAAAATTTTAATTACTCTTAGGCCTTGTACATCAAAATTTAGCTGGTTTTGTCTTTCTCGAATTCGGGATTTCGCGGAAATACTTCCTTGTCCATTCAGCGTCAGCACACTTGGCAGTTGAATACCAGTTCAGCTTCACAGCACCATATTTTCTTCTGGATTCCGATGTCCGCTTCAATCCACACTTTGTTAATTAGCTAGTCTCAGAAAACTTCCTACGATCCCGATACTACTAAAAATCCCGATATTACTAAAATTTAATTATATAATTCTTACACCGAGTTCCAATATCAAATTAATCATCAAAGATGATTACAGTTCGTACATCTCGATTCTAACACGCGCCAGTCTCAAGAAACTATAAATTCAGAGTACACAGTCCTACATCCTATCGCTACCAGATCCTGTCACATAAATCTCTTTCCCCACACGTCATATACAGTTTCACTGTTTTTTGACAAATAAATAAATAAATAAAAATGTTGTAAAATTCCAAAATGTTCTACCTCGTTCTTTTTTTCAATGTCTCTTGTTTCTATTCCCGTCACGTAGTCCTTCTCGTGTTTTTAATACCTATGTTATTGCTAATCAAATCAATAAATAACTGATCAATAATCACTATATATATATATATATATATATAGTGACATATATATATATATATATAGTGACATATATATATATATATATATATGAAAAATAATACGTAGAAATATGAAAAAATTATATATATTATAAAAAAGTATATATATATATACTTTTTTATAATATATATATATAATTTTTTCATATTTCTACGTATTATTTTTCATTCCAAATTACGTACTGAAGTGCACGAAAATTGAGGGCTTTTCCGATGCACTTGAGTAGTGTCGTAGTGCTTCCAAAGACCGCGGGTTCGAGTCCCGCCTCAGGCATGGTTGTACTTGTGTTTGATCTTTCACCCCCTGTCAACACCATGTCATGTCATCACAATATCATTATATAAAAAACAAATTACGGTAATAAGGGCACTGAATGTTACCTGCCTTGAATCGGCATTGAACACTACAAAATATATTCGGATCGAACGAGGATGCAACCCCTGACCCACCAAGTTACAGCTGACTGCTACACAATGGGACGAAAGAATATGTTATGCAATTAGTTTATAGCATATGTACAAGTTTTGAAAAGTGACTTTAGGAGTGAGTTTTCATATTTGTGCGAATGCGAAAGAGCAACATTATAACCGAGGTGATAAGTTACTTTTTATGTAACAACATTACAACTGTACAAAAGAATGAAAGTTAATTTTTGGAAATAACTGTATTGTAACGTGATGGGCATTTGATATTTGTGCAAAAAAAAACGGTGTTCGGCTGTTCGGTTTGGCGCTCCTTCCCCACAGTTCTCTCGCTGCGATTAGCTGAATGTGTCATGATGCAATTATTCGTGCCAGTAACGACAAATACTTCATAATCTGTGTCATAACTGGTCATTTAATATAATATTTCTTGTAACGAAAAGGTCGTCTCTATTATGCTGGAATACAACAAGAAATTATTCAATCTGTAGCATTTCCGCTGCCCTGCTCCGTTCCTGCCCGACCCGCCGCTCTGCTCTGCCTACCACCCCGCCGCCACCCCGTCCGTGCCCCGCCCCTGTCATGCCCCTCTTCGACCGAACTAATTTCATCAAATAAAACGCGACGATGCCAGTTATAAATTAAAAATTCTATATTCAATGGTAGACTTATATAATTTTTAACTTAAGGGCCGTCCATAAATTACGTAAAGCAAATTTCGAGTATTTTCAATACTCCCCTCCCCTTGTACTTTCCTATCTCTATGTAAGGCAGAGTAACGCTGCCTCAGACCCCCTTCCTCCCCCTTTAGCGTGACGTAATTTATGGATGATCCTTTATAATTGGAATTATCGACTTTTATTTGATTGTATTTACCAAGTGATCCTTGAAGTTATTGAATTTTTTTCTTTCTTTCAAATTTCACTTTAAATTACTCAGACTTTCATTTCGCTATCGAAATGAATCCACATATATTTGCTAAACTATTTAACGTGTATTGAGACAATTCTTTCTCTGTGTTAGCTTATTTACTCGCCATATTCATTTTATTTGTAACTCCTGAACTTAGTTATATATTTTATACTATTTAGCGTCAATATAATTGTTTAAAAGTGTCTGCAAGGCAGACTGACATACATTCATTGTTAAACATTGAGATTTATAATATAAGAGGTTGTCTAAATTATTGAAAAATATAATAATCTCAAAATACCTACCTTGTCTTCAAAGTAATTTTACTTTTAGAGTCTTTAGAAAGTTATTAGATGAAAAGGAAGGATGAAAGAATCAAAGATTGTGATAAGCAAAATTAATTTCCAAAAGATGAAATATTCTGTGAACTGTAAAAAAATAAGAAAATTTACGAAATACTCGAATTAATGTTCATTCGCCTCACCCCTTTCATAAAATTATCTGGAAAGGCCCTGAGATCCCCCATCAAACCCTAAACCCTCTTTCAACAAAATCCCGCAAATGAGCAGTCGGCGAGCACGTCCTTTCCTCTCTTCTTTCAGCGATCTGCGCGCCCCTGGCGACAGACCGCCGAAGCGCCGGCGGCGCTCGTGACGAAGCTCGCCTCAATCTCTCGATTAATTTCTTTTCAAGCGCTCTGGGAAGCAATTTCCAGCGAACGAAGCGGCCCCGGAAATGAACAGCGAAACAAATCAGGTGAGAAATTCACGGCAGCCGCGGGCGCCGGAAGTGTGTGAATGGGCTGAGAAGCCGCGTTTGGCGCTTTGAGCAACGGGCCCGCGCCTGCCATGGCCACCAATCAATCGGAAAGCGCTTTTCAAGGCCGCCTGCCTGCAAGGCGCCTCGCCGCCAACGCCCCCTGCGTGCCGTCGACTGGCGACGGCAGGAGATGAAGGCGCATTCATGGCGTTCGCCGGAGCGGCTAGATTGCGTGCGCCTTCACCAATCGATTCAAGAGCTCCGTTTCAAATCTAAGGTTCGATAAAACGAGTTGGGGTCGTTTACTGTTGTTCGGGATAGGTTTGGTGCAATGACAACAAATATAATGACTAGAGGTTGGGCGGGCTCTGAGAGAAACAAGTGCATTGAACCGATTAGAAATGGATTCAAAAGAACTGCTTAAATTGAAAGTTTCTTCTTAACAGCTTCTCTTATATTGGTGGACGGTAAAGGTGTGTAATAGTCCTCCATCAAAATTTAGTAAAATCTATCTAATCCGGAATAGATCGAGACAAAGAACTCCGGTTCAGAGAGGTTTCCGTTTTATTTAGGGTTGTTATGACATTTATTGTATATTTTAAGAACATGAAACTTAGTAAATTGGATGACTTCATATAATATTAAGATACATTACCTTTGAAAGGAACCACCAATGAATGCATATTAAACATTTTTCATTGACAGCTTTTGAGTTCATCTTGATTCTATAAGGTTGACCTTTTAAATGTTTTTCAAAGGTTAATTTTTTGACATCATAGATAAAATAGAGTTTACAGTTGTATGTACTGTACAAATCATTAAATAAAATAAGCAAAGTACATCAGAGTTTACATATAAATAAATTATTACTTATTAATAACATTACCATGTCTGTTTTATTAAGATCATTAAACTATAAGAAATAATAGCTATACAACAGACGTATGTATTCATTAAAACTAAAAAGAAATGTTGAATACTCGTTCTTATGGAGCGTCCCCAACTTCATTCCAGAATTCATTCATTCATTAGCCTGAAAATAGTTCGCGGAGTTAATATCTCTTATAATTAGCCCAGTAATTTAGTTAGGGGCAATTTGTGACTAGGCACGTTGTTGCGGCAGTGGAAGTCGAGCTCTAACACAATAAGAGGATTGCAGTGGGGACGAGAGTAAAGGACTTTCAGCTCCAAATTTAATAAGCGACATCAAACGCACGGCGAACGCGCGCGAACTTCAATCCAATGAGGCGTTACTTAACGCCGCAAAGCTCAAGCCACCCAGACGGCTCCTACGCCTGACCACGCAAATTTCGCTGTGCTCCCTCCTACACTTTCTCCGCAGGGGGAGGATGGTGAGCACGTAGGTTCGCACGATCTCTGGTGAAGAGTTGGAGACGATCACCCAAACCCTCAGTTTCACGGAGACACTCAAGTCGTTAACCTCCAGGTGGAGGCAGTGAGCTGGCGATGCCAAGCTCCTGGTTGACGGTTCAACCCGGCAACCCACCATTTGAACCCCTGGCGCGTCGACCTTAAGGCAGGATTGGGTGAAGGAGACCTTGGGTGCTCCGGAATCCACAAATAGAAATCCGGCGGGACATTACCTACCGTCAGGTTGCCTTGGTTACGGTCCAAACCAGATCGATAGCCTGAAGGTGCAGGCAGTGGGGAGACGGGATGGGGGCCCCGAGTCGCCCGGACCTTAGTTCGGGTGGCCCCCAGTCGGGCTCTTGGCTTCGTCGTGGCAGTGGCCCAATACTCTGGACATAGAGGAGGGACTTGGCGTCCCGGCGCATGTGAGTGGCTCGTCGTCATACAGGCGATAGGTTGCCGAGAGGGCAAGCTGCGTTCCGGTGAGATCCGGATATTGGTTCAAGGGGATAGGTAAAGTGCGGAGGGTGTAGGTAAAGGCTACCGCCCAAGGACTCACCCTGGGGCTTGCCCCCCAATTAAGTACAAGTGCAAGGGATGCCAAAAAAGGCACGCACATATATTTATATATATGCTCACATTGTATGAAGCCACAGCTTCAGAAGCACAACTGTCAATCATGAACTATTTTAATCGGACGATAGGTCAGATGTTTCTTCAAACCTTGAATTTTTACGTACAGGTAACCTTCAACAAGGAATAGCTTGTTTCATTTAACCTGAGAAGGACGACATACGAAGAACTTTTTAGCGGATCTAAAATCTACGGTTTTGTTATAACTTAAATCCACGAACTTGGATATAACAGCCTGATAAGCTAATCGTTACAACTTCACATTACATTTTATTTTCGCTATGTTCGCACAGGCGAATAGATGGGAGAAGAACTTTTCGCCACCCATATTGTAGAAACGTATGGTCGCACATTTACGGAGGAAAATTGTGAATCAGAACGTTTAATTCTATACTCTACTTCAGCTTGTTTTTGAGTGAATTTTAATTGCGAAACTTGAGAGAATGGTATTTATTAAAACGAAGATGTTTTGTGCTTTAATGGAAATCCTTAAAATGCATTGTTTTCATCTGAATAATATTAAATGGCTTTTTTCTATTTACTGCCAAATGTATCCGCATGAAATAAATCGGTGACCAGATTTCACTAGCTCCCAGAGCTTTCTCTATCTGGTAATGAACATTGTGTACTTCCTGAATACACAAGTGACCAGCGGTAGAGTATTTCAAAACTATGTCATCGATTTGTGGGTGTTTTTTTAGAAAGTCCTTCATTGCACTCCTTAATAGTAGTAGGTCTACAATAGTGACTCTCTGTTTTAGGGAAGGATTTAATGTGTGCCTTCACTCTGTCTTTCACGTCTTTTGGTATTTTATCCTTAGTTTTGCTACCTCGATCGTCCAATTTTGGTGTTCCTGTTATTTTATCTTTGTGTAAATGTGCATTATGTATCATCTTCTGGCTTATAGAAAGTGTGTTGAGGTAGAACGTCTTACACACAATAATTTCTTTATTTGAAACACAAAACTTGTAAACGAATGTATTCTTCTTTCGAAGGTTTAGATTATTTTCTGTTGGATTTTTTTTTCTGGAAAGCATCTGATGTCCTCAGTATGTAGCTGACCTTTTCAGAATGAGTTTCCAATTTGTAAAACGAAATAAATAATCTCTCTTGCTCTTCTGGAGTGACATTTGGAGTGCAGTTGTGACGACAAAAATTTCCACAATTTGTGGTTTTGTTAAATTGTTAAGCTTGATGACCTTGTCTCTGTAATTTAAATGTTCTAAGCCAGCTTGACGTTTCTTGGACCCTTGCACATTTTTCCAATCCTTCTTATTACACGATGCCACCAGATTGCGAAAAATTACAGCCACAACACAGCGAGATATTGAGTTCTTAAAACGGATTGGGTCTACTAGATACATGCGCTCCTAACGAAGGGTTAACAATACATTTACGTATTAACCGAAAAGTAAAATCGTAATAATCCGGGTGGTAAACAGGATTTACAGGTAACCAATTTTATAATATTATATCAACATGTGGAGTACAAATATTTTGTGTCGCATAACCTATAAATTCGTTGATTTAGCAAACATTCACTCAGGCGACGTAAGGAATATCCAAATGCCCAATTTTGCCGAACTATTATAAATTCTGGATGGCTACCAATTAAACCTGATAAAGAATAAATAGTTCGATATTTATAAAAATATGTTTACGTTCTTGCAGAACTGTTTTACTTTAACACAGAGCTTACAGCACTGTTTTGCCTCGGTGTCTCGTCTTCAGTACTGCTTACCGCATTAGGATCGTATTCAGAACAAGAAGACTCAAAAACAGCATCTTCAATTTCACTTTCACACAACATTGCAATTAAATCTGCTTCTCAAAAGATCTTACAATACCTGGACACTTTGCGCAACCAACAAGATAATGTTCACATACATGTAAACAGATTGGTTTGCGCGGTGAAGCAGATAGAACCTTTTTTCCCGAAGTTGAACATACGTTTTGCAGATAGAACCATTTTACCTTATCTGTATCTCAGAAACTAAGCTTCGTAGATCAATTTAACTTAGAGGTTATGTAAATCTCATCGCTATCATTACAAATATAACATAAAGTCATTTTTGGAAAAAATGTTAGATAGAACCTTTTTACTTTAAGGTCGCGATGTGTCCCAATACACCACCAATTGTCATCAACATGCCATAAGTACAATGCATCATTGAGTTTTATCCTCAGATGGAGGCAGCGTCGGTTCACACCGAAGGCGTCTGGGATTACAGTGATGAAGTTGGCGACAGGGATGCCGAGACGAGACGCGACAGTAACAACGTAACAGTTATTGTCCGATGTTACGATGTTATTGTCTCAATGTAACAATTATTGTCCGATGTTACGATATTACTGTCTCAACGTAACAGTTATTGTCCGTTGTTACGATGTTATTGTCTCAACGTAACAGTTATTGTCCGATTTAAATATAGAGACTTGTGACAAATAATCAGCTGTGATGCGGTTATTTGCTAGAAAATTTCGATATCTACAATTAAAGCCGGAAGCTCCCGATTGGATAACTGCGTTCAACATATAATCTGTCACAAGTCGCTACATTTAAATCGGACGATAACGTTCAAGAAGAGCTGACAGTGAAGCGGTCGTTGGGGGAGGAAGAAGTGGTGAATTCGTCTGCGGTGTTTACTGTGGATGAGGCGTTTGATGTTTTGCAGGGCTGGAGAGATAATAATAGTGGTGGCAGAGCTTGCAGCGTGTGGATTATTTTTATTTTATTTTACGTCAAAAGCAGTCATAAAGTGTGTGTGACGTGCTACGGGGAAAAGTGAATTCTGTGCACGTTTTCATAATTCTATGATCTCTACCCTAAGCCATTTTCTAGTCGAATTTTGAGTACAGAAAAAATAGCGTTTTTCCAAGTTTTTTTGACAATATATTCGCTTCTATGTAATAAAATATATTTTCAAAGGTAAATTAGCTATACATTTGTGCTCTTAACCCTCATCATGTTCTTCATGAAAAAATAATACTTTTTGCCGCGACATCATGGAGAACGATAATTTGAATAAATATATTTCCCATCGAAATTTAGAAGACGTGCACAGATAAAGAAGTTACATTTATGTTCAGAAGCAAAACAAGGAGCCATCTCCGCATTTTCTCAAATTATCAGGGGAAATGGACGAAAAACCTGATCGAGATGGGGGTCATCGATCCAGAAGGTGTGGTACAATACATGGTACAGGTTCTTTAGAATTATACAGTCCAAATGGTAAATAATTACATTAAATATTATTGTTGAAATTAATGTTACTTTCCCTTTGATGCTCGGTATAGTCAGGAGTTGTATAGAAACAGTTATGCAGCAGAACAACTTTACTAGTCGACGGCACGGCGAGATTATCAGGGCTGCCTACCGCTACTTTCGGATTCAAGCCATGATTCAAATTATTCATAAGATGAAAATTAAGTAAATACACTGTGATATACCAATATATTATATATTTTGACAGTAATATTTGCTTTAAATGGGTTGGGTTAAAAGGGTCTGCAAATGGCAATATACAGCCTTAGCAACGCCGGCGTAGTGGTTGGCAAGGTCAATAAACTGCATTCAGGCCTTGAATAGGTGGGGGCGCTGGCTAGAAAGACATATAAGATAATTTAGGATTGGTCTAGAAAGGAATGACTATCGAGGGCGTGGCTACTTGATTTGGTAAGAAATGAATGGGTTGGCTAAGGGAGAATAAACTGTCAACTCTTGAGAATAGACTGTCGAATTTTGTCGTTTTGTTTAAAAAAATAAGAATGAAGGACGGATACCGAGGCGTTGAGGGCGAAAAACGGAGGAGTAAATGACATTCTGATAGAGGTCGTCAAGTGGTACAGATCGCTCGCGAGTTTAATATTAGGGGAGTGGGACTTGTAAGTTTGACGTGAGACTCAATGGTTTCCGGACTCTGAAAATTGATATGCAGCAGTAAATTCACCTAGGACTTTGAATGTTTTTTATATTGAGGTTTTACTACGTAGTTGGGGAGAACTAGGAACTGTGAATATTAAGTAAGAACCGGTAGATATTCTAGGCAGTGAGGGCTGGATTCGTCGGCAGCGTCGCAAGATTAGAAGAGAAAAGCTGGACTTGGGATTACCTGCATTCAAGTGAGAAGATACTGCGAGGCGTCGTCGGTCAAGATCACGTTAGATAAGTACTGCAGTACAAACGTTTTCTTTTAAAACGAGGTCATGGCGTAAAGGCAGAAAAATTGTCAATAGAAGTCAATAAAGTGTTAAATTTTTCTTTTGGAAATGAAAAGATGATTTTCATTTGGTCCATCACAACTGTTAAGTAGTTATAAATATACAATTATTTCCTTTCAGATTCCTCGCCATATTGTATAGTTGGCAGATCAAACAATCGGCTATCTAGGCGATAGCGATTATCCATTACGTGACCTATCGACCCAGCTAGCCGGACATTTATCCATTCGTTAAAATTAGCTGTGGAAGCATTGGTTTTAATAATAAATTATCGTAACCTGTTCCTGGCGCCCAAAATTTTTCTATAAATTCGGAACGGTCACGAATATAACAGTCCTAAGGTAAATGATGTCAGTTAAAACGGCACGATCTCGTAATAGTTTATGACGAGACATTGTTGGTACATTTCAACACTAATATCATATTTCATTAATAAGCAATATTATCATTAATTATTTTCACTTGTGGTTGCTATTAATTACTTTATTATTTGTTCTATTTTATCGTCTATAGTATCTTGATGTATGAAGAGCGAAAGAGACGCGAATAGTATTAATAATGTTACAGTTGGCAACACCCGTCTGATGTGACGTAGGCAGTAACGTCCTCTCCCCGCACCCCGCGCTCGAAGTCATCAACAAAAGTCACGCGGCTAGTACTTGGGACTTCAACTTTTGTCTCGAATTTAATCGATTAATCGTTGAAACTCGTTCTAAACCAACACTACCCGCAGAATCTGCCCAACACAGCTGAGAGGCAGCTACTCCTGAACGCGCAACAGGCTCCGAGTTGGCCGGAAGGCGCTGCTTGCAATACGGTGGGCGACTAAAAGGTGCATTAAGGGGCTAGGCGCGTGCGGTATACATGAAAGATGAGAGCGCGCCGTGCGATTTCGTAACACGCAAACCTCTCCCGCGCGGCGGCGAGCGAGCTTTTCCACCTCAACACCAACTCTCAACACAACACTCAACACTCGCACCA
This sequence comes from Acheta domesticus, assembly GCA_031308135.1. Classification (NCBI taxonomy): domain Eukaryota; kingdom Metazoa; phylum Arthropoda; class Insecta; order Orthoptera; family Gryllidae; genus Acheta; species Acheta domesticus. The sequence goes on from JAHLJT010002406.1 coordinate 56,536,437, forward strand.
ACACCTCGGCAGCCGGGCCTTTCACCGGCGGCGATGGCTCAGCTGCTAGACCGCTGCCGTCGCAGAATTTCGGACTAAGGAGTGTATACAGTATAATATATTATTATACAGTCCTCTTTCAACTCATTCGTATATCTAAGCCAGCCATTCACCATGCGAGGAGCGGCTATTTTAGTTGGGGTCCTTAGATTAAGGATCAACAGAGTATGTGTTGATTTCGGGATCGTCAGCCACTGAAGCCGATGGTAGGTGGAGTTAATATTCCAGGGGTGGCGATGCTCCTTAGCCAATGGAACTTGATATACAGCACCGTCCTACATGTATGTCATCTTGCAGGCATTTCCTTCAGATATCGTTCCCTGGGAAAGGCCGCCCCAGCCGGGACTAGCTCTAAACTACTGTTTGTTGAATCGACATGTGCCTGTAAGAGTAAGGTTTATGTGTGTAAGAGAAGAGAAAGAAAGGAAGTAAAGATTACACGCAATCCGTGTGTTAAGTTTATTTTCGGGCGTTCACCTGGTAAGGAGCGGCGTTGCCAGATGATTAAATGTATATCCCAGTACTGTCCTTCAAAAATACAGCTATTTTCACTAAAATTTTCTGGTACCAATGGCAATTTATTTAAATTCTGAAATTGTTGAGATTATATTTCTATTATACTTCGATTTATTTACAGTGTCCTTTGATAGATAATCAGCTGTTCCGGTGTCATTCAATCTGGAACTTAAAAATAATCACAGTGACGATATTGTAGTGACGTTTAAGCTCCTGATTGGACGATACCATAAGAGCTGATGATCAAAGAACACTGTAAATAAATTGAAGTATCTTTAGGTTCTAAGACGGAATAAGGCCTCGAGGCGAACCGTGCGAGTGAAGACGTTAAAACGTACCGTGTAGCATAATTAATTGTGAGTGTGTAGCCCTAATTAATTGTGAGATGGGCATCCTGCTGTCCATCCGTTTCAAATATTACGAGGCTTGTACCAAAAGTAAGGTTCCCAATGAGCTACAGCCTCGAGGGAAGGCGCTAGGCTAAATCCAACAAGTGCCGTGCGCAGTGGTTCCCCCACTCTCGAACTCGCCCATCCGCGATTCGCTACGTCTCTCAGTGTTCGCTCGGCAGCCGTCAGAGATCGATGTGTCGATCGCCGCTCCCGCCAAGTGCGAGGTTCGAGCAGTTTCTGCACGCAAGGAAGTTACCGCAATCCAGAATCACCGGAGAGGACGACTGACGGAGTAGTGCTTCTTCACGACATCGCTCGACCCCCAAGTCGCTCGTCCAACAAAAGAGCTTTTGAAGAAATTTGGGTGGACCGTTATGCTCCATCCCTTGTACAGGCCGGACGTAGCCCCCAGTGATTATCACCGCGTCCTTAAGCTAAAGAAACACTTGCGTGGCAAACGTTTCAAAAGCGACGATGAAGTCCGAGCAGAGGTCACACGCTTCCTCAACGGATTGGCGGGAGACTTCTTCGACTTATGAATACAAAAGCTGGAGCACCGTCTTCAAAAGTGTGTTGCAACGGGTCTCTCCTCTCTATTCTCTTGTTTATTTATTTCCCCTTTCTCCTAATTGCTCTTTACTCTGGAGCCGATGCAACTATACCTCTCTCACCACGATTCAATTTATCCATATTATTCTTTAATGGTGTTGCATAAAAGTTTATTTGGGTCGTAGGTCGTGGACGGCCCCGTACGGGAATTACCTGTAAACAACGTTTAACACAGCAGCGTGCACAGGGCTACTAAATACTGAAATAAAAAAAACATATATTTTCAAACAAGAAAGCAAGAATTTTAATTCCTGTTTTTCTATTTCCACTTCTTCCGTCAACAATACACGGCGCGTGAACATCTACGTCCGCTTGGCAATATTGTTATGGGTTTCTTTAAAAATGACATTACCCAATTACACGAATTACAATTAATTACAATTCAAATGCCATTAATTAGTCGTTAGCAGTTTACTGATATTTAGGAATTCCTTTCTTTAAGACAACTCAATATTATTACCAATACTATGTACGTACGTACTTCAAGGCAACAATGAAAATGAAAACTAACAATTACTAAATCCTAGCTTACAAATTATTGTATTACACTAATTCCGCTAAAAAAATTTCGTAAAATTTCAAGAGTCTCATGAATGTTTGTTTAGGACTTTAATATGCGTAAGTTCAGAGCTGATTTTTTTTTCTTTGATTATTTCGCGAATGCATCACTTCCCTTTTTCTGCCTCGTCGAAAACAGCGCCGTTGCCGGTTCGATGGTCCTATGCGCGCCCACTCGCACGCATCGAATATCCACGCACGCTCCACTCGTGCACGGGCCGGTTCTCTTCAAATATTTCTCCCCAGGAATTCCAAAAAAATTGTCCAAACACCTTGCGTCACAAATTCACTACAAAAAATAGTACTTCTTCTGTCTTCGAAGTGTTACTGCATCGACAATGTCTGCACAGCCATATGTTCACCATTTACTTTCTCTCCGCCGCCAAAAAAATGTCTAAGTCCGAAAAAGTTTAAAAATCACGAATACGGCAAACGTGGAAACCATGTTCTCTCACCCGCTGACTAGACCGAAGTGCCGTCAAAATCATGTCGATTTAACATGTTGACTCGGCTTATGAAAAATGCCGGCGAAATCCATTTCGCTTTTTTTCATTGTTGTTCCCACAAAATTTTCTAAAATGTTCACTATTTCCCGTTTTAACTTGTGTTCGTGTTTATTCGTTTCAGCTTTTCCCCAATGTTAAGGTTTTCTTGTCAAACGGTTGTTTTCTATTTATTTCACGTCGAAAATGCTAATTTTTCTGTCGACATTTCCCAGGAGTAATTCGTCGCTTGTTTTCTGGTATTGTTAGTTTGTAATATTTATTTATTTAGAACGTTCAATGTTTTTATAACTCTCTAAACCATTTATAAATTTTGCTTAATTCATATTACGACGATTCCCGCCGCCTCTCGTTGTTTAATTAGCATTTCTTCGCAAAATCTCGATAATTCAAGTCATGCTGTTTAACATGTTTGACTGGGCTTTTCCTATACATTTTCAAATTACAATTTTAAGAGAACCCGTCGTCCGATCTCGTTCAAACAAAAAATACAGCGTTCATTTAATTCTTCTTCAACTAACTGGATAATCAAAATTTCTTTCCGAATTTGTTGAACCTCTTAAAATTCTCCAGAATGATCGAAATACACCTTCCGCGGCGCGCTGTTCTTTTGTCTTGTTCATCGATTTCTAATACACGTTGTTTACTTCATAGACTATAGATCCTAAATATTTATTCTTTTGTCCACAATTGTTTTGGAGTATTCCTAAGAATAATGAAATCATTACAGTGTCGAAAAAAATGGAGAATATGCTGAAAAATAGACAACAGTGTAAGTTTTTCAACGATGTATAAATTAATAACAATAAATAATGTTTTCTATTTGTAAAAAAATGTGGGAACCTTACTTTTGGTTCAACCCTCGTATTTTCAAAGCGCACCCGGGAGTTCTATGCTACGTCATATTAACATAAGTATATTTTTCTCTCTTCCTAATTGACTGATGGTTTTGAATATTTTTCTGTAGTTGAAATGCACCTTTATACACATCTTTACATTCATTATTTAACTATTTTGTGATATTTGTACGAGGAAAAGTTTTGTGAATGATTATAGGTGTGAAGTTTGCAAAATTGATAGATCAAATACCTGTAGTAATGTTTAAAAACTGAATATAAAATACACCATGTCAAAACGTGCATTTGTGTAAGTTGAAACTACTTTGAAATTTTTAATTAAATTGGTTGATTGGTTCCTGAGAAAAAGATACTTATGTTAGTATTGCTTAGCCTAGAACTTCCGGGTTCCCTTTGAAAATAACCTCTGAAGCAGATCGGAAAGTGTTCATTTTACGAAAATTTCTGGGAGACGAACCAATTCATTCAAGAAGAATTTATCATGGGAATAATGGCACTCCTAACGCTACGGAGCGAGACAGCATTTGACATGCCGTTGCGGCGTAAAGATGACTGACAGCACGGAGAGGCGCAGGTGCCGACTGCCAGTGTAGAGCAGTTAAAAGAGTTCACATTGTTAAGAGTTCACATGGCTGGCGCGAATATCAGCGCGAATCTATCGCGATGAATCGCGTCAAACTCTGTGAAGAACTTGCCAAAACCGATTGAGATAAATCTTCTAAAAAGGTTTCGAATTTGTTAACCTAATTGGTCAGGCGCTCCCCACTTGCTTTAAGCTCTAACGCTTCTGTGAGGGACCAATCATCTTAGAACAATCAGATTGAAGAAGATCTCCGGGATAGTCAGACCTTCTACGAATTACCTGCCCATCACATAAAGTTGTTTTACCTTTGTGGAATTCAATGTCCGATTCTTAGGCAGTTAAAAATTGGCACTAATGTGCACGTTATTTTAGGTGTTTTTCGGTAATCGGTAAATACAGAAAATATTACTTTCCCGTATACGTACGTACACACAGAGTGATGTACGTAGTATAGGGAAAGAAATGCTGCGCAAAAAAAATGGGGCATTTCTGGCGGAAACAAATTGAAGAATACGTTACATTGTATATAATGACCGTTTAATGGAGGTATTTCTTTAAGTCTTTTGATATTTGAGAAAATAACATTTTAAGACCTTTAATCAGAGAATTTGTTAGCTGAAAGGTACTGACCGCTTATGAAAGGTTTTTGTTCCAATACGTTGTTTTTTGATAGGAGAAAATTAAAAAAGAAGTACTTATATATACTTTACTTGTAGTATCGTGACCGTTTAATAGAGGTTTTTCTTTTAGTGAATAGTTCTTTTGATAAAATTTCTTATTAAAAAACAATACTGAAAATTTGTAAGCTAAATCATAATGGCCGCTCAATAAAGGTTTTCGTTCCTAAGTTTTGTTTTCTTGATAGGAAATTATGAAAAGAAGAAAGTTTAATAGAGGTTTAATAGAGGTTTTCATTTTCGTCTTCTGTTCTTTTGAGAAAATAACATTTTAAGTCTTTAATCATAGAATTTGATAGCTGAAATGTAGTGACAACTTAATAATAGTTTTTGTTCGAATGCTTCGTTTTTTGATAGGAGAAAATGAGAAGCAATATACCTCAGTTAGATTACATGACCGCTTATAAAGGTTTTCTTTTTCCTGTTTTGTTCTTTTGATAAAATTTCTTATTATAAAACTATACTGAAAATTTGTAAGCTAAATCCGAACGGCCGTTCAATAACGGTTTTCGTTTCTCAGTTTTGTTTTCTTGATTGTAAGAAAAGAAAAGAGAAAAAGTGAGTATAAGTTATGTTGTATATAATGACTGCTGAATAGAGTTTTTTTCGCGTTTACTTTTTTGAGAAATGTTCATTTTAAGTAATTTAACCTGCGAATTTGTTAGCTGAAATTTAGTGGCCGCTTAATAAATGGTTTTGTACGCTAAATCTAATGACCGCTGACTAAAGGTTTTCGGTCCCGAATTTTGTTTTCTTGATTGTAAAATAAGAAAAGAGGAAAAGTGAGTATAAGTTATGTTGAATATAATGACCGCTTAATAACTCATCATAACAAAATATTCGAGAATTTAAGAGTTTTATTGACGCACTTCGACTGCTGGTTTCCGTAATGAGAAATTCCGTGTGATAGGCGGCGAGGCCATTCTCTTCCGTTGCGTCGACCCCGCGGGCGCGGTGCTGTAGTAAACTGGGCGGCAAAGTCACCTGATCTTACGCCCCTGGAGTATTTTCTATGGGGAACGATAAAGAACGAAGTTTACTCACAAGTACCAACAACAGCTGAAGATCTCAGGTGTCGCATTACAGCATCTTGTCATGCCATTTCACGTACAACTCTAAATTCTGTTCGAAGGTCTCATTATAAGCGTCTTCAAATGTTTATATCCGTTGATGGTGCACATATTGAGTACATGTTATAAACCAAGCTATTTCTAGAAATGTTAACATACTTTTTATTGTTGTATTTTAAAGTATTTTTCTTACTATTTATTACACGATATTTTTGTACCGGCTGAGGTTTTCAGTCTTTCAAAGAGTGAACGTTTTGTTTGTGACAGCACACCCATTTATTAATTAAGAACATGTTCACACTCCAACCTTCCCTTGATTTCTCTAGGGTTAATAATTCGAATATCTTCTCAAATCTTGTAGTATTTCATTAATTAAAAAAATAGTTCCTTGTGGTGTACAGATTTGCTCAGAACATGGATATGGGTGAATACTGCGATAAAATAATGAATGATTTACTTTTAATTTTTGCTCGCTCAGTTTTTTGGGTTTTATACCATGACACCACGCTTACCTGCAGGCTGGTTGTCACCGGGTTGCCCTCTATACAGAGAAGCCTGAAGTCTGAAATTATTTCTATTACAAGGAATTGCGTATAATTTGGCACAACAATAATTTCATTTATTGAAATTGATTTGAATTTATAATAACAATATTAATGTGATTGTTTTCATGCATCTAGTTAATACGGTACCGAATTGTCTAGGCGTTGTGAAATTAGGCCCTGCACTTCATATCACCCTTGGCTTCCGCGCCGAAAATCCCTCTTTGCGCCGGTCGTCGCCGAAGTCATCTGCTTCTCTCTTGATGTTTTAATTTACTCCTTGCAAGAACTGTTCCACTATTGTTCCAAATTCTATTCTCCCTGTTACATATAAAATGGCGAAGTTCCACTTAAATTAATCAGACCACCTTCGCGCAGCTACCACCACGATGCCTCTCAACAAAACCCAACCTCCAGTTCAGAGCCCCCTCCTGCACGTAAACAAACATTCGTTACCTAGCAACCGGTTCGCACCGTCCAGAGTAGCGCGGTGTTTGTTTTCCTAAAATATGTTGTATATTACAATACATTGTCTCCAGAGCTGAGAAGGTGTAGTCTTAAAGAGCAAATCGCGGGTATTACTGAGCTCCTTTGCACATTGCATCACTACATTTAACGCAGGGTTGACCCAACGGAAGAGAATGGCCTCCCCGCATATCACCCGGAATTTCTCGTTCATATTACGGAAACGAGCAGTCGAAGTGCGTCTTTAAAACTCTTACTTTCTCCAAAATTTTGTGATATAACATATAGCGATATCCATATTTATGAACTCGTGTCTTCACGCTTGATATGATCTAAAAAAAACTATAGAAATCCATAAAAAAAACAAGTTGGGTCAATATCTCTGCAATAAAAAAGCAAAGGATAATATTATGCATGATTATACAAATATGTGCCCCTTGCATATAGTAGTTTTAGTGAAAACCGGATCTCAGTATCTACAACGGTTCAGGAGAAAATTGAAGGGAACATCATAGGTGGGCCAAACCGTTTAATTTCCGTTTAATCGAGTTTTTTTTTATTTTCGGGTTTTGTTCATTTGAGAAATTTACATTTTAAGACATTTTATAAGCGAATTTCTTAGCAGAAATTTAAAGGCTGCTTAATAAAGGGTCTGCGCCAAATCTTAATGGCCGCTGAATAAAGGTTTTCGTACCCAAGTTTTGTTTTCTTGATTGTAAAATAAGGAAAGAGAAAAAGTGAGTATAAGTTATGTTGTATATAATGACCGCTTAATAGAGATTTTTTATTTTTGGGTTTTGTTCTTTTGAGAAAATTACGTTTTAAGACATTTAATCAGCGAATATGTTAGCTGATATTTAGTGGCCGCTTAATAAAGGTTTTGGTTCCAATGCTTAGTTTTTAGATAGGAGAAAATTAGAAGCAAAATACTTCTGAATTAATAATGTGTAATATCTCGATCGCTTAAGTATTGCTGAGGTTTTTCTACTTGTGTTTTGTTCATTTGACAAAATTTCTTTTTAAAAACGTAACTAACAATTTGTACGTTAAAGGGTCCCCCCCGATAAGATGGTAAAAAGTTCCCCTCAACCAAATTACATATGAGTGGTTACACTATAATTCTAACACAAAAATAATATTTTTGAAAGGTTTCTTAGCCTCCGTCCTACCACCCACACCCCTATACAGCCAAAAACGTGTTTTTTTTAATTTCAATTTTTTTCGACAACTGAACACTATTTTATCAGACTGAAAAAAATATGATAAATAAGAACACAACTTGGACTATCAGAAAAATATTTTTCAATATTTTCTCAGGCCCAAATTCGAACACAAAAAAATATTTTCGAAAAAAAATATCAAGAAATATGTTTTACTGTGTCGTAGAAGCCTGGAACAGGCTCGAAAAAAATGTCAAAGGTTCCTCTTTAAACACAAATTGTTGTGTATTTTTTTCAGATTTTTCCAATTACTGGGCTGCAGTTAAAAAAATAAAAACCATTTTCTCACCTTTAAAACACCTGGACTTTCAATATACTTTGAAAATGACTGCAACGGTTCTCTGCATTTCTTTTAGTGTTCATTATACATTTGTATACATTGCTGTATCACCCAATAAAGTTTTGATTTTGGAATCTACTTACGAAGTATTATTTTTAAAGCTTTCTAATCGTTTGCATAAGTAATCCTATGCTACGCAAAGACGATAGTTTTGGCAATTTATAAGAAACAATCGACACAAGACCTTGTAAGTGTGATAGTGGTGGATAAAGAATTACAACCCATCCTACATCAAACAGATTTTAGAAGAAAAAATAGAAGTTTGCAGTTTATGACATACAAAAAAAGATTATTGCAACACACATTATAATGGTAAATAACGAAAATGCGATGCTTCCTAGGCCTTTTAAACCAGGTTTGCTTGTCTCATGGGGACACGCCTTTTTTTGAGAACAAGTAAATTCTAACACACATGTTTTGGGGGACGGGTAGATGACAAATGGGGAAATGATAAGGGACATTTCGTGTGCAGGATAGATGGGGTACAGTGAAGGGGAACATATTAGGCCCCGACTATGTTGTTGGGATGTATTTTTCAAAATACCACTTTTATGATCATCCCATTTTACAATTTTCGATATTAGTTCTTTTGGGTGTGCCTTTTCCGTAGCACAGATGGACAGAAAAGAGAAGCCGATATCAATGTAAAATTAAATTGAAGGAAAATACTGAAATTATCTTTCACGATAAAATTAACGGGACTATTTTATTTTCTGCGAATTTTTATCTCAACGCTCAGAAATATTGTAATGAATTCTCTCACACAGTACCGGGTCTATAATGCCGTAAACTACTTTTCGGGGGATGAGCGTTTGCAGTTGGGTGCTACATTAAATCAATTTTCAATTTTCGTACAATTATTATTTACAAACTGCAGAGTATTCGCACGTGTACAGATTGTACGAGTGTCTCCATATTTATACGTATTCAAGAACAAATACTTAGGTAAAGGAAAAGACAACTTTTTCTCTAGTCTGAAACATCTACAGACGTGAAACCACAGGCTACCGCAACCAATGCGTTACTATTTATCTGTCCGGGAGGCGCCGCGTTCTAGGCTCAGTTGTCAACGTTTTAGCTGCTATTCTGTGGCCTTCCTCCTCAAGCAAGGTCGCACGTGCTTAGGACGCTGCAACTGCCGAACTGCCAAGTGGTTGACTACAAATGTTTAAATTTTTTTTAAAAACTATGACCCAGCTATTAAAAAAATATGAAAAAAATTCACAAGCATTCTGAGATGAAGTTCTAAGATTATTTTCGTGCCAGTGTCTGTGTTCTAAGACACGTAAAACAGTTCTTGTAAATCTGGGTCTATTCTCTACCCCTTCATTTTTCCACATGTCCCCCAATTATCCCTCAAATATGACGGAATTATTATTTAATAAACTGCCAAACACTATTATCTTTCCTTAGCGTATGATATTCTCATACAAAGGATTAGAAAGCTTTAAAAATGATACTTCGTAAGTAGATTCTAAAATCAAAACTTTATTGGGTGCTACAACAATGTATACAAATGTATAATGAACACTAAAAGAAATGCAGAGAACCGTTGCAGTCATTTTCAAAGTATATTGAAAGTCCAGGTGTTTTAAAGGTGAGAAAATGGTTTTTATTTTTTTAACTGCAGCCCAGTAATCGGAAAAATCTGAAAAAAATACACAACAATTTGTGTTTAAAGAGGAACCTTTGACATTTTTTTCGAGCCTGTTCCAGGCTTCTACGACACAGTAAAACATATTTCTTGATATTTTTTTTCGAAAATATTTTTTTGTGTTCAAATTTGGGCCTGAGAAAATATTGAAAAATATTTTTCTGATAGTCCAAGTTGTGTTCTTATTTATCATATTTTTTTCAGTCTGATAAAATAGTGTTCAGTTGTCGAAAAAAATTGAAATTAAAAAAACACGTTTTTGGTTGTATAGGGGTGTGGGTGGTAGGACGGAGGCTAAGAAACCTTTCAAAAATATTATTTTTGTGTTAGAATTATAGTGTAACCACTCATATGTAATTTGGTTGAGGGGAACTTTTTACCATCTTATCGGGGGGGACCCTTTCAAATGCTGCTGAAAAAAAATTTTCGTTCCCAAGTTTGGTTTTCTTGATTGTAAATTAAGGAAAGAGAAAAAGGGAGTATACGTTATGTTGTATATAATGTGATATACCAAAATATATAATATTTTGTTAATAATATTGGCTATAAATGGGGTGGACAAAAGGGTATGCAAATGGCGATATACAGCCTTAGCAACGCCGGCGCAGTGGTTGGCAAGGACAACAAACTGCATTCAGGCCTTGAAGAGAACGGGGGCGCTGGCTAGATAAACAAATAAAATAATATGTGATTGATCTAAAAAGGAATGACTGTCGTGGGCGTGGCTACTTGGTTTGATAAGAAATGAATGGATTGGCTAAGGGAGAATAGACTGTCTAATTTTGTCGTTTTGTTTTAGAAAAGAGGAACGAAGGACGGATACCGAAGCGTTGAGGGCGAAAGAACAGGGAGAACTGGACATTCTGATAGTTGTCGTCGAGTAGTAAAGATCGCTCGCGAGATCAACATTATTGAAGTAGGACTTGTAACTTTCGAGTGAGACTCAATAGTTTTTCGGAATCTGGAAGTTGATGTGCAACGGGAAGTTCGATTAGGACTTTGAAAGTTTTTTCTTATATTGCGGTTTTGGACTTTAATATTTGACCACTAATTGGGGAAGACTAGGAACTCTGAATACCAGTTAAGAACCGGTAGATATTCTAGTCAGTGAGGGCTGGACGCGTCGGCAACGTCGCAAGATTAGAAGAGAGAAGCGGAACTTGGGATCGCCTACATTCAAGTGAGAAGAGACTGCGGGGCGTCGGCGACCAAGACGGTAAATAATTACTGCAGTACAAAAGATATATATCTTAAAACGAGGTCATGACCTAAGGACTAAACAATTGTAAATATTGTTAAATAAATTGTTGAATTTTTTTTCTTTTGGAAATGAAAAGATTTTTATTTAATCAATCAAAATTGTTAAATAGTTAGAAATAGATAATTATTCCCTTTCAGATTCCTCGCCATACAGTTGGCAGATCAAGTAATCGGCTATCTAGGCGATAGCGATTATCCATAACAGGACCCATTGACCCAGCTAGCCGGACATTTATACATTGTTGAAATTAGCTGTGGAAGCATTGGTCATTTTTAATTAACGTAACCTGTTCCTGGCACCCAAAATTTTAATATAAATTCGGAACTGGTCACGATTATATGAATGATGCAAACGATCTCGTAAGAGTCTATGACGAGACGTTGTCGGTACATTTCAAAATGGCGCGCCAACTGGGGCATATTTTGTTATAATTTATAACAAATTGAGGCACGTTTAATATGAGCTTTTATAAATTATAACAAATTAATCTAAAGGAATCTGAAATTTATGGATTGACATGAAATTAACTTGTAATTATAAGAAAAGCCAAAACCATTTCATTGAAGTCATTTAAAAAGAATTTGATAGAGAAAATTTTAATTGGCATTAGAATTTCAAGATGGAGACTAGAAGTAAGAAAACACGTTCCGAAAATGTCGAAGTAGATAACATGGCGGCTACCGGTACGAATCCCGAAGGAGACATTTCGCGAGAATTAGTTGAGGTAGAACAGAAAGAAAAGGAAGTAGCGGCGGCACCATTAAACAATACGGAATCTAGTAATTTAATAATAATTAAAATGTTAGCTGAAATGAAGGCAGAAATGAATACTAAATTTGAAAATAGTAATGCTAAACTAGAGAATATAAAGATAGAAATGAATAATCAGGCACAAGAATTTAAGAATTTTCGTGAAGTAATATGTGAGGAAATATCGCAGTTACGGGCCGATACATCAAGTGAATTTAGCAATATTTATTCAAAATTGGAATCTTTTAACTGCCAAGTAAATCAAATACAAAAAGAGCAAAAATAATGTTTTAATAAAATCAATTCTGAAGTTGTAATTTTACAGGAAAATGTTACAGCATTAAGGCATTCACATGACCAACAATGTAAAAAAATGACGAACGTCGAATCGCGTATAGAACATTTAAATGAAATATCACAGCAACATGGCGATAAAATAGAGAATATTGAGCTAAAAATGGTTGTTATGGATAATAAATTAGAACAACAGATACAAGAGGGGTTAAGAAATATTAAAAGTTTGCAAGAATCGGAATCCGAGAAACAGATAGCAGATATTAAAGGCAAAATAAACCAGTTGGAAAATGAAGTAATAACACGCACGCAGGGAAATGTAATAACTACGGCATCCGCGTTAGTTTTGCCAAGCCATCTAAAATTCCATGGGGATATTAAGGAGCAACCTTGGTCTTTTATTTCAAAACTAGAAAGTTATTTCATGATTAACAATATTCCTGACAGATTAAAATTGCATATTGTCGAGCAGGCAATGTCAGCAGGCAATAATCATTGGTTAACGTCATTAGTTCCGGAACCAACGAATTATAAAGAATGGAAAGAGAAGTTTTTAAGACGATATTGGAATGAAAATCATAAGTTTGATTTAAAATATAAATTAATGAGTGAAAGATATAGGAAAGGTGGGGCGGAAACCATGTGCGATTTTGCGACACGCAAAATTGCTGCATTCAAGGCTTGTGAAGAAAGGGCAGATATTAATGAATTGATTAGAATTATTATTCGTCAATTATCAGTTAGCATTCAAAATTTGTTATGGAATTCTATGCCTGTAGATTCTGAAGATTTATTGGAACGACTAAGTCGCTTTGATCGGACATTGAATGGCGAATATGATCGAACCAGCAATAACGGATATCATGATAGCATGAATGGAAATAATAATGGAGTGGGAAAAATAGCAAGTAATTCTAATCGCCAAGGAAATTATGGTTTAGAAGGGAAGGACGAGAGGGGAAATGATGCAAAGATGGAATATAAAAAGACAGGAAATAGTTATCTGCGAGGATTCAAAGGTGATAAGAAAAATGAACACTTAGAAATTAATGCAATAGAGCAGGAAAACTCCCAGTGTTCGAAGTAAATAGGCGGGTTATTTCGAACAATAATACTGATGATGTGATAGTTATTACAGAATTGAATAGTATTGAAGTATCGGCAGAAGATTTGTTAAGGGAAGATACAGACGAACGGGCAGAAAATAGCACGTGTTTGGTGTTGAAGGGGATATTTCAGAATATACCCGTAGATGTTTTAATTGACACGGGTGCAAATGTTTGTGCGGTATCGGAAAAATTATATGAACAACTAAAGAAAGAAGGGAATAAGATTGAAGAACTACCTACTAGAAAATTAAATATTCGTATAGCTAACGGGAGGCGCAACGAAACAAGAAGTCGGCAAATCTGGGTGGAGTTGAAAGTCCAAGGGGTGACAATACAGTTTCCGGCAATAGTTATAAAGAATTTGATTCGTCCAATCATTTTGGGGATTGATGGCCTAAAGATGTGTGATGCAAAGGTCGACGTAGGTAACAGGAATATATTGTTACGTGGTGACAAAGGACAACAACATTGTTTGGGGATCAAAGACCCGGAGGGCGAAGATCTATGTATTTGTGATATTGCGGAACAAATTGAAGAGACCAGAGACCAGATTCACGCAGCAGCAGAGAATGCGGTGGATGAAAATGGAGTAAATGCTAGCCAAGCCATTGAAATGTTAGTTAGTGAATATAGAGATGTTTTTGAAAGTTCAAAGGATCCAGTAAAAGGATACCAATTTAAAATTGAATTGATGGATGAGGAACCATTTAATTTAAAGCAATACCCGATCCCACATGTATTTAAAACCGAAGTACGTAAGCAAATAAACACGATGCTTGAGGAAGGTATCATAAAAAAAATCTATGACACCGTATGTGAGTCCGAGAGTGATAGTTCGCAAGAAAGATAGTAAAATCAGATTCTGTATCGATGCTAGAAAACTCAATAGCAAGACCATCGCTCGTCACGAAAAACCGCCAAAATTGGATGAAATGGGAACATACAAGGGAACAAAATATGACAAACAAAACATATAGGAATATGAAGCCTTATAAAAGGGACGATACCCATGATTAAATATTCTTGACAAGGAATGAATAATTGTAAATAGTATTTTGTATATATTAGTGTGTAATAGTTTTCTTTTTGTTCTTATGTCTATTTTGTCAGTATGTGTAGGAATGTTAAATAAACATGTAGTATATATTAGGATGGAAGTAAATAGCAGGCAGCAATACATACTCGATGAAATGGTTCACAACTATGTTGGCATATTTACAAAGACAAATGTGACCGCTAAAACGTGTTTTTTCTATTCGTGTTTTATTATTTTGAGAAATGCACATTTTAAGAAATTTAATCAGCAAATATTTTAGCAAGATATAGTGGCTGCTTAATAAACCGTTTTGTACGCTAAATCGTAATGGCCGCTGGATACAGGTTTTCATTCCCAAGTTTTGTTTCCTTGATTGTAGGAAAGGAAAAGGGAAAATGTTATGTTGTACATAATGACCGCTTAATAGACTTTTTTATTTTCGGTTTTAGTTCTTTAAGAAAATTATATTTTAAGACATTTAATCAGCGAATTTGTTAGCTGATATTAAGTGGCCGCTTAATAAAGGTTTTGGATTCAATGCTTGGTTTTTAGATAGAAGAAATTAGTGGCAAAATACCTCTGTTTAGTAATGTGTATAATCTGAACCGATTAAAAAAGGTTTTTCTACTTCTGTTTTGTTCTTTTGGCAAAATTTCTTATTAAAAAACTTAACTAAAAATTTGTGCGCTAAATCTTAATGGCTACTGAATAAGGATTTTCGATTCCAAGTTTTCTTTTCTTGATTGTAAAATAAGGAAAGAGAAAAAGTAAGTATAAGTAATGTTGTTTATAATGACCGCTAAAAAGTGGCTTTTATTCTCGTGTTTTTTCTTTTGAGAATTGTGCATTTTAAGTAATTTAATCAGCGATCTTGTTAGCTGAAATTTAGTTACCGCATAATAAAGGAATTTGTACGCTTAATTTTGATGGCCGCTGAATAAAGATTTTCGTTCCCAAGTTTTGTTTTCTAGATTGTAAAATAAGGAAAGAAATAGTGAGTATGAGTTATGTTGTATATAATGAACTATTAATAGAGGTTTTTTATTTTCAAGTTTTGTTCTTTTGAGAAATTTACATTTTAAGACATTTAATCAGAGACTTTGTTAGCTGATATTTAGTGGCTGCTTCATGAAGGTATTTGTTCCAATGCTTGATTTTAGGATTGAAGAAAATTAAAAGCAAAATACCTCGGTATTAGTGATGTGTAATATCTTGACCGTTTACTAAGGTTTTTCTACTTATGATTTTTCTTTTCACAAAATGTTGAATGTCCCTAACTAAAAAAATTGTACGCGAAATCTTGATGGCTGCGGAATAAAGCTTTTCGTTCCCAAATTTTTCTTCTTAAATGTATAATAAGGAAAGAGAAACAGGGTATGTAGGTGTATAATGACCGCTTAATAGAGGTTCTCCCTTTCGTGTGTTTTTCTTTTGAGAAATTTAAATTTTTAGTAATTTAATCAGGGAATTTGTTAAATGAATTTAAGTGGCCGCATAATGGAGGGTATAGTACGCTAAATCTTCATGGTCGCTGGAAAAGGTTTTCGTTCCCAAGATTTGTTTTCTTGATTGTAAAAGAAGGAAAGAGAAATGAGAGTATAAATTATGTTGTATACAATGACCGCTTTATAGAGCTATTTCTTTACGTGTTATATTCTTTGACAAAGGTACAATTTAAGTAATTTTATCAGCGAATTTTTAGCTAAAATTTGGTGGCCGCTTAATAAAGGGTTTTGTACGCTGAATCTTAATGGCCGCAGACTAAGGGTTTTCGTTCCGAATTTTTTTCTAGATTGGAAAAAGAGGAAAGAGAAAAATGAGTGTAAGTTATGTTGTATATAATGACACCTTAATGATGTTTTCTTTTTGTGTTCTTATTTTTGGAGAAAACTACATTTTGTGTAACTTAATACGCCAATTTGTTAGCTGAAATTTATCTACCGCTTAATAAAGGGTTTTGTACGTTAAATATTAATGGCCGATTAAAAAAGGTTTTCGTTCCCAAGTTTTCTTTTCTTGATTGTAAAATGAGGAAAGAGAAAAAAAAGCAAAAGTTATGTTGTATATAATGATATAAAGGTTTTTCTTGTCGTTTTTTTGGAATTGTAGATTTTGTGTCTCTTAATCTGCGAATTCTTTAGCAGAAATTTAGTGGCCGCTAAACAAAGGGTTTTGTACGCCAAATCTTAATGGCCACTGAATAAAGATTTTTTCCTTGATTGTAAAATAAGAAAAGAGAAAAAGTAAGTAAAATTTTGTTGTATATATAGACTGCATAAAAAAGGTATTTTATTTTCAAGTTTTGTTCTTTTGAGAAAAATATGTTTTTAAAATTTAATCAGCAAATTTGTTAGTTGAAATTTAGTGTCCGCTAATTAAGGGTTTTGTACGCTGAATCCAAATGGCCTCTGAATAAAGGTTTTCGTTCCTAAACTTTATTTTCATGATTGTAAGATAAGGAAGGAGAAAAAGTAAGTATAATTTTTGTTGCATATAATTTCCGCTTAATAGTGGTTTATTTCAAGTTTGGTTTTCTTGTGAAAATTACGTTTTAAGACGTCAGCGAATTTGTTAACTGAAATTTAGTGGCCGCTTAATAAATGGTTTTGTACGCAAAATATTAATGGCTGCTGAATAAAGGTTTTCGTCCGAAGATTTGTATTTTTATTGTGAAATAAGGTAAGAAAAAAACTAGTGATAATTTTTATTTTATATAATGGCGGATTAATAGAGGTTTTTTATTTTCAGTTTTGTTCTTTAGAGAAAATTTCGTTTTAAGACATTTAGTCAGCAAGTTTGTTAGCTGAAATGTAGTGGCCGCTAATTAAGGGTTTTGTACACAAATTCTTAATGGCCGCTGAATAAAGGTTTTCGTTCCCAGGTTTGGTTTTATTGATTATAATTTCAGGAAAAAAGGAAGTGCAGGTAATATTGTATATAATGACCGCTTAATTGAGATTTTTCTTTTCGTGTTTTTTTCTTTTGAGAAATATAGATTTTCAGTAACTGAATCTGGAATTTTGGCCGTGGCCGCTTAATTGGGGTTTTGTACTCTAAATCTGAATGACCGCTGAATAAAGGTTTTCGTTCGCAAGTCTTCTTTTCTTGATTGTAAAATAAGGAAAGAGAAAAAATAAGTAAAATTCTGTTGTATATATTGACCACTTAATAAAGGTTTTTAATGTTCAAGTTTTATACTTTTCAGAAAATTACGTTTTTAGACATTCAATCAGCGAATTTGTTAGTTGAAATTTAGTGGCCGATAAATATGGTTTTGTACGCTGAATCTAAATGGCCGTTGAAAATGGGTATCGTGCCCAAGGTTTCTTTTCTATATTGTAAATTAAGGAAACAGAAAAAGGAAGTAAAAATTTTGGTTGTGTATAGTGACCGCTCAATTCAGGGTTAATATTTTTAAATTTTGTTCAATTGAGAAAATTACGTGTGTGAAAAATATGTGTAAGATATGTTGTATATAATGGCTGCTAAATTGAGGATTTTTAAAATTTTTTCATTAAAAAAATTACGTTTAAAACATTTAATCAGTGAATTTGTTATCTGAAATTTTGTAGCCGATAATAAAAGTTTTTTTACGCAAAATCTTAATAGCCGCTGAATAAAGGTTTTCGTTCCTAAGTTTTGTTCTCGTGACTGAAAAATAAAGAAAGATAAAAAATTAGTAAAAGTTTTGTTGTATGAATTGACCGCCAATGAGGTTTTTTATTTTAAAGTTTTGTTGTTTTGAGAAAATTACAATTTAAGTAATTATTTTAGCGATCGTGTTTGTTGAAATTTAGTGGCCGCAAAAACGTTTTGTACGCAAAATTTTAACGGCCGCTGAATGAAGGTTTCCTTACCGAAGTTTTGTTTCCTTGATTGTAAATTTAAAAAAAGAGAAAAAGGAAGTAAACATTTTGTTGTATATAGTGATCGCTTAATAGAGGTTCTTTATATTAAAGTTTTCTTCTTTTGAGAAAATTACGTTTTAAGACCCTCAATCTGCGAAATTGTTAGTTGAAATTTAGTGGTCGCTAATTAAGTGTTTTGTACGGTGAATCTTAATGGCCGCTGAATATACGTTTTCGTTCCCATGTATTGTTTCTTGATTGTAAATTAAGGAAAGAAAAAAGTAAGTAAAGTTTTGTTGTATATATTGACTGCGTAATACACGTTTTTTTATTTTCAAGTTTTGTTTTGTTCAGAAAATTACGTTTTAAGACATTCAACGAGCGAATTTGTTAGTAGAAATTTAGTGTCCGCTAATTAAGAGTTTTGTACGCTTAATCTTAATTGCCGCTTAATAAAGGTTTTCGTTCCCAAGTTTTGTTTTCTTGATTGTAAAATAAGGAAAGAGAAAAAGTAAGTACGAATTTTGTTGTATGAATTGACCGTTTAATAAAAGTTTTTAATTATCAAGTTTTGTTCTATTCAGAAAGTTACGTTTTGAGACAATCAATCCGCGAATTAGTTAGTTAAAATTTAGTGGCGTCTAATTTAGGTTTTTATACGTTGAATCATAATGGCCGCTGAAGAAAGGCTTTCGTTCCCAAGTTTTGATTTTTTTAATTGTGAATAAGGGAAAGAGAAAAGTAAGTAATAATGTTTGTTGTATGAATTGACCGCTGAATAGAGGTTTTTTATTTCCAACTTTTCTTCTTTTCAGAAAACTACGTTTTAAAATAGTCAATCAGCGAATTTGTTAGTTGAAATATAGTGGCCGATAAATAGGGTTTTCTACGCTGAATCTAAATGGCAGCTGAAAATGGGTATCGTGCCCTAGGTTTCTTTTCTATATTGTAAATTAAGGAAAGAGAAAAAGTAAGTAAAATGTTTGTTGTGTATAGTGACCACTCAATTGAGGGTTAGAATTTTTACGTTTTGTTCAATTGAGAAAATTACGTTTTAAGAAATTCAATGTGCGAAATTGTTAGTTAAATATGGGGGTCGCTTTATTAAGTATTTTGTATGCGGAATCTTAAAGGCCGCTGAATAAAGGTTTTCGTTCCCACGTTTTGTTTTGTTGATTGTAAATTATAGAAAGAGAAAAAATAAGTAAAATTCCGTTGTATATATTGACCGCTTAATAAAGGTTTTTAACGTTCAAGTTTTGTTCTTTTCAGAAAATTACGTTTTAAGACATTCAATCAGCGAAATCGTTAGTTAAATATTTTTGTCGCTAATATAGGGTTTTGTACGCTGAATCTTAATGGCCGCTAAATAAACGTTTTCGTTCCATAGTTTTGTTTTTTTGTTTGTAAAATAAGGAAAGTCAAAAAGTAAAGAAAAGTTTAGATGTATATAATAGCCACTTAATAGAGGTTTTTTACTTTCAAGTTTTGTTCTTTCAGGATAATTCCGTTTTAAGACATTTTATCACCAATTTTGTTAGCCGAAATTTAGTGTCCACTAATTAAATGTTATGTACACAAATTCTTAATGGCCGCTGAATTAAGGTTTTCGTTTGCAAGTTTTGTTCTCGTGATAGTAAAATAAGGAGAGATAAAAAGTAAAGATAAGTTTTGTTGTATGAATTAACCGCTTTATAGAAGTTTCTTATTTTCAAGTTTTGTTCTTTTGAGAAATTTACGTTTTAAGACATTCTATCAGCGAATTTGTAAGTTGAAATTTAGTGTCCGATAATAAAAAGTTTTGTACGCTGAATCTTAATGGCCAATGAATAAAGGTTTTCGTTCCCAAGTTTTGTTTTCTTGATTGTAAAATAAGGAAAAATTGAAGTGTAAAATATGTTGTATATAATGACCGCTTAATAATGGTTTTTCTTTTTCCGTTTTTTTTTGAGAAATGTAGAGTTTCTGTAACTTAATCTGGAAATTTATTAGCTGAAATTTAGTGGCCGCTAAAAATAAATGGTGTTGTACTCTAAGACTTAATAACCATTTAATAAAGGTGTTCGTTCCCAAGTTTTGTTTTCTTGATTGTAAAATAAGGAAAGAGAAAAAATAAGTATAAAGTATGTCGTATATAACGGCCTCAAAATAAAAGTTTTTTCTAAATTTGTTTCTTTGAAAAAATTTCGTTTAAAACATTGAATCAGCGAGTCAGTTACCTGAAATTTACTGGCCGCTAATTATAGGTGTTTTACGCATAATCTTAATAGCCGCTGAATAAAATTTTTGTTTTCGCAATTGTAAAATTAGGAAAGTTAAAAAGTAAATAAAAGTGTTGTTGTATGAAATGACCGCTTAATAGAGGTTTTGTTATGTTCAAGTTTTCTTTTTGTGAGAAAATTACATTTAAAATAATTATTTCACGATTCGTGTTGGTTGAAATTTATTGGCCGATAAAAAGGGTTTTGTACGCAAAATTTAAACGGCCGGTCAATGAAAGTTTCGGTTCCCAAGTTTTGTTTTTTTGATGGTAAATTAAGGAATGAGAAAAAGTAAGTAAAAATTTTGTAGTATATAGTGATCGCTCAATAGAGGTTTTTTATTTTGAAGTTTTGTTCTCTTCAGAAAATAACGTTTTAAGACATTCAATCAGCGAATTTGTTTGTTGAAATTTAGTGTCCGCTAATATAAGGTTTTTTACGCTGAATTTTAATGGCCGCTGAATAAAAATTTTCGTTTCAAAGTTTTCTTTTCATGATTGTAAAATAAGGAAAGAGAAAAAGTACGTATAAATTTATTTGCATATAATTGCCGCTTAATAATGGTTTATTTTCAAGTTTTGTTTTTTTGTTAAAATTACGTTTCAGCGGCCATTATTATTTTGCGTACAAAACCTTTAAATAGCGGCCACTACATTTCAGCTAACAAATTCGCTGATTCAATGTCTTAAAACGTAATTTTCTCAAAAGCAAAAACTTGAAAATAAAAAACCTATTTTAAGCGGTCAAAATACACTACATAACTTATACTTACATTTTCTCTTTCCTTATTTTACAATCAAGAATAAAAACTTGGGAACGAAAAGTTTTGTACTTCTGTACTCCTTTTTTCATAATTTATATTCCCAACAGAACATATTGTTTCTGTTTATTATTTCCTGTTTATTTATCATTGTTATTGTGAGAGTATTGTGTCATTGTGTTATTATCATTGTCATTGTGTATCATCAATTATCATTGGCGGCCATTAAGATTTTTCGTACAAAACTCTTAGTTAGCGGCCACAAAATTTCAGCCAACAAATTCGCTAACTAATACATAGGTATTTCACTTTTTATTTCCTCCTATCAGAAGACGAAGCAGGAACAAAAACCTTTATTAAGCCGTCACCAAATTTCAGCTAACATATTCTATGATTAAAGTCTTAAAATGTTATTTTCTCAAAAGAGCAGACGACGAAAAGAAAAAATCTATTAAACGGCCATTATTTACAACATAATTTATATTCATATTTTCTCTTTCCATATTTTCCAAACAGGGAAACCAAACTTAGAAACGAAACCCTTTAGTCAGCGACCATTAAGTTTTAGCTTAAAAATTTTCAGTTAATTTCTTTAATAAGAAATTTTATCAAAAGAATAAAACACGAAAATAATAATCTTTATTAAGCGTTCACAATACTACACGAAATCTAAATGAGGTCTTTTGCTTCTCAAATTCTCCTTTTGAAAAACAAAACATTGGAACAAAAACTTTTGTTAAGCGGTCACAAAATGTCACCTAACCAATTCGCTGATTAAATGTCTTAAAATGTTTATTTCTCAAAAGAACAAAAGACGAAAAGAAAAACCTCTATAAAACGGATATTATATACAACAAACATTATAATTGCCTTTTCCTTTCTAATTTTCTCAAATCAAGAAAACAAAACTTTTATTCAACGGTCATTAAGATTTCAGTTACAAATTTTCTGCTTAGTTTTTAATAAGAAATTTTATCAAAAGAACAAAACACGAAAAGAAAAACCTTTACTAAGCAGTCACGATATTACACGTAATCTGAGGTATTTTGCCTCTCAAATTCTCCTATCAAAAAACGAAACATTGAAACAAAAACTTTATTTTCGGTCACTTAATTTCAGCTAACAAATTTTCTGATTAAATGTTTTAAAATGTTATTTTTATAAAAGAACAAAAGACGAAAAGAAAAACCTCTATTAAACGGTGGTACCATATACTCACCTTTTTCCTTCTAATATTTTCCTATCAAGAAACATAACTTGGAAACGAAAACCTTTATTCAGCGATCATTAAGTTTTTGCGTACAAATTTTAAGGTACGTTTTTCAAAAAGAAATTTTATCAAAAGAACAAAACACCAAAAGAAAAACCACTCATTATAAACAATATGCCTTACACACACCTTTTCCTTTTTATATTCTCTCATTAAAAAACGTGGGAAAGAAAACCCTTATTTGGCGGTCATTAAGATTTACCTTTCAGTTCTCCGCTTAGTTCTTTAAAAAAAAATTTCACAAAAGAACAAAACACGAAAAATAAAACCTTTATTAAAGAAGCACTATATTTAACGTAACTAATACTGATCTATTTCACACAGTTTTAAACTGTATTTGACGTAATTTAATACGTAGAAGTAAATAAATTAAAACTACTCCTGAGGTATTTTGCTTCTCATTTTTTCCCATCCAATTAAGTAAGCATTGGAACAAAAACCTTTTTTAAACGGTCATCAAATTTCAGCTAACAAATTCTCTGGTTAAATGTCTTAAAATGTTATTTTCTCAAAAGAACAAAAGATAAGAAAAACCTGTTTCAAACTGTCATTATATACAATATAACCAATACTCACCTTTTTTCTTCTAATATTCTCCCATCTAGAAAACAAAACTTGAGAACGAAAACCTTTATTCAGCGGTAATTAAGATTTAGCTTTTAAGTTTGAAGATTACAAATCGTCTTATTAAAAATTTTATCAAAAGAACAAAACACGAAAATAAAAACCTGTGTTAAACGGTCATTATATACAATATTCCTTATACTCATCTTTTTCCTTTCAATATTCTATCATGAAGAAAACAAAATTTGGGAAAGAGAACCTTTATTTAGCGGTCATTAAGATTTAGCTTACAAATTTCAGCGTAGTTCTTTAATAAAACAAATTCTCAAAAGAACAAAACCTGAAAAATAAAACTACCATTAAACAGGCACTATATTTAATGTAAATAAATCTGCAGTATTTTGCTTCTCATTGTCTTCTATCAAAAGCTTTATAAAAAACTTTATTAAAACGTCATTAAATTTTCGCTAACAAATTCTCTGATTAAATGTCTTAAAATGTTATTTTCTGAAAAGAACAAAAGAAGAAAAGGAAAATCTCTCTTAAGGTGTCATTAAATGCAATATACCTAATACTCACCTTTTTACTTTTAATATTTTCGCATCAAGAAAACAAAACTTGGGAACGAAAACCTTTATTTATTGATCATTAAGACTTAGCTTACAAAATTTCAGCATAGTGTTTTAATAAAAATAATTGTCAAAAGAATAAATCACGAAAAGGTAAACTTCTATTAAACGGTCATTATATACAATAATCATACTCACCTTTTTCCTTTCAATATTCTCCCATTAAGAAACAACTGAAAACCTTTATTCAGTGGTTATTAAGAACAAAGTTTGACTATGGACTGATCTGTGGTCACACTCCATAAAGAAAATGCAGAAGATATGGGACAACTACTGGAGAACATTCAAGTCTAGCAATCTGCACAAAAAAATTCGAAATTTTTACTCCTTGAAAACCTCCAAAGACTTTTCTAAACAAGAACAGGTGATCTTATCACGAATAAGAACTGGTCATTGTAATTTTAGTCACAAGCATCTTCTAACCAGAGATCCCCCTCCCATCTGTGTGCCCTGCAATACCTCTCTCAACATCCATCATTTACTATACCATTGTAATCTATTTCAGGACAACAGACGCGAGCAGAATATTGATGAACATGATGAAGAACTAATCCTAACATCCGAGGATTATCAAAAAAAAATACTACTTTTTGTGTAAATCTTGTAATTTCCTAAATGACATATAATCCTTTTAAATATGATTTAAAACTGTTAAATTTTTCTGTATAATTTTTCTGTTTATTTATTGTTTGCTGTTTCTGTTTATTGTTTCTGTTTATTATTTCCTGTTTATTTATCATTGTTATTGTGAGAGTATTGTGTCATTGTGTTATTATCATTGTCATTGTGTATCATCAATTATCATTGTTTTTATAACTAAAGAAAATATTATGTATTGTACAAATTGGTAGTCGCTAATAACCATAGCTGTTGATGCGACGTAAAATAAACAAATTAAAAAAAAGTTTGAGGTTAATTTTTCAATAAGAAATTTTATCAAAAGAACAAAACACGAAACGAAAAACTTCTCATTATATACAATATGCGTTACACACACCTTTTCATTTCAATCTTCTCTCGTTAAGAAAACAAAACTTTAAGTCGTAAACTTCTATTCAGCGGGCATTAAGATTTTTCTTACAATTTTCCGCTTAGTTCTTTAAAAAAATTGTTAAAAGAACAAAACACGAAAAATAAACTTTTATTGAACGGACACTATATTATCGTAACTAATACTGATGTATTTTGATTCTCATTTTCTCTAATAAGAAAAACAAGAGCATCGGATCAAAAACCTTTATTAAGCAATAATTAAATTTCCGCTAACACATTTCTGATTAAATGTCTTAAAATGTTAGTTTCTCAAAAGAACAAAACACGAAAAGAGATACCTCTATTAAACGGTCATTATATACAACATACCCTCTACTCACCATTTTCCTTGTAATATTCTGCCATCAAGAAAACAAAACTTGGGAACGAAAACCTTTATTCAGCGGCCATTATATTTAGCTTAGTTTGTTAATAAGACATTTTATCAAATAAAAAAAATTCGAAATGAAAAACCTTAATTAAACGGTCACAATATTTAACGTAACTAGATATGGGGAAATTCATATAATATAGATAATATTCATATTCTGGGAAATCTCATGTAATTGCTCCCAGACATTCAGATTACAAAAAGGAATTGTAGGAATAATAAGCAAATTCCACTCACGTGGTTCTTGTAAGTCTCTCTTTATTAATCTAGGAATTTTACCATTACCTTGTCTCCTGATTTACGAATCAATAGTTTTTGTGAAAAATGACTTACTTAAGGGCGAGAATATATTTTCAGCAAACGCCAATGTCTATAAGTATAAGACACGACGTAGTAATTATATTCATCAAGTGGCAGTATCGACAGATCACTACAAAAAATTCACGTACAATTCATGTTCATTACTCTACAACACTTTGCCAGATGACATTAAACGATTAAATCCCATAGAAAAGTTTTTCCCAAGTAAAATCGTTTCTGCTGCATAACTGTTTCTTTACAATTCGAGACTATACCGAGCATTAAAAAGGAAAGTAGCATTAATTTTAACAATGATAGTTCATGTAATTATTTATCATTTGGACTGTAAAATTTTAAAGAACCTGTAACAAATATTGTACCATAGTTTCTGGGTTGATGGCCCCATCTCGATCGGGATTTTCGTCCAGTTTCCCTGATCCTTTGAGCAAATGCAAAGATGGTCCCTTGTTTTGCTTCTGGACATAAATGTAACTTTATTATTTGTGCACGTCTTCTGAATTTCAGTGGGAAATATAGTTATTCAAATTATCCTTTGCCATATTGTCGCGGCAAAAAGTATTACACTGGTCTACATGGGAAATTTTTTTTTCTCCTGGCTTGCATGTTTAAACTGATTTTATATAATTTGAGATCACTGATTATAAATATGTCAGAATTTGTCATCAAGTCACAATTTTTCACAAAACACACTTAAAAAATGAATCATTTTAATGTGTTGCAGCCGGATCTTAGTAAGTAGCACTTCGATATATTCATGCAAGAGAGGAAAATAGTGGTTTATAAATAGTTTTAAAAAGTGTTGTTTTAGTCTGGGCTTATAACTAAATAGTAAAATACATAAGTTAAAAAAACACTAAGCATATTCACGTTGATGGAACTTGTGCTTCTTTGATTTTCTGGAATCACTGGAATCAGGGATGTCGCACTGCAAGCCCCAACAATAATCTGCTATCATATTTGTGTTCCATTTACTTTGATATCTTTTTTCGATTGTTTTTATATATTTGTGGAAGCGCTTTCTCTGTTCTTTACTTACAGCACCAAGATTTGAGAGAAATACATTTAACCCGAGAGAGGTGGCGCGGGGTCCCTTGTAACCCCATGTATCTTTGCTTAGCTGCTGTTGCCTAATTTTGCGAGTCAGAAGCTTTACATTTCATATACCTTTCACCACATCATTTTGCTTTTGTTTGAAAGTTATAAGCACTTCAGACAACGCGACGGGTTCCTTGAAGAGCGATAACAGTCAACCTATCGTGCAAAATGATCTGCCTGCCCCCCCCACTTGCGTCATCAGTGCGAAGAGCTTGCAGCAGTGTTTTAGTTGTGCCGGTAGAATGTGTGAATGTGTGTAGAACTGATAGAATGTGTCACCGTATTGAATGTGAAATGTATGTTTATTTGTTTGAAATTATGAATAATTTGAGGAAAACTGAAAATTTGTGCTAAATGTAGAAAACAGGTTTGTAAATATATTAATACTACCTTATAAATACTTGATCATTATTAAAATAACTAATTCCACCCTTGTTTGTTGCTAAATATAATATTATAAAGAAATAACTTAAAGAGGTCAGAAATGACCCCGGGCCACCTCTAACGTAACTCCGGCAACCGCCACCTCTCCAGAGTTTATTTATTTATTTATTTATTTACGTCAAAAACAGTTAAAAACTGCATATGACGAGCTATGGGGAGAAGTGAATTTTGTGCACGTTTTCATAATTCTGTGGTCTCTATCCTAAACCATATTCTAGACGAATTTTGAATACAGAAAAGAGAGGGTTTTTTTCGAGTTTTGTTGACAAAATATTCGCTCCTATATAATAAAATATATTTTCAAAGGTAAATTAGCTATAAATTCCTGCCCTGAACGCTCATGTTCTTCATGAAAGAATAATACTTTTTGCCGCGATAATATGAAAAACGATAATTTGAATAACTATATTTTCCACTGAAATTCAGAAGACGTGCACAAATAATGAAGTTACATTTATGTCCAGAAGCAAAACAAGGGACCATCTCAGCATTTGCTCAAGGATCAGGGAAACTCGACGAAAAACCTGATCGAGATGGGGGCCATCAACCCAGAAACTGTGGTACAATACTTGTTACTTGTTAAGTGGAGTTAAGTGAGTTAAGTGGCTATGTGGAAATGCACCTTGACACTCTGCACTCTGCCCCTTTGTTGCCAATGAAGTTTGTTGCAGCATTACAAAATGCACACCAAGCATCAACATCTTCCTCCAGTGTGCTCATTGTTTCCAAAAATGCTTTATCTTTCTAAAGAAGCTTTATTTGAAGGCCATCAAAAATACCAGCTTTCAACATCTCATGTGTCAGTGATGGAAATAAGAGAGCAGATATATTTGAAGCAAGTATCATCTTTATCCAGAGCCTTCATAAACTGTTAAAGGCCTAACTTTACATGAAGTGAAGGTAATAGAATTTTATCGTGATCAAGAAGAGGCCCATGGTTTATATTCTTGTCGCCAACGTTAAATATCCCCCTAATAGGACATTCCTTTCTTATCCAGAGTTCTTTCATTGCATGACTGTCCCAAAGACACACGTAGCATTGATATTTCGTGTACCCTCTTTGTTGACCTAGTAGTATCGATATTACCTTTAGGTAACCACAGTGATCATAGTATTTTATATTATGATAAGTATTCTCATTGTTTCATAAATTTCCTTCATTTTCACTGCCTGACCAATTGGAAAAGATGCTAATTTGTTTCCATTATGCAACAATACACAATTTTATCATTTCTTCGAACTGTCAGTTAACAACCTCCATTCCTCTGTAAGGTACTTGCTTCCCATAGCGTCCACGAGACCTTTGAAATCAATACGATACACAAGTTGTTTATCCATCTCAAAATATTTTACCAGGTTCTTCTCTCTGTGTCAATATAAAATGATTGTTCCGGGAGCTAATATATCCTCTCCTTTATACTGAAAACCAGTAATCCTGATAATGGTTTAGGCATATCAAGATCATGAACAAGGTCATTTAATTCACCTTTAGTGAATGGCTTCACTAAAGAAATTCACCGGAAAATCGAAGTTGTCGTCACTATCTGGTTTTGATGGGATGCTGGACTCGTCATTGGAACTGGAATTGAGAGTTGAAAATGTTCGGAAAATAGGGATGTATATATGTTGCACAAGGCCTAACTTAAGGATATGGGGATATAAATGATTGGAAAATAGAGAATCATTTTTACACTTTCTATGAATTTCAGCCATTTTTCATCCCAATATTTAACAAATAAAAATACATTAAGTATAAATTTTTAAATCAGCACAGAAACCTTTATAATATTTCTATTTCTAACAAACCCAATGTTATTGTGCAAAATAATGTTTAATTATCGAAGCAACATTAATTAATACAGGCAACTGCGACAGTTGAAAACATGAAATCGTCATTTGTGAAAAAACCTGACGTGATGGTGAAAATGGATATGGTTTCAGAATTCAGAACCCTCAAATTTACAAAGACTAGCTGTTATCTTAAAGTCAGCAAAAGTGATGTAGACCAGTGTTATTCTTTCATAAAGATCATGATGAGAGTTAAGGGCACAAATGTATAGCTAATTTACTTTTGCAAATATATATTATTATATTTTATTTTATTATATAGGAGCAAATATTTTGTCAAGAAAACTTGAAAAAGAAGGGCTCTTTTTCTGTAATCAAAATTTGACTAGAATATGTTTTAGGATAGAGATCGCAGAATTATGACAACGTGTACTAATTTCACATCTCCCCATAGTTCGTCACACACAGTTTTAAACTGTTTTTGACGTAATTCAATAAATAGATGTAAATAAATAAAAACTAACACTGAGGTATTTTGCTTCTAACTTTCCCTTATTCCAAAAATAAAGCATTGGAACAAAACCTTTATAAAGCGGTCATTAAATTTTATCTAACAAATTCTCTGATTAAATGTTTTAAAATGTTATTTTCTCAAAAGAACAAAAGACGATAAGAAAACCTATATTATACGGTCATCATGTACAACATCACCAATACTCGCCTTTTTCCTTATAAGATTCTCCCATCAAGAAAAAAAACTTGGGAACGAAAACCTTTATTCAGCGGTCATTAAGATTTAGCTTTTAAGTTTGAAGGTTAAATTTTTAATAAGAAATTTTATCAAAAGAACAAACATTATTAAAGGGTCATTATATACAATACCTTATACTCATCTTTTTCCTTTTAATATTCTCACATGAAGAAAACAATACTTGGGAACGAAAACCTTTTTTCAGTGGTCATTAAGATTTAGCTTACAAATTTCAGGTTAGTTCTTTAATGAAACAAATTCGCAAAAGAACAAAACACGAAAAATAAAACCTCTATTAAACAGACACTATATTTAACGTAAATTATACTGCAGTATTTTGCTTCTCATTTTCTCCTATCAAAAAACCAAAGCATTGGAAAAAAAATCTTTATTAAGCGGTCATTATGTTTCCGCTAACAAATTCTCTGATTAAAGGTCTTAAAATGTAATTTTCACAAAAGTACAAATCACGAAAACAAAAACCTCTATTAAACGGTCACTATATACAACTTATCTTATACTCACCTTTTACCTTCGAATATTCTCCCATCAAGGAAACAAAACTTAAAAACGAAAACATTATTCATTGGTCTTTAAGATTTTGCTTAAAAATTTTCAGCTTAGTTTTTTATTACGAAATTGTTTCAAAAGTACAAAACACAAAAAGGAAAATCTCTATTAAAGGTAGACAATATTTAACGTAACCTAAACTGAGGTATTTTGCACAACATTTTCTTCTAAAAACAACGAACAAAGCATTGAAACAAAAACCTTCATTTAACGGTCATTAAATTTCAGCTACTAAATTCTCCTATTAAATGTCATAAAATTGTATTTTTCACAAAAGTACAAATCACGAAATCAAAAACCTCTATTAAACGGTCATAGTGAATACAACATAACATATACTCACCTTCTTCCTTCCAATATTCTCCCATCACAAAAGCAATACTTGGGAGCGAAAACCATAATAAAGCGGTTATTAAGATTTAGCTTTAAAATTTTTAGATTAGTTTTTTAATAAGACATTTCATCAAAAGAACAAAACACGAAAAGAAAAAACCTCTATTAAACCATCATTATATACAATATACCTTATACTCACCTTTTACTTTTAATATTCTCTAATTAAGAAAAAAAAATTGTGACGAAAACCTCCATTCAGCGGCCATTACGATTTAGCTTACAAATCTCAGCTCAGTTCATTAATTTTTTTCTCAAAACAACAAAACACGACAAATAAAATGTTTATTAAATGGGCACTATATTTAACGTAACTAATACTGAGGTATTTTGCCTCTCATTTCCTTCAATCAAAAAAACAAAACAACTGAACAACAATCTATAATAAGCAGTCATTACAATTCCGCTAACAAATTCTCTGATTAAATGTCTTAAAATGTTATGTTGTCAAAAGAAGAAAGACGATAAGAAAACCTCTATTAAACGATGATTATATACAATATAACTTATACTCACCTTTTTCCTTCCAGATTCACCCATCAAGAAAACAAAACTTGGGAACGAAAACCTTTTTTGTGAGGTCATTAAGATTTAGCTTATAACTTTTTAGCTTATTTATTTAATAAAAAAAATTCTCAAAAGAACAAACACGAAAAGAAAGACCTCTACTAAAGGGTCACGATATTTAACGTAACTTCTTCTGAGGTATTTTGCTTCTCAGTTTCTCCATTTAAAAAAAAGCATTGGAACAAAAACCTTTACTAAGCGGTCATTAAATTACAGCTCACCAATTCTCTGATTAAAGGTCATAAAATGTTATTTTCTCAAAAGAACAAAACACGAAACAAAAATCTCTATTAAACTGTCACTATATACAACACACATTATACTCACATACTCCTTCCAATATTTTCCTATCAAGAAAACAAAATTTGAAAAGGAAAACCTTTATTCAGCGGTCATTTAGATTTAGCTTACAAATTTTCTGTTTTTTTATTAAGAAATTTTATTAAAAGAACAAAACACAAACCTCTATTAAAGAGTCACGATATTTAATGTAACGTATACTGAGGTATTTTGCTTCTGATTTTCTCTATTAAATAAGCACCAAAACCTTAATAAAACGGTCATAAAATTGTAGCTAACAAATTTAATGATTAATTGTCTTAATATGTTATTTTCTCGAAAGAACAAAACAAGAAAAAATCTTTTAAACGGTCATTAAATACAACAAAACCTATACTCACCTTTTTTCTAATATTCTCCCGACAAGAAAACAAAACTTGGGAACGAAAACCTTTATTCAGCGGTCATTAAGATTTAGGTTACAAATTTTCAGCTTAGTTCTATAATAAAAAAATTTCTGAAAAGAACAAAACACGAAAAGAATAACCTCTATTAAACGGGCACGATATTTAACGTAACGAAAACTGAGGTATTATGCCTCTCATTTTCCCCTATGAAAAAAAAAATCACAGGAACAAAAACCTTTAAGAGGTCATTAAATTTCAGCTAACACTTTTTCTGATTAAAGGTCATAAAATGTTATTTTCTCAAAAGCACAAAACACGAAAAGAAAAACCTCTGTTAAAAGGTCATATACAACATACGGTATACTCACCTTTTCCCTTCCAATATTCTCCCATCAAGAAAACAAAACTTGGGAACATAAACCTTTATTCAACGTTCATTAAGATTTAGCTTACAAATTTTCAGGTGAGTTTTTTAATAAGAAATTTGATCAAAAGAACAAAACACGAAAAGAAAACCCCTATTAAAGTGTCATAATATTTTACTTATATTGAGGTATATTGCTTTTCATTTTATACTATCAAAAAAACAAAGTATTGGAACAAAAAACTTTATTAAGCGGTCATTACATTTCAACTAACAAATTCTCTGATTAAATGTCTTAAAATGGTATTTTCTCAAAAGAACAAAACACGAAAAACAACAAAAGAACAAAACTTCTATGAAACGGTCGTGATATACAACATAACTAATACTCAACTTTGCCCTTCGCATATTCCTCTATTGAGAAAGAAAACGTACAAAAAAAAGTTTTTTCAGCGGTGATTAAAATGAAGCTAAGGAATTGTCAGCTCAATTTCTTTAAAAAATTATTTTTTAAGAGAACAAAACACGAAAAGACAAACCTCTAATAATTGGTCATTAAATTTACATAATTGTTATTCACCTTTCCTGTTTCCCATATTCTTCTATCAAGAAATCAAAACATAGGAACAAAATCCTTAATTCAGCGGTCATTGAATTTCAGCTAACAAATTCTCTCCTTAATTTTCTCGTAAGTTATTTTATCAAAAGAACAAAACATGAAAAGAAAAATCTTTATTAAATGGTCACGATATTTAACGTAACTAATAGCCAGGTATTTTGCTTCTCATTTTTGCCTATGAAAAAAACAATGCACTGGAACAAAAACCTTTACTAAGCGGTCATTAAATTTCAGCTAACAAATTCTTTGATTTGCGCGGCAAGTGTTGATCAAACGTCTTGATTCTACGAAATGTGTTTGAAAACTATGTCCTGTACAAGGCATTAAAATTTTAAATAATATAACTGGACGTATTTTGTACTGTAATCATACTAGAGCCAGAAATGTAAAAAGTAAATACAACCCTAACCATTTAGAACATGTGATTAAATTTCTTTGAAAACTCAACAAGTTGGTATCGGTGTGAAACAAACTCAAATTTGTAACATGTTTGTTTATAATGCATATTATTTAAATAAAATAATTGATATATATAAAGTTGACAATGCGAGTCAGTATGGGAAGTGCAATGCAAAGGAAATTATTTTTAATTTAATTTATTTCAGATCGCTGTGAAACGTCTTAGTCATAAGCGATCAAAATTTACTTTATAGTTCTACATAATAAAATATTACAATTACATAAACATACGTTCCAATGAGATGTTTAACAAACAATATAAAACATTTAACTCTGATTTCATTCAATATTACAGGCATGCGCATTTTTGTAACGATAAAGGAACTATTAAATATCTAATTTTGTGTCACGTAGGAATTTAATAATTTTTTACACTCTGAAGTGGAATTCAATAGAGAATGGATATCCGAATCAATTTGTAAGTTTTTTCTGAGGTTAGTAGTGAAAGGACATTCCACTAATAAGTGGGATGTAGAAATAGTTTGACCACAATTTGGACAGGGAACTGGATTCGTCTTTTGAAATAAATAACAGTGACTCAAATTGAAATGGCAAATTCGGAGCCTTGATAAAATGACTTGGTGTTTTCTTTTAAAGTTCAGAAGAAGAAGGAGGTTCTAGTATTGAATTTCTAACTTGACGTAATTTAGAATGTTTTGATTTCCATTTCAAATCCCATATTTTTAATGCTGATGATTGAAGAAGTTTTTTAAAATCTTGAAGAGAACCAGAGATGGAGTTACTAGGTAAAGGAAGTTTAGAAGCATTCTTTGCTGAGGAGTCGGCATCTTCATTTACCTTTTTTCCTCAATGGGAAGGGATCCATGTAAGGGTGACGTTACAATGAATTTGGGCCAAGGATAGAAGACGTTCTTGAATTTCTTGAATGAAAGGATTTTTTGATAATTTATTTTGAATAGCGGATATGACTGATAGTGAATCTGTGAAAATAACCAAATCTGACGATGTTCTATTTTGTAAAAGGACATCTAAAGCTTTAATAATTGCCCAGGCTTCGCAGGAAAAAATGGAAAAGAAGTCTGGTAAACGAGTAATATAATTCATTTGAGGGTGATATGAAATTATAGAACCTCCAGTACCTCCTTCTTGTTTTCAACCTTCTGTGAACGAATTTGCTTATTAATGAATTTGTCTTGAAGTGAAGAAAAATACGAGAAAATACCAGATGAGGGTAAATCTGCATGTGGAATATGTGTAAAATCTAGATTGATTGAAGGAGTGAACGAGGATCAAGGAGGAATCTTTTCTGATTAAGTAATGGAGGGTCAATAGTGAATTCAGAAATATATTTGGAAATTCTTATACAAAGTGATTTTGGAAGAGAAGGAAATTTATTGTAACCTTGCTGATTAAAGGGTTCATATTTATTTTTGTTAATAGAATTAGAAGGAGAAATAAATGTTAAGTATGAAAATTTTAAACAAATTAATTTCCTCCTTAATTCTAGAGGAAGTAAACCAGCTTCAGCAAGAAGACTAGTAACTGGACTGGATCTAAATGCTCTTAAAATTAAACGGTATGCTGAATTAATGATTAGATCTAATTTTTGTAAAAGAGTAGGATTTGCAGAACTATAAACTAAATGAATTCAGTTTTGAATTTGAAAATTGAATCATAATCAATTTTTGGCTGAATAATTGCTTTATAAATGTTGATTAAAATATATGTACCTGCTCCCCATTTTAATGATGATAATGTTTTTTTAATATATTTAGTCGAGCATAACAGTTAGCTTTCAAAGTATTAATATGATATTTCCATGTATGCTTTTCATCAAAATAAATTCCAAGAATTTTGCAGATATTGGTTCTCTTTAATTGCTGATTATCAATCATTAAATGGACCGTTGATTGAAGAATTTTCTGATTTTTTGAAAAAATAATAAATTCGGATTTATTTTTTGAGATAATAAATCCTGAATCTTTTGCCCAAAAGGTGAGTTGATTGAGGGCTCGTTACATTAATTGAATTGTTAATTTTAAATTCTTTCCGGTACAAAGAAGGGTAATATCGTCCGCAAATAAAAACAATTTAATTGGTGGTTTTATTACAGTCGACACTTCATTAATTGCTATTAAAAAAAAGATAACACTAATTACCGATCCTTGAGGTAAACCATTTTCTAATTCCAATTTGGAAGAAGTACAATCATTACATCGTACTTTGTTATATCTTTTAATTAAAAAGTTGTTTATAAAAGCTAGCATATTTCCAGTAATTTTTATTTTTTGTAAAATAATAAGAAGACAAGGTTTTGATATCATTTCGCAGGCTTTTTCTATATCTAATGACAACCGCGGATCCAAGGGGGGTTCATGACCCCCCCCAAATGATGAACCGTCACAATTTTGTGAGAAACTCTAAGATATCTAAAAAACACTGAGAAACTGATAATCTTTCCAGTGTCCTTTCAGAATCGGGACTGTCCGAGACATTTTCAGATATTTTCATACTATTCTAGAAATTTCTAATAATTTATCAGAGCTAAAACTAATGAATTTACATAGAAATTGGAATTTAATTTGTATAAAAACATACATGTATTCAAGATCACTTTAAAAATATTTTTAGTACAAAGAAATGTATCTTAACAAGTAACACATCTTGTGGGAGAATGAGGTTGTGAGAGAGAGAGCAGCAGACTTTTTTGTATTCCGGGAATATCCTGTTCTCTTTCCCCCAACACCTTCGATAGTTTAACTTATTCAGAGGGATTTGAAGGACCAGCTTTGGACAGGTTGCATCTGTTTGTGAGATTACTGCTGTTGTACTTTAAGGAAAGTAAGTTTATAAGTGACATAAAACACATATTAAATTCAAGCATAATAGGCAACTAAGAGATACAGTGTTTGATCTACATTTGCACAGTTACACATGCAGACATTTTCTTCCGCTCGCGTCAGGGGACACGAGGCAGAAAGGCTCGCAATGAAGAAACTGCCACAGTCTGGCGCTCGCCAGAAACACACCATCACATAACACGTGGCACAGGCAGCATTTCAGGCAGCGTTGTTGAATTCCCCTCGCGTTAGGCGACACAAGGGAGAGACTCGTAATGAAGAGATTGTTGCAGCTTACGGTTACTAAACGCTGCACTTTGAACTGAACACGTAGCACTTGTCGAAAACAACGTTCTGCGAGCATTGCACAGACTAGACTTTAAACTGAACACGTAGCACGTGTCAAAAACAACGTTCTGCGAGCATTGCACAGACTAGACTTTAAACTGAACATGTAGCACATGTCGAAAACAACGTTCTGCGAGCATTGCACAGACTAGACTTTAAACTGAACACGTAGCACTTGTCGAAAACAACGTTCTGCGAGCATTGCACAGACTAGACTTTAAACTGAACACGTAGCACGTGTCAAAAACAACGTTCTGCGAGCATTGCACAGACTAGACTTTAAACTGAACATGTAACACATGTCGAAAACAACGTTCTGCGAGCATTGCACAGACTAGACTTTAAACTGAACACGTAGCACATGTCGAAAACAACGTTCTGCGAGCATTGCACAGACTAGACCTTAAACTGAACACGTAGCACGTGTCGAAAACAACGTTCTGCGAGCATTGCATTCACGAGGCTTGCTGCCAGGAGGCTCAGAGCAGACTGAACTCCTACTGAACATGTAGCACATGTCAAAAACAACGTTCTGCGAGCATTGCATTCACGAGGCTTGCTGCCAGGAGGCTCACACCAGACTGAACTCCGACTGCGTCGGATGACGCAGGGAGAGAGACTCGCAGCCAATGAGCGAGTGTCATTGGAAATTGAGCTTTATTAATTAAAATGGAAACGTTCGAGTTTTATAAATTTAGTGAATGTTTTACGTGAGATTTTGAATTTGGTGAATTTTGAACCTGGTGAATTTGTTTTAAACGCATTATTTTGATTTGATTTGATTTTATACACGACAGCGATTACGATTTCTCGGAAGCGATGTAGCTGTTTGATTGTTGTCTTCGATTTGTGCCGGAATGAAGCCAATGAATGTGTACTGCTCAATTATTTTACAGACGTGCTTTTAAAATTTTAAGGAGTCGTATTCGCTCCGCTGTCCCCCCAGAAATATTGTAATTAATATTATTTATTATATTATATTATGTGATGTGCTCCGACACATCTAAAGGCGGAATCAAATACACTGCGCATTACAAAATGGACGTCAACACATGCTCTCATCTTAAAAGTCACAACTGTTGTTCAAAGGGAATAGAACTAGCTAAACTTAGTAATAATAAGGGTCTGTATTTAAATTTTCAACAATCTTGCTTTCAGGTGTTTGTTAGAATTCTGTTTCGATAATACAATCCAATTCAGTATCGGAACTCCTATCGAACTCAATGTTTATAAAAATGCTTAAAGTAATGTAACGGCGAACCTGGCTATCAACAGGGCTTAGTGGTAAAGATTTGTCGAAAAGAATTAGAGTTAGAGAACTTTAGTTTAGCTGATGAGCGAGGATAGTGTCTAACGCCTAAAATACAGTGGCGAAGCTGGAGTCATGCAGTTTGCATGCATATTCTGAAAATCTAATCTTACATTTTTTGTAAATTAGCTCCATTGATCGTTTTTTTTATTCAACAAAACGTCGATAATTTGTTCTTTAAAGCTTTCATTTCTGCACAGTTATTTTCCCCATAGAATTTCTCACGAATGTCTCACGAATGTCTTAACTCTTTGATGTAATCATATTCCCTTCACATAATGCAGTTCTATGTAAAGGGACAGTTAGACGGAGTTGTGTCAACCGAACCGTATCTTGATATGTTTTTAGACCAATTTTGTCTAACAAATACTACTACAAATACAAAACAACTGCAGGCGTGTATTTTGCATTATTAATGCATTTGTCAGTTCATTTCGAGGCTTCTCACTGTCAAGGAATGGATATTGTTTTATTAGGAAAAACTTTACTGAACGAAAGGACGCTTTGTAAGTAAAAAAGTGCTTTTCGTCAAGAAATTCAATAAAATGAAAGTTTTCGAAATCTTGAAACCTGAAGTCCATTTAAGTCACTACTGTATCAATAATTTTTGTACCTTTCAAATAAATCTCACCCTGAAAGTTCATTCATAGTCATGTCTACTTTGATGCAGATTCCAATAGTCTCTTCATATCGAACACGATATATTACTACATATTGCTACTATTTCTATCTCTACGACGTATTACTTGACTCGTGATACCGCATTGTTGAGCAAAAACTGCATTTCGATATCGTAAACCGTTTATAAGTTATGAGACTGGCGTATAGTCAGTGGGACACTGCAACACTATATCGTTAGCTTCATTAATTGTCTCCTAAAGAAAACACCAACAAAAATCACACAAACGGCACACAAACAACTCTACTTTCCCACAACGTCAGTTGATGAGATGAATTTGCCTGATCGAGACGTGGGCGCGCATCGCTGTGGAAGTCCGTGTCTACCGAGAGCCTTGGCTCCAGGTGGGATCTCGGCCTAGTGAATGTAAGTGAAAGGAAGATAGCGCACGCTCTCTGGTGCGCATGCGCCAGCCGGTGTCTATCCACTGGCCTCGCTCAGCAACCGACCCCAAAGAGGCTGCAGCCCTGATAATTCCCTTGCACGTAAATGGAGAAAAAAGTCGAACACAT
Source organism: Acheta domesticus (assembly GCA_031308135.1). Classification (NCBI taxonomy): domain Eukaryota; kingdom Metazoa; phylum Arthropoda; class Insecta; order Orthoptera; family Gryllidae; genus Acheta; species Acheta domesticus. The sequence goes on from JAHLJT010002406.1 coordinate 56,575,373, forward strand.
TTAATTTTCTTCAAGATTCAGTAACAAAAATATTGAAAAATGGCACACAACGACAGATTTTATTGAAAAATAATTTGGCTATTATAAGGTTCTCAGATTACCCTTCAGCATCGCCACTGCTGAAAGATCTTATTGGAATATTTTGCTGTCGCTGAGTCCGAATACTGTAAGAGAATTTTAGTTCGGCTGATGAGCGAGGATAGAGTCTGACGCCTACAATATCTCATTTGAATGTTTTCCTGTCGTTGAGTCCGAATCCTGTATCAAAAGGATCTCTTGACAGCTTTCATTCTTGATGAACAGTATTGCAATGAAGTTACTTTATTTGGGTTTTAATTATACAAATCACCTTGGCAATGTAAAAAAATCAGATCAGTTATGTGCAGTATATTAAATGTTGCATTAATTAAATTACTAAATGTTTGCATGTCTCGGTGTAGTCCCCAAAATTATATTGAAGATTTCAACATTGTTGTAGAAGAATCGCCATTGAAGGAGATTCAAATGTGGTGCAAATTTATTAATATACAAAAGAGCACAATAAACGAAAAATTGTAAAAAAAGGAAAAATGAAAATGGGAAAACCAATTGTGAGAAAAAATAAAAGTATAATTTAGTTTATTTATTTATTATATGCATGTATTTATTAATTATAATAATTCATTAAAAATATTTTATCATTATACACATGTACATGTTTCTCTCATATAAGTTTCTTCACAAATTGTATCATGTTGCATCATATGAAAGTTCTTTTTTTTGCTAATTTGAAAGTTATTGTTGATAACTTTATAATTTTTTAAAAATAAATGTTCCGAATAAAATTGAAATATTTTTGTAGGCAGAATTCGAATCTGCAACAAAAATTGGGGGTTACCATTTAAAATTCCAAAGTTACACCTGCCTCACCCCCAGGGGATAGGGTGAGGATAGTGACAATAGTAAGCTGATATCTGATGTGTGATTATGGGAATATTGAATTTCTAATATATTTATAGTATAAAAAAGTCAATCTGATACACGTATAACATTCGTCAAATATATGTTATTACATTCCGTACCCTTCCCCCTTTCCGAAATAAATGCTCTTGAGTCTTAACGTGACCCCTCCCAAAAGAGAAGTCTGGATCCGCGCCTGTCTAATGAAACCAATACCACATGATGATTTTGAGAAAAGGCATTACAAATTTCAGTGTCTATGTTCACCAGATGATCTTGAGTTGAACGAAAGGGATGAAAATCGTTTTGGAGGGGAGAGAGAAGGTTATTTCTTTCTAAATACCATTTAAGTCTGTTACTAACTAATTTTTCCATTAATTTACACATAGTACACGTTAAGGAAATTCGTCTGAAATTTGAAGGATTCATATGATCTTTATTTTGTTTAAGAATAGGAAGATCAATAGATTCAGTCCATTGATGAGGAAAAGATTGAGAAATCCAAATTGTATTGAAAATATGAAGTAAATGTTGGATTCCACTTTCAGGTAAATTTTTCAACTAGTGCTGCTACAGAATGGCACAGACTTTCCCGTATTAGTTTTCTATTTCTTTGGGTCTTCGTTAGCTATTGGGAACTGCCACAAACTCTTTCTTGCCCGCTGTCATCCATCACCGCCAAAAGTACATTTTTTTGTCATTTTCATAATTTTTCGGTTTCCTATTGGTAGAACGGAAACATTAATTTTAGAATATTAAAGAACACAAAAACCTAGTCCTAAAGGGCCATTTTCTTTTAAAATTTTGTGCCGTTTTAAAGAAAATTGTGTTTTAGTGCTACTAAAAATTCGAAATTCGAAGCTCATTTTCACAGAAAATTTTTGAGTTTTTAAAATACTTTATTTGAAGTTATTTGAAGCACTTACATTCACAAATATAATAATGTTTACAAATTGCTGGTAATGTGCATATTAAAGATATGAGTGATCCTTTAAAAAAACTACATATGTGTAATTTTTGAAAAAGCCAAAAAATTCCTCAAAGTAAACTTCATGTCATATTAAAGAGTGCAATGAGCGCTATCCGATCAAAAAGTTTGAAGAAATTTTGTTTGGCCCTTTATGAAAAAATGGCGTTTGAGCGTTTCTGAAAATGCAAAAATTTGAGCTAGTTTTCACAGAAAACGGTTGTGTTTTCGATAAACTTTACTTGACATTATTTAAAGGACACGTACTCATAAATATAATAATGTAAACAATTTACCGCTAATGTAAATATTAACGACGTGAGAGACAAATAAAAAAAATACATTTTTGCAATTTTTGGAAAAACAAAAGGATAACTCAAAATAAACTTTAGGCTATACTAAAGAGTGTAATCAGCACTATCCGTTACAAAAGTCTGAAGAAACAATTTACAGCCATATATGAGAAAATGGCGTTTGAGCGTTTCTGAAAATACGAAATTTTGAGCTACTTTTCACAGAAAACGGTTGTATTTTCAATAAACGTTACTTGACATTATTTAAAGCACATGTACTCGTAAATATGACAATGTGAACAATTCGCCACTAATTCGCCACTAATATTATCGAGGTGAGAAACGTGAAAAAATTTACATTTTTGTAATTAAAAAAAACCTATAGAGTAATATGGATTTTATGTCATCTGATAGAGTACATTTACCACTATCCCTACCAAAAGTTTAAAGAAAAAATTTGAAACCGTTTTTGAGAAAATCTTGTTTTTGTAATTTTTTAAAATTGCACATATTGCACGCAATATTGCACGAAAAATACTAAAATTTTGAAAAACATTTACATGACCTTTATGAAAGAACTCAATATGCAGAACAAATTTTATTTGAAGAAAAAACTCTATCTTCAATTTTGTATTTGGAGAAAGATGCCGAAAAAAATTCAAAGTTTCACAATTTTCGAAAATTCAGAGTTATCCGTGAAAATCGGACCTCCGCCATTTAAGATGTAATGTAAGATTTTAAGGTTGATATCTGGGTCGAACTTTAAAATCTTACATTTGGAAAACAAGGGTATTAAATTAAACGTTCTAGAAAATTTTGAAATTTTAAAACTGTACGAAAATACAAATAGAAATTGTCTCAATGAACAATCACAATTCAAATCCAGCCCAATTTAAAATTTATTTATTTGACTAGCTTTTATTTTTCTTCCTCCCTCCCTCCCTTTTCCTTCAGTCTGTTCCCGAACCACGTGCGATGCACAAGATGGCGGCATACTGATCGTTGTACTTTTATAACATTTAATTATGAGTGTTTAATCTATGTTACTTGGGTAAGTACCTTAATTAATTAGTTTTCAAGCTCTATATTTTTATGTACATTGGTAATTTTCATTTGCTTACTTTTTACTGAATTTTCTATTGTAGTCACTGATGATGGGAAATCACTCCCGAAACATGTTTGACGGAATTTTCTAAATATAAAAAAATTCATCCTTTATTGTGGTTGATACCTCCTTATCCTTGAAATTCATCATGGAATACCACAAAATCTCAGCTGCCACCACAGAGTTTAGAGAAAACGGACATATTATTTTGTCCGTTTACTTTCCCATTCCGTCCAAGAAGTTTCTTTAACTTTCATTCTGCGGAATGGAATTGTTTAATTTATATTTAAGTTGTGTGCTAATAATTTTATTACATACTAAATAATTATCTTTAATGTTGTTACACTAACATAGATAATTATTTTTGCAATATTTTCTTTGGAAAAGTATTGTTGAAGTCTCGGAGTCGAAACGACTCCGCTGGACTTTCTAGGGGGTACAAGAAAGCCGGGCGTTCTAGTGTTAAATGTAATGTGAAGGAAAATTGCTAGCCTTCAAGAAATATCGGACTGGAATGCAAAACTGGCATTCCGCCCTGCCAGAAGGCAGCTATAGTTCTGTGAATTCCGTCTTATTGTTGGAGCGTAATGTAGCTCTATGAAACGTAGCTATAATTATCGAATTTGTGTTGATAATGGCTTGAAAATATGTAGTTTTCGGCCCTAATGTTCTACAGTTTGTAATGCGTTTTACTAAAGAACCTGACTAAGATGTGTAAATTCGAAGAAAAACGGCCGTATAAAAAGTATTACGTAACGTATGTTCTATTTTATTACCACTATTTCAATAGTAAAGTCAATGAGAAACATGTTAATTTAATTTTTTCACTTTGATTCAAAATTGAAAGCTTTCGTAATCTATTAATATCCCGTCGGATATATAATGTAAGGAATTATACCAATATAAACATTAAATATAAACTATTATTGCAGTAATTTTAGAGGTTACATTTGTGTTTTCATATGTATCTTTTTATGTCAAAGCAGCCAATCCTGCAGATAAAGTTCCAATAAAGTTTACAGAACACAAGTGTGACTTTGCGTAGAAGGCGAACACGTAACAATGTCAAAACATCGAAAGACTTTCCTCTTGTGAAACCTAAAGCTCTATTGATTTCAATTTTCTGAAAAAAGCCTCGACACACGGTTAAACTTCTGAGTAAAATCGCAAACACTGAAGTAACACCATTTCCAAGAATTCTTCAAATTCTGAGCTGCTATTATCATTTGATATTTTCGAATTCAAAACGCAACTTATTGATTCTCAGAACTCTGATCTGATAAACCAATAAATTCTTGGAATCGGTGAGCTTCCTCAGCGACTTTTGTAAGATATCGCTAACCACTATACTTCGAGATTTTTATTTCTCGGAAAGTGAAAACGCTTTCAAAGAAAATAACAAAATGACTAAAAAATATATTGAACAGAATGTAAACTTTATACGTTTTATTTTTTCCGAATTAGGCTCGAAAAAACGGATAATTCCTATAAATAATTAGTGGTGTTGAAACAGGACGTACTTTCTCGCCATTAGTAATGGTTATGTAATACTATTTATGCCACAATTTCCGTATCAACACATCTCAGTAAACATTTTTTGTAAAATACATTTGAAATCGTAAAGCATTTGGTTCGAAGATTAAATAATTTCAAGCAATATATTTTATTGAAAATTTTAAATGAACAAACGCATCCAAATACAATTTTTTTCTAAGAGCCTAAAATTATTCTTAACTTTTGAAAGGAGTTTCAGATTTTTCCTATGTTTTTTTGATTTTGGTGTTCATTCGCCCGCAAGAACCAATGTTAAATGTTTCGCTTTGTACAGCCCTGAATTTTGGAATATAAACGCGGGGATAATTTTTTTCCAAGAGCCTAAAATTATTCTTAACTTTTGGGATGGGTTTCAGATTTATTCTAAGGTTTTTTGATTTTGGTGTTTATTCACCCGTAAGAACCAATGTTAAATGTTTCGCTTTGTACAGCCCTGATTTTTGGAATTTGAAGGTGGGGATACTTTTTCCAAGAGCCTAAAATTATTCTTAAATTTTGGGATGGGTTTCAGATTTTACAATTGATTTCGAGATTGATTCTGGGTGGGCGCTGCTAGCTTTAGTCTAAAGCTAGCAGCGCCCACGATTTACGGAAATCCAGAGGAGCCTAAAATTCGGGAATAGAGCATTTAAGTAGCCTAAAATTAGCCTAAAAGTTTGGATATGGTTTGGTCGAGATTGGTTTCTTGGCGCTGCTAGCTTTAGATTGCTGGAAACCTACAGGTGTCCAAAGCATTATTGACATCGCGTGTTGTGATCTGTAACCTTAATTTCGGAGAAAAAATTGCGATCACTGACTCGTAACCCTTCGATGAAGTTGCTACAGTGTACGTTTGCTGGTCGTAATTCTCGCCAGTTTGTGCGATGGTTTCTATTGTGATTAGTCCGGCTGCTAAACTACGGTCCTGGATTACAATAGATGAAGCTTTTATTACTGACGAGAAAGTTGCATGATGAGAAGTGAGCAGTTTTTCTTAATGTAATTTCTTGCTATGTAAATAGTTTTTAATGAGAAATTTTAATATTACGTAATTTATTCGATTTTACATATTTCTTACATATTCTTACTGTTTTCATTACATATTTATGTACATATTTTGACTTTAATACTACATATTTTTCCGGTCTCTAACTATTACTGTGTCTTCGGCAGCAACATGGCGTCAGCGGCCCTCTTACTTGTCCCGCCCGCTTGTCGCGTGTGCGCCGGCCGGCCTGTGCTCGCCGGTTGTTAACGCCGGGAAATCGAAAAGCGCGCCTTCCGCGAGGATAACAGCGCGGCTTCCTTCCGCCTGCGATGGACTCGTGTGTCGCGCTGACTCCGCGGCCGCAGCTGAACAATTCCCTCACTTTCCGAAACTAACGCGCATCTGGCTCCATTGCCACTGCGCCATTGGCACCCCGCCACCATTGCCACTGCGCCACAGTGGGCTGAGTTGGGAGCGAAAGCAGAATACGTGGTTATGTAAATATGATCTCACACACACACACACACACACGCACTCACGCACACGCACGCACACGCTCTCTCTGTGTGTATATATATATATATATATATATATATATATATATATATATATATATACACACACAGAAATTATTGTAGACAAGATATCGTCAACTATTTGACTGTGGATGTGTATATATATAAATATATAATAATAATATTATATTATAACATAATTATATATAATTATATTTAACACTAAGACAGTCATAACTAGGGGACGTTCTTTGATGACCTGAAACATCGCCAAATATGGTAAATAAAATGCGCTAAAAGGTTTTGAAAATGCTCCAAAAAGAACGAAAAATGTAAAAAATGTGATCAAAACCGCTTCAGATGAACAGCTCAAGCTGTTGGATATGTTGCTGATGTAATCAAGGATCCTTTTATTCGTTCAAATGAACTCAGTTTGCAAAATTTTGGTTTAGACTGTTCTTTATCAGAATATATCTATCTTTATTTATCCCGAAATCGGCTGAACCGACAATGGCGCTGACAGGCGAGACAGGAACCTTAGATTACATACAACGGCTGTCATTACAATTTTTGACCGATGAAAAAAGTCCCATAGGCTATTCAGGAATTCTGTCGAGAACATTTTTTGCACTTCGTAAATATTATTTGAAGCAAGTACCATTAAAATGATATTAAAATCGATGAAATCAGCAAAACAATGCATCAAAATCGACGTTAAAGGTAAAAAAACTAATTCTGAGTCTAAATGGATGAAAAATAAAAAAAGTACAAAAATCTGTAATTTCGTTTTGTCATAACATAAAATTAATTTCTTTACTAAACGGCATTGTTCTAAGGTGAAAAGAAAAAAGATACGTTTCACTAAATTACGCCACTTAATCATAACATAAGAAATTCAAAATATGTGGTCATGTCGAAAATGAAAATTATCAAAAGTTGATTTAGCTATCTTTATAATATAAAAAGAGTAACATATTATGTCACCGTACTAAGCTCGTTTGATGGGTAATTTTATATTAACGCACGCTAAAACATCATTAAAGTAAAAAAAATAATGTAATTTTAATGTAAATTAAATCATATTTAAAACGCTGCGACTGGTGTTCCCTGGACAAGATATTTACTGAACCACTGAGCTGTCCTTTAAGCTGACTGTGAGTGCGACGCGACTTCAATGCGCGATGCGACTTCAATTTTTTTTAAAATTTCAACCAATTCTTAAAAATTCTAAGTGCTTCTAATATATGCATTTTTTTTTTATTTTCAGAAGGAATATATACTACAAATATGCGTTACCAATAAATAAAATCAAATATACAAGTTATGTAATAAATTAAAAATTGCAAAAATTGCAACAAATTTACATTATTAATATAAATCCAGATTTGCTGTAAAACCACCCAAAACTGATTATCATGAAATCCATTAAATACGCGTGTGTTGCCATTCGTACTTTGCAATTCAAAAAAATATAATTAGATATTAGATAAAATAATGAGACGCGCATTGACATTTCGTGAGCATTTATTTATCAGAATTGCGAGGTCCGAAGCTCACATTTCAGGCCGTTGAAGTCCACTGTGCGTGGCGCTCCCGGCACGCTCCGCCCCCAGCACCGCCCCACCCCCCTTGCCACCACCGCGCAGATATTTTTCCGGCGCCCGCGAAATATTTCAGGCGTCCGCTCGGCCGGGACGGCGCGCGCCCGCGACCTGACCGGGGCGGGGCGTGAGCGATGATTTTCGGCGCTGCACCTTTTAGCATCGATCACACCGCCCATCCGTCAGCCAGGCCTCTGCCGCCGCCACCGCCGCCACCACCACCACCGCCACCTCCGCCACCGCCACTGCCGATTGCTGCGTTGCGCAGGGTTTGAGATCGACTAAGGGCAGAATCAGTTTGGTCAAGGATGCCAACGGAGAGGGAAAGAAAGAGAATCAAACGTGAAAAGAAGAAGTTGGAAGTAGTTTTTGTGTGAAACATAAGAAAATAGTTGCATGCTGGAAAACAATTGGTAGAGCTGGCATGTATAACCAATGGGCTGTTTCAGGAGGATGTCCTATTATGATTACCAACTCGACCACTTACCAACAGTAGCTTCTCGAAGGACCAGTATGTTTTTTGGTAGCGAACACACACGTTTGGAGTTTCCTGGAAAAGGTATACAATTCCAGGAAAGTTGCTATAATTTACGTAATTCAGAATAAGAAGATACTTGAAATAACTTGAAGAAGACTTGAAATAAGAGATACTATTCAGTCGAATAACTATTACACAGAATCAGTTAATTAAACGTACTCTCTTACAAAATCTTGTAAATTACATACTTTACTTAAACTTAACTTAGTTAAACCTAAACTTAACTGAATAATAAACTAACTTAAATTACTTAAACTTTAATGAGTTTTGAAAATACCCTAAGTATTTTTAGAATTGATGTGAATAGCTTATGACAACACCATAGGTGACTTCATTTAAAATTGAAAATACAAGAACAATGAAATTAGTATCTAAAGGAAAAACACAACACTATACATTGAACATAATAGTTACTCGTGAAGCTGAAAAAGAAAGCACAACAATGTGGAACATACAGTGCGTACGCTTGACCTGGTAATTTTGCAATGTGATAACAAAAATCCACATTGATAACCAATTTCAAGGTCAAAAGGTAGGACACACCCTCTCGCGCGTGTTACGCCGTATTTCGCTGCCGCTTGTGAACGGGAATCATGCATCGTGGCCCGGTGACGTCATATCCACACCGGAAGGCGTAGGATACGAGAGTGGCGAGCGAGGAACGGAGAAACCACGTGTCTAAACCGCTGCGTGAACCAAGCGCTATGTTGGCTATTGCGGTGTGCGACTAGTGTAACTAGTGTCCGTGATAGTTTACGCTCGCACGGATCAGCGACTAGTGTGTAACTAGTGTCCGTGATAGTTTACGCTCGCACCTATCAGCACACACACGGGACATTAAAACTGCCTTGAAACAATCACATGATGCGATATTAAGGTGCTGGCACACGTATGCACAGTTCTTTATTATCAATCACATGATATTAACATATGCCTTTCACGCGTAATTCATTGCTCATATTAGTGGATGAACACAGAACTCTAAGGCCGAATGAAACACGCCATGGCGTTGAACATTTTAACGTTGTTGACAGTCAAATTACAGTTACTCAGCAAAAACATAGCTGTGTGTGTGTGTGTGTGTGTGTGTGTGTGCCACATCGTACTTAGGCCAAATATGTGCCTGACAAGCGCACTTTACTAGAGACCGGAAAAATATGTAGTATAAAACGTCAAAATATGTACAGAAATATGTAATGAAAACAGTAAGAATATGTAATAAATATGTAAAATCGGATATAATATGTAATTAAAATTCTCTAATTAAAATTCATTTAATTATCAAGAAATTAAATTTATAAAAACTTCTCACTTCACATCATACAACTTTCTCATCAGTTATAAAAGCTTCATCTATTGTAATTCAGGACCGTAGTTTAGCAGCTGGACTAAACGCAATAGAAGCCATCGCACAAACTGGCAAGATCTACGACCAGCAAACACACTGTAGCATCTTCATCGATGTGATACACGTCAGTGATTGCAAATTTTTCTCCGAAATTAAGGTTACAGATCACAAAATGTTGTGTCATTGGACTCCCAGATTTCCCCAATAACGTAGGGAAAATTCCGACGCTGATATTTAAAAAAATACTTCTTTTCATAAAAAAATATGGAATTAAATAGAAGAAAATTGATGAAATAAGAAAATATATTGTGAAAACAGCAAAATATGTGAAGTATGTAATATAGTACTAATATGTAAAAATATGTAACGAAAAAATTTTATATTGTATTAGGAGGGCTATGATTCGCCAAGATTACAATTTTGAGAACGATAAGGAGAAACAAAAAGAAATTTAATTACATAAAAATCCGGTCTCTAGACATTACCATGGTTATTGGCATGAAGTATGACTTGATAAAGGAGCACGCAACATCGCATGGGATTCGACTGCACCTCGGAGACCGACGGAAGAACGGTTTGTCGCGTCATTGGCAGAGGAAGCGACTTGGTGGTAGAATAACATTCAGCTATGCAGAATTGATCTTAATACGCTGCAATTAGAGGTTTTGAGGCTATTCTTAGATTATAATTTCAACAAGTTATATGATTATGAAGAAAATTGAATATTAGAAATTTTACTGGGTGTTACAAGGCTAACATTTCAAGGTATCTCTATGGTGTAATAATTATCTGAAAATAGATAAGCGGCGAGACGCAAGAGCAATCCACGTAGGATAGTTCTAACTTACAACATTCACCGTGCTGGATACTCGGATTGTCATGAAATTTCACCAGCTGATAGAACACCATGAAAAACCTATAAATTCAAATTTTGAAGTGCTATGGAATATTAGTAATAGTTTTTAATAGGTATTTTGTATAAGGACCTTTCGTAACCTCAGCGCTTCTCGCAGCGGGCGAGCCGTTGCTTCGGCAGCGCCAGGACCGTTTCGCGGCGTCTATCAACCGGTGTCGCATTTCCAAACGCGTTCGTTCAAGAACGATGGAAAAGGCCATCGCCGATGACTAACAATAGTTTGATGTGCACAGTCATAGACTAAGGATCTATAGACAGCTCACTGCCAGCAGCACTGAGGTTACGCTTTTAAGGTGACTCATTCAGAGATGGCACCACCGTCGCATCTTAGTTCCGTAAAATGTGGTAACCGAGTAGAGTGCGCACAGGTCGCGACTCTGCCCCCACTACCGATTTCACCCCTCCACCATTCACTGGCGGTATTTTCAAATTATTGAAACTATTACTGCCACAAGATCTTTCTACGGCATTTATATTTAGGGAGCACATGGTGGGCTGTTGCCCTAAGCGTGAGCACGCGGGACCTTCCGCCTACACTCTACCAATTAACTGCATCCCAACAATGACGTGATCCTGTGACCATAATTATTATAATCATGCGAGCACTTCTCTTATCCATTCATTGCAACGCTTTTTAAAAACAATAGTATTTATCATATAGTGGTGAAGTGTCCTGCGTTGCTCAAGCATTTATTAATCAGGGACTGAATATAAATTATCGTAATCTATGTTAAATTAATTTATTAAATAGGGACTGAATATAAATTATTGTAATCTATATTAAATTAACATAATTTCCGTTTTACTTCTCACCAACAGGGACATCATGGGGAATAATTTGGATTGTGGAGATATTGGGAAAAATAGATAAAAAATTCTAATTTACATGTGTCGTAAAATTGAATTTTTTTTATATATATATGCAAAGATGCGCTTTAAGTTATACATTTTGCCTTTGCATGCAGCAATATTGTGGAATAGTGAATATGACACGTATAACAAAATGCTTGAAGAAAAGTTTATAATAATAACCCATAGTAATTTTATTCGTTATCATATTATATTTTATCTATTCAATCATTTATTATATATATAATATAATTATATGTATATAATTATATGTATATAATTATATATAATTATATGTATGTATATATACATACATACAATTTATTTGATTTTTACTATTTTTCATGATTACATGTTTTACATCATGAAAATTAGTAAAAATCAAATAAATTCGAACACAATACGTAATCTCCAAAAACACTCCTGATGTCGCGGCACGATATAGAATACAACTTCTCGAGCTTTATACTTGGCACAAAAGCTTTGTACTCATAACATTTTCTTATCATCTGGCAAAAACATACATTGTTGGCAACAAGGAAGCGGCCAGGTTTCCAGATTTCAGTGGAAGAGATAAGACAAGAATAGAATGATCTCACGAAAGATATCTTCTCGAAAGGTTGGCCAAGAGCAACAATCTCATTGAGTGTTCTCCGTACAACACCGCGACCACTGGAGGCTCAATGCAAATTTACGTGCACCTTTGCAGATATGCAAAGTCCAAAAATCCCTCTTTAAAATTACAACTATAAACAGAAACTAGATTCCAAATAATTCAATTCTTACAAAAAACTTCTTTTAAACCACAAAAATCCCCATTTAATTAAAGTAATTAACAACCACAAAAAAATCAAAGTAGGGCGACAAGCACTCCCGGAGTGAACAACTACCGCAGTACAGTTTGCGAATGCTTACGGACGACATACAAGCGAGGTTTCTCCAAGGAGTTTAAGTCGAACGGAGTATACGCTATATTAATTTTCGACCAGAGAAGTAAGTTCACATTGTCTTGTGGAAGAAAATGCTCGTATGCCGATTGTGACAACAGTTATCGAAAACATCCTGGAATAAGTTTTCATAAATTTCCAACAACGAATCCAGCTCTGTGTGCGGGAGAGAAAAACGGGGAATTTTCGGCAGAAACTCTTGTTGTCGGGCCTGGTAATGAAAAAGTGGATAAATCTTGTCCCTATAAATAGTAAATTAATTTCTCTAACATGTTGTGTAATCAGAATTCATGTATGGGTCGTTGAGACAGTAAAATCGATTGACGGCAAAACTGTCGTCACGTCCGTTCGTCTGTCTGTGAACAACGATAAACCGTAAGCAAGATTTTCATCAACGTTGATGTCCCCAATCGATCTGGCTGTTGTCGTGGCCCCTTGCATTTGAAACTTATATGTTAATTGTTATTTTTCCTTTGTTACACCTCAATATTTTTGACATTTAAATTATTGTATTACCAGATTAGCAGGCACATTGTGGCCCCATCATCCGGTATAAACTGTAATACATAAAAATTACACATAAAATAAACAAAAGGTAGTACAATATTAGATATATAAATTTAAAATAATAATATTAATAATAAATATTTTTTGATCAAATAATTGAAGTTGAATGTTATAATGCAGGGAGCAAAATCACCGTTCATAAATACGAATGAAACTCCAACTCACAACACATATCCACAATAAAATATGGATATTTTTATTGTAATGTATTATATTATATATTTCAATTTTGAGGGTATTTTACCTAAAGCCCCTGGAATTATTTTTTTAATTTCTAAAATATGCCGTCAAATGTTTTGGTCAAGGTCTAATGGAGAAGATCTTAATTTTCTTTAAAAATCCCAAATTTTCGAAAATTGCAAAATCAATATTTTTAGGCGTCTTCCTACAACTACAATTAAGAAGAAAATTCATTTTCTTATTGAAACGTGTTCATCGGAAACATATCTTCAAATGAGGTAACGTTCAATCTTTCGAAAACATGAGTATTATTTGTGTAATTTTGCGTGAAACATAGGCAATTTTGAAATTTCAAGCAATTATCTTCTCAGAAATGGCTCCAATTTTTTCTTTCATTTTCTTCAATTTTTTAAAATGTAGAACTAACAAATGCATTTCTTTTATTAACCCTACGTTAGGCGCGCATGAGTCTAGTAGACCCATTGCATTTTAAGAACTCAATATCTCGCTGAGCTCTAGGTGTAAGATTATGAGTTCTGGTGACATCCAATGTTGAACGATTCTGCATCCGCTGGTGAGGTTACCCCAAGATAAGCCGGATGACGATAGGTCACGTAGCTCGTCTTTCTGACCGCGCGCGACGCGTGGGATTGCCAGCCCCACGCGCCACAAGGCGTCACTGTTCGCAGAATTTCTCGGTGCCGTTGCGTTGTATTCCTCTCACGCCAAATCTTTCGGGCTTGATTCTTGTGTTCGTGTGTGAACGGAATATTCTCTCTGCACGACGTATATAGTTCTCAATATGAGTGAATATGGTGATCTCCAAAATGCTGATAACTCCATGGTTTGTTACTCAAAGAAATTCAAAGATCCACAATTAATAGTCTTCCAGGAGAAATTCAACAAATGCGAACTAAATCCAGAAAACAAAAAATGAAAATACGATCCTATGGAACCACACAGTACAAAAAGAAAAATGTGTCAGTCTGCTACAAGGAAAAAAATTGTCGCCCAAAATATGCTTGTATAAAATGTGATAATTTCTTCTGTTAATACAAACATCACCACAGTCACTTCATTGAAATTGGTTGATTTGGCCTTTTTCAAGTTAAAAATTAGTTTTTATACTAAAAATAATTATATATTTCATTATTATGTGACTATTTTCAATAATGAGAGAAATTTGTGCACCTCTTGTTGTAATTGACATAATTGTTTTGTTCGTAAGCATTTACTTCAATTGTACATGCGGAATTTCATACAAATCGATTTGTTGTGGAAGACTGGTAATTGTGGATTTTATTTGTCTCCCGGCCGGTTTACATCTAGCATTACTGTCAATATTGATCCGAAGCCGGCGGTCGGGAAAATTTTACGTGCTGCCAAAAGTACTTTTTATGTAAAAATTCAATATTTTGTTACAAAAATTCAATCTTATTTTTTCGATGATCAGGAAACCCAGTTTCATATATAATACCGTGGATTTGTTAATTCAATTTCTTTTCAAAACGTATATATCTTTTACCCAGGGTCAACAGCGAGGCTAAAAAAACAATTACTGAAAGGTAAAAAGGTAAACTTAAATTCATAGAGGTCAACCCTCTATGAATATATCAGGAAATGACAAAAAGAATATGGTCACTCTAAAGACAGTCGTACCAAAGGCACACATTTTTCGAAGTGGTGATCTCCAAACTTCTTATTATTTCAGGTCGCATCAACGACTAGGTCATTAGCGACCATTATTGGATTTCACGTTATGGTATGAGGATGAAACGATATGGTGATGATAGGGGGTGAGTTGACTAACACATACAGCCATGCCCGAGGTGGGACTCGAACTCGCGACTCCTCGGTACGAGATCACTACGGCACTACTTCCTTAGCAATCTCGGGCACGGCAGTATTTTCACCTTAGCTGAATTCTCACAATTAATTAAAATGAATAAATGCATATTAATGAAAAATGCTGCAAATATTTCAAAATAATTCCATTATTCGAATAATAATTATCAACAAGAGGAAATAAATACAAGTAGAATCAGTACAAATAAAGGAACTGTATAAAAGAGGTTTACCATTCTAAGAAATCATTTTTTCTCAGAAGTGTGATATGTGACACAATGTGCCGAAGCATAGAGTAAAGAAATCCTTAGTCTATGGCCGAAGTAACGAGAGAGCGTCGCTTGCAACCTAGGCAACTTCCTGGGCACAGGACGCACGGGCTGGTTCAAATGACCACGATTCAGTTTATTTATTTATTCACAGGTTATTGTGTATAAAATACATTTTCCTGCATCCAGCGCTTTTTCAAATACATCAACCACTCATTATGTTAAAAAATTTATAAAGTCGACATCTGTGTAATTTATTTATATTTAAGTAAAATTTATAAAGTCGACATCTCTATAATGCTGAATAAACTTTTATTGAAAATTAGTTTCCAACATCAATTGTATTGCTATTTTTGTTTGATATTCTCCAAGTACATTAGAAGTTACATTTGTACATTAAAAAAATTAACATTTTTCATTAACAACTTCCCTTCTTAATTGAAAGCATAGACAAATGGATAGAGAAAGGGTGGGTTTTAACAGAGTTCTCGCACGGGTACGCTTGTAATATTTAAAAAGTTAATATTTCAACAGACCAATTACATACTCATTTTCATTTTTCCCATAGTCCAGTATCTTGTATGGAAACTAGTGGTGCTACAACAGCACATACTCCCTCGGATTTTCATGATTTACTCCCTCATGATCATTGATATTTTGAACAGTGTTTCTGATATCTGGAAATATTCAATTTGTCGTTCCCCGTATTATTACGGCAGATCCATATTATAAGGGCAGGGCGTCCTCGATTTCTTCACGTAAAGGGACAGTGAAAATGAATAGCTGATTTGCCTTTGCAAATAGTTTTAATTACCGTGGAGGAGCTTTCTTATCAAGTCTTGCCAAAAATGCACATTTTAGTAGGTATCCCAGAATTTCAAAAAACCTGCACACAATACACTTCTCCCCACAGCAGGTCACACACAGTTTTTAACTGTATTTGATGTTCAATAAATAAATGTAGTTAATTGATTTGGTCTGCAACAATAATACATTTTTGCACCGACATCAATTAGTGTCACAAACAGCATTTTTCTGTGTGTGTGTATGTGGGAGGGAGGAGGTATATTGTGCAGCAGACTAGATGTTTCTATACAAAAACTGTTCCTGTAAGCTGAATTTTAATTTTTTTATTGGTTAATTTATTTAAGAGTTTTCAAGTGTCATATTGAAAGTCTTTCGTTTCTATAGAAAATGAGTAAATATTGATTTTATGATGAATGGCATCTCTAGCCGATTTCCTATTCTGAAGGGGGTAAGTTCTATGAGAGACCCCTCCCCTATTTCCGTTATTTAACCACCTTTGGTCCACACCTTTACATCTTAGGAACAACTCTTTGTCTTTGAAAGGCAGGCCAAAGACTTTGCCAGTGCGGCTTGTCCTGAACGGCGATCACGCTGCAAACCCATTCACAGCTTCGTAGAGGCAAATGGTGAGGTTTCCGTTCCAGTCGGCGGGGCGAGCGCGGTAATCCGGGTCTGCGGGGCCAGGCAGACTTGTGTCTCGGGAGAGCAAAGTGGGGAGCCACGAATGTCCACGAAGACACCCGAGCGGAGTCGAGCGAGGCGAGCTTTCCGTCTAATATGCATAATTTCTGCAGAAGAGTGAAAATCATTGCTCCCAATTGTTGGCACCTTTTGTGTGTTCTTCTTCCAACATACTCAAAATTCCAGTTACAGATAAGCAAACAATACTTTTTCATTTAGAAGCAGTTGCTTGAAATATAGAGAGAAAAGACGTAGCCATTCTGAAATACTGTATTGCAATGATAGGTGTCCCCTCCGATATTTCGGATCACGAAAATTAATTTGAAATAGTTTAGTAATTTATAATTATTTTCTTAGAATACCAATTCAAATGTAAAACACAAACCTTCATTATTTCATTTCGTACAAAATTTGTTCGTATCAAGGAAGGTTAGATATTATAATTATATGAAAACTTACTAGCTACGTAAAACAACAAGACTGTAATGCGTCATCTTGCATTCTAATTGCTATAAATCTAAAACTTCTGAAAGTTGCAGCATATACATTTAATTTATGACTTTCCAACAATGCGAAAGATGATTCTTGTATATCTCAAACAGATAAGTCTCCAATCACAGGCATTGTTGACGCTTTTCTTAGCATCCGATTTATCGAATCACATGCACTAATGGGTTAAGGCAAAAATACTACCATAATTATATTAATCTACAATCTCTTAACAATTTCTTACATTATTACTTCAATTGATTGAAAATTGTGAATGTTGAAACTTTTTAGATATGGGAGAATGTAAGGAAAATTAATTACGGGGAAAGTGAAAAAGAAAATTTAAGATAGTGCATTTACAGTTTATTAATAAAATTTTTCTTTAAAATTGCCCAGAAGCATACATTGCATCTTCATCTTTTTTCTTTACTTCTTTTATTGACTTGACAAACCTTTCCTTCTTTTATTGACTTGGCTTTTTTAAGCACTTTTAAAGTCTAGTTGCAACGCCATTTCACTTTTGTGGAGACGACGTTTGTCTCTCATAATATCTTTATTTTCTTAGGAGATGTCACTTTGATTCCTGAAGCATGCTCTTTCACTGGCCTCACATCCCATATTGAACTGGGACACTGCTGATGTCAGCAATTCCAATCTTTTTTCTGGAAAGAAATGTTTCTTTTGGGCTCTTGCTCCAAACAAAACTATGCAAATATTCATTTGCATTCTGTGTTTTCCCATATACGCATTCCAGTAATTCATTTTTTGCAAGTTTTCTTGTTGCTTTTGCCATGTTTTGAAATTTCATTCCCTTGAGCTCGATTGTAGAAGCACCATGAATTTTCTTCTTTAGGGAATTTAAGATGCTATGGCTTCAAGTCTGTTGGCATTGCATGGTATAAGGTGGCAAGTATTGCATACTTCATCTTCTGCACATCTGGAATATTCTTCTGGATGGCATTGTGATAATTTGCTAAGACAAATAACTATGTCATCCTTTAAATTCGCTTGTTTTTTACCAAGTGTAACACCCTTCACTTTCTATTCTTGTATTATTTTTGTAAGTCTATTTTAAATCTTTACATCACATGTTTTATACATTCTTCTTTTCTAATAATAAAGTTGTCTCCATAGATGTTTAGTTTCAGATGGTGATTGAAAGTCTTTGCATCACCATCTGACAGTATTGTTGTATATCTAAAATGATGAGCTACATCCATTGCTTTTGAAGATCCATTAAAATTACTAACACACTCTCCACTTAAATCTCTTTCCATTTTTTATATTCACAGCTTTTTTCTCATAATTTGCTCTTGTGCTTTTCATAAGTGCCACAGTATTTTGACAAAACATGAAAATCAGCCACACGACCAGTCAAGATATCGATAACAATTCCCATTACATAACGACATGTAGTGCCTCGTTTATGCCATGTTCCATCATACAATACTAAAAAATTTATAACTTCATCACTGACTGAATCTAGAACATCTATGTAAGCTTTATGTATGGCTACATATGAAAGCCTCAAAATTTCCTCTTATTTTTATATTATTTTTAATAACAGAGAGAACATGAGAATTGTAAGTTGAAACATTCATTCATGGTAAACCAATTACCATTGAAACTGCTCTATTGCTGAATGTCCCCTACCTATTTGCAAAGAAGCATCCACAATTTTTCTATTTACTTCATGTGGTGGCCTACTACACGATGATGTTAGGGTAGAAGATGGCTATTTGAAATTTTATTTATTTATTTATTTATTTATTTATTTATTTAGTCAAAAAAACAGTAAAAACTGTATATGACGTGTGGGGAAAGAAATTTATCTGCGCACATTTTCTTGAGGGCCAGAATTTTATAATTAAAAAAAATAAATAAATAAAAAAAAACACGAAAACGAAAACGAAAAAATTAATTTAGAAAATAATTATTTTAGAAAAATAAAGATATTTGAAAAATGTTTTTTCCCGAGTTATAGAAAATCAATTTCAACTGTAAATGAACTACAAGCAAAAGGAGTGCTCAACAAAACGTGCGCACAGTGAAGCTACATTTACGTCCAGAAGCAAAACAAGGGGCCATCTCAGCATTTGCTCTATGGATCAGGGAAACTGGACAAAAACCTGATCGAGATGGGGGTCATTGACCCGGAAGCTGAAGTACATTACTTGTTACAGGCGTATTAAATATTTTTTTAAATGTATACAATGCAAACATAAACTAATTCATTATATATCTTTGTTTTGTTACATTATTTTTCTTTTTCACGATCAGTATAGTCTCTAATTGTATAGAAACAGTTTTGCAGCAGAAAAGATTTTACTTTTAACTTAAATTTGTATACCGACTTTAATTGTTTTATGTCATCTGGCAATGCGTTGTAAAGTAACGTACATGTATTGTATGTTGATTTCTTGTACTGATTATTTAACAATTGTTCACAATTATTACGCTTGTTCACTAACTGAAGAGCAAATTAATGGCATTGTTTTACTTCAATGCATACATTTGAGGATCCACAGACAACACTCACACGCATCCTTTCAGTAAATGATCCTAAACACACTTGTGAAGTAACATGCAAGTGCAATTCTCTTCTTCGGATATTTCACTGTTCAGCAGGAAAAACATCAGTGAACTTGGAAAGAATGTTCGCACTGGCTGATGGCTTGACCGGTGAGATTTTGGCTGAAAATGAACAATGCTTGACATCTGATACTAAAAAAGGTTCTACTTCCTCAGCACTGGCATTTGTGACTGCAATCTCCTGCCGTTTCTTCTTTACAAAAGCTGCATTTTTATTACCACTGCACTCCTTTGCACCAAAATAATTCTAACCTGAACTAGCCGACGGAAAATAAATTGAGAATATTAAATACTTATTAAAAACCACCTACCAAATAACTAAGTTATAGAAAAGTTAAAATAAAGAAACTAATGTGACTAATAGTTTGGAATTATTCGTTTAAAACGAAAGTTCGCAACAAATCTTGTTAATGGCGTTAACGACCACTTAACATTAGAAACAATAAATTTCTGACAGATTTCGAATTGAAGATTTGCGCCTTGGAAGTCCGTTCGGCTCGCGCATGGGCTCGCTCGACTCCG
The DNA here is from genome assembly GCA_031308135.1 of Acheta domesticus. NCBI lineage: Eukaryota > Metazoa > Arthropoda > Insecta > Orthoptera > Gryllidae > Acheta > Acheta domesticus. Next base: position 56,595,864 of record JAHLJT010002406.1, read on the forward strand.
CTCGGGTGTCTTCGTGTACGTTCGTGGCTCCACATTTTGCTCTCCCGAGAAACAAGTGACCAGGCAGGCCAGCTGGAGCGACGGCAGCCCGAGCCCAGTGCCTGCCGTCGCCATGGAAACAACTCCCCTCCACCATGTTCCCCCCCCCGCGCGATATTTCCTAGAAAGCCCCCACCACCAACAATAAGCCAGACAGCCCTTCACACTTCCCGACGTTGGCGCATCCTAGCGGTCGACGGGGAACTATTCAAAGGATGTAACTAAAAACACGCCTGGTGAGCCCTCTATATACATCTTTACTCTATGGCACAGTGAAACACGTTCTGTGGAGAGTGTTAGTAAGCGCAAGAACATTTTTTTGTTAAATGTCATTATTGGGGAAATTTTCTGCGTAACTTCTAATGAGGTTCGAATTCGGAGACGGATTTTTAGAAATATATTGTAGGGATATCTTTTTTTTAATCTGATATAATTAGGATTTTTTGCGAGTCTGAAGGTTGCAAGGGAAAAGCACCTGCAATATAAACACCGGTTTTTGTCACCCCCTCTGAAGCAACTGAGACCCTGCCGAAAGGCCGATAGTGGCTGCGCGATGTGTATCGGTCGCAGAACCAGCGGCGAGCGGCGATTTCTACCCTTCTACAGGCGATAAGCTCATGAAAGGTCTCAATACTAATTGTCGCAAAACACTACTTGCGAATACTTCACAGCACGTACAAATTTGTATGTAGAGGTTTTGAAAGGTGCTGAACAAGCTGATAAAATTTCATGCCAATCCGAGTATCCAGCACGGTGAGCGTTGCGTGTAAAGAGCTTTGCAATCAGGAGTCTGCTTGTCGATTGCGTACGTGCGTAATAAGATTGTTGCGTGAGGAAAATATAGAATAGAAATACAGTACAATACAATAAGACAATTACTTGTATATACTTCGTTAGTGTTTTATGGCAAGTTGTGCATATTAGATTATGCATAATATGTGCTTATATATTAATGTGTTAAGTAATATTGTTCCAATACCAATTTCGAACGGCTAGCCTCTGAGGTGTTGCTACCCCTCTATTAAAAGGTCTTAATATTTATTTCTTAATATCTTTTATTAAGGATAATTATTAAGGAAAAAATTAAGGTCGTTGAATTTTCCCTTTTTGTTGCCCAAAATAAACATAGAAAAATATGCCCTTTCCAGTAAAACTATGCAAAATATTAGGCTCATGAATAATAAGCTTTCTTTTTTAACAAGTTATTTTATTAAGAAGACAAATCACACAAAGAAACACCTCAATTAAGCGGTCATGATATTTAGGGTCCCTGCGATTGCCACTCGACATTACTAAACTTTACGGGATTTTCACTGACCCGAGCAGTATCCTTCGCTGGTTAATGCAACGTTAAGAGAGTGAGTTGGTGAGAGTGAATGAGAGTGAGTGAGAGTGAGTGAGTGGGTGTGTGAGAGAGGGAGATAAGAGTGAGATAGAGTGAGAGAGGTTGAGATAGAGAGCGGAAGAGTGATACATCTAAAATGATAGTTTTCAATTGGTCCTTTGTGAATCTTGTTTTAATGCGGGGTCCATTGTTGCCATATACGTTAAGCATTGTACCACACAATACATCCCTAATACTCCAGAATTTATTCAAGCAGGCAATCCATCCACAATTTTGCAGGGCGCTTAGGGTTAAGCGCAATTAACAACCGCTTCAAAGAGGGTTTTTTAAACTCGTATGTCGGTTAATGTTCACTTTATTAATAAAATTAATGTAATTAATGTTACCGATGATAAAAAAATCTGAGTCAGATTCTAATTACAATTTTTATTTTCCCTTAACTGCTCATTCTAATTTCTTTCGGCGTAATTGGTGTTCCTTCCTAATCAATAAGTCAGGATGAAATGATGTCTCGTGGCAATATCTGTTCAAATATATATTATAGAATTTGTGCAATTTTCCTGACGTAAAATTAACGAGAATCTTGTTGCGATGATTATCAAAGACAGAGACGAAGTGGTAAAGGAGATGCAATTCATTGATAATTTAAACTTGAACTAATAGCTTACAAACGTTTGGACGTACTGAAGCATGTTAATTGATCCAGAGAGACTCTCCTTCAACACGAAAGAAGTGTCAGCAAAGTGCTGAAACAATCGTTAAAAATGCATGATGTTTGGACTTTAATTCGTGATAAATAAAATGTTTTTTGTTTTACTTCGTAAATTAATTATGGAAATTCATTCAATGAAACTGGTATTTTATGAATGATTTGCACATTTTATAAGAAATGAGTTCAATCTCTCAGAAGTATTTTCTATATGCAAAAACCTGCCACTCTTTTACCGTGGCTCCCAATATAAATACAGTAAAATGCATTCATTCAAATAAAAGAAATAAGGGTTACATTTTTAGTGTATATTAGTTATACTAGTATTAATTTACCAGTATATGTTTAGAAATAGTACCTGCGAAAGATTTAATGGAACTTCAGACTATTTTTACAGATAAAGGGAAAATTAAATAGCCTTTGTGAGCATAATTGATAATTCATCTTTACGTAGAGCTAAAGGGATTTTGTACAAGACATAATATGCATTTGTAAAGCTATTCATCTCTACATTGTTGTTAAAGAGTGTGGTTAAGTTTAATGTTAAGTGTCTCTGAAATACGACGAAGGAATCGCCTCACTTCAGTGTCCATATAACCGGATTCTTGAAATCAAAGTCATGTGAGAAATTGAGTCAATGTCTGAAAATAGAATAAAGGTGTGGAGAAGATTCTTTAATATTCCTACAGTGTACGTTCATTCTCTGTTTAATTGGGCGTTTAGTTTGTCCTATGTTTGTTAAATTACAGTTCAATCAAGGTAAACTATATACTACATTGAAGTCGTAGGCTTCCGCACCCGGAGTCATGGTCTGAGACCGGCCCTGAGAAAAACCACGATAAGATGGTCGAAACGAGGGCAAAACAACCTTCGAGGCGGCGTCACCTTGACAGCCAAGATAATTCGTATAAACTAAGTTCTCACTTTCCATGAACCTGGTCTTTCACATTCCTTATCAGACTATGTTTAATGAGATCAAACAATAGACTTAGAATTTATAATACCTTAATCAAATTTGCCGCCCCTCCAAATCTTGCGGCCTTAGACTCGTTTCTAGGTTTGTCTATCCCTAAATCCATCACTTCATAAAACTTTGCAACTGTTATTCGGAGAGACTTGCATTCTTACAGCAATGCTGTCTTGCAGCATTCTCACAGCACGTATATAGCAAGTAACTGAACACCGTGGAAAACCGATGTAGACATGTTTTGAAAGCCTTCGGTTACGTGCGATTCAGAGGCGTATCTAGGGTATGGCAGACATACCACGTGCCATGGGCGCCAATCACAAGGGGCGCTATTGGCTTTCGACATTTACGAAAACACGTTCAATTAATTATTTTTCAATTATGAAATTAAACTTTACGCAAAAGACGAAATAAAATAATTGTTCTTTTAACATATAAGGGCCGTGTAGCGATCGACCTGTCAAAAATACACTAACTATACGTACGTACGTATTTATACTACTACACTATAAGTACGTATAGAATAGATATGTATAGAAGTTATTTATTCCAATTCCAATGACATGGCCACTTCAGAACATCTTGTATTTTGTTTTGGAGTTATTAGATTAGATTAGATTTATTTAAACTGCAATTGGGCATAACCCGGTGGCAGCTAATTACAAAAAACATAAATATACACAGCCTTTCAGTAATATAGAACTCTAAAACCACTAATAATAATAATAACAACAATAATAATAATAATAATAATAATAAGAAGAAGAAGAAGAAGAAGAAGAAGAAGAAGAAGGCAATATAACTAGCAAATTATATACTAATTGTAGTAATAATCATGGTAAAATAATGATAATAATATAAAAACTGACTGATTCATAAAACATTAAATTACATTAAGAGAGAAAACACACACACACTGCATTAGTATCACACTGCACTTCACTTCACTAAGACCTGAAAACATTTCCTTCTTTATTTCTCTGCTATACACTGCACTACACCTCACTTCACAATAGAACACTTATGCATCGCTATATAACCCACTATTCTCCCTCATTTACTTAATAATACCCTAAATTAATTTCCTAAACTGTTGAACACTTTGAGGAAAGGGTTCAAAGGTTTTTGCAGGCAATCTATTCCATTCCGTAATCGTTCGATTTGTAAAAGAAAATTTCCCGACATCCATTCTCTGCTGTCTTAAATTTATTTTGTGCCTGTGATCCACTCTACTGATGTATGTAGGAATACATAGCCGCCGATTAATTTCTTTCCAAGCTGGATGACCATTATAAGCTTTATACAAGGCGCAGAGTCTTGCTACTGATCGCCTGTTTTTGAGTGAATCCCACCCTGCCGTTTTCTTGTCCCTGAAAGTAAATTTAGCTGCCCTATGCTGAATCCTTTCCAAGTGTTTACACTGCATAATCTTGTGCGAATCCCAACAAATTGTTCCATATTCCATTATTGGACGAACAAGAGATAAATAAGCAATTTCCCTCGCGTTTGCCGTACTCTTTTTTAGGATGCGCAGTACAAAGTGAAGAGATCTCCAGGCTTTCCCTACAACAAAATCTACGTGTTTTTTCCAACTTAATTTACTATCGAAATGAATTCCTAGGTACTTGCACGAGGAAACTCTCGGAATAATGTCATTGTTTAAACGGTAATGTATTTCACTGTAATTATGACCCCTGCCAAAAGTGATGGATTTACTTTTAGAGCTATTTATGGACATTCCGTTATTTTCCGCCCAGTAATATAACGCATCAAGATCCTTTTGCAGTATTTCTTCATCTCTTTTCGAGTTAATACTACGATATATTATGCAATCGTCCGCAAATAGCCGAACATTTGAGGTTAATTGCGCCGGCAGATCATTGACGAAAGCTAGAAATAGAAGGGGTCCAATGACACTCCCCTGCGGCATTCCTGACGTAACGCTTGCCCCGGAAGATAACTCTTGTCCAATTCGAACTTTCTGTTTTCTATCTCGCAGAAACTCGCTAATCCACGCCACCACCCTGGGATCTATGCCTGAATTCATTAATTTCTGTACAAGCCGATCGTGTGGAACGACATCAAATACTTTAGCAAAATCTATAACTACTGTATCTACTCTCCCGCCCGCGTCAATTTCATCTGCTAGATCCTGAAATAGCGTGCCTACCTGACTTTCGCATGAATAACCACTCCTGAACCCGTGTAGCCCATCGTAGAGCCATTTTTAATTTCCCATTCTTTCTTAATGTAACTCCCAACTAGATGCTCCATAAGCTTGCACACCACTGATGTAATACTTACCGGCCTATAATTGCATAATTTAGTTTTGTCACCACTTTTAAAAATTGGTACGACAAAGGCTAATTTCCAATCTTCCGGTACTTTTGAATTATTCAAAGACACGTGAAAAATTCTAATTAGGTACGGTAATATTGCCTTTCCTGCTAGTTTAATTAAATCCGTAGAAATGTCGTCTGGACCCCTTGACTTACTATTTTTCATTGACTTTACTTTATTCCATAGAACGTTTACTTCAATATTAAACTGATTCGCAACCGAAGGCCCTTGAATAAATGGATGGTCCGTACTATTTTTGAAAACCGAACTAAAATACTTATTAAATGCATCCGCTTTTGCCCGATTGTCAGTAATTAGCGTGTTTCCATTTTCGCGAATAACTGGGATATCCTCTTTATTTCCTTTCCTTCTACGAACATATTTATAAAAGCCTGTCCAGTTATTTCCCTTCCCATCTAGAATATTCTTTAAATATGCCTCCTGAGCAATTTTCTTTTCGCGCTCCAATTCTTTTGAATGATTTCGAAAAATATTCATATGCTCGCTACTGCGCTTTCTGTTCTTAAATGCCTTTCTCGTTATCCTCTTCATTCTCCTAATTTTTGCTTTGTAGTATTCTGGATCCGGATTATTTTTTAGAATTTTGCACGGAACAAACTTTTGCAAAGCTTCGTATATAATATCTTTAAACACGCCCCATATTTTTTCCATACCGCCCTCTGTTCTTAGAAAGCGGTCATATTGTTCCCTAAAGAAGCCTTGAAGCCCGCTTACATTTGCTTTCTTGTATTGCCGTACTTTCGTTCTTATTGTAATGCCTTTCCTTGAAATATTTCCGTCTAAGTCAAGAAGAACCACTTTGTGGTCACTAATACCCTCAACAACTTCACAAGATATGAAAAATTCTTTCGGTCTAATTACGCAGACATCCAAAATCGCATCCTGTCGCGTCCCGGTCCGAACTACCTGGATAAAACCCCCTTCCCAAACCGGTCCGTTCACTAAATTTTGGACTTTCCCTTCGCTAACGGTTCCCTCCCAGTTTACGCTCGGAATATTTAAGTCGCCTCCAATAACAATAGCATGGCATTTTCGTTTCCCGTTCTCTGAATGATGTTATCTAAAATGTCATATCCATCGCTCGGAGGCCTATAGCATGCAATAATTTCTAAAACAGTTCCTGACGTAGTAATTTCTATTCCCATCATTTCAAACTCTCTACTGACCCACTCTAATCTAATATTAATGTCCTCTTTGACGCAAATAAAGACTCCGCCCCCTCTACTATTTCTATACCTCCTAAGGATCTTGTAATGGGAATGAAAAATTTCAGAGGACCCGATTTCCTCAGTTAGCCACGACTCAGTCCCTATCACTATGTCGGGATCGCAGGCATCAACTAGATTCCAAAACTCTATTTCTTTATTGATTATACTACGACAGTTCACCTGCAACAACCTAAGGAACCCCTTCCTCACCTGAAAGTGTTCTTGAAAGGGCGCGTCCCTCGAAGTCGCTGCCGCTGTCGTCGTCTCCGCCCTCGTCGTCTCCGTCGCCGTCGTCATCGTCGTCACCGCCGCCGCCGCCGCCGTCGCCGTCGCTGTCGCCGCCGCCATCGCCGTCGCCGTCGCGGCCGCCGTCACTGTCGCCGCTGTCGTCGTCGTCGCCGTCACAGCCGCCGCCGTCGCCTTCGCCAGCTCAGTCACCGCCGCCGTGTCCGCCGCCTCCGTCGTCTCCGTCGTCTCCTCCGTCTCCCCCTTCTCCACCGCCACACACGTCTCCGCTGAAGCCACCGTTACCGGGGTGAAACCCACAGCCCCCGCTCCTATCGCCGCTGCCGGTAGATTTAATTTGGCCGCGGAACGCGAGACCGGCGGTCGCTCACAGCGTCAACGGGCGACGGGAGGGCGTGTGCAGAATTCAGCTACTCTAGTATAGAGGCCACTGAGCTCCGCAACGCCCCTCCGGTTGAGGTGGACGCCGTCTCGACCTAGTGAGCTCTCTGAGATCCATCCGTTTGGATCCACAAACATGAATCCGAGAGCTTTTGCCACAAAGTCCATGTCCCGATTTATCCTCGCCACCTTACGGGACCAAACATCCCGGCGGCGAATGACGCCACTCAGCACTATACGCGAGGATGGAAAGCGCGTTTTGGCTGCAACCCCAAGTTCGTAGATGTCGCCTATGAGGTGATCAAATGAGCGACATCTCCGTAAATTATTGGAGCCTCCGTGAATGATAACTGTTTCCGGGGCTTCCACGTCACTAGCTTCAATTTGCGATTTCAGCTGTTCCACGCGGATTCCCGGAAAGCATTTTACTTGTAGGTTTGCGTGACCTACGTGACGCACAATAGAGTCACCGAACACAACACATTTTTTAGAATTTTTCGTTGCCGCTGAATCCTTCACAACCGATGCAAATGTGGTTGATGCCGTCACCGCCGTGGACACCACGTTTGGGGAACTCGCCGCCGGGGTTGGCGACGTCACCTCTACTGGCAGGACCGCTGTGGCCGGCTGAGCCACCAACGTCACTGCCTCCTCCGTCGCAGTAGCTGATATCGCCTCCAACTCCTTTACTCTTGTTGCTGCCTTCAAAACTTGCAGCTCCTGTTGAGTCGCTGCAAGCTTACCAGTAACCTGCAAGAACTCCTGTCGAAGACGCGACAGTTCACCTCGCAGACCGCCGTTGCAACACTCGTCGCACCTCCATAAAACATCCACTGGTGTTCCACGTCGCGTAGATACCGGGCCAGGATTTATCTCCACGCCACCAATTACTAACATCGCTGCTATAACTAGCAGTGCAAAGGCGTCCAGAGAGGGAGCAGGAACGCTACCCTTTCTCAGCACGCACGCCACGCGGGCGGCCCAGCCGCTGATGCTGGCCCGGTACATTTCCACGTCGCAGCCCATTATCCCTTTACCTGCGCGAGAGCGATCCCCAAGGCACGTCCGCTCGCTACAACGTCCAGGCACAGAAGTTATGTAATGCTGCTCGAAAAACCGGCGGATTTTCGGCAAAAAACTCTTTTTACAGGGTCCTAGTAACGAAAAAGTGGATAAATCTAGTTGCTAAATTAAGAAAAAATTATCTCCTAACACATGGTGCAGCCAGAATCTCTATTATGTGGGTCCCTGATACCGAAAAACCAATTGAAAGCAAAACGTTTGTCCGGCCGTCTATCTGTGAACAACGCCAGCTACTAAACCGTTCAACCGATTTTCTCCAAAATTGATACTTCCTGATCGATCTGAATAATCTCGCGGGCCGTTGAATTTGAAACAGATATTTTAATTTTGGAGGGTACTTTATATGAAGGCCCTGGGACATGTTCAAAATTTTCAAAAAAATGGCGCCAACAATTTTGACTAAATTTTGTTGTTGGATAGTCTAAGTGTCATTTAAGAGAATGGCTTAGGTCTCATGTCGCTTGAAAACTCTGGATTTTCGAAAATTGCAAAAGTTTGAAATTTGTCGACGTCTCCCTCCAACTATAAAATTACAGATAAGAGATTTTCCCTCAAAATAAAATTTCTTCTCCAAAATGAGTTCTTTCATTAAGGTCACGTAAATTTTTTCGGAAATTTTAGTAGTTTTTGCACAATATTGCGTGCATTATGTGCAATTTTAAAAAATTACAAAAACAATATTTTCTCAAAAACGGCTCAAACTCTTTTATTTAAACTTTTGATAGGGATATGTGCTCCATGAGATTACATAAACAACGTATTGCTCTATTCGTTCGTTTTTCAAAAATTGTAAAAATGTAATTTTTGGACTTGCCTCTTACGTCGTTAATATTTATATTATCGTTGATTTGTTAACATTATTATATTAATGAGTACATAAGCTTTAAATAATGTCAAGTAACGTTTCTCGAGAACTCAACCATTTTCTGTGAAAACTAGCTCAAAATTCCCCATTTTCAGAAACGCTCAAACGCCATTTTCTCATAAATGGTTCCATTTTTTCTTCAAACTTTTGGCGCGAATAGTGCTCATTGCGTTCTTTAATAAGACGTAAAGTTCATTTGGGGATTTTTTTTGTTTTTTTAAAATTTACACAAATGTAATATTTTTGAAAACTTTCTCAAATCTTTAATATGCGCATTACCAGCAATTTGTAAACATTATTGTATTTATGAATGTAAGTTCTTCAAATGACTTCAAATGAAGTTGCTTGAAAACTCAAAGATTTTCTTTGAAAAAGAGCTTCAAATTTCGTATTTTTAATAGCGCTTAAACGCTATTTTCTTAAAACCGGTTAAAAGATGTTTAAAAGAAAATTGCCATTTAGGATGAGGTTCTTGTTTCCTGTAATATTATAAAATTAATATTTCCTTTCTAGCATTAGGACACCGAAAAATTAGGAAAATGCCAAAGAAATGTACTTTGGGCGGCGATAGAAGGCAGCTGGTTTTCTCAGCATTTATCAAAACTACATCTTCAAATAAGATCATGCTTAATGTTTTTGAAAATACGAGTAGTTTTTCTATAATTTCGTGACAAACATAATAGCCCGCTGCAAGTTTACTGCGCTTCTGACAGCCAGATGCGTCGTCAATTAGAATTTGCAATTTTGTATATTATTTCTTTGTTCCTTTTTACTTTCGACCTGATGTTATACATTTACTCATTAATCTTCAAAGAAATTATTTATTTTCAAATATTGTAAATAAAAATTGCTAGCTCTTTAAGAGTGTATCGACAATGCCGGAATGCAACAACTGAATTCCGTTCCGCTGTCACGAATTTCTGTGAATGGCGTGTCATTGTTGAGACTCGAAAGAGATGTATGGTATCAGACTTCTTTTTCCAATACAAGTTTACAAAACGTTTATTTTAATATAACATTATATTAATATTTTTTATAACATAATATTTTATGCAGTTGTGGAATTCACATAGTTTTGACAACACGGCGATGGAAATAGTGAGTTGTTCGCACTGTGTAAAATATATAAGCGTGTTCACTCCCAGTCTAAAACTGAAGGTCATTTGAGTTCTAGTCATTCTAGTTCTCACAGTTCTGGCATATAAGTGCTGCGATCTTTGGGTCTCATTCGGGCAAGGTCGTTATTGTTCGTGTAATGTGTAACAGCCACAGTTTCAGATGTCTTAAGATGTATATCTTACGCCGCGACTTATACTGATCGTGCGCTCCCTACGGACAAGCGAGGAACTAGCCTCAAACTGGCTTCAGAAAAATTTGTTCCAGGCGGCTAGTTGACACACATATATATCTTGCACTTTGATTGACCCCTTTTTGGTTGAATTGGACGATTTAAAATAATATCTAAGATGTTGGTAGGGCAGAAAGTGCAATATTTCAATTCTACGTAACTGCATCCAATAATACGGGAAAGTATGTGCTGCTCAAAAGTATGTGTATGTACAAAAGTATGTGTAGCTCCACTAGTTAAATCTATTTAAAACATAATGCACGACTTAAAAAGTAATGCGGAAAATTTTCCTGTAAAAATAATTATTAGGTTCAATTTCAAAAGCTGATGTTACAATACAACTGTACAAAAAATTTACATTACATATGAGATTTACCTGCTTACAAGATACTGATGAAACATTTAGCTTCTTGCTCGACATTGAGGGTCTGTACTACAATGTGGATATCAAAGTTATCAAATGTAGTATGTATCTCTATTCAAATTATGTTAACAAAAGCTGTTTCTATTGCAAGCTGTGAGAGATATTTCAGCAAGTTAAAATTCTGGTCTACACAAAAATTGTAATGTTTTCGCATTTATGAGTTTCACAGTTTTATATGTATAAGTAATTATGAATTATTATTGATAGTTATAATTTTAGTTTACATTCTTAACACGAATATAAATAAATATTGATAACATGAATCGAGTTTTTTCGAGATAAATTGTTTATAAAACTTTTTGAAAGTAATAAAAATCTTATCCTTACTAGTGTACACCCGCTGAAACAAATAAACCCTAATTTGATGTGTTCTGACAGGGGCGCAAATTCTATGCTTGCCATGGGCGCCCGTATACCTAGATACGCCTCTGGTGCGATTACATGATTATTACTTGCGTCACTACGAAAGCGTCAGTAATCCACTTCACTAGAAATCCAACGACTTGTAATGAAATAAAACAACAACAAAAACACTGAAATATCACTCGAAAAACATTGAAGTATCTTAAGAAAACTTCCTACAAGTCCCAAATAATCAACAGACATTTCCAACCAAAACAAAGTATGGAAGGCGTTGCAAGAAAATCTAGGTCTCTACGCGTCACCTGAAAACAGCTAATCAGCGTTGCCGTATGTTTAAATGTGTATCAAAGTACCTACCTTCAAAATTTCTGGTACTTCCACTAAAATTCCTGGTACCAATGACAATTGATTCTGAAACTGTTTATAACTCTATTATGTTTCTAACAGAGAGTTTGTTATATTTAACTTGATGTCGAGTCATTTCATATTAATAAAGTAAATGGATACAGGTTGAAAGAAAAAAAATCAACCGTAAATGGAAGGCTAAGATGTTTTTTCCTTTTCTCCAAAAGTATGAGGTTGAAAAATACAATTCTATGCCACTCTTTCAGCGGTGTTTTCACCAATATCACAGTTTTTTGCAATATTTGTGTTCGTGATTAATTATTACATAAAAAAATATTATACGAATCTTAAATCGTACATCTTCAATTACCGTAGACTTAAAATCCTGGTATTTAAGCATGTCTTCATGCTGGTAAATCTTCAGTCAATCTTCGACCTGGTAAGAAATACCAGGATCCTGGTATATCTGGCAACACTGCAGCTGATACGGAGCAAGCCAACCAGCGATACCTCGGACAAGAAACCTCCGATATGTCGAAGGAAATCACGTGCATGTCGCAAGAACCCCGTCGATTCCTCGCAAGAGAAGCGTCGACGCGGCGCTACGCGGCGGCGGCACCCAGAAAATTCGCCAACGCACCTCACGGCGCCGAAATAACTAAACGACTAATTTGGAAGGAGGCGGCCCTTTCGCCCGAGGCTTTCTGATGAAGATCCCGCGATACAAGCCAAGGTAACTTCCCATTAACCTTAATTAAAAGCGGCAGCTGCTGCGCGAATGCGCGCCCCTGCAGAGTTGCCAACTTCGTGCAAGTTCCCCCCCGGCCGCCAGCAGTCGACGTTCTCTCCGTCGCCACCGCAGACGCCGTGAATGAACGGCGCCGCAAACAGAACGTTGACGTTCGGAGTAAAGATGCCTGCGCAACATTTTCACGGCAGCAGCCGAATGCGGCCGGGGAGACCAAATATTTACAGTGGAGTCACTGGCCGTCGGATGGAACTTGCTTGCGTAATACCGCTGGAGACAGCAGTTTGATGTTTTAATTATAATTTGTGTGAAATTTTATACCCTACGACAGAGGTTACTAAAAGTTTGCAGAGAAGGTTATTGTGCTTATTCTGAGAACTTCAGCACGCCGAACCATTTTAGTGTATCACGTATTTACTTAAAGGAACATTGATCGTAAAGGTTATTAAAAAATCAGAAAACTATGAAATTACTTTAAAATTAAATTCTACTTTGGAAGAAAAATGTTGCAAACTTGATTGTTAGTTAATAACAAATTTACTATAAATTATATTTACAGTAACTTTAAATTTTAAGGCCAAAATTTAACCACAAGAACACACAGTTTAAGGTGAAATGTTGATCCTTACTGATGAGACCAGTGCTTATTGGCAGCATTATCGTGCATCCATTCATGGGGATCTACGAGATGTGAGTTCAAATTTCATTGTATTTGAGCCTTTCTCTGTGCCAAGCTAATTTTAATATATAATCTTCAATAATTATTGAAGAATTACAAAATTTGGAAAGAGTTTCTTACTCATTTTCTTGTTTGCAAATTTAATCCCTCCAGATAAAAATATTTGGAGAAAATTAGGTTTATTATTTGTTAATATACTGAGTAAAATAGCTTTTATATTTATGAACTATCATCGACTTTGCAGAAATTTGTTTTAGCTGCACATTTTTCAATTACAACTAACGGTTCTTTGGAGAAACATGAGCACATCAGATACGCATCATCAAATGAGCGGCTAAGTAATGATGATAAAAGATAAAATAATTCTTCGAAAGATAAAATAATTCTCAGAAATTGGGTTTTATCTTTCTTTTCTATTTTCCCTTGTACTTCGCTGTTTTCACTCTTAGTTACAGCTTTTTCGCGCTTATATCTCTCTGACATTTCAATAGCAATTTTGTACTATTATATTCATTGATACCTTGCACAGCATACTTATTTATTTCTCTTCCACCTTTTGCATTTGACATCTGATCTTATGTTTATTATCTGGAACGGTCGCATGATCACAAGCCTGCATGTCCCGCATCCAATTCAGAATTTATCGTCTCCTTCGGGCGACGTCGCGTCTTGCGCCCCTCAACTGAAGTCACCACGTGGGCCCCTCCTAACCCCTCCCCCCCTCTCTCTCTCTCTCTCACACACACACACACACGTCCCACGGCTACCATTACTCCCGGTTTCCCCCGCTTCACAACCGTAGCTTCTTGCCCGTCCAGGCATCACTGTCCCCGTCACACACACACACAGACACACACAAGGCTCACGACCACCACTACTCCCCCTTGCCCCCTCACCTGCTCCAATACCCGAGCCACTCGCCTCTCCTGGCATCACCGTCCCCGTCACACACACACACACAAGGTCCACCATTGACACACCAGTGCCCCCTTCCCCCACCCCGCCTACGCATCGCGAACCTCCCGCCCCTCCAGGCGTAAAAAGAAAATAAAACTCCCAGCAGCTTCCCGACGACGGCGACCTCCGCCGCCTCCACCGCCCACAAATAGCTTCTTAATATTTCACGCGCTTATCGGCAGCCGGAGAAACATGCAGAGGCCACAATTTATGAACGCGCTCGGCGGGCGGGCGTGATCAAGCACCGCGCACCCCTCTCCCCCACCACCCTGCCTCCATGGCGCCCGCCCCCGCCGCCACCACGCGCTCACGTCGACGTCTGTCGCGCTGCGTGAAAAACTGCGTCCCGACGCTGCGTTGAAAATTATGGCGGCGCCACCGCGGCGGCGACGCAGCCGCGGCTCCGGGCCTCCGCCTCCGCGCCAGACGGGGCTTCCCCGGCGCCGTCACGTGACTGATTGAAAAATATATTCCATTCGCGGCACGCGGAGACCCGGCGGGTGGAGAGGGGAGAGCGGGCGAGCCTAGTCCCGGCCCCGACCGGCTCCGCCCGACTCCACTCATCCCTGCCCGCCCCCGCCCCCGCCCACCGCTACCCACCGACACCCAACCCCGCACGCCAAAGCCCGGTCCCAACCGCCTCCATCGGCCCCGCTCAGGCCCCGCCCGCCACCCACCACCTCCCGCTCCCGCCCGGCCCCGCCCCCTCCCCGGTCCCACCATGCCTCTCCCGGCCCCGCCTCCCCGCCCCGCCTCGACCTTCCCCGTCCGTCCCGCCCGGTCCCACCCTGCCCCTCGCGACCCTACTCCGCCGTCCCTTGACGTTCCCCGCCCACCCACACTCTCCCCCGCCCGGCCCTGCCGCCCCGGCGTATTCGCGATGTCACCGGCGCGCAGAGATACGCCGCGGAAGAGGGATGTTGGGGGCGGAGGCGTGGGGGGGAGAGCGGCCCTCATTTGCCCATGCGCGGCTCGTCATAAAGTTGTTTGGCCGTCGTGTGTTTTCATTTCTCCGGCGAATAACTCTTCCCGAGCAGCGCGCCGCTTGTCTCGCCACCGAAGCTGCGTTCCCGGGTGGAACCGACGTCCACGCCCTGCAGGTGGCAGCAAGGGGGACGGTGATGGAGACGTTACATTGGTTAGTTTTATATGATGAGACCCAGGCCATTAGATCTGACCATGCAAAATTTACTACGCCCCTTTCACAATCTAAGGGATCACTCGGGCGACGAAACTCGCGATTTGGATATAGCTCAGAGGCTTCTTTAGGCTTGAGAAGCTTCTACATGCCGTAAATCTACAACAGGGGACAGCCAACTTTACGTCCCGTCCGAAGGATACGTACGTCCGAAGGATTTTTTTCGCTTAAATATCTACGGCTTCAAACGAGTTTGAATCCGCAAACATGAAATACCATTAATAATGTTGATGATCGTTAAGAAATCAAAAAGATCTTCAGAATATAAATATTGATACCTGGCGACACCTTTTCTCAAATTAGGTACTCGAGTTACGAACAGCTGAATACGCTAATCGATAAACCACCAAAGCCGGCAATAGGAATGCGACGGAGATGGTTTGGTTGGCAGGAAGTGATGGAATTGGTATATTGCCGGTAATGTATTGTATTTTAATTCATATATTCGTAGTTCACTTTAAACTTGGCTCATTAGTGGACCCGCTCATCACGGCTTACCGAAATAATTCGTTTTTAGCAGGGTCCCGGGACATTGCATTACGTCTTGCTTCTTGTAGACCTTACCATGAATCCGTCGTGATTTGCTGTCAATCAACGTTTCCAGAGAAATGTTTATTCCCGAAGCTGACCACCGCAAAATCGTCCACTTTGAAAGCATCTCTGATCTGATTATTGTAATTGTTGCTGGTATGTGAGAGCTTCAATAGAGATGAAGATGCATATGCTGACTGTTTCAATGTTCGTCGAACGGCTTGTTTATGCTATAGTCGGAATATCCATGAAAAAAATCTTTACTGCTGACGTCTCTCTTCTTCTGTCATCTCTTCACGGGAAACTTCTTTCTGACGGCTTGAAAGCTTTGTTGGTGGATTAGTTCTTCTTAATGTCATGTTCACATAATCTCATGTAAACGGTGTTTTACAAAACTCAAACTTTTCTCCATTAAGACCAAAATATTAATAATAACGAATGTAATGGTTGTAGGAGATTCTTCGCTCTTGATAAGTTGTTGAAGTTCACGGGACAAGGTTTTACGAAGATCGCCTCTACCTTTTACAGTTAAAGGCCAACAGCTTCGGGTGATAATCTCCCGTAGTTTGGTTTTTCAGGCAAAATGTAGTGCATTTAGTTTGCTTCCCAGTTTCATGGAAACCACACAAGGTTCAAAGTACGAAAAATTCACCATGTGTCACAAAGTGACACTGCTTGACGGTTACAGATTTATGGTAGGTAAACTTTATTAAATTTTATACACTATGGGTTACTTATTTTAGAAGATTCTCTGCTTTAGAAAATTGCCAGCGTCACCAATTTAAGTCCTTTTTTGTGTTAACAAAACACTACGGAATATTTCCACAAAATCTCTTGAATTTGTTTTACGTTTATAAGCCGAAATGTTACTTTTCCTGCATTTACAACGATCGATTTGCATTATATCTCGAAATATTCGTAAAATGATTCTTTAACATCTGCTACTGATTTAAACAGCGTACCTCTCCATGCCATGCCTTATCCGTTCACCTTCACATCAAATACTAGTCTCCTTGTTTCTTTGCCCAATAATTATTCCTCCATAAAAGAAGAAAAATTGCTACCGTGTTTTGTCCTTTTCATCCTCATGTTTTCGTAAAATTATCATACATACAAATTAAATTAACAATTTTACCCCAGAAATGTATGCCTATATTCTTTAAATAAATAAAAAAATATTATCTTCTTTCTTAAAGACAAAATAACACTATTTTTTTCTTCTCCTAATTGCTTGATTTCTTATAGTGAACATATCTCCCTTGACACAAATCACAAAATATTATCAAATATATAAGTTCATTAGTTTACCGAATTGTTTGATTGTGAAGCGCAAAATAAATATTACAATTAAAATAAACAGTTCATTTCAGTATTAGCACTTAGTTAATTTCAGTGTTAATGTAAAATTTTTATTGCGTGACTTGAGTACGTGTGGAAAATTTCTTAAAATTACCACATTAATACAGTGTCTTTTCAATGTGTGTTTCTTAACATAACTCATGTAAAGCAAAACTAGAGATTTCAATTTAATTTTATTTACGGAAACAATTAATTTCGTAACAAATATTACTTCTTATTAATTATTTACCAATTTCACGCAAGTTCATTTACCAAGTTCATGCAAGCACTCAATGACATTCATATACAATGTAAAATACATGTTTAAAGAATACACTCATAAAATACGCAAGCACATCACCAACATTTCTGCGTTTCTTAGGCTGCACTATCACTTTAGGTCATTCACTCTTATCTTGACTATTTTTGTAGTTTTCCATATTAAATAAGTAAATAAATGTATACATAAATAAACAAATAAATAAAAAATCAAACTCCTATTGAGGCAACTAACGTACAATAAAACTTCATTGTTCGATTATGTTAAACTCCAATGCACACGAAGTGTACATGACACAAGCCAAAATATTCCAAAAGAAGTGAATAGTTATTTACGTTAAAAGCATCTGATTACAATACAATAATGGAAAACTGCCAAACGAGGTCGTTAGACCGAGTTTGGTAACCAGTTGAGTATTGTAATCACATGTTACGGCACAAATACCGTACAACATTTTATTCACATTGTAAACATTTGTTAGATTTAATGTGAAATTTCGTTCTACACCTTCAATTAGTGTTCACATTTTTTTCTCCCATAAGTGGACACAGTGTTCTCATCAAGGAGAACAATTGAAACACCCTTGATGTATACTTTTTGACGTGAGTGAATACAGTTCTGATTTAGAAATACAAACAGCAAAAACTGCTTTACATTGTTACACAACAAATCAAGAAATAAATATGAGCATGAGTATTTAATTTTTAAAGAATGGAGTGAAAAAAACTTTCATTCCATATATGAAAAATTTTGATTATTTACTTTTCTGGCAAGTCAGAGAAGGAAAAACCAAGTAGTCTTTGATCCCACTACTCTGTTAGAGAGTACACTATCACTTAATGACAATCAAACCTAAACGTAAGTTTCCGGGGCTGAAGTTCGTGTCTTCTTGGCTGTCCGGGTGACGCCGCGTCGTTGGTTGAGAGGCCGACGTTCCGCTCATAAAGAACTTCCTCAGGACAGTGACACAGCGGTGTTGCGCATCCGGTATTATATACTGGACCGCCTAGAAAATATTGATATCAATACGTTTACTCAGTTATTAGCGTTTTTAAAGAGGAAAAGGGTAGGATACTAGACACAGAAGCCCAAAATATTTTCAAAAGAAGAGTGGCAAAGTACGCCATTACTTTACCGCCCTTGTGAGGTAATGCAGCACATTACCACACTAGAGAGGTAAAATACTCCATTATAAAACTGATTATAATGGCATAATATTTGACTTTACCTAATCAAAATGGATAAAAAATATTTTTGTTTTCATGGTAGAATACGAATAAGTATTATTCCATTGTGTTGCCTAGAAATGTAATTTTAGAAACAGTTAAGAGCTACCTAAAACTTGTGAATCGATATTTATTACCAACAAAATATCTTAACTTTTTAGTCCAGACCTGCACAGCATTTTGCACTTTCACTGACCTCAGGAGCTGCGTGCGGGCAACTCGAGTGCAAATGAGAAAATCGATGAAGGGTGGGGATGAGACCCGATCTAGGAGTGGGGACCACCAATCAGAATACGCAATTCGAAAGATAGCGCGTGAACTTAAAGAGCAATCGGCAAGAACGCGACGGTCATATACAGTTCAAGTAGTATTGTCGTTTGTATTATATTGCAAATGTTTGTTTTTGATATGTGACAGGGCGAAATATGAAACTACAACAAATTATACGTATTAGATTTCGACACCAAGTATTACAATTGCTTGTAGGGCTTATAATGTAATTCGCTTTGCTACGATGTAATCACAAATTTAGTGTTGTGCCAAACAAAATTTTGATACGGAATTGTTTTTGTTCGATGATGACAGCAATAAACTATTATTTATTAACTATGTTTAATTGAATAAGACGGTTCTCTCAAAGCAAAAACATATTGTTCTTAAAAAAATCATGATTATTTTCTGTTCTAATTTCTGACAAGAGTGTAGAGTCGTTTACGAGCTCGTATAAAAATATAAAGCCCTTTGCATTCTATTTAACTAATGCCCATGATGTTCTTATGGTTGTCCGTAACATATCGTGACAGAGGTTTGCTCGTTGATCTCTTTTATTCAGTTTCACAATGGGAAAAAATGGTCACAAATGTGCTATTAAACATTACCCTTCTTGGAATTGCCACATATTTTATTTTTATGTCATTAATCTTGATGTGAGAGATTGCTCTGATGATTTTGTTCATTTTTCTATGATTTGGAGACTATAACATTCCTGGTGAACAATCAATTATTAAATTGCAATTTTGTGTTAGATAGAATTAAATAATATTTTGTTCTTATATATAAGCATATATTTTAAAGCTATTGCTTTAAAATAACGCTTAAGAGTCACAATGAGCATGTTATTTTCTTTAAAAAAATTAGAAAATGAAAATACATACAGTGGTGGATACAAAGATGGATATACAGTAGTGCACAGAACGTAAACAGTGAATTATGATCCTGGTAACTTGAAATACTAGACATAATCCATTTAAACAAATGGGCATTTAATTTTGAAGAATCGGTCATTATTAGACGCCCAGGCATTCAATCTACGCGCCGCGTCGTGCTACGTCAGATTTCTCCCCTCCCCGCAAAGCTTCCTACTCCCCACTTCTTGCACTTTCGGCGCTTCCACGGGCAGACGATCGGCTGGCAAGTACAGAATGCCCGCGGGAGCAGGCGTTGTGCAGGTCTGTTTTAGTCGGAGAAGCACTATTTCTAATTAAAGCGATGTCAAAACAAAATCGTTTAATAAATGATTCTTCAAATAAATGAATAGAGAGTGTTTTGATACCAGATTTTATGCAGAACATACACATTCCAACTTTCTTGTCACTTATATTTAAGAACTGTAGAGAATACAATGCTCCACCAACACCATCGCCATCACTCAACACCATCGCGGATTCGATGGTGTGACGGTTAGCGTGCCGGACTGTCATACCCAAGTTCGCGGGTTCAAACCTGATCGAAGCCGTGGATTTTTAAGGGCGAAAAAATCCTTCGTACGCCTTCCGCGGAGGGGAAGTAAAGCCGGCTGGCCCATGTAGTAGATTTACATGCATGTAAAATATCCTCAAGCCTAAATGACGCCTCTGAGCTAAATTCAAATCGCCTGTTTCGTCGCCCGAGATAATACCTTCTTTCTCCGCTAGGTGAAAGGAGCGTAGCGAAATTTGCGTGGTCAGACGGCCTGATGGCCCGAGTCTCGCCACGTAAAATAAGGCATTAACTATAACTATAACTAACTATAACTGCTCATAACTATTCTACTTTAGCTACGTTTTGTTTCACATTCTTGAAACTGAATATAGAACGGGGAGCGTATAAAACAGAGGCGTTTATATTTCTCGTAAACGTGAAGGAGAATGAGGATAAAAGATTCGCGATTGCCGTAAAAAGACAATGATGTCTATTAATTCACATTTGTTCCTCTGTTCTTTCGCAAAAACGTTATATTTTCATCGCGAAGGATACTGATATTAAATTTCTGATTGATGTGTTGAATCTATTTTTATTTCTATTTAACTAATTCGGAACATCAGCCTTCTCTGCTGCCATTAATTGATATTTGATTTAATTAACATAAAGTATACCCAAATCAAAGTACTATTTAAAAAACCAATACTTCAAAATTTTTATTTCGTTTGCCTTCCGAGATAAGTCCCGCTTTAGCAGATTTCTCAAAACTATTAAACTCTAACTTTAGCAACAATCTAAATAATCATTGCAATATTTGACACGTTGCATTACGTACGGTTTAAGATAGAAGTCACATATTTCTAATAATTCACTATTCAAGATGCGGGAAGGATAAGAAAATACATGATTTATAAAAAAAATCAATTTACACATCAGAGTAATTCACGCTACGAGGAGCTGTTTTTTATTGTGTTTACTTTGTACTTTTCAGGGAAAACAATCATTATTAGTATTAACAGTTGTACATCAATACCATTACGACCATCTTCAACATTCTTGATTGTTAAACAGCAAAATGAAATATATTAAAATAGAGAAAGTAAATTAATTTCAGGAAAAATTAGGTTTTAACATGATGTCATCAGCTGTTGTTTTTTCAAACTATTTTTACACGCAAGCCCGTGTCTTGTCTTCCTTAAATCATTATATCGTTTTAATACGTACGAATTACTAATGGGGCCTGCTTGCATAACTCTAGTTCTTCCTCATTTCCACATACCATTTCCAGAGCTGCGTCTATTCCTGCTCCATCTCGCCAATTACCGCTCCTTCGTCTCGCGAGCCAAAATTCCGAATACTTCCCGCCGTCAACACGCGCGAAATTCCCGAGCAGGACCGCTCCGAAGAAACGTGCTCTCCATACACCGCTCGACTCCTTTCATACGGGGGATGTAACCGGTTATAAAGGAGCCGCCCCGCGCTTCTCGGAAACTGGAGCGACGGGGAGATCCGTGAAGTCGCTCGCCGTGGAAGGGGGAGGGGGAGGAGAAGGGAGAGGGGAAGGGGGGGAGTTGTGTGCGCGAGCACTCGTCGTGTGCGTGGATTCGCCACCGCTCCCCGAGCGCGTGCTGAGTCGACAACTTGAGCGCTCAGCGCGGGCCACCTCCGGCACACAGTGGGCGGAAATCACGCCGAAAGAGCGCGTACTGCGGTGCTGTCAAGGGCGATGCCACGAGCGGGAATCCGTGGCAGGAGTGCCACGACGAAATCGCCCCTCTACGCAGTTCATCACCCCGCCGCAAGAGACACTGCCATCACTATTGGAAAAGGGCGGGGGTTACTACTAATAGTTTCCTTTCCCGACGCTAGTTGCGCAGTGAAGCTCGTGGCATGGTACGGTGCCACGAGGCGTGCCTCTGCCATCAGTAGAAGACCTTGACATCACTGCCATACTGTCTGCGGCAGCCGCCGTTCCCTGTCCACAATCGTTGACCTAAGAATCGAGCACGAACTCTACAGGAAGGAAAGTCAACTCCAGTGGTGGGAGTATGAACCAAAACCGTCGGCAGCTACTTGAAAAAAAAAAGGATGTGGACCACTCTTGTTTCAGCGGCATCAGGAGGCGAATTAAAGAACCATGAAGGAACCTTTCAAAGCAACCAATGGCTATGGCTCTATAAACACTCTTTATAGCGCCTTACCAATGGCAACAAAGCAAAGCGTTTCCGAAGTAAGTTCCTTCTCTCACCGCGAGATGTCGCTGAAGCAAGAGGGGTCTAGTCTTCCTTTTGTTTTTCAAGTAGCTGCCGACGTTTTTCCGTTCATATCCCACCCTGATCCCGACACCGGAGCTGAGTCTCCTTCCTGTGTACTTCGTGGAATCGAGTCTCGAGAATGACGGATTTTCGGTGCTGAACATAAATTTGGGTCGAATTCAAACACTGTCTGAAGGAGAATTCGACCGTTTGTTTGTTCTGATCGGTAGTTTTCTGTGATTTTCTATCAGTTGCGGCCCTAAGCCGGAGCAGTATCCTATCAAACGAGCGATCGCGCGCGATCTTTCCTTCCTTCGTCTTGTGATAACATCCCCCTTCACACACACACACTTATATCTACTACACTACAATACATGTTGGGAGTCTAGTTGAGATCTTACAGCTTGTTCCAGCTATGGCGGCGCCCCCACAGAGACAAAAGGCGCGACATGTGGGTCGGCCCGCTTTTCCCCTTTCAAGCAAAGACGTCAGGCCACCACTTCCAGAAACCACAACTTCCCGGGGTCTATCACGCTCTGCACTTACGGGATCGGAAGGACCTAGCTTTGGACCCCCAGACGTTGGCAGATTTTCAGCCGTAGCCATAAAACTGGACCGAATTCATCCGCTGTCTAGAGGAGAATTCTAGCGGCCAGCTGCTCTGATCGGTAGCATTCTGTGGTATCTCCTATCAATACTGTGAGAATGCCGGAGAAGTACCCAATTGCGCGCGATCTTTCCTTCCTCTTTCCTCTCGTCTCCCCTCCCTTTACCCTCTCACACACGCAGTTACAATTGCATGCACTACACCACCACACACACACACACCTGGATAAAACAGTCGAGAGCTTAGGGCTTGACCCGACAGGGGCGGTGCTCGCAAAGGGTCTTCGACGTGTAGGTTTCCCCGTCCAAGTTCCAGCGACGAATGAACACCGCCACCTGCCGGAATCCAGCATGCACGGCTCTTAAGGGACTAATACCTTTCATGGCTGACAATCCCGGAATCAATTCTTACTCATTTATTGGAAAAGTGCACATTCACTGCATATTTTGTGACTTTCTAACGAGTATTTGCTCCATTTTCTAAAACATAAATAAAAAAATCCTGGTAATTTATTCTTTACCTATGACTGACATTGGTGTGTTTTTGTTAATGTATTATATCCCATCTATTAGAACAACAGATGTTTTATTCAGCACTTGAGAAACGCGTTGCCCTGCTGGCCAGGTTGGGTTCAGAAAATTGTAATCAAGTTGAAAGTTGAAGTTTCACAACCTTCGTTCGTCGCTTTCTTTACACATACACACACACAAACTCTAGAGCTTAGAGTTTTTCCCGGCTGCACAAAATACGCATATATAGAGAATATAGAGAGAGAAAATACATCGTAGAATATTAGAGTTATTGATAAGTGAAATTAGGACAGGTATTAATGCACACTTACAGCGCGAAAAATATTAAAAATCACTCTCCTCTACTGTCATATAACAAGAAGCCCACGAGTCTTTTTGGAGATATATCGCAAACAAGGCAATTAAAATGAACATCAATCACAATATCACTTTAATTATGCAATCAGACTCATAAAAACGCTTTTCGATCTACCCTGGGATATAGAAGATATATGCATGAGTTGATGAAATGATGAAATATTATGAAGCAATAGTTGGATGAAATAAACCGGTTAAACACTAGAACAATCTGACTGAGACTTTCTTTGTCCTACATGAGTCTATGAGAAATTGAACTACGATTTCAGAGGAGGAATGCGACTAATTTGACCGCTACAATAAGGGTAATATTTTCTTCAATTATTCGAAGATTTATTAATATATTTTATTGTTTTGCTATCGTGATTCTTTTCTAATATTTCCTTTGGTGCTCATTTAATCAATACATTACCAAACGTACCACTATTTTTCAAACTACACTTTTTGTTTTAAGAAGAATCATTGTTTACCGGATTTCTAAGTACTCGACATTGCAAATCATGTATGACCTCATTCTTCATGTTGAGAAGAATGCACACTTCTAGGTAACACATTATAATAATCAATTTTTGTCTGCCATTCGTTTCAATTGAAGTCCTCGAGGCAATAACGTCCTATGCCACAATACGTAAGATTTGAGGAAACGGAGAGTAAAGGTTTAAACATTACATTCTACACTTTGGGATAAAGGACTTTAATTTATGAATTAAAGGAATGGATGGGAATCTTTAAAATAAAATCCCGTCATCTATGTGAAAATACACTAATATCTCAATTTCATCAGCAACATGGCATAGCATGTTATTGCTCAAAGGTCTTCAATTGATCGATTCAGTTAAATTCAAAATATCGTCAAATCAAACAGCACCGACTTGCGTCACTATTTCTACACAACAATTTGACTATTGACTAAACATACCTCTTTATGTTACACAGGCTTTCAAATTTAAACTTCATTAAAACATGTTTGAAATTTTATACCAAATTTATAGTTTTCTGGGGTGCTGTGTTCATATCTGATCTCAGTTTTATCCCATCACGCACCAGTTTTTCGCAATGCACTATGAAGTTTATTAGATAACTGACATTACATTATCCATTTAGTTAGTTAATGCCTTATTTCACGTGGCGAGACTTGGTCCATCAGGCCGCTTTCCTGTCTGACCGAGCAAATTTTGCTACGCTGCTTTCTCCATCTAGCGGAGAAAGAAGGTATTGCTTTACGGCGATATAGGCAATTTGAATTTAGCTCAGAAGTTTCTCTTAGGCTTCAGGATATTTTACATGCAGTACATCTACAGGATGGGTCAGCCGGCTTTACTTTCCCTCCGGAGGAAGGCGTACGAAGGATTTTTTCGCCTTTAAAAATCCACGGCTTCAATCGGGTTTGAATCCGCAATCTTGGGTACAATAATCCGATACGCTGACCGTTATACCATCGAATCCGCTAATCCGCCATTTCGGACCAGTGTGCAGTGTTTCCTTTCCCCCCGCCCCCGTGCACCGTCCCCGTCGTGGGGGTTCTTCGACGAACCGGAAGCCCCCCTCCCCCTTCCCTCGCCCGCCCCTCGCGCGCGCCGCGCGTCTTTTCACGGGCTCGTCGCCGGCGACTCCGTTCGCGCGCCTCACTTGGGGCAATTTGCTTCCGCGCTCTATTCCTTCCTAATTTAACGCACGACGCTCGAATGCCCGATGAAGCTCTTCTAACCCGTTTAAACCCGTCGCGTGCGCGCGAGTGGGAGTGGGCGGAGTGGGAGAGGGCGTGGGCGGTGGGAGGCGAAGCGTGCCCCTTGCAATGTCTCCGCGTTCCGTCCTTTAACCTTTACGTTCCCTGAATTGATTGATTGATGTTTCCGGGCACTTCAACTGTTATGGTCTTTATGCTCGTTTAGTAACGTGGGTGTTATCCCGGATTGCGATGTTCCTTTCTATTTACTATTTAAAAGTAAAATAAAAATGTGACAAAAATAAAAATGTAGCCTTCTGATACAAACCGACTCAGTTTCGAATGCTATGTGACAAATGAAAACGTTCAGGCAGGTCATGCACGCTAGATTTGGTGATGCGAATGTGCTATGCTTGCAACATCTCTCCTGTACCCCCCACGCGTGGATAAAATATAACTGCATGACAGCTGGCAAAATAGGATTAATCAGACTTGAAAATCACAAATGCATAACTTACACATAATTTCTTATTTGTAGTTCATAACACCACAGAAAAAATCTGAAACAACAGAAGTGAATTCTTAAATCAATCAAAACACTTTCTCAAGATCTGAATCATATTTCATCAAAAATCTTGATTTGCTCTGCACGCAGGTAACAAGGTGTCACTTATAAGATTTTAATATGCGTCTTTGAAACTGATCCTAAGATAATTTTTTTAACTTCAGAGTTGTAGATTGCATATATAGTATTATCAAAATATTCAAAACCACAAGTAATTGGTTACAATTAACAGAAACTCTCTTCCTATATTATCAACGAAAAATTTTCGTCTAACCTCTAGCTAGATTTTAAATCTCACTGAATGTCGTCTAACGCACAGAAACTACAGGCTTATGATCTTTAAGGACAGTCTTCACTACCACACACACACACAAACAATTGGATAGCGAACAAATTTTATGATTGAGCGTAACCGCACACCTCTACTGAAATTTGTTTTGTATTACTTTCATGTTTGATGATTTTGTTTGGTTATTTGTATGAACAATTTTGTAAAAGTGCATTTGAGAATACTATTATCTTGTTGACTATATTAAAATAACATCAAATCAAACAGCACCGAATTGCGTCACTCTTTCTAAAAAAAAAACACTTTGACCATTGACGACACATACTTATTTCAATCAACTTAGAAAATTGAAACCAATAGATTTAATATAGTAATATGCTAACTGTAATCGTCTCCTATATTATTTCAGTAGTATACCTCCCTTTTGCGGGTCTCACAAGCAACCAATCAATATAAATGAGGTCTCTAAAGAAAGAGAATTCCAAGGAGACGTGACGAATTGCACTTTGACTTTAAAAATATGGATGGTTTCTTCAAAAAAACGCATCGAAATATTCATGTAAAATGCAACCCGCATCACATGTCAACCTATATCGGCAAATAACTCGTAAACAAAGCGTTTTAGAGACTTAAAAAGTAAAAGTGTGAGGCCACAGGCCTCAAAGAAACGTTTTTCACATTATAATCTACAAGATGAGATATTTTCCGATCCATTCAATTAACTTTTCGGTTCCACGCTTCAATACTATCAAGGCCACCTCGATATTTCAGCCCTTTCCGCTGGTAGCAATTTTTGTGGCGACACGCTTAGAAGGCTTAGATTTGACTATCTTTATTAACGCTTTCTATTAACACCGTAGTTTGTGCAGTCTGACGAGGTTAATTTGCATAATCATTAATTCAAGATCTAACATGCGAGAGTTCTCGCACGGGTACGCTAGTATAGTAATATTCTACTCAATAAAACAGAAGTATTCTGGTATTAAAGGAACACAACAGCAGGAGATCTTTGGTTGTTTCACGACCTGTCACACCGAATGGACAATCCCTCTTTGCCGCAACAGTCAATCCCATTCTCATTTTCTTCGAACAATAAATATTTCACCGATGTCCAAAATAACATATTGGCATCGCAAAGCGCGCAGTGCCTGGGAGGACAAATGGGCTTTCCGAATGTCCCGGGCGCCGCCTCGCAGCGCGCTTTGTAGCGAGCGGTTCGCCTTCACGAGAACCTAATTCGGCGACGAGTCGATCTGCGGCGGGCAGGCGGGGTGGGGGTGGGGGCGGGGGGAAGGAGGGGGAGGGGCGTGTTTTGCTCCGCGCGCCGTAAACGCGGGGGCTCTCTCCGAGGGTGAGGCTCTCAAACCAGGCCCTCTTAACTCTCTACCAAAACCGGAGACAAAGTTTGAGGGTTGCTACTGTAGGAGGCGCTAGTGGCGCCGGGTACAGCTGCAGGTCAGACTCGCCAACTTCCGCACATAAAAATTGGCTGATTTGTGCTAAATGATCGATTATTCATAATATATATACATTAGAAACCGCTGAAGAAACAGCGAACATTGACGTTATTTTTTGTAACATGACGCGCCTGCTTGCGTCTCACGTATCTACGCTGCAGCCAAACTCGTTTCAAGTATCGTTTGCAGCAGTTTGTATTTTAGTTCCTGTAAGAAGGTGATGCAGGAGAGCGTGTCACTGCAATGCTCTCCGCCAGGGCCTCGCAACTCTCCGTCAAAACCGGAGACAAAGTTTGAGGGTGCTACTATAGGAGGCGCTAGTGGCGCCGGGTACAGCTGCAGGTCAGGCTCGCCAACATCCGCACATAAAAATTGGCTGATTTGTGAGAAATGCGAAAAATATCTCCTAAATGATCGATTATTCATAATATACACACATTAGAAACCGCTGAAGAAAGCGCTAACATCAACGCTATCTTTTGTAACACTACGCGTCTGCTTGCGTGTCGCGAACTAACATAGCAGCCACGTATCGTTGGCAGCAGTTCTTGTTGTAGATCCTGTAAGAAGGTGATAGTGGAGAGCACGCCATTGAAATGGTCTCCACCGCGTTGCATGGCAGTTGAAAGGTCTTGCCTCCGAAGGCGTCGTACGACCTCGCCGAGACGAGTGCGGTTGCGCGAGGCGGCAGCGGCCGCAACAACGTGCAACCGCTCGCTCGTCCGCTTGCGTGCTCCACGTCCTCCCAAATCCACAGAAAAATGCAATTAAATACCTTGGACTGCGAAACCCAACTGGAAAAAAGTAAAGTTAAACAAGCAAAATAAAACTACAACTAAAACTTATCATCAATAGAAATTCCGCACCACCATATAGTACAGCCGTAATAATAAGCCATTCGTTACACCCCTCCTTTTATATGCATTTACCGTCTGGATCAATGCCACAAAAGTCAATATCCACAAAAAGAAAATTCAAAATCAGTACCTAAGAATAATCACTAACGCCCTTCGGTTTGTCATCAACAACCAACATCATAAAGAATTATCCATCGCAGCCAACCCCATTAATTACCTCCCCTCTAACTTCTATTTCACCAAACCACAAATCTCCACTCTAATTGCACTGAACCTCGGCCGAAATCCTACATAACCAACCCGAATTCAAAATAAATACCAGTTCCACATATTCCTGAAAAAATTCTTTGAAATTGACTGTTAAAAGAGGTACCAAGATGGCTTCCTCAGCCATGAATAAAATTAAGTTTAGTACGTAAGTTAGTTGTAAGCATCCAAAACGTATGTGTAGTGTAAGTTTTACTGATCTGTGTAATAATCAACAAGAACATAAATAAATAAAAAGTCCTCTCACTCACTTCCCGTTTCCTTTCTCATTCTTCTACTATCCCTCTCCCTTCTACCCCCCCCCATTTTCTCTTCTTTTACACTGGAATAGGTGGCTCAGGGCATCAACTGACGGCACTGCAGTCCCTCTGATCAGGAGGTCCTGGTTCGAGTCTCGATGACTGCAAGATTTTCGATACTAGTTAGATAGCCAAGCTGAGTTCAGTTGCTGTTAGGAGGAGAATTTCAGCGCTGGGCTGCTTTGAACATTAGTTTTCCGTTGATTCTCCGATCAATACCAGGCGAATGCCGGAGAAGTACCTAACAGGTGTCCGGCTGGTGATAGATACCTGGTTGGGAAAAACCTGCTAGCCGAGACGAAGTTCGGCGCCGGACCTCACCATCCAACGCGGAAAGATAGGCCGCAACCTCGCGAGGAAAACTAGTGGTGCCAAAACAGCACTTACTTTCCCGTATTAGAGGAAACAGCTAAGTAGTACTGTAATATTGCACTTTATGCGCTACTAACATCTTCGCTTGGAACTCACTATTTCCATTGCAGTGTTGTCAGAACTATGTGAATTCTACAACTTCACAAAAATAGAATGCAAAAGTTTGGAAAAAGAAGCCTGACAGCCTGGAAATATAGAAATGCCTTCCATTGGGCCATGATTAGGGAAGAGTATTATAAAACCATGCAACAAATTCTCTACTCACTACAAATGGTACATCATTTGGTGCAAAACTAAATATTTGCCTGCAAAATTAGACAATTATAACTCCTTTTCATACAGCTCCATTAGGTCACAACAATGACACTAATTCACAGATATTCGCGAGCGCAAAGTGAATTCCATTGTTGCAGACCCTGCATTGTCGCTATTCTGAGAGCTATTAATTCTTTTTACTTATTTCAAATATTTCAAAATAAACAATTTCTAAAATATTAATGTGTAAGTCTATAACAAAGTTCGAATGTAAGAAACGAAGAAAGAAATAATATACAAAATTGCACATTCTAATTTACGACGCATCCAGCTGTCCGAAGCGCAGTAAATTTACAGCGGCCTATTACGTTTGTCACAAAATTAAAGAGAAACTACTCGTATTTTGAAAAAATTAAGCATGACCGTATTTATTTTATTTATTTATTTGCCAATATTCGGAATTGCCACATACTCTTTCATGCCAGCTACCATCTATCATCGCCAAAAAATCATTTTTTTGTCATTTTCTTAATTTTTCGGTTTCCTATTGGTAGAACACAAACATTAATTTTAGAATATTAAAGAACACAAAAACCTAGCCGTAAATGGCAATTTTCTTTTAAAAATTATGTGCCGTTTAAGAGAAAATGGCGTTTTAGCACTACTAAAAATGCAAAATTTGAAGCTCATTTTCACAGAAAATTTTTGAGTTTTCAAAATACTTTATTTGAAGTTATTTGAAGCACTTACACTCACAAATATAATCATCTTTACAAATTGCGGATAATGTGCATATTAAAGATGTGAGAGATCTTTCAAAAAATTTACATTTATATAATTTTTGAAAAAAACAGAAAAAAACTCAAAATAAACTTCACGCTATACTAATGAGTGTAATTAGCACTATCCGTTACAAAAGTTTCAAGAAAAAAATTGCAGCCATATACGAGAAAATGACGTTTGAGCATTTCCGAAAATGCCGAAATTTGAGCTACTCTTCACAGAAAACGGTAGTGTTTTCGAGAAACTTTACTTCACATTATTTAAATCATATATACTTGTAAATATAATAATGTAAAAAAATCGCCGATAATGTAAATATTAATGACGTGAGAGACAAGTAAAAAAATTTACATTTTGGTAATTTTTGAAAAAACCAACCGATAGACCAAAATGGCTTTTATGTCATTGATAGAGTACATTTACCACTATCCCTACCAAAAGTGTAAAGAAAAAATTTGGAGCCGTTTTTGAGAAAATTTTGTTTTTGTAATTTTTTAAACTTGCACATATTGCACGCAATATTGCACGAAAACTACCAAAATTGTGAAAAACATTTACATGACCTTTATTAAAGAACATAATACGCAGAACAAATGTTATTTGAAGAAAAAATCTCTATCTTCAATTTTGTAGTTGGAGAAAGACGCCGAAAAATATTCAAACTTTCACAATTTTCGAAAATTCAGAGCTGTCCGTGAAAATCGGACCTATGCCATGTTAAAAAGTGTATTTTTCTCTATTCATTCAAGAATTTAAAGAAAAAATTTGGAGCCGTTTTTGAGAAAAAGTTGAAAATCCCCGGGGGGCTTCATATAAAGTACCCCCAAATTTTAAAGAATCTTTTATCAAAATCACAAAGCATCGACTAGAATCAGATCGACTGGGGAATATCAATTTTGAAGAAAATCGACCGAACGGTTTAGGCGCTAGCGTTGACCACAGACGAACAGACGGACAGACGGACAGACGGACAGACGGACAGACGGACAGACGGACAGACGGACAGACGGACAGACGGACAGACGGACGGACGGACGGACAGACGGACAGACGGACGGAATGCCTTCAATCGATTTTTAAGTATAAAGAAGCAACAAATCATGGATTTTGACAACACCACGAGTTAGGGGATTTTTTTTCTTAATTTAGCAACTGGTTTTATCCACTTATTTGTTTTCACGGCCCGGCAATTAATTTTTTTCCGCCGAAAATTGGCCTTTTTTTCGCGCAGCAATACATAACTTTCCCTATACTACGTATATCACTCCGTGTATACGTACGTATACGGGAAAGTAAAAACATGCACTACAATAACATTAGCAGCAGCCGCACCGGAATCACTAATGAATCAATGCCCGTGTACTTGCCGCTTCTAGCCCTCTCAACAGCCGCTCTCATCCCGCTTATATCATGCTCTCACCTCGCTTACTTCCCGATCTCACCTGTCTTCCCATCCCGCGAAGCGACGTAGGTCGGCGAAGGAACTCACCGACCAGCGGGGAAGATCACCGCTACCTCCTGCGATTTTTAAAAGCATGCCCGACATTTAAGAGACTAATTACGTGGAAAGTTGAGGCACCTAGAATCACTAATCAATCAGGAAGATCCCCTACATTCGTTTCACTTTTACCCAACCTCCTCCTAGCTCACTCTCCTTTTTTAACACCAGTTTAACCCCCCCCTTTTAACCCCAGTTGCTTCATGCGGTTTCTTCGCCTGCCTCTTGGATTTTTCCCGATCACCTCTTGCTCTCTGCTTTCTTGACGCACTCCCTCTTTCTCCTTCTCTGGCTACACTACGTGTTAGGGGATTTTTTTCTTAATTTGGCAATTGGTTTATATACTTTCTTTGTTATCAGGGCCCGGCAATGAATTTTTTCTGCCAAAAATCCGCCGTTTTTTCGCGCAGGATTACATAACTTTCCCTATACTACGTATAAGGGAAAGTATTAACATCAAATGCAATTTTAATGCACACAATCGAATGAAACATTTATTAGACCGATTTGAAATGATTGTCAATACTTGGTTTGTAAACTTGTCTGTGATTGTTCAAGAACATGTATCATAATGAAATCTGTATCGTAATGGATATCATTATGCAACTGGTTGCAGACATCATTTGACAGCATTATAAAATGGGAATTATTTTGTTATAGTCAGCCCACTCATTTTATACAACCGCAGTTGTGCGCATAATTGATTCATCTTGTAAGATGCTTCACATCCTTAACGTAAACATCATTTACATGAACAATATAATATCGTTTATGAACGTGACAAAGTCAACTAAATCAACAAAGACTGAAAGCGTAGTATTAAGTTAGCACCTTCTTGATTATGAATTTATGTTAATACCTAAAAAGTTAAAACTTGTACTGTTTAATTTACAACGTTACATGAATCGATTTATATTTGTGAATACAAATTGTGCATTGAATCAGTAATGTCTAAGTAACTTTACTTTTAACTATGTATATTTTTTGTTAAAATTTTCGCGGAGAATCAAATTTTTTAAAAATGTAGTATTGTTCCTGCGATGATTCTATGCTAAATAGTGGGAACCTGTAATATTATTCTATCGGTGGATCACCCATATCGATTGATGATATTTTGTTGTAATATTACAAATAAATGTCGTGACAAAAAGATGCAGATGGCATTTAGATTTAAAGTCACGAAATTAAATGCAAAATGCGCCACGATATAAATATAGAAGTCATTTTGCTGTTTATTGGTAGAATGGTGGAGTACATCGTTCGTCAACCAAAACACTGATATAACTCTAAATGATAATTTTTGAGTTGTGGACGTTGTTTATAGTATTTCATAGAAATGGTTATCAACAATGATATAAAGGTTTTCGTTTGCTTACTCTGTGGTCCTTTCATTATTAAGCGCATGATGCGTTTCAAATGCGCGGGAAAATTCTAATATGTTGATCTAAAAATTTTACTATTTTGAGTTTCACTCCTGTTGTAGTCCAAGAATGTACATGCTGAGTGCTCGTGATGCAGGTGAATTTAACGTACGAACATACAACACAGCCCGAAGTACGTATTTTAGCTAGTGCTACATGTAAAAGAGATTATAAAGATTCTAGTTAACAGGTCATGTACGTTATTGTTGTGTAGTGGATATTGTGATAGAGACGATAATGTTCTTTGTAGTGACAGTACAGCATGCTGTGGAGGACAAACTCTAGTAAGGTCCTTTGAATGATAATTCAAATGAAGAGTAATTGTAGCTGATTTGGTGTGGCGTGGCGGGCAGTTCTGACGATATTATTGGCTGTCCGGGATGAGCCGCGTCTCAGTCGATGAGGCTGACATTTCGACCTTCTTGTTGTGGCCTTCTTGCGGCGTCGATGGTGTAACGGTTAGCGCATCGGACTGTTTTACCCAAGTTTGCGGGTTCAAACACGATCGAAGCCATGGATTTTTAAGGGCGGAAAAATCCTTGGCACGCCTTCTTTGGGATGGGAAGTAAAGCCGGCTGTCCCATGTAAACGTAAGCTTCCACGGCTCGAGTCCATGACTTCTTGGCTGTCCGGGAGACGCCGCGTCGTTGGCAAAATAGCATATAACACCGGACGCGTACCACCGCAGCGTCACTACCCTGAGGAAGCCTGCGACATGACTGGTGAAACGTCCTCTCAGCCAACGACACGGCGTCTCCCGGACAGCCAAGAAGTCCCTTGTTAGATTTACTGCATGTAAAAGATGCCTCGAGCTTAAGTGAAACCTCTGAGCTAAATTCAAATCGCCTGTTTTTCACTCTAGAAATACCTTCTTTCTCCGTTAGTTGGTGAAAGGAGCGTAGCGAAATTATCGTGGTTACATGGAAGATCAGGCCTCATGGCCTGAGTCTCGCCACGTAAAATAAGAATAATTCCATTGTTCTTCAGAGCTATACTCCTAGACTCCGGGCGCGGAAGCCTACGACTCCAGTGCCGACGGTCTCGTGAGTGCAGGAAGCCAGCGAAGCGGATGCAGCCGCCTTGCTGGCATCTGCGCCAGCCGAGAGGAGAAGGCAGGAAGATGGCGCGGGCAGACGCTCGTAAAGCGAGTGCCCACTTGACAGAGAGTGCTATCGACGTCGCTCCCCGGCCCCGCCCCCTGCACACCTCGGATGCATCTCATGCGGCAGCCCTCCCCCCCTCTCCACCTCCCTCACCAGCCCTGCCTCTTGCTTCGCAGGAGCTCCTGCACACATCGGGAGCCGTTGCGGCGCACGAGGAAGCACTTTCGACGGAGAAGCTCACAGAATAGGAGCACGAGAGAGACTTCACAACCTGCAACTGCCTTTGTGACGCGTTCAGATGTCACACATGCTTCATTTGTGTTGTTGAATTTCAGTTGAAATCATGTGAAGGGCCAAATCTGACTCCGAGTCTCGGTGGCGAATTTGAGGCTGTAGATGCATAGCTATCTGTAGTTCAAATTCCGTCGCTTTTTAGAGGAGCATTCTAGCGGCCGTCTCCCCTGATTGGTAGTTTTATGCGCTTTCTCCGATCAACACCAGGCGGATGCTGGAGCAGTACACTAACAAAGAGCTCAAGGAGTGCACGAAATCTTTCCTTCTTCTTGCTTGTCCTTTATTCAGCCCTTACACACATTTACACTTGCATGCCTTACATCACCACACGTGTCGGGAGCTTACAGCTTGTCCCGGCTGGTGCGTTGACCGCTGCTGGGAGAACCTGATTGGGGAAAACCACGCAAGCCGACGTGTGGGTTGGCGTTGTACCTCACCATCCAGTGGGAGGAAGATCACCGCCATCTCCCGTGATAAAAACAAACACTACACTTACGGGACTAGTGACCTTAGCAGGAAACGCACCAATCATTCAGTCAAACAAAGATCTCGCCTGTTAAACCCGCTAATGGCTGTATTGCCATTGTGCGTCACTCAAAAGTAATCCAATGCAATAACAAATAAGTGGTTAACTTTAATACCCCGTGATGAAACTTAATAATCAAACACTATTCATGCGCATTTTAACTTTCAGTAACAGTCATTTTACGTCACGTGGTTTGGAGTAATGTCGTTTGTCGCAAAGAGCAGCACAGTTCCTCTATGGGTTGTACACTGCTGCTCGATGCATAGTAGCTGCACGCATTTTGTGGTTCTCGTGACACCTGATAACAGATTTTTGAGCACGATTCAAGGATGTTATCTGATTTGATGACATTAGTCCAAAGTGTGATTCAGTCAACAGGAAAGTCTCTTCGCACCGAGCCGAATCAGGGGCTCCTATTGAAAATTGCATTTATGTTGATAGCAACAATATCTCTGGGAAAAAAGTCAGACACAACATTTCCAGCGTCTGTTTTGATTGTGGTGAGTGCACAATTTATGTTTTCAAGCTGCAGCTCGTGCTACTAACGTAATTTTTGTTGCTAGCACTCTCAACAGCCACTGGTGTCACTACGGGGAGACTTTCCTGGTGAGCTATAAAATATCTTTATTTACCCCCATATTCTCAATATCACTCTAAATGCTATAAACTGACATTTAACACTTAAATAAACTGTAGCTGTTGTTGAGCTCTCACTTGGAAAACAATGTTCCAGTCATGCACCGTATGGAATAAATGCTCTTAAAAAACGTGATGAACTATTAAGGAATGCCAATGTTCAAACAACATCCTGGAGTTTATCGGATATCATAACGAAACCTTAAGCTTTACTCGTCAAAACATTTTATAATACGAGATACGTACAGTATTACGATTTGATAATACTGTTGGTCATTTCTTTGCAAAAATGAAGGTGTGGTTCAACGAGATTTTTGATTTCTAAAGCTAAAACTATAAAAATGTATTTATATATATAACTATGTGAGAAAACTACACTTTCAAGTCAATTTAAAAATCCTTCTAAGTGCACTTGCTTTATTATAGTGCTGTCAAAATCCAGTAATACGCCTGAAGATGGAGCAAATTTCACTCCGAAAAGTCGTTTAAATAAGTTTTTATGTTTTTATGCAATTGTAAAATAACAACAATAATTAAAAATAATTTTGTATGTTGTCTATAGTGAAGAGTGAAGCTTTTTATAATAAATAACTATGTGAGACGACAAGAGTTTCAAATCAAATTTAAATAACTTTAAAAATTCAAAATCAATGCTAAGCAAAGACCATTATTAAAGTCCGATTTTTCTAACTGTGCCTCTCAAAGCCTGTCTTCACGATGCAATTAAGTCACGGTATTTCGCGTCTACCTAAGACGTGTCATTAGACATCCCATGAACCCGACCGAATTAATCAATGCTTGCGACCATGCGACATCTAGTGGCAGGACCGCGAAAGAGGCGAAATGTATGATATTCCATCGTGGCCATAGGGGTTTGAGAAGCAGAGTTAGAAAAATCGTACTACAGCGGCCACGTGTAGCCAGAACGTAAAATTTTCGCACAGGTCTTCGCAATCCCTGGGAACGTTGTTCGTCGGTCGGAGGCGGGGTCTTTGGAACTACTTCCCCTTCAAAGTAGCGCCGCAAAGCGTCTTTTACGACGCAATCAATGGCGCGGAAACGGCCGCGAGGACGCTGGCGACCTCCGCGCCCGAGCGCGGCGGGCTCCAAACGACCAACAGCCCGGGAGACGGTTTGCTTTGGGCGGCGGAGTTCCGATCCGGGGCTTGCAACTCGCCATCAAAAACGGAGACAAAGCTTGAGAGTGCTACTGTAGGAGGCGCTTGAGTCGCCAGGTACACCTGCAGGTTAGGCTCGCCAACATCCGAACATAAAAATTGGCTGACTTCCGAGAAATTCGAAAAGAGTCTTGTAAATGTTCAATTATTTATAACATATTCACATAAGGAACCGCTGAAGAAAGCGTGAACATCGACGCTATCTTTTGTAACACTACGAGCCTGCTTGCGTTTCGCGAACCTACGCAGCAGCCACGCACGTTTCAAGTATCGTTGGAAGAAGTTCGTATTGTAGTTCCTGTAAGAAGGTGATAGAGGAGAGCGCGCCACTGTAATAGTCCCCGCCACGTTATAAGGGAGTTAAAAGGCCATGGTTATGATGGCGGCAAAGATCGTGTGGCTGTGATCATTAATGCGATATTTAGGGGTAATAGTAGTATTAATTGATTGATAAATTCGATTATTTCCCGTCTCTGGGAGCGTCAACTGCTATTAAGATTTCCCGTATGTATCTATGATTCCCGTAAGTGTTTTGTTAGGGAGGTAGCAGTGTTCTTCCCCAGCTGGATGACACGTACCGGAGCTGATCTACACGTCAGCTAGCAGGGTTTTCCCCAAACAGCAATGTCTCACAGCAGGGACCGCCCCAGCCGGGACAAGCTCTAATCTCCCGACCGGTCTCCCGTCACTTATGGTAGTGTAGTGGATGTGAGTGTGTGTGGTTTGTAGGTAAAGGGTGATGATAGGATAAGGAAGGGAAAGGAAAGATTGCGCGCGGTTCCTGGCCCATTCGTTATTAGGAAAATGCTCCAACAGTAGCGTACGACGAAAATCTACTGATAAGATTAGCCTGCCGAAAACATTTTCCTCCAAACATCGACTGAATTTGACCTAGCTACACTAGGTGATAAAAAGTATCCGGATACGTGGCTGAAAATGACTTACCAGTTCGTGGCGGCCTCCATCGGCCATTCTGGAATTCAATAGGGTGTGGTCCCACCCTTCCCCTTGATGACAGCTTGCACTCTGGCAGGCATACTTTCAATCAGGTGCTGGAAAGGTTTATTGAGGAATGCCAGCCATTCTTCACGGAGTGCTGCACTGAGGAGGCATCGATGTACGTGAATGAGGCATGGCACGAAGTCGACGTTCGAAAACATCTCGAAGGTGTGCAAGTCAAGACTCTGTGCAGGCCGGTACAATTCAAAGATGTTATTGTCGTGTAACCACTTCGACGCAGGCCGTGCAATATGAACAAGTGCTCGATCGTGTTGAAAGATGCAATCGCCATCCCCGAATTACTCTTCGACAGTGGGAAGCAAGAAGGTGCCGTGATAGTGCCACGCAAATCAACAAGGGGTGCAAGCCCCCTCCGTGAAAAACACGACCACACCATAAGACCGACACCATGAGGATCCGTGTCCGGATTCTTTTGATAACATAGTGTAAGAGGGTATTTTAGTTACAGAAGTGCTCGATCCCAATGGTGAGATTGCTTTTAGTACATTCCTGAACACGTCATCTACATAGAGGAATACCAGAAATTGTTTTCAGAAATCGGTTTCTGAAGAGTTAACATACGTGCTATAAAAATTATGTGCTAAAAAATGTAATTTTGATTATATTTCTTTTTTAAAATACTTATTGTTTATTTCTCTTTACCTTAAGGCCGTGATAATGAAAGTAAGCAGTGTTTGCATTGTAATTTTTAGTTTGATTGCAATTGTGATGCAACCGCCCACGTCGGATGCCGATTCTTTGGAACGGAATCGGGGGGGAGGTCACACCACAGAACGGAAGCGCCGTTTAAAGGGGCGCCAAGCGCGCGCCCACTTACCTGCTATTTCACTGCCGGCGTTGAGCGTCTCAGGGGTGAGTGCCCTGGATCGAAGGATTGCATTGGTTTCTTTGTTTCAAAATAATGAAGACTTTACTCGGAAGTTAAGTTTTTCACCGGCCAAAATGGCGGGAACATTTATTAAAAAAACTGTTCTTGCAGACACGAAATTATTGTTTTTTTGGCTACCAAACAAATGATGATGATGATAACTTACAAGGTGTTGACGGCGTGATGGCTACGTCACTGCGACGGGATTGCTCACCGATCGATGGATTGATGTAGCTGGACCCTCAGGAGCGACGCTGGAGCGTGTGAACACAGGCCTCACAATTGTCCCCCGGGATGAATGCTCCGGCGGTGGATGTCGGGATGTCGGCGGCGGATGTCAGCGCAGCAATGACGTAGCGCTGGCGCGCGTCTCAGGCCGTCACACGTCACCTGGACCGCGTATGATGTTGTAAGCCAAAATCTGGCTGTGTGGAATAAATTCCGCGACTGGACGGAGGCCGGGCAGGTTTCGTGGTGGTCGGCACAATGCTTGCCTCTCAGCAACCGCTATTGTCGTCTTTCACCGTTGCTCTCACTAGTAATTTCCCTAAGAGCCGATATTCGGCCGCTCTCTAACTGTAACTTTACGTTGTGGATAATTTCAACCGTCCTCCGCTATCTCTGCCCGTTCTCTGCTCGACCACCCTCTCTCGTGTTTTTGACTCGTCTAAAATTCGTGCCTCTCGCTGTGTTTCTCCCCCCTTCTTTCTTTCGCACCATGCAAGGGTTATCACGTGCTTCCTGCCCAGCGTTTTCATAGGTCGGTTTGTTGAGTTCCAGAATTTTCTATGTCATTTGTAACCTGATTGGCTAAGATGATCGCTTCCTTTCGCGGCCATTGGATGTCTTTGTTTAGCACAGAGAAGTGCGCACGTGGTCCTTCTGCTCTGACGTGTGATAGGTTTATTGGACTTAGGGGATTATCTTGCTGCGTGCTAGCGCCAAGTCTATAACGCGGTTGTTCCGGGAGTCACTCATTTTGTTAGAGGCACAAACGGGGTGGATTTATTGTTCAGGGTGTGGAGAGGCCTACGCAGCTGTGCGGAACTGATCAGGCGAGGCGAGAGGCCGCCCGTCCTTCCGAGCTTCTGTTAATGTGGCGTGACACTGGGATGGCGACGTGCGATGGTCAAACGACACATCGCACAATTAAAATAAAATATGAAATCTACCAGAAAATAATACATTCTAA
This sequence comes from Acheta domesticus, assembly GCA_031308135.1. Lineage (NCBI taxonomy): Eukaryota > Metazoa > Arthropoda > Insecta > Orthoptera > Gryllidae > Acheta > Acheta domesticus. The sequence goes on from JAHLJT010002406.1 coordinate 56,636,480, forward strand.
ATTTTTAATTTTTGTCTAATTTTAGAAATGAAAAACTTTTACTTTTCTCTCTCAATCAATATTCATTAATTTTGATAATAAAAATTAGCCATGTAAACTAGAGAGAGCTCACTTAAAAAATGTTAGTGGGGATAGTAATGACAATTTAATAAATTATGTCATAAGAAATCGTGTTTTCCTCTGATATTTTACATTAACCGTGCATGTCGGAAATGTCGCTGGAGGCTGAGGTTCAGCAGGTTCCTGTAGTACAGGAGGGCGCCACGCCTTTGCGGTCTGGAATGCGCAGATGCTAAGAGAATGCTTAGGCCTTCGGCAGCGAGATGAGCAGAGGAGACGGGGTGGGGGCGGCGAAGGACGGAGGCAGAGCGAGAACCATTCCAGAACAATAGAATACCGCTATTCAATACAAATAATTGCATTGTTGGAGCGCTGTAAGACCGCAGTGGGCGGGAGGTCGAAAGCAGGACGAAACGCGAAGCAGCTGCGATTTAAAACTGCCCCGATGCGGCGAGCCAGATGTAAGGCTTTGCTGCGCGAGGAGGGTCCTGCAACGTGCAAACCGGCAGAGGGTGGGGTCGGGCGCTGCGGGGGGAGGAGGGAGAAGTCATTCCGAAGGGGGGAGAAGGGTGAGGCAGATTGTTTCACCGCCTTCATGACCTAGAATGCGCGCGATCCGCGGAGGTGGAAGCGGGGGCGGGGGCGGGGGCGAGGCGTGGGTCTGTGGGAGTCAGAGGGGCAGGGGCGGGGCGGGGGGAGTCAGAGGGGCAGAGGCGGGGCGGGGGCGGGGCGGGAGCTGAGTCAGTCGGGGATGGAGGCGGGATGTGGGTCTGAGGAAGTGGGGAGTGAGAGGGGCGGGGAGGGGCGGGGTCAGGGCGGGAGAGGGGCGGGGATGGGCGGGGAGGGGCGGGGCGGGGAGGTGCAGGGGCGGGGGCGGTGCGCGTGTCTGAAGGAGTGTGGAGTGAGCGGGGGGACGGCGAGGGGGCGGGGCGCGGCGGGTTCGGGGGCGGAGGCAGGACGTGTGTCTGAGGGACTGAGAGGGTTGGGGCGGGGCGGGGCGGGGCGGGCGCCGCCCGCGGGGCCGGCGTGCCTGCGCCATTGTCTTGCAGCATTTGTGGGCGTGCCGCGCATTCCGCAGGGAGCGGCTTCTGCCTGCCGAGAGCGCCCGCCCCCTGCTTGCCCCCCCACCCCGCGCACCGACGCCGCGCGAGGCGAGCGAGGCTTCTTCTTCTCCGCCTGCGCCAGCTCCCCAGCAATCGGACGCTGCCCGCCACTGCCCACGCCCCCCACGCACGCACACCGGGCGGAATCCCCGAAAACCATTAGAGGAAGCGCTTCCTGCCTCCACGGGGTTCAACGAATAATCCAAATTATTACACCGTGGACAGGAGAGTACAAGGTCTCAGCAATCACGGCTAAATCGACATCTAGCATTCCGGAATGAAAAAGCTTGCTTCTATGTTTCTACGTCCATTGATGATCCACAGGATTGAAGGAATAATCCAAATTAGCGTATCCGAGCCACCACTCTTGCATGCTAGCACCTCACCCTCTTCCTTATTCTTCAATTTTCATATTAAGCCTGTAATATATACTTTTCTTCAAGACCCTCTTATCCTCCATCACTTATTCTGTACGTCACCTTGCAATTGATAATACACAGTTGTCAATACAAAACTATACTTATTTAACTTTATTATCGAGCAAAGAGGTAAACCCTTGAAATTCAATCGCTTAGAGTATCTACTAATTAGTGATTTCACAGACAGATGCAGAATGTACAGGCTCTGAACAGGTGGGGTAGAATCGAGAAGCGCCGAACCAACAAAAATGTAATAGAATGGTCAAGAAGATCTCAAAATGTTAGTTTTAAGGCTCTAAAATGCTTCGATTAGAAGTTATTTACCATATAGATTAAAAATCCTAACGTGCGTTACGGGTTGCATTTTACATTAATATTTAGATGCTGTTTTTTAAGCAAATCTTCCACATTTTTAAAGTCAATGTGCAATTAATCACGTTTCCGTGAAATTCTCTTTCTTTAGAGACCTCATTTATAAGGATTGGTTGCGTGTGAGAGCCGCAATGAGAAGGTATACAACTGAAATAGCATAGGAGACGACTATGTTCTACTTAATGGTGGATTCTCCAGTCACCTAAAGCCATGCGCGGTTCGTGGATGATAATATCTCGACTGTAGTCAAAGTGTATTTCGTAATAATAATAATAATATTAATAATAATAATAATAATAATAATAATAATTACATCAACAACTCCACCTAGGGAGTACACGACATTGCATTTGGTGGTGGAGCTTGAGTACCTCCATGAACCTGAGACCTATGTCAGTGGTAGCCTAGCTACAGGTAGAGCCTCCCTTGCTGAATAAGTTGAAGGTGAGGGGTCAAACGGAGAAGTACTCCATTTTGAGGAGAGTGGGAAGTAAGTGGAGAGGGAAGGGTCATGAACCTTTGGACTTCCTGCTGTTGGCCCATGGAGGGTACAGGAGAGAAACTGGGTTGGCACACCAGGCCACTGATTAGAATGGAGGCCCGAACCTTGCATTAGCCAGCGAAGAATTCTTCAGCAGTCAGTGAAATTCCCGTAGGGTTTAGTAATGTCGACTGGGGATCGTTGAGACCCCTCGCTGGGCCCTGCGGGGGAATGTCCCAGGGCTACTGATCTTCACTCGAATACTCCGCGAGCTGTTGGGATCCGTGTAGAACTGAGAAAGTACAGGGCAATGAACGCGTTCAGAAACGAGCGGATAAGTTCGTTGTAGGCAAAAACATTGAAAATATGAACATTCAATCTATTCTTCGATGGGAAACATTAGAGACAAGGCGAAGGAAGCTAAGACTTCTAGCAATGCATAGAGAGTATTTGGCAATGCATAGAGATGAAACAGCAGTTATATTTGGAAGTTCTGATTTAAATAAAGTCTATCTATGAGCTAAGAGACATTTACATTCTCCATCAAAGTGATGAAGGGTAGGAATATAAGTAAAAGGTCAATTGAAAACCTCGTACAGTGCAAAATCGTATGCCGTGACAACCAGATAAGAGAGATATTGGCAAACGAGAAAAAAATACACCTAAAATATAACTACTAATAGTCATTCTATATTGTAAATGTAAACATATTTCTTTAACTATCTTATCTTGTATTTAATCAGGTTGATGTAACTGGAGAAAGTATGAAAGTGTTGAGAAATGTTGAGGAATCTGTTGAGAAATTATGAATCAAGTATTCGTCCTTAGGAGCAAGACTCCTCTCCTTCAATTCGCAAATAGATGGTGAAGAGGGCGTTAGTTTGAAGGCTGACCGCAGTAAGCACCCTCGTCAGGCCACCAAACGCTCTCCTCCACTCCTCATTGCTCTTGTGCAAATTCTTGGCGGTCCTCCATTCCACGGTCCACTCTCACTTGAAGTTGCAAGTAACCCGGCATCCCTGAGCTCTTTTGGTAGACCACGGTCAGAGGAGCAATGACCGCACGTTTACAACGCGGGGGCGAGGCCTTCCCCGCTTTCCGAGGTTCATAACTGCATCCATCCATCCCTTTTCCCTTGTTCTCTTCTTCATTTTCACTTCCGTCATCATCCAAAGCATCTCCTTCTTCCTGACCCCAATTCTCATTGAGTCTGTAATCACCATTCCCACTTTGTCCTCACTCTCCCCACAATATCTTTCATCAATTTAGTCCCCTCTCTCGTTTTGACTCTTGACCTCACACTTTTCTCTCCATATCCCTCCTTACTTTGTATTTTCTTTCGTCATCACTCCCGTCTTCACTGCCGTCCTCATTCCCGTCCTCGCCCTGTCCTCATCCTCGTCCTCAAGCCCTTCTTCGCCTCCATCCTCATCCCATCCTTACCTTGATCCTCACCACCATCCTCACTCTCACCCTCACTCCCGTCCACAACCCCTTCCTTACTTCGTGTCCTTAAACTCTTTTTCATTCCGCCCTCACCACCCCTCACTACCGCCTCTCCCCGTTCTGGCCGTCGCTCGCGTCTCGTCCTCTGGCCTTCCTTGCGACCTCGCCCTCGCCGTCTCCACTTCCCCCCTCCACCTGCCCTCTGTCCCCGCTGTGTTTGCGCCGCCTCTGAAAGCAATTAGCCGGGGACACTTCCTCCTCCCGTTGGAACAGCCAGAACGTCGTCCCTTCTTCGCCTGAATAACAAACTTCTTTGCAAAAATCCAATCAAGTTGGTTCTTTTAGGGAGCATCAATTAAGAGAGAGCTCCCTGCCTGTACTTCTGAGATGTGAATTAAGATCTCAGAAGATGATTAATTTTCTTCTTAATCATCGATGTAATCCTGGAACCCCGTAAGGTGATTGTAACAAACCTACTTGTAAAACGTAGCTTTACTAACCAAACAGTGAATTTTCGCATATAGACAATTTTGGATCGTTTTGCAACCAACTGGAACATAAACTTTGCTTCATGTTGTTAGTAAATGAAATATCTTAAGTGTTTCAATTCAATTGTTATCTAAGTATTAAAGGAATGGTGATAGGATTTTTTAAGTGTCGTATTAATCGCCAAAATATATTCACATACCGCACATATGGATCAAGTCTTTGGACCTGACAAATTTGTTTATTTTGTGTGCCTCTGTAATTGTTTTATATGTAGGAAGTAGTCACGTGGTTACATGAAATCTTTTGCAATTTAGCGGATTTACTAAATGTTACTCTCCACAATGAAATTATTCTAATGATTTCTTTTCTAATAAATCCCTCAAAATGCAGCTGAATACGAAATTGGCATATTTTATGGAACTCATCGGTTGGAAGTGATTTTTAAGCGTGTCGCCACAAAAATTGCTACCAGCAGGAAAGGCTGAAATATTTTAGGAGGCCTTGATAGTGTTGAAGCTTGGCACCGAAAACTTAATAGAATGGATCGGGGAACGTCTCATCTTGTAGATTATGATGTGATAACGTTTCATTGAGGCCTTTGGCCTCACACTTTTACTTTCTAAGGCTCTTAAACGCTTTGTTTATGAGTTATTTTCCGATATAGATTGATATGTGATGCGGGTTGCATTTTACATGAATATTTCGATGCGTTTTTTTGAAAGAAATCATCCATATTTTTAAAGTCAAAGTGGAATTAGTCAAGTCTCCGTGAAATTCTCTTTCTTTAGAGCCCTCATTTATAAAGATTGGTTGCGTGTGAGAGCCGGAACGCAAAGGTATACTACTGAAATAATACAGGAGACGATTTTTATTTTATTTTATCATATTGTTTCGTTAAATACATTCATTGTATATCCTTTAATTACAAAATAATATTTACATTTATTTCGGAGCATATTAAAAAGCCGTGAAATTTGTTCTAGAAATATTTAAGTGGCAATAATGACCTTGATGTCGACGCGACATATACAGGTGAGTCACGTAACTTTAGCACCTCCTGTAACTTTTGAACGGTTAAAGATATTGCAATGCAGTTTTCACGGAAGTGAATAAGGGAATGGGGCTAATTGATATGTGAATTGATTTCTCTTTTATCACTTGTATTTTACGAGATATTTGAGGTAACTTTGTTTTTTCAAATAGGACTATACATATTTTTTCAGTCTATCATGACAAGCGTAAAAAGACAAATCCAAAGATATAAATATTGTCATATGTTAGATGAGCATTTTTTTGAGTAATTGTGGTTTTTTTGCAACTAGTGTTTAACGGATATTTTCATTGTAACTGTCAGCCCCACAAGGTCACGCAGCGCTCCCCCAGCAAACGCGGGGTTGGGAAAGGGAAGTACTTGAGGATACGAAAAATATTCACAAAACTGTTGCATTTTTTCCTGAACTCTCCTTTCCATCCTGATCCATTTTCAGATATTTTGTGTTTCTTAGGGATTGAAAATATGGATTTGTCTTAAGTAGTATTTATTGAAATAAGATTATTTCTATCCCTAAGTTATTATTACATTCTTATTAACATTGAAATTGTTTGCTCAAAATACGCAATATTTTTTGTACAGTTTTAATTATTTATTCTTATTGTGTTTGTTTCAAGATCTCATTAATACGTATCTTATGAAACCCCATTAAATGGAGTTGAATTTATAAACAATTTTAATACGATACAAACTAATGACAAATCCTTATCTTCCATCCTTTAATTCCTTCAATCAAAGAAAGTCGGTAATCTGAAAATGCGGAAGGATGGAAAGTACAGTTCAGGAAAAAACTGCAATGATTTTGTGAATATTTGGAATATGTTTCGTATCTTCAAATCTCCCTTCCCTTGCTCGGGGACGCGTTGCTGGTGGAGCGCTGCGTGACCTTGTGTGGTAGACTATTCAAAATGTCCGTTAAACCCCAGTCGCTAAAATCAAAATTAATAAAAAAACGCTTATCTAACATATGACAATATGTACATCATTGGATTCGTCTTTTTATGCTCGTCATGGTGGACTGAAAAAATATGTATAGTTCTATTTGAAAAAACAAAGTTGCCTAAAAACTCTCGTAAAATACAAGTGATAAAATAGAAATTAATGCACGTATCTATTAGCCCCTTCCCCTCATGCACTTCCGTGAAAACTGCATTGCAATAACTTCAACCGTTCAAAAGTTACAGGAGGTGCTAAAGTTACGTGACTCACCCTGTATAAATAATAATTGAAATTGAATTGTATAAATCTTCCTGATAAAATTATTACTTCATACCGTCTTATTTTAAAATTATAATTTCAACTTGTATATTTTTGTTGACGTATTTGCTTTAGTTTACCATTTTTTTAAAAAAATAGGGAAATAAAATTACAATTTCAATTTCCAAATCAAAATAGTGACATTATTGACAAACAACCTAAATATATCGCTTCGCTACTTTTTGTAATAATGTGAGCTCTCTGAAATAGTATAGGGACTTCTCCGATTTCTCCCAGTGCAAGAACACCGAGAAAATGATATTTTGAAAGTTTCTCATTTATTCGACATCACTAGAGCTCTTTTGTTTTGGTGTGCGGCGAGCGCACGACAATTCCAGCCGCTAGCGACGTAATATTCAGATGACAGACAGCGTTTAGAAAACTAACCTCTTTGTAAAGCAATACTTTTGTTCTTGAATAAACAATCATTGTCACACGAATGTAAATATTTACACTGTGGTTAAGCTTGTTCCATTATAGTACTGCGAAGGTGTCCGGTTTGAATATTTTCATTTTATGACATTAACAAATGATTGACAATAACAAATTTTGAAATACGTATTTAAATACTAACACAAGTTTAAGAAATAAAAATGCCATTGTTTTTTTTGTTTGTTTTTTTGTGGCAAATTTCCCACATATCCATGTGACGATGAACTTTATAAACATTTAAAGTAAAAATAAACGTTTGCAACTACGATATCTGAAAACAACAGAATATGTGTATCCGAAATTAAAGTATCAAAGAAAATAATTTAAGGTAGTAAAAAAAATATACGAATGTGAAATACTGAAAAATTTATTTTTTGTTCTTTACCATTTCCTAGACAATTTCTACATGCGTCGCATCAGTCAGTATGAGTTTTACGAATAAAATTTTTGTACCAAAAGCAAATGCACGTTGTTTTGATATTTATCCATACTCCACATTCGTGAAAAACAGCTAGTTTTGTTATTTCCACTTCCTCAGGCGTATGTTTTCTCGACCTCACACTGAAAAAGGAATGAGCGCAAATATTAATAATAAAAAATACGATAATTGCTAATAAATTCAAAAATGAATACGTAAGGTGATAAATGAAAGTTCATTCAGGGAGTGATAAAAAATATTTCCGAGCATCAACGGTAGAAGAGCCACAACTGCCTCAGTTAAAACGCAGAATTCAACACTCGCTGACACGTGGGAGCAACATTTGTGACATCATAATTCATTTTAATTTGTAAAAAAAGAGAATAAACAAACTGCTTATTGAAAAAACTTATCGATTTCATGCCATCTCGAAGAAATACAATCCTCTGAAAAAGGTACTTCTCTCGCGAAATGGTTAAATATATCCATTAAAATTCAGAAGTATAAACTATCAAACTAGGAAACTTCACCCCCCCCCAAAAGCTAGAAGGGAAATTTTTTCAAGGTTCAAAACACATATTACACACAATTTTTTGCCTTATATTCGCATTCTGAAATTAACTTTAAAATAATTTGCTAAAGAGTTAATTTTCATTCCGAGTTTCGACGCCTCTGCAACGGTGCGAAGACGCCTCGTAAGTTCAAATATAAAACTATCAATCAAACGTTGTGTACCGTAGCTACTTTGGGGATGACTTAAGTGGCTTGAGGACGACGCGGGGCATAAATTAGTAGCCCACTTTCCCGCCTCATAATCCTGCGCGCCCGCGGCGGCGGAGAGTGAAAACTAGGGCGCAGCCGGGTGGAGGGGGTGGCGGAGGGGAGGGGGGAGGGGGAGGTAATGGATGTTTTAATCTGTGGCGCCGTGGCGCTTAGTGTCGCTGATCATGCAAGTTGCCGCAACTTGCGAGAAACTCCTGCAAGAAGCCCCCGCCTTCACGGCGTTCGCCCGCAGCGCCTCTCCCGGAGAAGCCCTTCGCTGGCCGCCAGAGGCGCTGAGGACGGCTGAGCCGAGCTGGCACAACCACTATAGCACAATCACATCAAACCAAATGGAATATTTAGTACTCGTTTATTATTAATTTATTATACAGGATGTCCGGGGAGGAAACGTCGAAACTTCGAAAATAAGCTTTTAAGAGAACTCTAAGCATATTTTGTCTAATAAACTGTGTGGGTATTCCCAATGGTTGGGCCGCAATGAGCATTCAAAATTCGATTTGAAAAAATGATTTCTAGGCAAAAATTTGCATTATGGAAGCATAGAAACACTCCAGAAACATGTTAATTGTTTGTTACTTCCAAAATAAATTAGTATAATTGCTCCGACAGAAAAATTAAGTGAGAAATAAAAAAGCAGTCGATTTGTGTAATTGTGCTTTTTCATTTCTCAGTTAATTTTTCTTTCTGAACGAATATAGTCATTTCCTTTGTAAATAATAAGCAATTTATATGTTTCTTGAGTGTTTCTATGCTTCCATAATGCAAATTTTTGCCTAGAAATCATTTTTTCAAACCGAATTTTGAATGCTCATTGCGGCCCAACCATTCGGAATATCCATGCAGTTTATTGGACAAAATATATTTGGGGTTGTCTTAAAAGCTTATTTTCGAAGTTTCGACGTTTCCTCCCCGGACATCCTGTATAATAAATTAATAATAAACGAGTACTAAATATTCCATTTGGTTTGATGTGATTGTGCTCTAGTGGTTGTGCCAGTTTGACATAGCCGCTAAGAAACTATGGTGGCATGGCCATTGGGCGTACCGGCCAGGGCCCGGATGTTTAGGACATATCACATATTTTTTCTTTGAGTTGTTTCCATGGAAAAAGGAAGACAGGTATGATTTTATCTTCAATGAATAAAATTATGCAATTTTCATGTGTCATACGAGGTGTTAATTGTGAATGTGCAACGTTTTAAAAGTATGTTTTCAATATAATGGTTATTTAAACAGTTTATTATTTAACAGTTATTTAAACAGCTAAACAGTTATTTAAACACATTTTACATTTTGAAGGTTTCGAAAATGTAACCAAACAATTTTTAAGTCATTTTTATGGTCACATTTTCATAGTTTTTAGGTCATAAATGTTTGCATTTTTTCTAACATTTTTAGGTCATAAATATCGGGGCCCTATTTGTGACATATCATATATTTGTTGCGTTATTTGCAAGGAAAATGTAAGAGAAGCATGATTTTATCTACGACTAAAATTATGCAATTTTTATGCGTATTTATATAAAGTTATATGGGAGCTTTTTTAAACATTGTTCATTTTCCGTTAATTTTTCATATTATCGTCATATTTTTCATTAATTTTCGTATTTTTGTCATGTTTTTATAATTTTGATTCCATTTTTGCACACTTTCCTACAGCCGTCTCAAAGAAATTTTTCACTTCTTCTAATTGTTATCAAATATCATACAATTTTGTTATTGTACATAATTGATTTCTTTCCTATATATGTGTGAATTAGGAGGGAAAGACGGAGAGTTACAGGAGGGAAGGTTATTTAGGTAAATTTAGGTTATTAAGGTAAATTAGGAGGGTTAGACGGAGAAAAAGGAAGCGTAGAAAGTACGAGATGCGAAGGAAGTGTCAGTTTAGTTTTGTCAGGATTGGTGCCAAGGTCAACCGCTTCTAAAAAATGTATTCAATAACTTTAGCAAGTAGAATTGCCTTCACGGGACGCCAAAGATGAAGGTGTGAATTGTCATTGTACTAAATTTTAAATGTATGTTTTCAGTATAATGATTATTTATACAGCGGAATATTTTGAAGGTTTCGAAAATGAAACCAAAAAAATTGAAGTCATATAATTCATATTTATGGTCGTATTTTCACATTGTTTTAGGTCATAAATGCTTGCATATTTCTAATATTTTTAGGTCACAAGCATCCGGGCTCTAGTACCGGCAAACGATCAACCGATGTCACTGCTGTGTTTCTGACCGGAAGGTCCTGGGTTCGAGCCTCGTCGGAGACAAGATTTTCGACACACGTAGCTAGGTAGAATTTAGTCGCTCTCTGGAGGAGAATTCTCGCGGTCGGATATTATGATGGGTTGCTTTCCGCGCGGCATGCCGGAGCAGTACCTTAACAAACGGGCCACTGACCGCGTGCACTCTTTCCTTCCTATTCTTTATTCTATCCTCACCCGCAACTTACACACACACATACTCACATGCACTACACTACTATGCCGGGATACCGGTCGGGAGCTTAGAGCTTGTCTCGGCTGGGACGATACCCAACTGGTGGGAGATACCTGGTGAGGGAAAACCCCGCTAGCCGACGTAGATCGTAGCCACCTTTCGCATTTAAAACATTCATTACACTTACGGACACATGTCCAGTGACCCTTAGCAGTTGGCATGCCACGAATCTCTGATCAGACAAACAATCCATTGAGAACCGTTGACATCATTAGTTTGCAGAAAAGTGTTGTCACGTGGCATTTCTGACATGGAAGTCTCTTTTATTGAATTTTATTTAATTAATAAATGTCTCGATCATTCTGTCAATTTCGTACGGAGAATTGATCGTAGTTCGTATCAATTGTAGCGTGTTTGACCTGATCGATGGATTTTTCCGTTGTTTTTTTGTGGTCAATATCAGGCACATGACAGAATAGTATCTTAAGCACCTGTCTGACAAACCGCAGAACGATCTTTCCTTTCATCACAATTTTCTTCCCTTGTCCCCTCAACATACACCCTTACATTTAAATGTACTATAATCAAATACTGCCGCAGGCTAGCTGGGAGCTTGGAGCTTGTACCTGCAGAGGAGGTGCCCACTGGGATCTGCGAGCCAATGTGTAGGTCGCCTCCCACGTGCCGGGATACAACACGTTACTATGATTGTTTCCGGACACGACAGCTGCTGTGGTAATTGGTCCCGTTAGTTTAGTGAATGATTTCCCGTTGAGAGAAACGGATGTTTCTGTGTGATGATATCCGGTGCCAAACTACACGCCGGCTTGAGGGAGAATTTTCCATCAAGGTAGTGTGACCACTCGTTTTTTCCCATACACAAGGTAAAACGTGTTACATCCCTCGCCTGAGTAGAGGGGACCTTAAACAAGTTAAAAAGCGTGCCAGAAGACAAAAGAGAAACGTCTTTTGTCTTCTGAATCCTATTTTTTTTATGCGGTTAAGAGCCAAGCCACTGAGCTAGATTACGTAAAGGTGACAATTACACCCCCTCGGCAGTTGGTCACACTGTCTTCTCTAGTGGAGAACCGCTCCTGCCGGGCCAAGCTCTAAGCTCACGACTGATCTCCCGATATGTGTGGTACTATAGTGCATGTGAGTGTGTATGAAAGGAAGGTAAAGGTATAGGTAAAGGAAGAATAGGTGGTGTGCGGTCTGTGATCCTTCTGTAATGTTCCGGCATTCCCTTTGTATTCAATGGAGTAACCATGGAAAACAACCAATTAGAATACAGAATTAAAAACCGATTCCTCAAAGACCGATTCAGACCTCCATCGATTTACTCCTTTTCCCTACATTTACAAACTACAACACATAACTAACACACTTCTTTTCTCTTTTCCACACATGTACAATATTAAAATATAAACACTTTCTGTCAATAATCATAATTTATAATACTCATTCTGCCCTCACGATGAGGGACAATTAACGCGCGAGTGATCAACTCTAACAAGGAAATTAATTTTAATTTTTCCTGAGAGCAGCCTTAATTATTCTCCTGAGAGCAGTGTAATTGGACCGAGCTATTTAGCTAGAGTCGGGAAATCGCCCACCGTCGGGACATGAAAAGAGTATTTAGAGTTTCTACATATCGTTATCAAACTTGTAATCTTGGCGAATCATTACTCTCCAGACACAATATCCAATTTTTTCGTTACATATTTTTGCATATTGAGTACTATATTATATATTTTACATATTTTCCTATTTTCAAAATGATTTTTTTATTCTAGAACTTTTCTTGAATTTTATAATGCATTTTTTATGAAAAGAATTTTTTTCAAAAAAATAAGCATTTTCTCTCCATTATTGGTGAAATCTAGGTGTAAAAAGTATCATTGTCGCCACGTTTCGTGACCTTTAACCTTCATTTCCGAGATGCCTTTGCGATCGCCGACATGTAACACTTCGATAAGAATGCCGCACGCAACAGTGACTGTTGGCTGGTCGTTCATGTCTAGGCTTCTATTGCATCTAGTTTGTCCCAAGGTACATATAAACTTTCTTATATACACTTTGGTCTAGCTGCTAAACTACGGACGTGGATAACAATACATAAATCTTTTAATACTGACTGGAAAGTTGTATGGTGCAAAGTGTGCATCAACTTGTGCTCTCCAAATTATTTTTAAAACTTTTGTATTATTTTTGAAATTTGTATTGGAATTTTTTTATAACTGTCATTTCGTATTATGTAAATGTGTTTCATAATTAGAGTATTTTAATATTACAAATTAAATCGTATTTTACATATACAGTACATATTCTCACTGTTTTCATTACATATTTATGTACATATTTTGACGTTTCATACTACATATTTTCCGGTCTCTAGACATAAATCCTTGGCCCGCACGGTCAGTGCCGCTGTAGGGACAGCAGCAATGCCGGCCCTAAGCAAACTCAGCCGGTCATCGTTGCGTGGAACTTCCATCCACGGCTTCTCGACCTTTGCGGTTGAAAAGCTAGCACCAGTTTTCCCTTTCTCGCTGCCTTCTTCTCAGAAGAAAGAAACTGGAACAGCGAGTTGAGGACGTTGCTGTCCTTAATAGTTACGGTGCAACCACTCCGTTCCTTTTTTTCCTACTCTTTCACCCACCTCACTTCCAAACGGCTTTATCGCTTACTTTCAAAGTACTTAGCAATAGCCTCTTCCGTGGGTGCGCACTTTGCGCTAAAAGACTTAAGCCTCGGGACGAGTTTGCACGGCGTAAGCGCAGCAAACAGCAAATACATAAAAGCCGACGTCGGATAAATTCGAGCAAGAGGCACAACGAATAGAAAAAAAATCCTGGCTTAATATTCCGCAACAAGGGTCGATCCTTCAGATATAACCCAGACATTTCTTTACCGTTCTGTTTATTCACCGACTAAAAGAGATTTATAATCCTCTCCGCCCTCGCGTATTTGCATGACGCGGGGGCTCCGAATAATTTTGCAAATTACACACGGCAGGTCGCAGTCTTTAGGGCGCCGCCGGGTCAGTGGAGCATTAGAATTTCAATTACTGCGTTCGAACGCGGTGCGAGACGACGCGGAGTTGGCGGGAAGAGAGGGAAAAGAGGGAGGTGGAGAGCGACGGGAAGGCGTTAGGATTAAGGAAACGGGGGAATGACTGCCTGTATTTGTTACTCTGAATTGTCAGAGGGTTGTGAAGAAATCGAGGCAGTGTTCCATAATTCATTTCTTTTCCTTTCTTACGCCTCTCGAACGTTCTACCGGCCGACTTTAGCTCAAACGCAGCATTGTTGCCGACTCTGCAGTGACTCTGCGTGGGAACGACCAGAGTTCGAGTCCCGAACCGGGAGAGGTAGCTCAAGACATTAACTGATGTCACTGAAATGCCTCTGACCGGGAGGTCCCAGGTTAGGGTCCCGACGATGGCAAGAGTTTCGGTCCTAGCTAATTAGCTAGGTCGAATTAAGCTGCTGTCTGGAGGATAATTCTATCGGCGGGCTGCTCTGATCAGTAGTTTTCCGGGGTTTCTCCAATCAATACCAGGCGAAAGTTGAAGAACTACTATAACAAACGGGACACCAACCATGCGCGATCTTTACTTTCCCTTCCATGTCTTTCCTCACTCTTTACTTATACACACTGACACTTACATGCACTGCATTACCACACGTGTCGGAAGCATTAGCACGGCCGGGAGGTTAGCACTTTTCTCGGCTGGGGCAGTTCCCCGCTGGTGGAGATATCTGGCTGAGAAAAACTCTGCCAGTCGACGCTAGGTCGGTGCCAGATCTCACCATCCCACGTGTGAAGATCAGTGACCACCTTCCTATGAAAATAAACGTTCAATACACTTACGAGACTAACGATATTAGCATTTGGCGCGTTTAGAATAACTAACAATCAATCTATCAAAACCCGATGGTGCGAGGTTTTTCACACAAGCTGTACAGAGAGGTCAAATTTAGCTGCAGTCTGCAGAAGAAACCTAGTAGTAGGCTGTTTCGAACAGTCTTCTGTTGTTTATCCTATCAATACCAGGCGAATGTCGGCGAACAAATCTCTAACTGGACCGCAGACCGCGCGCGATCTTTCTTTCCTCTTCCTTATTCTATCGTAGACATACACACTTACACCTACAAGCACTACATTACCACACTAACTGTGAGCTTGGAGCTTATCCCGGCTGGGAAGGTGCGTCATAGAGATACGGGAAGTGGGAATACTCCGCAAGAAGACATACAGGTCTGCAGTCGCTTTAGGACGGGTTCAACGCCCCTTTGGCATAGCCAATGAGGCACCGCATACCGTCTGGAAGAAGTCCGTGACTTCTTCCAGGTAGCGAATAGTATATCCTTGAACGAGCGCACAATGACAGCTATCATTCAAGAGTTGTTTACGACACGAGTGTCGGAATTTATACAAGTGAATAATAGTCATTCTACGCGAGTAGAAGACAACACTTCCTCTGCGACTTTGAGATTGATATGTTAAAAATACTAAATGGACGTCTTAACATTACAGAACGCCTAGAGAACGCTCAATGTTCTCCGACTCTAAGAAACACCAGACACATGAGACCAGGTTGACAGACACATGAGAATAAAATTTTCGAATGACTTGTGGAATTGGCATCATAACTGTACCCAATAACGTGCAGAAACATACATTCTTGAGTAGTCATAGAGAAAATTTAGTAAGAGTCATCATATATTTCTTCTCTAAATAACGTGTTTTATGCAATTTATAATCACTAAGAACAATTTAACTCCTTCGGCTAGCAGTTTAATGTATAATTTAACTCTAAACAAGAAACGTCAAAGAAATGAGTAAAAGATATTTACCGCTAGTCTTAAATTGAGACACACACAAATTCAACAATTTTTCATTCTCCTGCTGTTTGATGACCATATTTGCCTTTCATTGTACTGTCATTTTGCCTCAATGTTCGCTGCACAATAGTCCGTGTTCCTCTCAATATGCCGATTTCCCTTCTCCTTCCCTTTGCAAAGTGAAAGACTTCGCCTCAAGTACTGAACGCTCCTCAAGGTGTGCACAAAGCAAAAGACGTAGATATATCCAAATGTAGATAGTTGGATACATCCAACAGGTTTGAAATAAAAGAGCGCAATGCCATTTTTAAAGAAATAGAAAGTTGCGTTTACCTGAAAAGCAAAGGTGAATACCCCGAGTAATCAATATAAATAAATTTAAAAACATATTCTGTCCCAATAATTTTCATTTATTGAAAATCTGATCTTGCGGTTAAATGGCTCCCGCGAACTTCCAAATCCAAATTCGCTGTTTCAAATCCAATTTAAACCGGTTGTTTCAAAGGGCAGATGAATCTGTCCAGTGACGCCGTAGCATGAAAATAACATTGGTGGATGCTCGATAAAATTGTTTCACCTCAGTAATTTTGCGTCCTAACGAGATTTCATTTTATACCATCAGACCACTCGGACATCAGAAGCGACACGGGAGAAGCTCATCAGTCGGATATAAAATACGAAGTACATTTGCTCAAGAGATGCTCCAGATACAATATGAATGCGTAAGACATCCAAAAAAGTTGTTTTTCATCACATGCACTCGAATGACAAAAAAACTGTTTTGAAAAGCGAAATTCGATTTCAGAATCTCATGTCATGAGAGTGTTAGTTTTGAAATTTTATTCTATTTTCTTCTTTCAATGTCTATTCATCGTTTTTCATTCTATCGACACTATCCAACATACAAAATCCGTTTCATGTTTAAGCAATTTATCCCATTACATTCTTTTTTATCCTAGTAGATTCTTTTTGGATGATCAGGTAAAAAATTGATTGTTTCAGAACATTCGTAACGATGTGTAGAATATTAATACTTTTGCTAAGTAAGGATATCAACGTTCCTCAAATGTTTAAAAACAGTCTACAAGCAGATAATCAAATAAATATCAATATATTTAACTTTCATGGAAATAAAATAATTAACAATACTCCTGTTTATCAGTGAAGTGTCATACTTTTGTATTGACTTTTTCACACCCATATAAATAGTCCTACATTTGAGGACACATAATTTGGCGTTCGTTTTGTTACACTTTGAAACGCCATGTTTTTAATATTGTACTAGATTTTTCATTCTCAGTTACTTTCATCACAACTGATATTTAGGTTGCTCAGTTCGGTTAAATGACTTCTTACAAGTAGTAGTCATTACGTGGTATATTCTAAAACTAAGTGAGGTACCTAAGCAAAACATTTTCCAATATTAGCTTGTGCTACCTTTTGTGACATCTGTTATTAAATTGTACTAAGAAATGGATTAAGTTTGTCACAAAAAATTACAAATGTATTACACTCATGTTTTGATTTTTATTAAGCCTTTTCCAGGTAAAATTTGAAGTAGTTGCTCCGGACAAGGAAATGCCGGCAATTTTAAGTGAAACATATAAGTGTAATACTCGTATTTGCAATTTTAGCATGTCATACCTTTTGTGACATATGTACTTGAATGGTATTGGGAATTATATTGAGTTTGTTACAAAAAATAACAAGTGTTTTAAATCTAGGTTGAGTTTTTGATTAAGAATTTTACAGAAATTCTGTTAAGCTTTCTACGTGATCCCAAGAAAGCTTAATAGAATTCGAAATGTAGGCGATTTAGTGACCTGAACTCAAGTTAAAAGATACGTGTATTGTGGAACAGTTGACTAATGGGGAACAATAATACCTCCAAAACTGAATATGTGATAATGATAAAATTGGTTCGCAAATATTTCGTAAGAATCAAGTTTGAGGTTTTTCAACTCCAAGTCTGTTTCATCAAAGTGAATTATATATACTATTTTCAATTAAAAAAATACTTTGTTTCGATGGGAATTCGCTTAAGTTTTTCTACTTCATTTTGAATGTACTTTGAACAGTAGCGAAACCCTATTTTTCTTCTGCCTTATCCTTGCTTCAATTAGCTTCATCCTTTCGTCACCGATCCCCTCCTCAATCCACGGCCTTCGTACTATCCAGCCCCCCCCCCCCCGCCATGTTGGCTCCAGGAACTGGGCATCATCCGCGGGGAGCGGGGCTCTCCAATAAGCAGCCACCGCCGCCCCCCCTGCCCCTCGCCGCCCTCATCCCTCCCGCCCCCTCATCTCTCCGGGGCGGCCGTCAGCGCGCGAAAACGTTTAATATAACCCTAGCGGATAAAGGGACCCGCTGATAACAGTTTCTAAAGATACCCCTTCTGCTCAAAACGGAAACCTCAACAACCATCTGGATTATTAAATCTGGCGCCGTAAATACATTTTTCACTGACAGGGCGACAGCCAGGCGCGTCCCCGTGGTCTGCTGAAGAGCGGCGGGCGCGAGTGGGGCGGGACGCGAGGGCAATTTTTTAAAAAAAGAGGACTGACGTGCGGGGCGAGGGGTTCGGGGAGGGGAGGGGAAGGGCGTCTTCGCCGGGAACACGCATCGGCGTCGGCCCGGAACGCTCCGGGGGCCGGAGAGGGGATGGAAGGGAGGGGAGGGAGGGGGCGGGGGCGATGCGCCACGCGGGCGATCCCTCATTTATTAAACGTCGGTCGCGACAGAGGGGCCCATTTTTCACACGGCGCTCGTTTCGGGTCCTGTCACTTTGTCATTCTCAAGCCGGGAATATTAACGAGAGTACGCTGTCATCGGTCGGTCGGTGCCCCCGCCCTGCACGCCCGCCGCCCAGCGGCCCCGCCGCTTCCGCCGGCCCCGCCGCCCCCGCCGCCCCCGCCGCCCCCGTCGCCACTGCCGCCTCCGCCCCCGACACCCTCACTGCTCCGCCACCCCCGCCATCCTGACCCCGCCTCTGCCGTTCTCGCTGCTGACGACCCCCGCCTCCCACGGCGCCTCCGCTGTCCTCCGCAACCCTCGCCGCCCACGCCGCCACGGCGACCCATCACCCCTCTCCCACTGCCGTCGCAGACTCCACCGCCCAGCCACCGGCGGCTCTCTCCCTCTCCCCATCACCCCAGCCACCCTGCTACCGCAGAATGCAGCGGTCACGGTATCTCGCCTCCCATGCTCACTCCCTACGCCTCAGCCCGGTCGCTGACGCCGCCTCCACCGCCACGCACCGCCGCGACCTCCTCCGCTGTCGTCTCGCCCGCCACCACCACCTTGGTGCCCAACCCTGCGTCTGCCCCTCCTCATCGCCCCGGCCACCTCTTCCCCCGCCGCACCCGCCACTCGTCACCTTGGTGCCCCTCCCTACGTCTGCCCAACCTCATCGCTCCGGCCACTTGTTCCCTCGCCGCCCCCGCCCGCCCCCTTGGTGCCCCTCCCTGCATCTGCACCTCTTCCCTCACGCGCCCCCGCTCCCCACTGCAGCCTTCGATGACCGCCGCGGTGTTTTTGCGTCCCTCGCCGCCGACAAGGGCTCCCGCTCCACAGCCCCGCCCACACCGCTCCGCAGCGAGCCCTGTCGATTGCCCCCCCTCTCGCAGACACGGCGCTCGTCTTGCGGCTCCAAGTGGCGGGAAGGGAGCGCTCTTTGATGAGATCGCTGCACCCGAAATTGCGGTCTCCACAGTCACCAGTATATTGGACCTTCCAATGGACCTTTTTCTACAAACTACTCATTATTTCTCAACTTCCCTGTATTCTATTTGCAGGCACAATGTACTGAAATTATCATGTTTGTATTGGAATTGGAATTCCTGATTATTTATTATTCTCATGAAGCAACTAAAATGATTTTAATCAAAATCTCCAAAGGAAAATATCCTTGCAAAAATATTTAATAACAATAATAACAAATATTTAATAATATATGCAATTTCAATGAAAAAGTTGTTATTATTCGTTCAAAAACCGGATATTAAAAATAATTAAAATAATAATATACCCCTCTCTATAAACTACGCGACGTAAAGATGACAGATTATTAACTTTTGTAAGAAACCATGTAAACGAAACGAAACGAAACCCGTACGTATATTACCGTTGGATAACGAATTAGCTTTGGGGTGGTGTATCACAGAGCTTTTTTTTTTAAAGAAAAAAGAATTTTATCGATTTTGGCGCATTTGAATTGCCAACCCGCAAAACACATGACGCGCAACATTCCATAGTAGATAACTCGTAAATAAGTTGTACTCAGTGCGCAAGTTGACGTTCAGGAGCACACGTGTTTTTTATATCATAATTTGCAAAGTGAGATATTTTCCATGTTCTATTAGAACTTTTTATGGTTCCGTCACTCCCGTAGAACGGATTGCAAAACGCGTTGAGAGCTGGGATGCACAGTGAACGAATTTTTCACTTCTAAAATAATAATTAAAAAGTTCTGATTTTTGGAGACTGCATACATTTTTGAGGTCATCTATTACATTTTTGGAGTTTTCATTCTTCTGAAAATACTAGCTACTCAGAACTTTCCGTTTCATCTGGCAGGGAAGGTACTGCACTGTTCACTCCCCGCGGCGTAAAGTTTGTGGTATTGCGCGCCTGTGTCGGTTAATTATTAATTCTATTCAAAAAATATTTTTTAGCAATATTTTCTTACACTAAGCGTAGCAATTTGCACAAAAAAAACAAGTGTCCGCGCTTTGCTCTAGATGTTTAAACTTTATGATGCAGACGTGGGAATGCAAGAAATAATGTAGATTAACTTGCGTTCCAAAATAGAAAATACTAGGTAAACCTACTAGAAATACTAGGTCGAGTCCTGTCGCTGAGTGGAGGAGAGTTCTAGCTGCTCTGATTGGTCATTTTCCCTGGTTTCTCTGATTAATACCAGGCGAATGTCGGAACAGTACCCTACCAAACGGGTCACGGGCCGCGCGCGACTTTTCCTTCCCATTTCTTGTCCTATCCTACCCCTTACACACACACACACACACACACACACACTCATATGCACTATACAAGGTGTATGCATAAGTCTTTTCCGGTTTCACTAACAGTTGGCGCCAACGAACATTACGATATGAATTTGGCACTATGTCAGTTTGTTCGTCTAAAATTAACCTACCAACACATACAAATTGAATCCGCCAAGCATTTGCGTCTGCGTTGTATCGTTCAGTGATCATGTCGCCGTTTGTGCATGAAAAAGAACATTTGCGCATTCATTTTTTTATTTTATAAAAAGAAAAATGCTGGAAAGTCATCGTTTGCTGGTACTAACATACGGCGAACGTTCTCCATCGATTAAAACATGATATATGGTTTTGACAATTTCAAAGGGGTGAATCAATGTGAAAGGGAGTGCGCACTCTGGTAGTCCACCAAAGTGAAAAGACGAGCAATTGCAGGCGTTACTGAATGATAGCCCAACTCAAACTCAATAGGAAATGGCAAATCATTAAATGTGTCACAAGAAACAATCAGCGAACGTTTACGAGCAATGGAGAAAATCAATAGGCTCTGGTAAATGAGTCTCACGCGATTTGAAGGAACGGCAAATGCGCCATTTCACGCAGCAAAAGCAGTGAAAGACACCATGAAATCCTTCCGCACCCGCTGTACTCCCACGACCTGGCGCCATCTGATTATCACCTCTTTGCATCAATGGGCTACGCGCATACAGAGCCACACTTCGGCAATTTCGAGAAAGTTGGAAAATGTCTCGACAAATGGTTCGCCGCACAAGTAGCATTCTTGGCATGGTATTCATAACTTATCTGAAAGATGAGCGAGTGTGAAGAAGCCAATGGACAATATTTTGAATGAAAACAAAATGAATTTCCTTTGAAAATTACGTGTTTTCCTTACTACAAAACCGGCAGAATAATATGCAAAAACTCGATACAAAACGTGGTACTAACAAACATGATGGGAGACCCGTGGGAGCATAAAGCTTGTCAAGGGTGGGTCGGGGCCCCGTTAGTGGGAAATGCCTAGTTGGGGAGAACCCCGCCAGCCGATGGTGGGTCGGCGCCGGATATCTCCATCCAGCACGGGAAGATCACCTTTACCTCCCGAGCAAAAACATGTCCTAGAGTTTTGGCTCTAATGACCTTAGCAGTAGACGCGCCCGCAATCACTAGTAATCAATCACTTAATTATGGGGTGTACCCCAACTAGGTATCACCAACGGGACACCATCCCAGTCAAGTACCACCAAGCTCTAAGCTCCGACCAGTCTCCCGGCAATTGTGGTGGTGTAGTGCATGTTAGTGTGTGTGTGTGTGTGTGTGTGTGTGATGAGTGAGGATAGGATAAGGAAGAGGAAGGAAAGATCGCGGGTGGTCCGTGGCACGTTTGTTAGAGTTTTGCTCCGTCATTCTCCTGGTGTTGATCGGAGAAACCACGGAAAACTACCGATCACAGCAGCCGGCCGCTAGAATTCTCCTCCAGACAGCGACTGAATTTCACTTAGCTACTTTGCTAGTGTCGAAAATTCTGCCAACGTTGGGACTCGAAGCTAAGACATCCTGTTCAGAGGCACTGCAGAGACAGTGCAGTGCAGGGACGCGGTGGGACCGTGCGTGAGGGCGCGACGCGAAGGACAGACCACTGGCACCAAATGATTTCCTGAGCCACCTCTCCGGGATCGAACTCGCAGCCATCGACGCTGGCACCAGACGGCAATGCTACCTCCGTGCCATCGCAGCCGGTTTACTCTTTGAAGGCCAGAGGCGGAGAGGGACGCGGCGGGACCGTGCGTGAGGGCGCGCCGCGAAGGTCGGATCCCACGCGCGCAGCCTTTGAGCGGAGCGTGGCGCCGCCGCGGCGGCCCCGCAAAGCAAATCGGAAACAAAAGTCGCCCTAGCGATCAAAGCGGCCCCGCCCCCCGACCCAACTCTTCTATTAACTCCGAGCAAACTCCAATAATTATCGTTCTTTTGCCCTACACTCGCGGAGCCCCCCATCTCCCCCGACGAAGGTATTTGCAGGTAACGCTGCCCGGCTAGGATATCCGCGCCCTCCCGAACATCAAAGGGATCCACGGGATTATTTTCCTTATTATCGAGGGACTAACACTGCATTCTCCTCCAAAAGGAGTTAGCCCTCAAAACCAGCGGATCATCGTCGGGACTAGCGGAACTTTGGAGCGCAACGCGTGTTTCAGACCGCCCGTTCTGAGCGAAGCGATCTCGTTACGTAGAGTACATGAGCTATTACTATGGATTTCTGTAGCCCCAGTGAAAAAAAAACATCACAGGTGCATTAACGACTTTTGGATTAGAGTTGGGTCGACTTCCTTGCTCCGGTGCGTTCATCCAATTGCTATCGATGTTCCCGACCCCGTGTCTGTGCGGCTGCAGCAATTCAAGCAACCGCGACACGGGCAACGGAGAATGGACCCAGTGCCGTCTGGACCAACGGGAAACGCTGTGTCCGCATCCAGTGATTCGCATTCAAGAGAGAGTTTGCGAGGCGAATCGACAGCGAATACAGCTCTCTCGATCATTGATAGAACTCTCCCTCGAACAGTATCGGAGTTCTCTCCTGCCATCAGCCTAAAACCGATTTCGTCTGTCCGTTTTTCATGTATTCAAATTTTTAACTTCTGCATTAAAATCTGTTTAACTAGACATTTAAAAAAATAAAGATGCCTCTTTTTATGATAGAGAAGGTTAAATATTTAAAAGACGACGCACATGTATGATACATTTTCAGTTTTACAAAGGGAAAAATAGTCGCTCACCCGAATTTGACAAAAGATCAAAATTAAGTCTCAATTTGTTTCAATGCAGAGCATTTTGATCACGGAACATAAATCCTCAGTTCTACTACTTCCGATACGAAGTAATTAGAAATTATTGTCGAGCTCGTCGCTGAACTCAGACTTCTAATAGAACCTCAAAATTGTTTGCTATGTTGAGGAGAACATCAATATTACGAGTACTCATCGGGACAGGCTCTTGGTTCATATACTTATGCATCAGGCAAGAGGACGGCTCAAAGAAGCAGGGGAAGGGTCCAATTAAAACGAACGCGATTTTGGCCCGTTTGTTAAGTTACTGCTCCGACTTTCGTCTCGCGGAGAACTACCAATGAGAGAAGAGTTCACCTTCAGACCGTGGTTGAATTCGACCTAGCCGTGAAGGTAGATGTCCAATCCCTAGGACCTCCCTGTCAAGAAAGCTCCAGAGACATCGATGATGCTGCTGAACAAACGTAGAAGACGATAAATGTGCGTATGCCATTCAGAAAGTAATGACTCTGATTTTTTCTAGAGTTTCCAGGTTACGTTTGCATTGTGAAAGAGGCCATAGACAAACTTCTGCGCCGGTGCGGCACGGCATGGTGCGGCGTCCAGCTGGGATGTGTGCCTCAGGGCCTTTCAACTCCCATATAACGTAGTGGCTCTCCTGCAGCACCTTTTTACAGGAACTAAAATACGAACTGCTGCCAGCGATACTTCAAACGTGCGTGACTGATGCGTAGGTTCGCGAGACGCAAGCAGGCGTGTAATGTTACGGAAGCTAGCATCGATGTTCGCGCTTTCTTCAGCGATTTATTACATGTTCATATTATGAATAATTGAGCATTTAGAAGGTACTTTTCGGATTTCTAACAAATGAGCCAGTTTTTATGTGCGAAAGTTGGCGAGCTTAACCTGCAGCTATACCCGGCGCCACCAGCGCATCCTATAGTAGTAACCTCAAGCTTTGTCTCCTGTTTTGGTGGAGAGTTGCAAGGCCCTAGTAGCACCCTCAAGCTTTATCTCTGGTTGTGATTGAGAGTTGCAAGGCCCTGGTAGCACCCTGGAACATTGTCTCCGGCTGTGATGGAGAGTAGCAAGGCCGTGGTGTGCCTGTTGGGGCGGATGGGCGTTGGGATTCTTCCGCCTCGTTCCTTTGGTCTCCGGTCGCGTGGGGCAGCGCCGCGGTCGACTCTGCTGCTCCTGTTTCCGATCCGCGTCAGGTTGCGCAAAGCGGGCGGCTGGCTCTCGCGGGCGCGCCGGCGCGCAAGGCCTGGATGGTGGCGGGGCTTCCACAGGCAACTCAGCCTACGCTGCCGCAGAAGGCAAAGAGATGAGCACGAAGGAGGCGATATGACTGAACGATAATAGGGCCGTTTGTTGATTGCGGACCAAAAATCTACAAGAAGCGATTGAACTTTGAATCCAATCAGATTTGTAAACCAAACACTGACTTAATATTAATGAAAATGCGTGACACCAAGGGTAAATGCAACGTAATGAAGAACAAAGCAACCTTGAAAGATACTCCACTCTACATCAACAATGATAGAACTCTTTGCCAGAGAGAAGCGCAGCGAGAAATCTACAAAATCGCAAAATAAGAAAAGTAAAAGGAATATACAGTCATCCTGGGCTTCAACAAAATCAAAATAAACGACCTATTGTTCATCTGGAAAGAAGCACTAGGGCTTATCCAAAGCTATGAAAAGCGCTAGGAGATCAACAGATTCGCTAACGTCGGTGATCAACTTCGACGCCAATGCAGCCAACATAACGAGCCGCATGACAGCTTTCAAACGCGGGATGAAAGCAACAGCTTTGCCAGTGACGGTGATCAACGTCGTCGCCAGTGCAAATAACCAAATTGAACAAGCAAATGCATCCCACGAATTAACCGTTAACTGACGTGCCGTCAAACTTCTCTTACCGGTGACGTGCAGTCTGTGAGACCCCCAAAAGTTTTAGGCAGATTTTAGTTTTCGAGGTTCCATTTCATGTGGACATTTTTTTTCACGTTAATAATGCTATAATAAACAAGAAAATAAAAGGATTGGTTGTTAATATGGAAAATGAAAATATTATATTTATTTACTACTCGCCGAGTAAATTTCTAGCTATAATTTGTTCCATACTCTTTCTTCACTATTAATTATTTTGAGAACTCGTAGAAAGATTTGAAATATTATTTAATGCACTAAAAAACTTCATTTAAATCTCATAACGCACTGTTGCAGGAAACCTAATAATAAAAAAATCCGTTAATAAAAAAATCTGCAACGCACATTCACTGTGGGAAGAAAAGTCCCACTACTGGTGATGTGAGGTCTGCGAGACGCTCCAAAACCTCAAAGGCGAACGGCTGTCACTGGATCCGCTGCCCGAGTGTGAGTGTAGTTTAGAAAGAGATAGGAAGTAACTTTAAAGAAAATACGCGACGTACCTGAAAGGACGGCTAAGCGTTTATTTTTCCTCAGCGGTCTCAGAGACCGCACGTCACCAGTTAAGGGTTAAACATAGGCACAAATTCACTAGAAATTTGAATCTCGGTCCAAGCGGCGGAAGGCAGTCAGTCTGACCGCTGCTGCACGGGTGACCCCGCCCGCGCCGTACGGGAACCGTTGCCCGAACGCCCTGCGAAGGGAGGGCCAGGGATGGCGGGGCGTTTATCAGGCCGCTCCCCAGATGGCAGCAAGGGCGACGCCGCGAATTAAAACATCGCTCCTGCCGGTCCGAGCCGCCCCTTTCGCGTCGCTGCATGGGAGCGCGGAGCGGCTCCGGTGCGCAGTGGGAAAGTGCTGCATTGGCGAGAGCAAAACTGCCTGCTGAAACCTACACGAAAATGTGAGTCACTTCCACGGAAGTCCTGGGGTTTTAGTCTCGACACTGGTGGAATTTTATGATACCAGCTAGATAGTTGTGTGTTCACCGCATGGTCCCTCGCAATTTCACATGTTCCCTTATATGAACATAAATATAGTAACCATAGGCAAATAGACTAATGTTTTTATGTATTTATCATCACTGAGAATATTAAAATATTGTAATATACAAAATATTACAGAACAAACGCCGCGCCTTGATGTGGACGGACGGAGCTGTAATATACAAAATATTATAAAACAAACGCCGCGCTTAATCTGGACGGTCGTGGTTACTAGGTAACGAAGGATGTTGACGACCGAGAAGGGGGCCCTGGACGAGAGAGAGTTGGTGGTAGACTGGCATCCTGGTGGTAGCGGCGCGTATGTAACCTGAATTATTAAAGTTGGACATCGACGCGAATAGGGAGGACAAATTGTGGAACAAGTGTGCAAGAAGTGAGCAGCAAGAAAGAAGCAGACGGATTTTCGGCGCGGAAGTCAAGGGGCTACGAACTGCGGGGCCATCGTTTCACAACGCCAGACAATTTGGTACAGTGAACTTAATGCATGAAATTAAGCAAGAGAATTTTTATATTTTTAATCTCAAATTCCATTCTTAATAAACAAAATTATTGTTGTGCCACTTTGTATGTAATTCCTTCGGAATATAAATAATTTCAGACTTCCAGGCTTCTCTGTATAGAGGGCAATCCAGTGACAACCAGCCTGCAGGTAAGCGTGCAGGTGTGTCAACATATAGAACCCACAAACTGAGCTAGCATAGCAAATTAAATTAGATAAAGTAAAATTATTCATTATAATTATCATAATATATCCATAAATTCGCAAGTCATTTTTATTCACGTTACGGAAATAAAATTTTTGATTACTTGAGGCTACAGGACCCTTTTCACACTTTTCAGGGCGCCACAGACCTGCTGACCCATTTGTGAATTCCTATGCCTAGGAATGATGCCGGCTCCATTCGTACCTTGTTATTTCTCCAGCATTCTCATAGTCCGTGTGTTTCAAACAAAGATCTTCGTAGATATCACAGGTATGTCTTGAGATTAAATCAGTAGTTTATTGAATACCCTGTTCGTTATTGGGAGTTGGTGCTTCTGAATAGCCTCACTCCGTGTTTGACATTGTGATTGCAATATCTCGAGTTGCATTTCAACACGTTTCGCCACCTTCCTGTTTTACTGTCTTACAAAGTATATACTCATTATAGAGAAATGTAATTAATGCTACAGCGAAAACTGCGATTTTTCGGCAATCCATTTTAGTAGATCCTTTTTACCAAAAAATGTTGGGATATTCTTATTTCTTTATGCAGTAAATTACTTTTTCTAAAACGTTGTGTTCTCGGAATCCAAATTTTGTGATCCCTTAAGAGCAAAACGGCTGACTGTCCGGCCGGCAGTGCACAAAGCCGCTAAATTGTATGCAGGATTTTCAACAAAGTTGATATTCTCAATTTTTGAGAGAAGACATTTTCAACCCAAAAACTCTCGGGCCTTTTCTCGCCACTCAATCATTAGAACCAGTTAACGCCCGCTGTACATTCATGCTTTTATTTTTATCTAATAACATTGATTTAGATTTTCTTGTTTAATAATTAACTAGATGTTAATTTTACTCGGTTTGTCTTATCATATTTCCTTCATATATTTACGTTTCATAATACCCTCCATAAGATGTAGCACCATTCAACTGTTTTCATAATTGCCTCGTAACCATGATCCCTTCGATCCAAGTAAATTGTGCACTGTATATGGAGCTTCGCATCGAAGGCAGTAACAAGCAATAACGTGTCAGCCAAAAATAGAACTACTTTGCGCGCTCCTTGGTAGCGCTTAGGCCCACTGCCAGGCCGCCGGGCGCGACGTCCGGCGGCGGCTCCGGGAGGCAGCGTCCCCGGGCCGCGCGTACACAAATACCGGCAGCGCCAGGGCAGAAAGTGCTTTTCATGAAGATTGATTTTTCAGAAGGGAGACGTCGCTCTGCGGGGCTACTGGGTTAATAGCGCCGAATTCGCCCTCCGGCCTCCCCCGCCTTCCCCGCCGCGCCCCCAGCGACTTCCCCTTTGCAGGGGCTGCCCCTTTTTTTTATCGCCGCGTTGAAAAAGTGTCTCCTCGGGTGGGCTTATTAACTCCGGGAAGCGTCCGGAGACTGAGCAGGGAGGCGGACAGTGTGGGTCTTGCGTTTTTCCGTAATGAGCCGTTATCTTGCTCATTTCATATTTATTATTTTTAATAATAATAACAATAATAATAATAATAATAATAATAATAATAATAATAATAATAATAATAATTCAAGTTGAACTATAGACTGTCTCTTGTAAATTGTTGATTTTATGAAAGTAATATATGTAATCATTACGACTGTCTAAAATCATTTGGAACTTTCATGAAATCAACAACAATAAAATCAATAATAAAAATAATAATAATAATAATAATAATAATAATAATAATAATAATAATATTAATAATAAGTCACTTTATTTATGTGGCGAGACTCGGGCCATCAGGCCCGCTTTTCCGTCTAGGACTTGGCTAAATTTCCAGGTCATTCAAAAGACTATGAACACGTTTAATTAAATAAATGTAGAAAATTATAAAATCTCAAGAGCTACAGGCTTGAAATTAGGTTCGATGCTTAAATGTGAGATTAGAATGAGACGCTTATGTTGTTTAAAAGTGCCGCAAAGTTCAAGTTATAATCTTATGTTTTATATTCTCTCTTTTGTCAGTGTCGATTTACAAGCAAGGGCCGATAGACGATTATTTGAGCAGTAACCAAGCTCGAACATTATTCATTTTCAGATGTAATTTGACCCTCAGTTATTCTGGATTGCTTTATCTTGTGAGTGTTAAACAACCTTAAATATTGATCAAAAGAATAATTTTCTTTAATTCTGTTACTTACAGAACGTCCATGGCCTTCTAGCTTTAGTTTCGGAGCAAACATTCTATCTGAAGTTTTGAATAGTTCACCATTTCTCCTAATTCGTTCTGTATTCGTTCTGTAGGTGAGCTGTTATAGTTTTCGTTTTGGAAGGGAACAAATATAACCAAATGCACCTAGAAGTCAGTTTACAATTCGAAGTTATTCCATCGACAATAGGAAAGAAAACATTTCACAAAAAGAATAATTTAAAAGTAAGTAAATGTTCCTGAACCTAAAAGTAATCAAATAGCAATTTGCTTCATACTCATTGAAGAACATTACTGACAATCGGAAGAAGTCCCCGCGGCAAAATAGGGAATTTTGGAGGGAAAACCCAACAAAGAGAAATAAAAGAATATTAAAAAAGACCATTTGTCGCAAATAATATTGTAGTAAGTAGTTGACTAACACTGGAAGGTCAAGCAACTGTCGAACTAAGGGAGATAAATAGACTTGACAAATATATTTTTTAACTCATTAAAAAAAACTTACTAATTATATTCCTATATTATGTTACTTTATTATTTTCCAATCATTTTGTTTTGAATTTTTGAAAGATTTTTGTAACTGCAAGAAACTTTTTAATAAAATTACTTGATAATGCACAGTAATTGTATGAGACTTTAAATAAAAGTTTATAGGTTTAACTGGATTTAAAAGATATTGAAATACGTTTTAATTTGTATTGAAATTCATGAGCTGATGGAAAATACATTTCTTTTTTTAAAATTTAAATTAAATTTCTTAGGAAAATTTAGTTTCTCACTCCTTCAGCAAACTTTGATAAATTCGCAACAATTGTCATATAATATTTTCTGAAAAATATATGGTCTATTGAGAAGAAATATATGGACGACGCAGTAATGTGATTGACATTCAAATTCGTAGTGATTCCGAGTCAAGAGAAACGCAACTTCGATGATCACACAAACTGTAAATGACGATCAGTTTTGTTGTTGACAATCAGATTTGTTGAAGATTTAGACTTTTGGCCGATATTGTTTAAATATAAGTATTAAATATTCTTCTTAAAACTACAGTGTTATCAACCATGTATTTCCTACAAACTGATTTGTGAAATAAGTACATTTAATACATAAAATAAAATAAAAAATGTTATATTAGTCAATTATTACTTAAAAATACTTGGAAAATTACTTTTTTCCGCCTGAGTAACGCTTATATTTACTGATAAATAATTATCAAACGCAAAGAAATTAAATGATTCAACTATCACACGCTCGTTACGAAACTTAAGCATATGCACTAAAAAATATTTGCACGTTCCACTTCAAAAATATATTTTCCCATTTTGCTAAAATATATTCTTGTTAAAAGTAAAAACTACCAATACTTCAACTGCAAGAGGATAAAAAAACTTCCGGCTGCACGAGTTCCCGCCTTCCCACTACACGCCGACTAAAAATCTGAGCGTAGGCGCATTCGATAATTGAATCAGCGAATGGCTGCGAACGGTGACCCGCGGCGGCTGCGCTTACGCCCTCGCACGCACGCGCGCGCGCGCGCGCGCCCACACACACACACACACACACACACACACACACACACACACACACACGCACACGCACACGCACACACACACCACAAGCTCGTGCGCGCACGCACGCACGCACGCAGAGCCAAGCCAGAGAGCAGTCTCGACGTGACGTGTGCTCCTCCTGGCGTGGCCAGCGTTGCCAGACGATCAAATGCATATCCCAGTATCAACCTTCAAAAATTCTGGTATTTTCACACAAATTTAAATACACACAAATTTTCACACAAATTTAAAATTTTTTACCAATAGCCATTTATTTAAATTCATTGTTCATATTGTAACTCTATTATGTTTTAAACACGCACAGGAAGTTCGTTAAACTTAACTCGAAATCGATTCATTTTATATCGATAAATTAAATGGAAGATGGTTCTAAATGGAATGGTCCTATCCTTTTCTACTACAACACGTGCTAGAAAAAGGTCGTTCTACATCACCTTTAATGTTTTTACGACAGTGTTTGAACTAATATCATAGTTATTTGTAATATGGTGATAATTTTAAAGTATTGAATAAAAAATATTAAACGAATTTTAAATCGTACATCGTCAATAATTACCGTACACACAAAATCCTGGTATTTAATCCTGGTACCAGGATGACTTCATCCTTGTACATGTTATCTTTATTAAAAACCTGGTAAAAATATCAGGATTTTGGTACTTCTGGCAACACTGGCCGTGGCGTGCACGCCGCGCTCCTGGCGGCCAGGCCACGAACGAAAGGCCTTCGCGGGCGTAATTCCGACCGGCAATTAAATTAATTCCACCGCGCCACGGAAAATGCCTCGGCGCTTCTGAGTTTCCGTTTTATCTGCTATTACGAAGCTATGACGCACGTGTGACGGATTAAAAATGTCACAGGCGTAGGATATCTAAAACAAAATGACGGACACAATAGTTTTTGTTTTAATTTTAATTCCAAATGCCAAACAAGTTAAGACCGGCACGCGAAGAGACCTATGTAAGATTTAATCATAATAGTTTTTTATCACAATTTAGGTCTTTGAGAAGAGAGATGAAATGTAAAATAACATATGTCAAACATTGGCACTAAAATTGAGCTATCTGTCAAGAGCTTGGGATTTCCAAAACAAAATGCCAGGCATGAAAGTTGTTTCAGTTAAAAATAGTTTGAGCTGAATTGAAATGCCACATAGGTGAATAATTGTACCTTGTGTACTATGTAAGCTTTAAGTTCACAATAATGTTTTATTGCATTTTTCTTTTTAGGGAGAGAGGCAAAATATAATAGAAACGTACGTAGAAAACCACACTAAATTTTAAATTGGTAAAAACAGGATAATCGAAGCTATACATTATTTATACTCTGATTAAAAGAGATCCAATTTATTTCAAAATATACTTACCATAACTTGCTTTAATAAGCAATTTCATTAATAATGTATTTGGACATGGAATACACCGGTATTTTATAAAATATTAGTAGAACGAGAAATACTACATTCTAGTAATATTTGTGGCGGTTTGTGCGGTTGGGTATTCGTAATACCAAGCGAAACTCTCGTGCGTAATTCACGCATTGATATTTTCAAAGTAATGTATATTGAGTTGTAACATTTCTATCGCTCTATTCGAAACACGCTAGTTCATGTATGGTAACTAGAATACAAGTATAATATTTCGTTATAATGTTCCGAAGCATAACATACCTTGAAGTGAAATTCACAGCATTCCATTCTCCTCTGACAAAGTTTGTATCGATCACAATGTATCATTCTAGAATTAACAAGCAGATTTTGACTCGTTCAGCACTCGAAATAATCAACTTGTAACTATTGACAATTCCTCTAACAGAACAGGTGCGTACTCATTACCCAAACAAACTCTTCCATTCCCAAACACCAGCGTTGCAGGATAACAACAAACCAGTTGGTATTTGGTGGCAATTCCAGCAACTACCAGCCAGAGATGAATACGGACAGAATGTCATTGGGCATTCACACTCCAAATTATTCAACTCGAAGGATGTATCTTCGTTTTCTTGAAACACGAATGTTGAAAGTTAATGTCAATGTTCCAAAAAATTTGCTGTAACCTTAAAATATTAAATAAAACTAACACATACTATCATAAATTTTGCAATGGTTGCGTAATGTAATAGTTGTACCTATTATGATTTATATTGCGAGTTTTGAGAGAGAAAATTTCTCAAATTATTTCCACGCATACTTATTAGATAAAATTTCTTTGGATATTATTTAGAAATTATTATTAAATGACTGTTTTACAATTTTTTTACAATTATAAAAATAGTATTTAGCTCTCCTCCAAAACAAGCGTTCTTGACTGCAACACGATTACAGTATGCGAACTGACAATCGTCGTGTCTCTCGGGACGAAACAAGGCGGGGAATCACTTAGTGTTCGTTGTGAAGCAGTACTATTCTAAATACCGAGACAAGTGGCTCAGGGTGCAGAGTGCTGGCTTGGCATTGCGGAGGCCCGTGTTCAGCCCCTGTGCCTGACTGCGGTTTTTTTGATATCCCTCGGTCATCCAGGCAAATGCTGGGGTGGCTATTAGATTAGATTTATTTTTAATTCTGCAATTAAGTTTCATAACTTGTTGTCTGAATATCTAAACTTCACATGCATTAAGCTTATATTGATTAACAATAGTTTACAAGAGAGTAGTTAATTAGAAAGAATAATTTCGAATAATAGCACATAAGCTTAATGCAAGCCTTACTCAACTTCATTTCACTTCAGTTCACTGCACAGCCCTGAACTGTGATGCATTTCTTTTGCATTCCGTTCCCTCCACTACATAACACAAAACTACACTACACTACACTGCACTACCAATAGTAATAAAATAATAATGATAATAATAATAATAATAATAATAATAATAACTGCTACTAATAATAACTATTAAACAAATTACTAATAGGAAATACTAGTAATTTATCAGTAGAAACTTAACAGTAATACATTGACCTAAGATATACATAAAAAAACTAGGAAA
This sequence comes from Acheta domesticus, assembly GCA_031308135.1. NCBI lineage: Eukaryota > Metazoa > Arthropoda > Insecta > Orthoptera > Gryllidae > Acheta > Acheta domesticus. The sequence continues at coordinate 56,670,225 of JAHLJT010002406.1, forward strand.
CTAATTTATTTTTAAATTTTCTCAAGCTTTGAGGGAAGGGTTATCCCTGTGAATGCTGCATACTGAAAGGCGACGACCGCAAAATCGACGCTAGCAGAATCGAATTACTAGCAGAATTCGTTGAGAACGTGAAGTCACGAAAGTCAAGGTTAAGCGCATTCGAGGCCTGGTTGAGTGACCGACTAGGAACCCCGGGATCTAAAGGCGCCGAGGCCATTTTGCCCTTTAGCGGACCTATAATGGCTAAATACAGATACAAATACCATTCTAAATACGACAATAGTTTACTCTTTGGTGTGGGCTTCTTGACGAAGAAGAGAGAACACGTATGAATAAAAGAAGGCCATGCGTGGTCCATAATCCATTTCTTAAGGCTCTTATCTTGCTTTTGACTGATATTGATCGGTGAAACCACGTAAAACTTCCTAACAGAGAAACCGACCACTACAATTCCGGAGTTCGAATAATGACTAATTTAGTGGCGAAAAACCTCTAACATTGGCAAACGTAGCCTAGGACACGCAAATTAGAGATACTACAGTGGCTGTGGTTGTTGTCATGGAGCAATCATAGTCTGTTTCCTGTTCATTATTCTCTAGAATATAACATTTGCGAACTCACTGTCCGCCACGCATGTACGTCAGGCTTATTAACCTGCTTTCGTTTACTCTGAAAATATCGCGTATTCCCAGGATTCAACGTTTACATCAGCTTTATTTCACGCTTCGTTATACGTTATCCGGGTCCTCGCAGCAGTGAACGGGGCGAGATACGCCCTGCGGCGTTAGACATGCGACAGGTGCTGCCCTCGTTCGGCGAGAGCTGGAAGCGAAGCCAGGTGGCAAGCACGAACAAGAGCAAAATTCCACATCAAACTTAAAAATAAAAAATTAAATTAAATTAAATTAAAAATATATAAATAATAAAAAATAAATAATTATATTATCCCCCAATCTCTTCCAACCCCTCCCTCCTCATCGTTTTTCCTTCCTCTTCTCTTACCGTCCTAAAACCCTCAACAAAATAACGGACCCTACCAACAAACAATATTCACCTTTTTTATTTTACACACCTCCCCAATTCTCGTCCTTGTACGAGTGAGTGGAAACTAAGAGCCACACAGAAAGATTGTTCGTGATTCCGGGCGCATCAACTACGGAGGGCATTAGTCTTGTAAGTGTAGTGCGTGTTTTTCATCAGAAGGTGGCGGTGATCTTTCTCCGCTGGATGGCGAGATTCGGCGCCGACCTACCGTCGATTAGAGGGATTTTCCCCTCAACCATAGGGGCACCGCCCCAGCTGGAACAAGCTCTCAGCTCCCAACCGGTCTCCCGGCATGTCTGGTAGTGTAGTGCATGATGAAAGTGTTTGTGTGTACGGGTTGAGGATAGAAGAAAGAGGAAGGAAAGATCGCGTGCGGTCGTGGCCCATTTCTTAGTTCACTGCTCCGGCATTCACCTCCTGATCGAAGAAAACAGGCTCTAACTATCCGTCAGAGCAGCCGGCCGCTAGAAGTCTCCTCCAGACAGCGACTGAATTCGACCTAGCTGACTACACCGAAAGAAGACCACCTTCACCACACCGAGTGACCACCTTCACCACAAGAGCCCCCACCGGAGCAGGCAGTCTCCAGACACTAACGTCGTATGCGACTCCACACCGCACCCGGGCTGTCCCATCTGGATCAACGCCGCAGAAACCAACATCCACAAAATACAAATTTTCCAAAGTCAGTTCCTCAGAACAATCACTAACGCCCCTTGGTTTGTCACCAACAACCAACTTCACAAAGAATTATCCAGCGAACCTACAGCCAACCACATTAATAACCTCGCCACTAATTTCTATTTCACAATACCAGAAATCCTCACTTTAAATGCACTCAACCTCGGCCGAAATTCTACACAACCAACCCGAATTCAAAATAATTAGCAGTTTCACATATTCCTGAAAAAGTTCGCTGAAATTGACTGTTAAAAGAGGTATCAAGATGGCTTCCTCACCCATGAATTAGATTAAGTTAAGTATGTAAGTTAGTTGTAAGCATCCAAAACATATGTGTAGTGTACGTTTTACTGATCTATGTAATAATCAACAAGAAAATGAATAGATAAATTTAAAAAAAAACAGGCTGAAGAGCCCCTACCGGGGCAGACAGCCTCCAGACACGAACGTCGGGTGCGACTCCACACCGCACCCGCGCAATACGCAGTGAGCACAATAGACAGAGCGACAGCCACCAAGGGGTCTAGGGCGGGGTGGGGTGGGGTGGGGGCGACAGGGCACGACAGGGCGCCCAGAGGGCGCGGCAGAGGGCTCACGTCGATGCCCTTTCGACGCAACAATGGGGGCGACGCGCCATAAATTAAGGTGTCGTGTGCGGGGAAAATAAAAATTTCCAAATGAAAATGCCCGGGGCGGCACGAGGCCGCCCAAGTTTCCCACGTGGCCGTGACAGTCTTTGATATTAAAACAAAACAGTGATTCACGGCGCCGCGCGCTTAATCGCCCGAGTCTTCATTAGCGCCGCCGCCCCACGCCGGAAAGGAGGGGGAGACTCGTCGGGGCGGGGTGGGGGGAGAAGAGAGGAAGACACAAGGACGGAAGGAGGGGTAAGATGGGGGTGTGGAAGCGGAGGCGGCGCCTGGGCAAGGCGTGAGCGAGGTAGACAATGGCGGCAGAAAGTGGCGGAGCGTGGCGGAGGAAATTGAGACGAGGAGGGGATAACGACGGCAGGCTGAGATAGCTCAACGTCAGCATTGCGGCTGTCATTCCAGAGACTCACGCACCGACAAAGGACGCATAACTCGTGACATCTACGATACCTTCAACAAATCCTTTTAGAAACTGGATCACACTTTGATTGACCATTTCTTCTGTTCAAATATTCAGTATCCTTTTATTATAGACAATTACTTCTCATTAACTGACACTGTATGGAATTTTTAAGGACAATCGGTTGAAAACCAAATATGGAACTTAGGTAGATGGGGAGGGGGGATATTTAAAAATATTTAGAAGAAACACTTGTTCTTGATAAAATAACACATGTAATCCTGATAAAACGTGAAACACTATAACGTTTCGCGGCCCAATTTCTATTTTCCCAAGTCAATGTTCATTCACAATAAATTAGCCTAAGATGGCCAGTAATGTAATTGTAATGTAATTTTACTGGTTTTAAATATGATATAATACGTAAGAACCTTACCATGACCCAATTACCTGTAGAAGCGAACAAAAATTGGGCCGCGAAACGATGTAATGTTTTCAAGTTTTATCAAGATTGCATGTATTATTTTATCGAGAACAAGTGTTTCCTCGAAATATTTTTAAATATTCCCCCTCTCCATCTACCTATGTTTCCTGTTAGGTTTTTATCCGACTGTCCTTAAAAATTCCATACAGTATCAGTTGATAAGAAGTAATAAGAGGTTACTGAATATTCTAAAACAACTTTTCTTACTATTCTCTTTCTATTCCCACTCTTCTCTCCACCCCTTCCCCTTCCATTCTCTTCAAACACCGTCATATACGGGATAGTGAGAGAATCATTTCCTCCCTCCCATCTCTTTCCATAAGACGCACACTCCGGCTCTACTCAACCTAACTGGGAAGAGCAAATCTGCAAACATCGGTCAAACATTAATCACCAAACCCTAACTGGTGACGTGCGGACTCCGAGACCGCTGAGGAAAAATAAATGCGTAGCCCTCCTTTCTTGTTCGTCACAACCAGGTATCTCCTACCAGCGGGGCACCGTCCCAGCCGGGACAAACTCTCAGCTCCCGACTGGTCTCCCGGCATGTGTGGTAGTGTAGTACATGTTAGTGTGTGTGTGTCTGTAAGGGGTGAGGACTGGACAAGGAAGAGGAAGGAAAGATCGCGCGCGATCCGTGGTTCATTAAGATTTGGTATTGCTCTGGCATTCGCCTGGTGTTGATCGGAGAAACCACGGAAAACTACCGATCAGAGCAGCCAGCGAAACAGGAAAAGATGGTTGAGGATGGGAGAGGAGTGGGGTCGTGATGAGTCGGGGAGGTAGAGGGGGAGGTAAAGATTGCGAGCTACGCGTCCCTCAAGGAAGAGTATGGCGCAGTGGGGTGGCGCGCTCTGGCACTAAGCATATGGCTCAGGCACGGGCGACGGGGAAGGGATTGAGGAAGGCTTGGGGTACCAAGCAAAAGAGAAAGATAAAAGATTTTTAAATGGTTTTCAAGTAAACTGCACAAAATCGTGGTGGAAATATATAGATGGGCTCTTGCGCTAAATTTTAGCGGGAATTTTAAATGCCAAAATTATCACATCACAAAGCATTGAAACAAATATGAAGCACTTATTTCTTAAAAAAATGTGTATTTTATTTCAATTACACCTTCATCGTGTTATTCTTGCTTGGTCACCGTTGAAAACTGTCATTTTATGCCTCTTTTAATGTCTCTCAACATTGCTCTCTATCCATGCAAAATGGCTGCCAATGCCTGGTCTAGCTTTTCAAATGAAGTGCCGGAGTTGCGGTCACGTGGTTCGTGACGCAAACTGATGCTGCGCAAAACGAGCATAAATCTATGCATCTGGGGAGACCACCCATCTATTTCCACCATGAACACAACACTACGATAGATATTAAAAGCCGAATCAAATCACACGCGTTGATCCGTAACACTGTCACAGATAATTGCATTTATTGAAAACAATCCCAAACAACAGTTAAAATAAGAATTCGTACTAATAAATGTAACCATTGATAGGTATTATAATAGTTGGTGTTTAACACTGATTTTCATACATACACGTCAAGCTAACGAGCCAGAAAACTACGGAGAGAACCGCTTGTCGATAGCTTGTGATCGAATTCCAGACGAAGGATAGATGCTTTCACTTTTTGATTATAGCGTATCAGGGAAAGAAAAAAATACCAAGTGATCCATATAATAACGAAAATATGCCTTTACGATTTAATTATATTACCTGAAAAATTTCAAATCAATTCTGGGACCTTTGTTGCCTTAAACACGTTAGGGATAAAAAAATGATAAGCTTATTCCCGTCCGGTTCTATTACACCAATTTGAAGTACGTGAGTACATTCTGAGAACTGTTTGTTTTGAAAGCGTAAATTCATAATACACAATGTGACGTACTAGACAAGAATAACACAGACGACTGATTCTGTTTGGTATTTACAATATATTTACAATTATAATATAAAGAGTAAGATACAAAATTTAACCCCCTTGGCAACCTTTCAATTCCCTTAGCCGCGAAACCCCGCGACCGTCCCTAGGCCTAGCCCAGTACCTCTGCTCGAGAGCAGGAGAGAGCAACGCGAAGTGCGAAGCTGTCGGACATAGAGTCCCCGTAACTAGAGAAGTTACATGGCCAGACGCCAAAACCGATCTTCCACCCGAAGATCACGTGCAAGATAGCACTGGGGATACCACCCGTCTTTCGACACTCTAGCGTATCCCGCGAGGCGCGTGTCGGCGCCGCCCTAAATATCCCAAGGCTCGCCCCCACTCTACAAGCGGCGGGCGTCATACGGCTCGCTGGCCAGCCCTCTCCAGGGCGCAACCGACATCACCTAGACTCGCGCCCGCGCGCGCCCTGTTGTCCAAGTTATTTGAGGTGCCGGGATTTCCCTGCCCGGCGCGTGCCGGCGAGGCGCCGCCGCATTCCACCCCATCCCCCATCCGGCTTAAGACTGGGCTTCCCAAGCGACCCGCCGAAACGCGGGTGCGCTACCTCGCGACGCTACAACAAGTTTATGCTATGCGTCACCTTCACTGAAGGAACATTGACAAAAAATTCAAAATATGAAGAGAGGTTTAAGATAGAAAAAGAGCAGTAAATGGACAAGAGAAAACGGAAACGGACGTTTATCCTTCTTTCTATTTTGATTTTTCCATAAATATTGTGAAAAATTATTTTCAAGAAATCATAAATACCAATGCAGTTATTGGGATTTTTACTGTGCGAACAAAAAACTTTTCTACGAACTTTCAAACGCGAGTAAATGAAATTCACTCCAATCATTTTTACGACAACGAGAGCGGTAAGTGAACCGAGAAAAAGTGAACAGATAAACGTCTCTTATATTTCAAAGCCTCTACAAAGCACGTGCTTAAAGCTAACGGCCCAGGCGGTACGTTGTGGCCACCATCAGGCTTTCGACAAACTTCAGAGATTGATTTTTAGTAGGCCTAACGGATTCTCGGAAAACAGGATTAGCCGTTGAACGCGCGAGTTGGGCAAGTAATCGGTGACGGAACGATCCATTGGAGGACTTGGCCCGGCCTTCGCCGGGACCGATAACGAACGGCGTTGTTTGCCGAAGATCGCTCTCCGCCCCCGCCGCCCCCGCACGCAACTTCCGCGCTCGTCGGCGGCTGCCGCGCGGGGTCGCGTCAAAACAACCATACATTTCGCACCTCCAGGCTGAGGGGGGGAGCCCGGCTGCGGAGGCGCTGGCGGGGGCGGAGGAGGTGGGACCGGAAGAAGAGGGGAGGCTGTAGAGGGGGCAAAGTTGGTTGAGGGGATGGTGTCGGTGGCGATGGTGGTGACGCGAGAACGCTGGCAGTGGCGGCGGCTATGGCAGAGAGAGTGATAGGCGAATCTACAAGCGGAAGTGATGGCGGTGGCGAAGGAGGTGGAACTGGAAGAAGAGAAGAGTCGGAGGATTGATTGATTGTTCTTGATTCCGTGAGCGATAATAACAGAGGTCATTAGTTCCGTAAGTGTAGTGCGTGTTTTTTCATCGGGAGATGGCGGTGATCTGCCCCCGCTGGATGGCGAGATCCGGCGCCGACCTAGCGTCGACTAGCGGGATTTTCCCCAACCAGGTATCTCCTCTACCAGTGGGGCACCGCCCCAGCCGGGACAAGCTCTCAGCTCCCGACCCGTCTCCCGGCATGTTTGGTAATGTAGTGCGTGTTAGGGTGTGTGTGTGTAAGGTGGGAGTCACAGGAGGTAGTGGAGGGGGTAAAGTTGATAAGGGGTGGTGCCGGTGGCGATGGTGGTAACGCGATAACGCTGGCAGTGGCGGGGGCTATGGCAGAGAGAGTGATAGGCGAATCTACAAGCGGAAACGATGGCGGTGGTAGGATGTAGATATGACGTCGAGGAAGTTAGCACAATCACTTCATCCAAACTCAAAAGAGAAAAACACATTATTTGCCTATTGTTTGCCGTTCTTAAGATGTCAAAAGACAAAATTTGTCTCTAGAGGAAAGGAACAGGAGTGTAGAATGTGCGGATGGCATGTATGGTGGGAAGGATGGGATAGGTAATATGCAACAGTGAAGATGGGCAAAGGGGAACGCAGAAAGAAATAAAACAATGTTTGGTGGAGGTAGAGCTGTGAGAGAAAGAAAGAGAGAGAGTGGAGAGGAGATTGCACGAAAAAACTTCACCATGAATGGGCCGAAACACGTACTACATGTGAGGCAGGAAGGGATGGAGGGGACGATAGGGAAGGTGGGCGGTGTTCACTGGCCCGGAGAAAGAGCAGTAGTAAAGATTGGAAAAGTGATAATGCATCTAGAACTGTAAATATTCTGAGCAGCAGTGAAATGCCATTTCATTGAGTAAGGGTGGGAAGACGGATAAAAAGCAAAGAAAAAATGAATAGAACAACTGTGATTCTATACTTTGGTTTCTATTTATTGGCACGTGGGGGCTTGTCTTCATGATGGGGATTGTGCGTCTTTCTCGGTCGTGCCGCTAGGAGTCGCATGTATAGAGCAGTGTTGGCGATCATGTGACTCCTAGCGGCACGACGGAGAAAGACGGGAATGCCGAGAGATAGTTCATCGTGAAGACAAGATCTCACGCGCCAAGAAATAAAAACCCAAGTATAAACGAGTGTATATTGTTGCTTAGCGTGTGGCGCACGCTCGTGGTGCGCGTGGCACGTGGCGAACGCGCACGCGCACGCGCACGCTCAGCGCGTGGATTTAGAAAAAAAATATAGGAAATTAATCAATAGGGTGAAAACGTGTAGTGAAGTGAAGTGAAGTGAAAGGTGCGATTATTGGTAGTCTACTAAAAAGTATTGAGCTTTTAGTGTTTAGGTAAAGTGTTATGAGGTGCAGGGAAGTGAGTGAAGTGCAGTGAAGTGATTTCATTCCGTTCTGTTTATTTCGCTAATTTAAAGCGTCTTTTATAGGCAATTCTGATAAACGTTGATATTTATTGATTTATGTTAACGAGTGTTTTACGTGTTAGAAATGTAAAAATTATTATAAGTATTGTAGATTATTATGTTGTAGGTAAAAGTGTTTATCCACATTTGTCTGAATATGATTGTGAGTGAATACGTGTAGGATGGTGTAAATGCGAGTGTTCCTATGTCTTTGTATGATATGTATGTAAGCATGTATGAATGTTGGTGTAATATGTAAGTAAGTTTATTTAGTTAAATGTTAATACAGATGTAGTTTCATTTGTTGTATATGATGTAAATGCATTTGCATGTTCTAGGTAATGGCGAAGATAATTTGTTTTTTACATTGATTTTTTATATTGTTTTTATTGTTAATTGTGTTTTGTAATTGTAAATGTACTTTTATGTTTCTATATTCTGCCACCGGGCAACATCAGCCCAATTGTAGAATAAACCTTATATCTATATAACTTCAAAGTACGGTATCAGTAGGACACGTGTTGGCCGACGGTAGAGAAGACAGAGCAGAGCAAAGCCCTGGATATGGCATTTCCAGGTGGAGGTGGAACGCACTGGGAAGAGTGACAGGTGAGTCGCCATCAGAGTTGCCAACCATCCCCAATATGGCGGGAGAGTCCTGATTTTTTTTCCCGCGTGCCGGCAGTAACCTACTCGGGACTGCATCTTCCCCGATATTTTAGACATTTTCAGTTAAAAAATTATGTGTTGTTCGTTAATTTGATCAGAGCTGAACTTATAGTTTCAATGAATTTGGAAATGCCCTCTGCGGAATTTTCAGTACAATAAATATACGCCAACAAGCTGATTGCCGCCATCCGATCTTAAAAGAAGTATACGTGGAAACTATGAGATTTTTGTAGCCATTTTTGACTGTTTTTTTTTTTGCAATTTTGACTAAAAACCGTTATCTTCTGGTTTTAGTAATAATGTAAATGTGAGAATAAAATTTTTAGTTTAATTAATTATGATTCTTCTAAAACCCTAACGTCTATTTCTTAGCATAACCACCGCTTAAGTTCATAAAACCCTACATGTGAGTAAATTTTACTAAAGTAACGAAAATTTAACATAACATTTCTTGAGTTAAACTCTCAACAATTCCAAGCTTAAGACAAAGAAAATGCCTAAAATTGTACTATTTTGCTCTAAGGTTTCCAAAATTTTCCCCCGTCCCCTTCGAGTTTTTGGACCTGAGTCCCAATTTCATCTACACAAAAGTTGGCACCCTGGACGCCATAGACAGTGAGTATACGTTACAAGGAACGGACAGGCGACGAATGAAGGCAGGCGCAACAATAGCGGAGCGCGTCAGAGGCGGAGCGAAGTGGCGGGCTGACCGATTGGTGGCGGGGGTGACGTGCCGTGACGTGGCGGGGTGGGGTGGGGCCCCACGTGAGAGAAGAGCCGCCAGGTGGAGGGGCGGGGCCGGCGACGGATGGGGAAGGGAGCCGCCCAGGGGCGCTGGTAAATGGATTAGCAGGCGCTGCAGCGGCGCTGGGGGACGCCACCGAGACAGCGTCGCCGACGGGCCCCCCCCCCCACATCCCCGCCCCGCCTCGCCGCGCCTCGACCCGCGTCGCCCTGCCTCGCCTTGCCCCGCCTTGCCCCGCCCCGCCTCGCCACACCTCGCCCCGCTTCGCCTCGCCACGCCTCGCCCCGCCCCGTCTCGCCTCGCACCGCCTCGCCCCGCCTCGCCTCGCCACGCCTCGCCCCGCCCCCCCCCCCAGCCTCGCCCCGTCCGGTCCCGCCCCGCCCCGCCCCGCCCCGCCTCGCCACGCCACGCCTCGCCACGCCTCGCCACGCCTCGCCACGCCTCGCCACGCCTCGCCACGCCACGCCTCGCCACGCTTCGCCATGCCTCGCCACGCCTCGCTCCGCACAGACATTCTCATATTTGTTTTCTATTTTCTTGGATCTTCGCTAGCTATTCGGAATTGCCACATACTCTTTCTTCCCAGCTACCATTTATCACCGCCAAAAGTATATTTTTTGTAATTTTCTTAATTTTTCGGTTTCTTATTGGTAGAACGAAAATATTAATTTTAGAATATTAAAGAACACAAAAACCTATTCCTTAATGGCAATTTTCTGTTAAAAATTATGTGCCGTTTTAAACAAAATTGCGTTTTAGCACTACTGAAAATGAGAAATTTGAAGCTCATTTTTACAGAAAATGTTTGAGTTTTCAAAATACTTTATTTGAAGTTATTTGAAGCACTTACATTTGAAGCACAAATATAATGATGTTTACAAATTGCTAGTAATGTGAATATTAAAGGTGTGAGAGATCCTTTAAAAAAATTACATATGTGTAATTTTTGAAAGAACAAAAAAATAACTCAAAATAAACTTTACGTCATATTAAAGAGTGCAATTAGTACTATCCGATCGAAAAGTTTAAAGAAATTTTTCTGTAGCCATTTATAAGAAAATGGCGTTTGAGCCTTTCTGAAAATGCGGAAATTTGAGCTACTTTTCACAGAAAACGGATGTGTTTTCGATAAACTTTACTCGATATTATTTAAAGTACATGTACTCATAAATATAATAATATGAACAATTCGTCGCTAGTGTAAATATTAACGGCGTGAGAGACAAGTCAAAAAAATTACATTTTTGCAATTTTTGAAAAAACAAAAAAATACCTCAAAATGAACTTTACGTCAGATTAAAGAATGCAATTAGCACTATCCGATCGAAAAGTTTGAAGATTTTTGTAGCCATTTGTGAGCAAATGGCGTTTGAGTGTTTCTGAAAATGTGGAAATTTTAGGTACTTTTCACAGAAAACGGTTGTCTTTTCGATAAACTTTACTTGACATTATTTAAAGCATATGTACTCATAAATGTAATAACATGAACAATTCGCCGCTAATGTAAATATTAACGGCGTGAGAGACAAGTTAAAAAACCTACATTTTTGCAATTTTTGAAAAACAAAAGAATAAAGCAATATGGCTTTTATGTCATCTCATAGGGTACATTTAGCACTATCCCTACGAGAAGTTTAAAGAAAAAATTTGGAGCCGTTTTTGAGAAAATCTAGTTTTTGTAATTTTTTAAAATTGTATATATTGCACACAATATTGCGCGAAAACTACTACCATTTTCAAAAGAATGTACATGACCTTGAGCAAAGAACTCGTTTTGGAGAACACATTTTATTTGAAGAAAAAGTCGTTTTGGAGAACACATTTTATTTGAAGAAAAAATCTCTATCTTCAATTTTGTAGTTGGAGAAAGACGCCGAAAAAAAATCAAACTTTCACAATTTTCGAAAATTCAGAATTATCCGTGAAAATCAGACCTATGCTACCTTAATAAGTGTATTTTTCTCTATTTTTACAAGAAATTTAAAGAAATAATTTGGAGCCGTTTTTGAGAAAATTTTGAAAAACCCCGGGGGGCTGCACATAAAGTACCCCCAAAATTTTGAAGAATCTTTATGAACATCTCAATGCTTCGATTAGAAGCAGATTGACCGGGGAATGTCCATTTTGGAACAAATCGTACGTATGGTTTAGGCGCTAGCAGTGTTCACAGACGGACAGACGGACGGACGGACGGACGGACGGACAGACAGACGGACGTTTTCCTTTCAATTGGTTTTTCGGTATTGAGGACACCCAAAAGAGGTTTTCTGGCTACCCCACGTGTTCGGGGATTTCTTTTCTTAATTTAGCAACTAGTTTTATCCACTTTTTCGTTATCACGGCCCGGCAATGGTTTTTTTTCCTTCGAACATTGGCCATTTTTTCGCGCAGCATTACATAACTTTCCCTATACTAGATTTATCACTCCGTGTATACGTACGTATACAGGAAATACCATAAAAATTATGGTATTTCCTGTATTTTAAGTATTTTAAATGTGTATGTATTTAGCAATTCAAAACTTAATGTATTTTGAGTATGTATTTAAATATTAATTTACAAACTATTTTGGCTAAATATTTCAATACTGAATTTAAAGTATTTCCCTCAACCTGCCAACACCCTTCTATGGACGCAGAGACATGATACAGCTGGATTGCGGTTTAACCTCGCGGGTGTGTAAAACAATTTTAGAGAGAAAAACCTATTTTCACACCAATATGCTACTCACATCACGCTTTAAAACATCTTATGATCGTGGATCAATTGAAAACGATGAGTCCTCAATCCTTGCAACCTGGTTGTGAGGCTACATTTCTCATATAATCTAGAAATTTCTTTGCTCTATAACATTTTTGGAAAGTATCACAATTTCGTTTCACGGGTTTGAAATTGGACACCAGTATTAAGCTATTTTCAAATTAAAAATGATTTAAAATGAACAGAATGCTACCAGGGGTTACGTAATTTAGTTTTATATTACTATAATACGTAATGACGGTTTTATTGGAAATGATCCGAGAGAAATTTGTATTAATAAATGTATCCCATTACTGATACCACAACTGCTCGTAAAATTGTTTATGTTACTAGCAAAACGTGTCCTAATTACATAAAATATCAGTCCCACTAACGAATACATTGATTTAATATAGCATTTCAATTGATGTTCTTATGAAAATGTGGAAAGTAAAGGGAAAATAACAATTCTCAAGTAATAATTCTCAAATAATGTTTTTTTTTATTTTTCAATATGAGTAAAATAACATCAGAAAAATATTTACCATAAAATTGACTAAATTAAAATCATTACAATTCACCCCTTGGATTGTCAAATCAAATCAATTTTTTCACCCCTTGGATTTAAATTGGGATGTGGATCTTCAGTCACCAAACTCAATATTCACATCCCAAATACAAAATATTTTTTCAGGTCACTCTAGTGATAAGTGAAAGTGTTTAAGTTGGACAAGAGCATTACGAAGAGAAAAAACAGGGAAAATTTTGTGGTAAAAGAAAATGTTTATATTTAAGTGAAGTGTCCTCTTCTTCCATGACGCAGTGATGTCGTCTTCTTCCTTGGCGCTGCGAAATGTCCGCTTCTTCCACGAAGCAATGAGATATCCGCTTCTTCAATGACGCAGTGAAATGTCCTCTTCTTCCATTACGCAGCGAAAGGTCCTCTTCTTCAGCGACGCAGTTAAATGTCCTCTTCATCAGCGACGCAGTGAAATGTCCTCTTCTTCCACAGCGCAGTGAGATGTCCTCTTCTTCCATAACGCAGTGAAATGTCTTCTTCAGCGACGCAGTGAAATGTCCTCTTCTTCAGCGACGCAGTGAAATGTCCTCTGCTTTAGCGACGCAGTGAAATGTCCTCTTCTTCCATAACGCACTGAAATGTCCTCTTCTTCCATAACGCAGCGAAATGTCCTCTTCTTCAATGACGCAGTAAAATATCCTCTTCTTCAGCGACGTAGTGAAATATCCTCTTCTTCAGCGGCGTAGTGAAATGTTTGCTTCTTCCATGACGCAGTGCAATCGGCCTCCGCGGGGGTTTCCCCTACCGCCGCACGCCGCGCCGGGGCGGCGAGTCGGCCGCACGCGTGACCCCAGAGCGCTCGCCCCCGCCCCTCGCCCCCCCGCCCCCCGGACGGCGCTGCCAACGTTCATTATCTCCCAATGAACGCACTGCGACCGCGACGCGGCGCCGCGGAACCTGTTGAAACCGCGGCCGGCCGAACGGCACGCGCCGCGCGAACCGCGATTCCGCTGATGCCAGCCTCCGAGCGGCGTTGCCAACTTTGTTGAGAGATGCCATGAGCTTCTAGTAATTAATTAAATGCGTAGTATTCCATTTTAGCTTTTCATAGAAGCGGGGAAATGTTGGTAGAACATTTTTGTAAATTCGTGTTTTGAATTGGTCCTGCAGCTTTCAGCAAGGATTTGCATGACAACCTGAAATAAATGTGTGTATTATACAATGTGTATTACTTAATATATAATAGAATATAATTATATTATCTCCACTATATACAAGTGTAGTATACTAAGGAAATAAATGGATTATTCTCTTTTGTAAGAATACACATAGATCCATGTGGACTCACATTCTGTTTCCACACACAGAAGCATAATCCCATACGTGTGTTACTACTAGAAAGCTAATTACTTTGTCAGGATTGCTTCAGAGTTCTGAAGATAAACACAGAAGTTTGCAGATTGTGCTATTGTCAGTTGCTCATGCATCCTGAAAAACATATTCACTCGTAGAACACTCGGAAACGATGCGCCCTATAGCCTTAAAACTAGTTTTCTCTGTTCCTAGAAGCGACACAAGTTGTCGTTCCTATACTGTAGTCTACAAAACTAGTCGGTTTTGGACTTTCTATTCCATTTATCATGATTCCGTAACTCCGTTGCACGGATTGCCAGAAACGGTGAATATTGGGTTCCAGAGAGAAGTTATATTTACTAAAACAAGTGTTAATTTTTTTTTCTTTTTGGAGACGTCAATTATTAAGAAAAATTGTCGGGACCCTTCTATGACATTATAAGGGGTTTTTCGCTCTTCTGGGTATTTTAGCTATTCAGACAAAATAAGGAATCCTAGAATATATTCCTATTAGACTTCCGCAATATTTTTACCAATTTGCGAGACATTTCTAGAGAGAAGATCTAGAGATAGTACGATACAGTTCCTCTCTCATCTGCATCTTCCCCATAAAGTTTAATGGGGAACACAGTAAAATGGAACGGAGAAGCGAAATGTCTAAATGGGATTTGCGGAGGATTCGGAGAGCTGTGTGCTGGGAGTCGTACTCCTGTTACAGCTTTGGCCGCTCGCAAAACCAGTCGCTGAATTGGAGCGTTTGGATGCGGTAATACCGCAATGGGTACATTCCCAATTCAGGGGAGCAGTTGCTTCGTGACCGATGAAGCAGAAATCACTACCTCCCAACCTACACGTACTTCGCTGCCAGTGCATTAGGAATCGTATTGTTGTATTGCGATGTAGCGGTACCACGAAAATAAATCGAGAGTACACTGATTCATTTGTTTTTGAACGCTCATATCAGAGTGATTACTGATATTAAAGTGGTTTTATGAATTTTTTAATTATGTAGTACAGAATAAAAAAATTCTACTTATATATTGTAGTGTTGTGTTAAAAACCTGACTTTTTTTTCAACAAAAAAAACTAGTATTTTGTGGTCTCGATACAGAAAGAGTGAATTAATTTTGTTACAATATGTGATACATTACTTCCTCTAAAACGTTGTGTTATCCAAATCCACCTCTTGAGGGTCCTTGTTATTAAAAAAAATTGTTTAACTGAAAAATGTCCATCAGTCTGTCCTTTATGAAAACATCGTTAGCGGTTAAACTGTGGAATGGATTTTTACTTAATATTAATAATTAAATTCCATTAATCTTAATGAAAGGTAATTCATATTACCCGATAGATCTGGCTTATATCATGACCAATTGAATTTGAAAGAGGTATTTTGATTTTTGTGGTTCGTTTACATGAAGTTTCAAAATCATTTTATTTTGTTTACAAAAGTTCCTGAAAATTTTATTGAATTTTTTAAGGAACAAAAAATGCATAAAAAATAGCGCATGTCTTATTTTCATTGAATTCCCCAAATTTTCGAACCACTGATTAGTGATTCCGGATGCGTCTACTGGCAAGGTCATTACACCCGTCAGAGTAGTGCATGTTTTTCCTCGGGAGGTGGCGGTGATCTTCCCTTACTGGATGGTGAGATCCAGCGCCGACCTACCATCGACTAGCGGGGTTTCCACAACCAGGTAGAGCATGTTAGTGTAAGTGTGCGTGTGTGTGTGTGTATTCAGTCGCTGTCTGGAGGAAAATTCTAGCGGCCGGCTGCTCTGTTTTCTGTGATTTTTCCGATCAATATCAGGCGAACACCGGAGCAGTAGTCTAACAAACGGGCCACGGACCACGCGCGATCTTTCCTTCCTCTTCCTTGCCCTATCCTCTCCTCTTACACACAAACTTACACTAACATGCACTACACTACCGCACATGCCGGGGGACCGGTCGGGAGCTTAGAGCTTGTCCCGGCTTGGTCAGTGCCCCGCTGATGGGAGATACCTGGCTGAGGAAAACTCTCCTGGCCGACTGTAGGTCGGCGCCGGATCTCGCCATCCATCGGGAAAGACCACTCCCTTCCGAAGGGAAAACATTCACAACACTTGCGGGGCTAAAGACCTTAGCAGTTGTCGCGCCTGGCATCACTAACAATCAATCCATCCGCCCGAGCTGCCTGCCAGTGCTGTTGTCCACCTCGTGCCGGCGCGTGGTCGTGGCAGTGGAGGGCAGCGCGCGCAAATTGAGGAATGGAAACCGCGCGGCGCGAGTACTTTCATCAGCGTCTTCATTTGCATGCAAATGCCGATTGGACGCGGGACCACGACACTTCCACCCACGGACACTTCGCAACAGAAACGCGGGTGGATGAAGGCTGCGCCCCAAACGTTTTCTTTTAGATAGGCCGGGAAATATTCATTCGCGAACCGAACTATTAGGGACTGGAACGGTTTGCCTGTGACAATCTTTGATCCCTTCTTCTCCAAGCCTGAATAAATTTAAAAGTAAATTAGTTTCCTAGATGTTTATATGTGTATTACAAATATGTTTATTATTAATTTACCGGTCTGTTATATAAAGTAAATTGTATTCTTCTTCTTCTTCTTATTATTATTATTATCATTATCATTATCATTTTTATTATTATTATTATTATTATTATTATTATTATTATTATTATTATTATTATTATTATTACTTATGTGCAGTGACGTGCAGTGAAGTGTAGTGGCACTGTGAAGTTGAGGAAAAAGAATGTGTAAGAAAGACATTATAGCTGAGTGATTAACAGTGCTGTGAAGTGAAGTGTGGTGAAGTGGAGTGCTACGAAAGCTCGCAGGTGAAATGCTCACGTTAAATTGTAAAGTTTGTACATTTTGTGAAATTGTTAAGTTATGTAATGTTAAATTAATGTATTCTGCTACCAAGTCCTCAAACTTAATTGCAGAATTAGTAATAAATCTAATTTAAAATGAGGTGTGTTCTGGAACTACTGTGGAAGTGATCTGAGGCAAAATGATCACACTTTTTTAATAGAAATGCATATATTGTTGGGCTGAAATGACTTGCTCAATTTCCCTTAAGGACTTTGCCCTGCTGCGCGAAATTACGCATAAACACAAATAATAAAGAAAAGATTACTTAAAATAAACATATATACATAATTCCGAAAAACATATTTAAAAGTTTAAATGTCATGGTAAACATTTGAGTACAGATTAAAAAAACTAATTACTAGAGAAGAGTTAAAATTTAGTTTCATTACCAAATTGTACAGTTAACACATTCTGCTTAATTATTTTCTTTAATATAAAACAGCAATGAAGTAAACTTGAAAGAGTTCAACATTACAGTTACATTTCATTAAAGATATTTACAATATAAGCTAGTACTTAAATGAGAGAGAGAGAGAAAGAGAGAGATTGAGATTCAGATATCAGTAGTGTATAATGTTAGAATGTGTGTTTACGTACGTACATGCGTGTAATTGACAGAGTGGCCGTTTGATCGTTGCCACTAAGTGCCAGAACAGCAATTTAGACCTTGTTGTTTATTTTACCTCCTGCAGTTTACAAAGTGACAGAGATTGCTACTAATTCTTTACCTCTCAGTTGGTTAATGGGATATGCCAAGTTACTTCCTATTAAACACCACTTCATGTGCAAGAACTGCATAGTTAATCGTAATAGTTTTGAAGTGTCTCTTTACTTAAGAATAGATTACATACATGCAGGTAAAAACTATCCAGAAGGGCATGGGTGGGGAATACAGGTGTGCATTTCATAACAGGATCGTTTCCATTACGTTCCAATCTCATTAAATTCTCCATTCCAATTCTGTATTCATCAGATCGATTATAAAAATACACATTACTATTTACTTTTGACAAATTACACGATTATGAACATTCATTTTCAGAAATTTCAAATAAAATACTTGTATTTGCCTCGAATTTCTCTGTGTTTCATTTGTCGTGTAATACTACATAATAGGCATGTATTTGAATATCCTCTATTTCAGAATTTAAGATAGTATGCTTTCTATTATCTGTGAGTGTTTGCTCTGGATCGTATTTGATGCACTTTCATATTGCCCTAACAAATCCTGTAGTGTTGAATTTGCATCCTGTTGTTTTGGGATGCATTTAATTTCTTGAAAACTAGCAAATAAAAAAAAGGTCCCTTGTGCAAAGAAGTGTTTACCGAATAAGGTTCTCGTTCTTTAAACATCCAATAAACTCTCCAAGCTCACATAAAAAGTCATCATTTTTTCAAGCATGTCATAATAAAACACACCACAACACTAGTTGTTAATAAAAAATAGCATTAAACAATACATTTGGACTCTTCCTATTAAATGTTATTGTCAGTGCAAAATAAAGATACTCAAAATTCAATGCGGTTGATTGCGTATTCACGTTACGAAAACATTTTCCGAAGATGGACTTGGCGGTGCAATAGTAAGAAACGCAACGCATTGCACCTACGCGGAGTTCTAGAACCGTAATAGCTGCAGTGGGGTTGGCGGGCGAGGCAGCTGCGTCGTGCGCCTGGGACAAATATGGGACTCTAAATGTTTGCGCTTGGAAGCGCGTGCTGTTCGTGTGCATTTGCGCCCGTTAACCTCCCCACGCCCCTCCCCGCCCAGCGCCTCTCGGCCCGCGCGTTTGCTCGCCCGAATCCTACCCGCGCCTCGCCCACGCCCACACCCGTCCCCGCTGACTCCAATGCCACGCCCCGTCCACGCCTCTCACGCCTTGCTCACGCCCCGCTCACGATCTGCTCTCGCCACCAGTCACGCCCTTCCTTCCCCGCTGGCTCCACTCCCACGCCCCGCTCATCCCTCGCTCACGCCCCGCCCGCTCCGCTCACGCCACCGCTCACGCCCCGCTCACGCCCCGCTCTCGCCCCGCTCACGGACCGCTCATGAGCCACTCATGCCCATCCTTCCCCGCTGGCTCCACTCCCACGCCCCGCTCACGCCCTCCCATACGCCCTGCTCCCGACACCGCTCACGCCTCGCTCACGCCCTAATCATGCCCCGCTCACACCCTTTCTCTCCCCGTTCTTCTCTCTCCTGCTTCTTGTTCACTCCCTCGCCGCGAAGTTCTTTCCCGCTCTTCTTTCGCTCGCTTTTCGCTCTTCTGTACGTCTCTTTTGCTCTCTACATCTCTTTCGGTCTCTGTTTTGTCTCTCTCTCTCTCTCTCTCTCTCTCTCGGAGTCCCTGCTAGCCCCCAGCCGCATTCAAGTTGTTTTCGTCGTGGTGGCAACTGTTGTTATTGGGTCACGTCCAGTGTGTGCGGTGTGCGGAAGGCCGAATTGTTTGAATGGACGATAGACCAGCTTGTGGCCTGCCCTGCGCGCACTCTCTGCAGCTGTCTTAATGCCATGCAGCGCCCTCCCACACGGAAACAACTCACAATAGAAAAGCTGTGATTCTTAATATTCCGTATCTAGCGAAACATATTTTTAAACACTCTCAAGCTATCTCAAAATTACTTATTTGCATCCTTTATTGCATATTTCTATACTATCGTAACACATTCACACACAAAATTAGACACAAAGTTCTTATTTTAAAATATTTACAGAGTTATAATTGATGTGCGTTTTCTTGCAAAAAGTATAATAAGATTTTCTGAGAGTAGAAACTTCACCTTGTAAATGACAAAACAAAAATGCCAATGAATAAGCTCATAACTCGTAACAAACTGTTCATATTTTTACACGAGACGAATACAGCTTGCCATTCTGTTATTTACGAACCAATCATGCTAGCGACTAGCTAGTGACTAGCGACATTCCAGATAAACGTACTTATACTTGTAGCTATTTTTGTATTATCATCATAATCTTTACTGCAACATGTTGGTATAAATACAATTTGATGTTAAGATCCTACTATACTTTTATATTGTTCCTGAATACTGTCAATATTGTATTTTAAATTATTGTTACTATTAGCCTATAATGTATTGTACTCCTCTGGTGTTAAAAATGATTTTATACTTATGTAAAGTGCTCATGTAAACCGAATGTACCTTGATGTAACGTCTCTGGAATAACTTCACGTCTTCCGCCTACTTTTTCTTCCTCCTTTTCTTCGCTTCTTCTCCCTTCCCTTTGCTCACAAACTTCCCCATTTTTTCATTATGACTCGCCCCCCCTCCGAACATCTTTCTCTTCTCTTTCTCTACTGTGTATATATTCTGCTCTATTAATGTTCGGCCCTAAGCCGCCATCCTGATTGAGATTTTTCTGGGTTTACTCAATCGCTTAAGGCGTACGCCGGGATGGTCCCTTGTATTGCACTCCCAGTCATAAATGTACAGTTGTCCCCCCTTTTAGTCTCTCTCCTTTCTTCTTTCTCTTTCGACCTTTCTTCTTCATTTCCATCTGCATTTCCACTCTCTTTCACTTCTCTCTTTGTTCTTAAAATGTTCGGCCTTTAGCCGCCATCCTGATTGAGGTTTTCTGGGTTTACTCAATCGCTTAAGGCGTATGCCGGGGTGGTCCCTAGTTTTGCTCTCCCAGATGTAAATGTACAACTGGCCCTCCCCCTCTTAAAATATTATTTCTCTGTATTAATGTAGATTGAGTGGTTAGGCGGAAGAGCAGGCCCTATGGCCTGAGCCTCGCCATTAATAAAGGCATTTTTATTATTATTATTATTATTATTATTATTATTATTATTATTATTATTATCATTGCGTGAATAATCAGAATTGAACAAAAGTAATATAGGAATGTGAGGCCATCTCGAACGACACAATGAAAGAGCGAATTCGCAGGGAGTATTACAGAAGAGTGAGACTGGTCCTGGAGTCCGCTCTGAACTCCAGGAATAAAATATCAGCAATAGATAATTTGGCGATGCCTGTAGCCGAATACAGTTCCGGATTAATGGATTGGGCTTAGGAAGAAATTCGCATCATGGATCGAAACAACAGAAAAGTGCTAACAATGCATCATATTGACCACCCTCGAGTTGATGTAAATAGACTTTATGTGGCACATAAATAAGGAGGAAGAGACCTCAGAAAAATTGAGGCCTCCCAGCACAATGAAATAGTCGGGATGGGAAAGTATGTAGTCAGCCATCAAGATAACCCACTAATGTGGCAGGTCATGAAATCAGACCGAAGAATGGGAAACGGGCAAGCGAAGATAGTTTCAATAAATTGATAAATAGTTAAGAAATTCGAGGAATTTTCTGAATTATGTGTGTGAATAACTTCCGTACATGCATTATATACATTGTAATCGACTCGTATATAATGCATTTTATTATGAAACGGAAAAGATAGCAAGTGCGTTCCTTAAACTGCAAATGTCACAGCCATTATTTTCAAACTCCTTTATCAACACTCTTTCCCCACTTCTCACAAACCAAAGCACGAACAGACATTCTCAAATCCAGAAATGGCATTAAGGAAAGAAGCGTATGAAGAAACGCAGGGATATGAGAAAAATCTTTTCGCTGTCAACGCGAAATTGATGTGAGCAAAACACTCGGCGAACTCTATTATTCTTTCGCGCTTCATCTCCCCGCGCTGGTGCTGCGCCCCGCGGCGCCCGCGCGAACAAAACAAACAGATCAAGGAGCGGGGGCGGGGGCAGCCCGACAGACGGCTACAAATGAATATATATTTATTTTCAGTGCACCCTGCCCGGCGGTGAACTGGAACGGAGTTCCTCGGGGAATTGCGTTGGAGCTGGTTGGGAATACTGGTACATTCTGAAAGATTGCAGGAATTATTCTTGTGTACCACGATTTTTCAATTAAAATTTTGCACGATGAGTACGAGTGTTATGTTCAATAATTGCATGTAATAGAATCTGAAATTGCAACATAGTGGTACAATCTGATATGAATGTGACGTTTTGTTACGTTGTTTCATCGTGTAAGATATTTCTTCTAGTAATTGCTGAGATTATAATTTTGAAAGAATTCTAACCTTAACGAAATGATATTTACTTGGAATACGTTTGTTATGGCCACATCGTGAGAGGATGCGTTCTATCCACCTGTATACAACGCTTGGAAAATTAGATATTTAATTTTAGTAGGAGTTGAACCGACGGTTGCCGATGGTTCGTCGGTGCCCGATCTCACCATCCAGCGGACGAGGATCACCGCCAAATCCCGCGATAAAACACGCACTAAACTTTCGGGACGAATGACCTTAGCCGTTCCGTTCGTAATCTTCACTCGCGCGTCAGATCTGGAGCCACCTTACACGTGGCCTTTCTGGCCCTCGAGACGCCTCCCCGAGCGGCCCCGCTCCAGCCGATGAAGCTCTCAACTGCCGACCTGTCTTCGCAGAGCTGTCGAAGCGTGGTGCAGTTCAGTGTTTTTGTGTTAGAGAAGATGAGGAAACAAGTTAATGCTTTTTTTATGTAGCGAGACTCGGGCTATCAGGCCCGCTCTTCCCTCTGACCGCGTAAATTTTGCTTCGCTCCTTTCACCTTCTAGAGGAGAAATAAGGCATCAACTCGGGTGACGAAATCGGTGATTTGAATTTAGCTTAGAGGCTTCTTTTGGGTTTGAAGTATGTTTTACTTGCAGTAAATGTACTACATGGGACAGCAGGCTTTACTTCCCCTCCGAAAGTATTTTTTTTTGCTAACGAGTTTGACTGAGGAAAAATCGCGTCCACTTGTTAGGGTACTGCTCCGGCATTCGCCGGAAATTGATCAGAAAAAACACGGAAAACTACCGATCAGAGCAGACAGCGGTAAGAATTCTCCTTCAAACATTGGACTGATTTCGACCCAGTTATCACCCTATTCAAAAATACGCTTCCGTTGTTACTGGAATCCTAGATGCTTCCTTTCACAGACACAAAACACGTAACGGAAATCTGCTCTGAGTCAACGTATCATCTGGCGTACAGAAACAAGATGTAATCAGTCTGCATTGAATTCAACATGTGCTAGTTGAGACATTAGAGACATAATGACCCACTGCTAATTGAAAGAGAGACAGCGAACTGTGAGGCGGCGTGGGGAGGTCAAGGAGGCGAGCAAGTTGCGAGCGCTGCGCGATCGATGGCAGGGCTAATTATGCCGCGCTGCGGACACACCGAGCGGGGCGGGGTGGGCGGAGGGAGCGTGTGCGTGGACGTGCGTGCGTGCAGCGATGATGGATGATGGTTCCTGGCCTCGCGGAAAAAGGACACGCGCTCCGCTTTCGCAACGGCCCGCCTCGCCTCGCTCCGCCCACCCCCGCCCCGTCCCCCCTCCCCGCGACGCGCCGCCCCGCCCCCCATGCCCTGCCCCGCCCCGCCCCGCTCCTCACGCCCCGCCCCGCCCCCCATGCCCTGCCCTGCCCCGCTCCGCCCCGCCCCATCCCACCCCGCTCCGCCCCCTCACGCCCCGCCCGGCGCCAATAAACGCCGGCTAAATACCCGCTGCGCGCCTGACCGCGCCCTCGCAGCCCCACGGCGCGCCACGTCGGCTTCCAACCAGACAGCCCTCACACAGTGGTCCCCGTTAAACTTCCGGTCGGCGCGCCTTTGATAATAATCCAATACTTTTTAGTATACAAATAATTTTTCAATTTTTGCAGCCCAGCAAGCTGGCACCCTGTCTCTCCAGAACCCCCTCTGTTCCTCATAACAAATCAAGGCAAGTTAAATAATATTGCAAAGAGTAGGGTTGTACTTGCCCGATTCGGTATTTTCGCACTGCTTTACTTGGCTTACTCCAGAGTAAAACATTTTCTATTATTTTTGTGACTATCAAGGAAAGCGCAAAGCTACCTCTAAAGGAAGATTGAATAATTTCTTCAAATGTAGTTTTTAAAGAAGTTTAAATTGTTCCAAGAACATCTCTCTATAATGCTGAATAACCCTTTATTGAAAATTTGTTTCCAACATAAATTGTATTATTATTTTTGTTTGATGTTCTGTAAGTTCATTATAAATTACATTTATACATTTTTAAACAAAAGGACATTTCATTAACAACGGTCCTTCTTAATAGAAAGGATAGACAACGGGATAGGGAAAGGATAGGGTTTAACATGCGAGAGTTCTCGCACGGGTACGCTAGTTTAATATAATACTGAAATGACTGAGCGAAGTGGCACAGGGCATAGCGCACACACTTCACATCAGAGAGGTCAGGGTTCAATCCCTGACCATCCTGATCGAGGATTTTGTGGTTTCCCTCGGTCATCCATGGGAATGCTGGGAAGGTTGTACTGAAAGTCCATGACCGAGAAACCGGCGTCGCTAGCCAAATTCGTTAACTACGGGAAGTCACAAATCTTAAGCGAATTCGAGACATTGGTGTTTCCTGCTTGGGTGACCGACTGGGAACTTTGGGATCTAACGGCGCAGCCCCGAAGCCAATTTCCCTTTCAAGACATACAATGGCTACATACAAACATAAAATACTGAAACCAGTTTGTTAAACAAATCGAGTACACAATTATCTTGACTCGTGATTTAGTGGAAAGAAAATTACTCATGTAAAAAAAAGATAAATTGAATGTTAAGACAATAATGAGGTTCACAAACGAGATATTGTTAACATGATGCTTATAATTACAGTCAAGATGTAAGATTCTTAGATGCTTAGAATTATTAAAATAATTTAAAAGATATCCCAATAAAACTCGGAAACACGTTTGTTGTTGGAATATTGTAGAGCACTAAATTGTTATATCCTTGAAATCAAACATAGTTTTACATGATAGAAGATAATCATGTGTTATTGCCTTAAATAATGTTAATGATGTTACATGAATGATACATTAAATTCCTAACTCAAGAGTAACTGTAATGAAATGAATAGATTTATTCAACTGGTATTGGGGAAATTACATACGAGTAAGTGACGTTGCACACTATAAGTAAAATAAAGCTCCTATGAGAACAGTTTGTAATAGTCTCTTTGATAGATTCAGATATAAGATATTGATATGGGGCAATGACGGACGATCGCTTCGTAACACGATGAATATAAATGTAAAATGTTTATACTGACAGGTCTGTAATGCACTGTTGTAAGACACGGATAATTTAAAAATGGAACAACTGTTCATAAATATGATTGACGACTACAATGAATGACGTGAATAAAAATGCAAATAGATAAAACCAGTTGGACGTTATCAGTAAACTTGTATTAAGCAAAAGCAATTTGTTTGAAAGGGCAGCAAAACAAAAGTAAATGTTTATATTATAGAAGCTTGCTTCCGTGCATGCTTAGCTACATAATTTCGAAAATCAGATAAATTCACGATGCGCTGTAACATGAATAGAGCGCAGTGGATCAAACGCAGGAAATGAGAGTTACAATACAAGACGTATGACACACATAGCAGTTATTCATTCACATAAAAGCGTCTTGGGGAAGCAATTTCAATTCCGAAAGCACAAAGGTATATTTGAAAGTGGTGCAGTATTGTGAATGAATTTAGGCATCCACATTTCACAATGGTAAAGTATTTGTTGTTCTGTGTGATATAAATGGAAAGAGATTCATTCCGCTTCAAAGTTTAAGCAAACAACACTCTCGAAAGAAGTCTTCACTCTTGGCTGTGGATTGTAACGAGGTGGATGAGGCCAATTCACTAAAGCAGAGAATAGGACACATCCACCGCAGAGCGAAAGAGAGAGAGAGAGAGAGAGAGAGAGAGAGAGAGAGAGAGAGAGAGAGAGAGAGGGGTAACATCTAGTGAGTATTAATGAACCCAAAAAACTAGGTGTGAGTACACATTGGCGCAGAGTTATGTAAGATTACGCAAAATTACGTCAAAATGTCTCATATTTTCAAAAAGTTAAACCTTGTTTCAAATTCCGTCTTTAATGAAGAGATTTCAAATATCTATCTTCAATATTGTAGTTGTAGGAAGACGCCAAAAAAATGAAACTTCTGCAATTTTCGAAAAATCAGCGATTTCAATGCTTGTTCTAGTGATTTAAGTACTTTAAATCTCACTTTGCCGAAAAGCCCTCTCCTCCTCGTACGACAGTCGCCCTGTCCTCGCGCGATGGGGGTAGGGTCACATGCTTTTAACGGTCTGAGTGCCGCGCCGGGTGGAGAGGGTGTTGCCAGACGTACCAGGATCCTAGTATTTTTACCAGGATGAAGGCATCCTGGTACGCTTAAATAATAGGATTTTAAATCTACGGTAATTGACAATGTACAATTTAAGATTCGTATAATGTTTTTTATTCAATAATTTATCACCATCACTAATATTGCAAATAACTGTATTATTGGTGAAAATACTGCTGTGAAAACATTAAGAGTGATCTATTTATTTATTTGGTAAAAATGACAGTAAAAATTGTATATGACATATAGAGAAAGAGATTTTCTGCGCACATTTTCTTGAGGCCCAGAATTTAAAAAAAGCGAAATTAGCAACATTTGAAAAACTAGAATAAGAATTTAGAAAAAAATATTATTTTAGAAAAATAAAATTAGAAAAATGTTTGACCCCGAGTTATAGAAAATCAATTTCAACGGTAAATGAGCTGCTGATTTGATTTTTCTGCATTACTAACGAAATAGTAACAAACATCTTTTCTACTCCTACCACTACAAGCAAAAGGAGTGCTCAACAAAACGTGCGCAAAGTGAAGCTACATTTACGTCCAGAAGGAAAACAAGGGGCCATCTCAGCATTTGCTCAATGGATCATGAATGGCATTTTTCCAGCTCATGTTACAGGAGAAAATAATACGTGATTCATTTATGGTAGAAAGATTTTTTCTTTCCACCATGCTTCCATTTAGTTTATTGACATAAAATTACTCACTATCGACTTAATTTTAACGAACTTCCCGTACGCGTTAAAAACATCATAGGGTTATTATCTGAACAATTTCAGAATTTAAATTAATTGCCATTGGTAGCAGGAATTTTCGTGGACGTACTAGGGTATTTGAAGGTTTGTACTGGGATACGGATTTAATCACCTGGCAGCGCTGGCGCCGCGCCGGGTAGAGGGCACAATCACGCGACGCGTGTGCGCGCCCGTTAAGGCCGCCGCCGCCGCCGTCGCCCCGGCCGGAACGAAGCGCGTTTCCTTATTTGATGTGACGCGCGTCCGTGCGCCCCCGCCACGCGCTGAGTGCGCGCGACGCACCGCGCTTCAGAGGGCGGGAAGGGAATAGCTTGCACACGTAATTAAATGATCAGAGGTGTTGTCATTGTCAACAATGTTATTTATTTCAAAACAAGAGCAGCTTTCGGTAGTCGTTTTGTGGCTTCCAGACAGCAGAAACTGATGGTGATGGCTAAGCCATCGAAAGCTGCTCTTGTTGAAACAAATAACGTTGTTGGTAATGACACCTGTGATCATTTAATTTTAAATGCCTACGACATTCCGCCACAAAACAATATCGCACACGTAAGCTCCCACGGCTCGAGCCGATGACTTCTTGGCTGTCCGGGGGACGCCGCGTCGTGGACTGAGAGGCCGACGTTTTGCCTGGCATGTCGCAGGTTTCCTCAGGACAGTGAGGTCACTGCCCTGAGGAGAAAGCCTGCGACACGTCAGGCCAAACGTCGGCCTCTCAGCCAACGTCGCGGCCTCTCAACCAATGTCGTAGGCTTCCTCAGGACAGTAGCCTCACTGCCCTGAGGAAGCCTGCGACATGTCAGGCGAAACGTCGGCCTCTCAGACTGCGATCTCTCAGCCAATTTCGCCGGCTTTTTCAGGACAGTGACCTCACGGCCCTGAAGGAAGCCTGCAAAAAGTCGGCCTGTCAGCCATCGCCGCGGCGTCTACCGGACATCCAAGAAGTCATGAGGTTAGCTTACTGGCCTCTGAACCCAGTGCGTGGGTTCGATACCCGCTGAGGTGCCCCGATTTTCGACGGGTGGCATCCACAGTAGCCCTGTCTCACATGTGGCGTGTGGCAGATGCCCATCAAAATGCAATCACTCCGACAACATCCTGCCCTAACGAAATCTCACTTTCTCCCAACTAGACAGCTTGGATATAGTTAGTTTTGACCGACATCTGGCGGAGAAAGTGAGAGTTAAATCCCGGGCGCATATAGGGGGATCGCTCAATAGGTGCGCCTGCTCCATAAAGGTTCCCACACCCTCGTCGCGGGTAGCAAGCCTGGGCCGAAAAACTCGGGTGCGATACAACTGCCTAAGGGTTAGTTTCCCCAATAATATACCCATAGGATGAATAATGAATACTAGCGTAACCGTTCGAGAAGTTTCTCGCGTGCTATATCTCACCCTTTCACTTCTTTTTCCATTGTCATATTGTAACCGCTATCTCTCTTTGGTTACAAAAGTAAATCTTTAATTTACTTATTCCGTGACAAGCTTCTGCCCCGTCACGCAAACCTGGGAATACTTCTAATGAAAGGTAAAATTCCCTGTCAGGGGTGGGTTCGTCATGGTTCAACTAATTACCAATTAGCAAGTAAACACAGTTCATTAGTTTGAAACAATATTGAACGTATATTCTAATGAATGAAATATGATCTACAATTGTATTTACAAATTTTACCTATGTTCTCAATATTTTTCCCATTAAATCCTGGTAGCTACCTTTCCTACCTAAACTGCAGTTATGATTTTCTAATGTAATCTTAACTTTGATCCCTTGTTTTCTAATAATAACTTATACACACGGAGGTACACTTTACATAACAAAAATCACTAATAAAACACACGAAATACAATTCAAATAATGATCCTGAAAAAGAAATACATACACACACAATGTTCCAAATTTTTTAACACCTTTGAATCAATTAATAATATAACACTTAATTCTTACAATTGAAATTTGGCTCATCCTTAGCCTTTCAGTATAAAAAAAATTTCGTTTGACAAAGTCTTTAGCCAGTCCCTCAAATGCTATTATGAAATAAATAGTCGGACGGCTTTCCTCCCATTCAGTATTTCACACAGCTCACTTTTGCTAAGTTTTATTTATACTCTTAAATCAATTATACGTGAATTCAGTTAAATAGTTTTATGTAAGAACACAATTTTTACATTATTCACAAGAAATATCTGAATCTGATTCTAATTACGACTTTATGAGAAAAAGAAATGATTCGACTAGTTACCAAGACAACTGTTCTGTGAAATTCTAATTTGAAATTTCGTGAAATTTCTTTCGGTATTTGTTTAACTCACGACCGGTGACCTCCCAAAGAATACTCTGCGCTGCGTAGCCGGCTGCAAAACGGCGTCCACGCCTCCAAGGTCACTGGATTTCTGCACCGCTCCGTGTTGCCTGCCGCGCTGAAAAGTGGGATGCGTCCGAGCGCCGTCTCTCATTGCTTAGCGACGTTTTACCATCGGTCACTCCAAGATGATGGTCGCATAAGAATGCAAGTTGAGAGCTTCCAATTATGACTTCGTAATGGTAATGAGCCAAACTAGATGTAATATCAAACAGAGTTCTTATAATTCTTGAGATTCAATAAGTACATTTCAAGAATGAGATTTCCGAAAATAATACAGACTTTCTTATACGTCGTAGCCTACTACGTGTCGCTCGTCGTCTACGCCGTGCACAAACAAATTAACTGTTCACCTCGGCGGCTCAAACACGATAAGAAGCGAATTCTTTTGACTGCTCACCTCGGCGACTCGAACTAGAATAGGGATGAATTCTCTCTACATCAGTTCATGCCGTTTCCTTTTGTTTCCCAAAAGTTTCTGATTGGTTACTATCAGAGTGCGTTCTGAAATGAATCTCCTGGCTGTCGCCATCTCTACGCCACCAGAGAAACTATTAGTTAATAATATGGTGTCGAGTTTTCTCTTCTATTTTTCTCCTTGGTTTAAAATGTAATCGACAATTAGCGGTTACAATATTCAGCCAGTAAAGTTTTTCTTCAAGACCCTCTTATCTTCCGTCACTTGTTCCATAATATGTCACCTAATTGATAACAATATAATACACCCTTGTCGCTATAAACTATTCTTATTTAACTTTATTATTGAACAAAGTGGTACACCCAACTAATTCAATCGTACAGAATATCAAGTAATTAGTAATTTCACATACGTTGCAGATTTTACAGACTCTGAATAGGTAGGGTAGAATCGAGAAGCGTCGAATCAGCAAAATATAACAGAATATATGCTGTAGATTATGACGAACGAACCTTTTGGTCTCAAACTTTTAGCTTTTAAGGCTCTAGAACGCTTCGTTTAGGAGTTATTTTTAACGGTATAGATTCAAAAATCCTGACGTGCGTTGCGGATTACATTTTACATGAATATTTAGATGCGTCCTTTAAACATATCCTTCATATTTTTAAAGTCAACGTGCAATTCATCACGTCTCCGTGAATCTCTCTTCCTTTAAAGACTTCATTTATAAAGATTGGTTGCATGTGACAGCCGCAAAGGGAAGGTATACTACTAAAATAAAATAGAAGACTATAGCTTTTCATAAAGCGGAAGACGACAAGGGCGAAGGGGATAACGCTGGTCGTGTGATTGCTCAATGATTCCTGGCGCATTAACTTTTAAGGTCGTTAGACCGTAAATATAATGCATGTTTTATCGCAATAAGTGGCGGTGACCTCTGCCCGCTGGTTAGCGAGATCCGACGCCGACCTATGTCAACTTGCGGGGATTTTCTCCATTCAGGTATCTCCCACCAGCATCGCACCGCTCCAGCCGGGACAAGCTCTAATCTTCAGGCTGGTCTCCCGACAACATGGTACTATAGTGCATGTGAGTAGAAGTGCATGTAATTAAGGGATGAAGAAAGTACAAGGATGAGGAAAGAAAGAACGCGGGCGGCCCGTGTGTTAGGGTACTGCTCCGGCATTCGCCTGGTGTTAATCGAAGAAACAACGGAAAACTACCGACCAGAGCAGCCAGCCGCTAGGACCTCCCGGTCAGAGGCACTGTAGTGATATCAGTTGATGGGCTTTCCGGGTCATAGGATGATGAGGATGGGTGACATCGTGAGTGACCGCGTGTGAGAGAGAGGTTTACTACTTAACGCCCTCTCCTCTCTAGGTCAGTTGATCACAGTGATGATTTGCCTATGCTTCTCTTCGTATGAAATATGGTAGGGTCAAATGAAGACTGTATAATAATGAATTGTGTGATTATGGGCGGGATGATGGTTCAGTGGTGGGTATGAGAAGTCAATCATACACAATTACACAACCGCAACGAGATTGTTCCATGTCATTACGCAACCACATTAGTCCAACCCCATTTTCACGCATCCCCAGTGCGGGACTTCAACATGGATGTTACTGCTCAGCGTACTTGCTCTCAGCTTCAAACCCTTCTATTTTATTATTGTACTTTGTCACGACTGTTGTTTCATATTGTCATCCTCTGAATCTCTTGATAAATGGAAGAAAAGTAAATTTGTGAAATTCTTGTGTAATTGTAGTTAAAATGTAAATTTAAATTGGCTTTTGCAAAATATTAAAGACTAATTCATTACGAGTCTGTCAGATAATTCAGGTAATTGAATGGGTGAAAATCAGAACGGTATAAATAACATTTTATTAACTTTGACAAAAACATGTTTACATTAGGTAATATTTCAGTGCCAGTTTCAAATTAAATAGTTTCCTCATAAAATATCACTTACATCGTTCTGGTTTTCACTCATTTAATTACAAGAAAGATTTTTGTAGTTTAAAGAATAAAAAGTTTTTAAATATCAGAAACTAGTCTTAGGTTTTTCAGTTTTGAATGTTTCGTTCTAAATGGAGAACCTTCTTTATAAACGAGAATAGCTTTGCTTTTTACACTAAAGAAAATACTTGTATTGAACAAGTAATTAGACCGTTATATTCTTAGATTTGAAACAATAGTTTTAGGAAATAAATGTGCTCAATAAAAAATAGTCTTAATAAAAGATATTTCTTCAATTCTCTTCAAAATTGAAAGACAATTTTTCCTTTCACAAGTATATATTTTGTGATAATTCAATAGATCATAGAGTACTAAAATTCTAGAAAGAGTTGGAAAGGAACAGAAAAATTGAGAATCACATTTTAAATTGAGTTCTGTTTGCAATGATTTTTGGACAAAATCACAGGTCTACTGATACAATTTCCTGCCCACCTAATATCGTTTCGTGACCGCCTAGTGGCAATAAAGATGGCCTACTGTTTGCTCCCTTGCCGCCCCCTTCAGGCGAGATCTCGAGACCGCAGCTGTGCTGCTCCCTGGAGGCTTCTGGATAAACTCCTGGTATTCCGAGTGCGCGCTGGCCGCCCCAGCGCGCCCAGCGGCTGGCGAGGGAAACACCATCCACAACAAAAAGAAATCCAGCCAACGTCCCGTTCGCCTTGCGTTCCATTGTTGGTGAGAACGCGACTTGAGAACAAACGTCCAAAGCCCAGAACGCGATCGGCAAACAAAGCGATGACTGCGCTAGACCTCCAACCTTACTGCTGTAAGAAGAAGGACTAAACCTCCTAAGCATCGATACTTTATTGATTTACAGAAGACCAATGACAATATTACAATATTGTCTATCCCTTTTTGTAACCTTTCTACCCTCCTACCTCTCCAATTTCAAAATATCTCATTAACATAATAACCCATCTCACCACTAATTAAAAATCTTATCAACCAATGAACTCTTGACCTATCCACCGTCAGTCCTCTGGGGAACGGGAGACAACTGGTCCTATTGGAAATCGGAAACAAGAAGATTCAGGATGGAAGACATAGATCCAGGCCGAAATTATTCCTAGTGGCGGCTATTACAATATTGTAGTAGGTCTCTGTCTAAAGAAGATAAAATAGAATATGAAACCACAATGCAGCAGTCTACACTCAATGCGCGTGGCAAAAGAACACAGTAAACAAAGTAGTAGTGTGGTATAATATGAAGTAATAGTAGTTTATGCAATTAGTTTATAATGTTGACCTTTTTTGCACGAATAAGAAAATAGTCTATTACTAAACGAACGACGAAGGAGTGAGTTTAGTAATAGACTATTTTCTTATGAGTGCAAAAAAGGAACATTATAAACGAGTTGCATACGCTATTTTTTTGTATAACATCATTATAAAGTTATAAATGAAACGAAGTAAGTGTAAGTAAAGTTTTATAGTTGGCAACATGGACGTTGGTATTATGACGTCACAACTGTGACAGCGGAGAGCCGATTCACGCGCGCATTCGAATGAAAGATGGCGTCGTTACCAATGGTAGTTTTAGAAAAAGCCTCGAAGGCAGAAGAAAGTTTAATACCTAAAAAGTCGAGTGCAATGTATGAGAAGGAATATATAAAATTTAGGAAGTGGATGGAAACAAATAATGTAAATATTATATGCGACACATTTGTTCCGGCATATATATCTGAGTTGGTAAGTTTGTCATACTTTTTATGATTAATACTAGTGTCGAGTTCTCATTTTCTAATTTATGTTATTTTGAAGTCTGCAGTATGTAAGGCATCATCTTTGTGGTGCAGTCATTCAAAATTGAAGACTATGCTGAAAATTAAAGATGGAATTGACATCTTTGTTAATAACAAAGCTGAAACCAGTTCTACAGATGCCTTTCTGTGAACAGTAGAAGTTCGTCATGACGTCATGTCGCGTTTAATAATGGCGATGACGTCATGTAGCGTGCGATAATATACTGGATTATGCACGATTCGGGGTATCGAAAAGGGTCGTTTATAATGATGGTATACAAAAAACTAATTTTATATAAACTAAATATACTCACATATTTCGCCACATAAATACAGTCGCTATTATTATTATTATTATTATTATTATTATTATTATTATTATTATTATTATTGCTGTTGTTGTTGTTAAATATACTGCTATTAATTTCAGATATAGAATAAGAAAGTTTAATGAGCCATAAAAGCTCTGTTCCCTTTGTAGCTTGTACCTCCCTAGTAATTATAATTAATCAGTTATAACTTTTCTATTTCTGAGAGACACATTTTTACGGGAAGTCCGGGTAAATAGTATCCATCGTAATAATTTTAATATTTTTAATAATGCAGCAGTATTTAATAAACATTTCGAGGAAAAGTTTATTGCAAGTAACGCGATCCAATTTGATTCCCACAAATGTTTACAAATGAACAGTTGATGTATTTCCCAATTTAATTCCAAAACAACAAACTTTTCATAAAGAAAAGGTATGAAATCAGAGGTAGAATACTGAAGATAGAACTGGAAACTTTTGAGAAGAGATTAAGAGGATTTACATAGAAACCGATTGGAATCTGTTACCAAATTTGATTGTGTTAATAATTATAGCTTGTTCATGGATGCTTCATTAATAAAAGTCTAATACAAACTATAGTAGTAATTTATTTCGCAGGAATTTCTATCTACCACAAATAATTAACCAAATCTATTTATTAAAAATGAGAAAATGTCGATGCTATCGATGTTCAATTACTATTGTATCAAAAGCTATCGATAGTGAAACAATCGACGTTTAAGAAACACTACTGTCGAAAAGTGCCCTCGAATTCCGTTTCCTCGTAAGACTTCGTTATTGTCTTCACCTCCGTCTTCATCGCGTTTGCCTCCGCCGCGTGGCGACGTCGGCCTGGGGCCTCGACGGCGGCCAAACGAGGGAGTCAGGTAGAAAGTTCACGAAACAAAGCAAATTAATTACATATAAGTCCGTCACTTAGTTACAAGACCCTTAATTAAATACGTCTTGCTGTGTGCTCCTGGGCAGACACCAGGAGGTGGAGGGGACCTGAAGTACAGTCGAGGCCAAGCTACTTTGCAGAAGGGAACAGCTACAACCCTTGTGACCCCAAATTTCGTTGTTACTGAGTGATGGTTGTGTTGTAGCTATGATTCGTGAACACAGAACTACAATGGAATGCATTAAGTTCTCTTCTTCGTTTCCAATAGATCAAATTTCGTACTTTTTACGCGTTCGTTTACGAAATAATTATAAGTAAAATCAAAATAATTTCCTTTTCGATTTTTTAAGTACGTGGTGTACTATAACAAATCTTCCAGCATCATTTTTTCTTTTTAGTTTTAATAGATCATAACGAAGAAATTACATGACATACATAAAAACTTTCTCTATTTGGCATTCGTGGAATAGTTCCGAAACAATAATGACCTGTTCGCTACTCAAGTAAACGATTTAGTAGCTTAGGAATATAAAGTTTCCAAAACGTCTTGCCAAATACATAGCTTGGGGTGTCGGTAAGACGTGAAAAGTTACTCAATACAAACTATCGGTGACAGGGCTGCAGGCTAGCTCTGTTGATTTTTGTTGGGAGAGCTGCTTGCACGTGGCAGCAGCATACGAACTGCGTGCTTTTAATTCATCTTGTGTTTTGGCTCTCGGAAGGAGTGAGAGCGAGGGCGGGGCGGGGCGGGGCGCGGCGGGGTGGGATGCGAGCGAGGTCGAGTGAGGAGCGGATCCTAGAGCTTTTGTAGGTGGTTGAGAAATTCACACAATCACAATTTTGTAAAAATGAATCTAAAGCTAGCAGCGCCCAGAAACCAATCTCGACCAAACCATATCCAAAATTTTAGGCTAATTAAATGCTCTATTCCCGAATTTTAGGCTCCTCTGGATTTCCGAAAATCGTGGGCGCTGCTAGCTATAGACTAAAGTCCAACAGCGCCCACCCAGAATCAATCTCAAAATCAATTGTAAAATCTGAAACCCATTCCAAAATTTAAGAATAATTTTAGGCTCTTGGAAAAAAATTATCCCCGCCTTCAAATTCCAAAAATCAGGATTGTACAAAGCGAAACATTTAACATTGGTTCTTACGGGTTCACCAAAATCACCAACACCAAAATAAAAAAAAAACCTTAGGAAAAATCTGAAACCCCTCCCAAAAGTTAAGAATAATTTTAGGCTCTTAGATAAAAAATTGCCTCGTTTATATTCCAAAAACCAGGATTGTGCAGAGAGAAACAATAAACATTGTTTCTTACGGGCTAATAAACATAAAATTAAAAAAACCGTCGAAAATCTGAAACTTTAATTTTTATAACATTCAACTTTAATAATATTTTGGGCACAAAGAAAAAAATATTCCAAATTTCATTTCCAAAATTCTGAGCTGTTCAAACAAACAATTAACAATATTTCTTATGGAGAAACACCAAAATCAATAAACCTTAGAAAAAGTCTGAAGACGTACCCTCACCTGGCTGCAACTAAGGTTGCGACATCGATGTCGATGTTTTAAACATTGAATTGAATTGAATTGAATTGAACTGCCTTATTTTACGTGGCGAGACTCAGGCCATGAGACCTGCTCTTCCGTCTGACCACGCAAATTTTGTTACACTCCTTTCACCAACTAGCGGAAAGAAGGTATTACTGAGGCGACGAAACCGGCGATGTATTGAAGCCTAAGTTTCTTGATCATTGATGTTTTATGTTCGATTTTTTACACTTACGATGTTTTGTAGGTGGTTGAGAAATTAACACAATCACAATTTTGTAAAAATGAAAAT
Source organism: Acheta domesticus (assembly GCA_031308135.1). Taxonomy (NCBI): domain Eukaryota; kingdom Metazoa; phylum Arthropoda; class Insecta; order Orthoptera; family Gryllidae; genus Acheta; species Acheta domesticus. Next base: position 56,706,818 of record JAHLJT010002406.1, read on the forward strand.
ATGAAAGAAAAACTCAAAGAACCACTGTCTATTTTTGGTCCGAAAATCACAACCACGATATGCACTACACTCTTTCAAGAGACTGTTATACTTCGCCGGAGATGATTATGATGCCCCGACATTTCCTTTGCTTTTCCTGGCATATCGCACATAAAGAAGCGTTTTTTTAAAACTTTTTTTCAGTTACATTTTAATTATCAAATAATATGGACTACCACTAGCAAATTAAGTGCACGAATCTAATCTGAAAGATTTCCAAAAATACTATCAAACATAAATGTTCAAAATCATCGATGGCTTTTGATCGATCTATTTTTAACATCAATGTATTACATTGGAACATGTATGCTAAGGAACATCGATATTTTGTTGTTGATGTTACATCATTAGCTACAATTACACAATTGAAGACAGATTTCTTCTGTTAATGAAATTTACTTTTAAAGACGTTTGTGATAATTCTGTTCAATGTTTCGAAAATAAGAGTGGTTTTCTTGAAATTTCGTGCAAAATATAGCAGATTGTTTTGCTTTGTACAGCCCTGATACTTGGAATACAAACGCGGAGATAATTTTTTTCTAAGAGCCTAAAATTATTCTTAACTTTTGAAAGGAGTTTCAGATTTTTCCTAAGGTTTTTGATTTTGGTGTTCATTCGCCCGTAAGAACCAAGGTTAAATGTTTCGCTTTGTACAGCCCTGATTTTTTGAGTATAAACGTGGGAATAATTTTTTTCTAAGAGCCTAAAATTATTCTTAACTTTTCGGAGGGGTTTCAGATTTTTCCCAAGGTTTTTTGATTTTTGCGTTCATTCGACCATATGAAACCAATGATAAATATTTCGCTTTGTAGAGCACTGATTTTTGGAATATGAACACAGCGATAATTTTTTTCCAAGAACCTAAAATTATTCTTAACTATTGGGAGGGGTTTCAGATTTTTCTGAAGGTTTTTTGATTTTGGTGTTTTTTTGCCGTAAGAACCAATGTTAAATGTTTCGCTTTGTACAGCCCTGATTTTTGGAATATAAACGCGGGGATAATTTTTTTCCAAGAGCCTAAAATTATTTTCAACTTTTGGGAGGGGTTTCAGATGTTTCCCAAGGATTTTTGATTTTGGTGTTTATTCGCCCGTAAGAATTATTGTTAATTGTTTGGCTTTGCACAGCCCTGATTTTTGAATTTAAAGGCGGGGATAATTTTTTTCCAAGAGCCTAAAATTATTATTAACTTTTGGGAGGGGTTTCAGATTTTTCCCAAGGATTTTTGATTTTGGAGTTTATTTGCCCATAAGAACCAATGTTAATTGTTTGGCTTTGTACAGCTCTGATTTTTGGAATTTGAAGGCGAAGATAATTTTTTTCAAGAGCCTAAAATTATTCTTAAATTTTGGGGTGGGTTTCAGATTTTACAATTGATTTTGAGATTGATTCTGTGTGGGCGCTGCTAGCTTTAGTCTAAAGCTGGCAGCGCCCACGATTTTCGGAAATCCAGAGGATCCTAAAATTCGGGAATAGAGCATTTAATTAGCCTAAAATTTGGATATGGTTTGGTCGAAATTGGTTTCTGGGCGCTGCTAGCTTTAGATGGCTGGATCCTAGGCGGGTTGGGGTAGCGAGAGTTATCCCTACGGCGGGCGCGTTCCATTCTTACCTGCCAGCAGGCACGTGCGGCACTCCGCACCGCACTTATTATCTTCGGTTTTCGCGTCAATAGTAATTATTTTTGTCAGCAAATGTGAAGGAAATATTTTTAGTTAATGTTTTCATACATTTTATTTCATAATCTTCTATACTATTATATAAAGACAGACGTGCCTTGACTTAGAGCGCGATAATCTCTAAATCTACGGAACCAATACTGACGAAACGTTTAAGCTAGCTTCCTTTAAAGGTCTGGAGTACTATAGGCTATGATTTACAATCACAAACCCTAATATGTTAAGAAAATATTACTTTTCTGGACTGTTTTGGCACTAGCGTTACATTATAGATTCAAGAGTGCATCAAATCAATGTCAATAGTATAGCTGCGTGCCACCAAAAAATGACGTCTAGACCTACTACTGATTTCATCAATGTACAGAATTGCGTATTTAGAGGACCGTTTGTTTATTTTTCACAGTCAGTTGTGTAATCCGAAATAATTCTGAATTCTTCCGCTTTATTTATAAAAGTAACTTGAATATTGATTTTAATTGCGTGTAGGCGTGAGTGCATTAAGTGTTCAAGAGACTAAATGTTTGGAAGAAATCATTTTACTGATGGATGTGGTTAAAATTGCTGTAAGGTATGAATGCACCCATGTTTAGTTGTAGTAAATTAAGCATAATTCTTATCTATTTGCAGATTGGACGAGCGACAGTGCGATTTACGTGTTATTCTGAAACTGACGGGGGATGCATGTTTTAGAGAAGTTAATATAGTAATAGTACCTTTGGGTGTTGAAGGAATGATTAAATTGATAAAAGTTCGGCAATAATATAATTTTTAGTAAAACGGCAGTATAATTGAAGTAAAACCGTATTAGTAAATAGCTATTTGGAGGAATTTAATGTGTGACAACGATGGTTTTGAAGATTGTTATTTTAAATAGAAAAAGTGTTGTCAGGCCTTGATCCAAAAATCCGAGATCTGTGATTGAAGATCCATCGATTGATGCGGCAAGATCAATTTGAAACATTTCTTTATAAATACGCGAGAAGAAAAAGTATGAAAAGAGTAAGTTTTATATGTGGCAATTGATTAAAAGTGTTGGTATAATTTACAAAATTTCACAAACAGAATATACGTAAGTACATGCAGTTTATTTTTTAGTTTAGATTTGTATTATTTTCAGTTACAAAGAGAATGGAGTTTGGGGGTGGGAACCCATTGGGAATATTTAAATATTATTTCCAATAAGAATAAAATTTAAATATTTTTCGTGAGAAGTGTTTTAGTGTGTACGGAAGGCCAGGTATTTCCATATTGGAGCAAGGCAGAGATAGCGTGGAGGGAAAATAAGTAGATTAGCTGTAGATTAGATAGTAGGCTCTGCCATAGGGCGGGAATAAATTCCTCTTTCTGTTTAATACAAAATTATGATAAATATCCCGGGAACGTGGAGTTCTTCAGCTAGTAACTAACTGAATACCAAAAGAAATTACAATATTAATACGAATCTGATCCATCACTCGCTCTCTCCGTGTCTTGGCACGTGTAACATGTCGGGGTATGAATACGGTGCAAAAGTGCCTTCCAGCGTTTCTTGGAAAACAGTGCATTTAAATTTGAATGAGTAGTTAGTACTCCAAAATATGTGGTATAAAGCTTAATAACAAAACAGCAGTAAGAATTATAATGGATAAAATACGCAAATTTTACACTTACATGACAAGATTCGTGCCGTACGGAGTGCCGCAACCGTTGCAGAGTTCAGATTAATATATTGCAGAGTTCGGATGTTATGAATAACTGGCGATCGGCAGTGTCTAAATCATAATTTGAGTGTCATCAGGTTGAAAATATAATAAAGAATAACTATGAGGTCAATAGTGCGACACCAATTATTTACACGAAATCAACAAAAATGTAAGAATTCGGCACTGAGTGCCGCTACGCACCCGCCGGAGTGTTAACATGAAGTCGAGAGGTGGGGCAGACCGAGGAAACCGCTAGTGGCGATGTAAGGATGACGGTATTTGTGCGGAGTCTGTCCCCAGGCTGAACTCCAAGAAAGTTGGCACCCCTGACAGATGCCAACCGCCGTACCGCCGTCGGCTGGTACTCATCGCCCACGTCACTGAGCAACTTTTCTCCATTCCATCATCAAAGTTAGTGTTAGAGTTGAGGAATCAAGGCAAGTGCCACGGTTGCTACCCCTCCAGGTTAGCCACTGTCTGCTGGCGAGGTGGGACGGAGCGTCGAAAAGATCCCAATGGGTGAGTGGATTGAAGCCAAAACCACATAAGCAGTGGTCCCCGAAGTATCTATAGAGGGAGGAAGTAGCAGATGCTTCCGTTTCCGAAACGTAGTAAGAAAATATTGGAGGAAGAAATGTTGCTAATGTTATCGTGTTTATTTGTCCATATTAAATTCCGAGATGCACGTACAACGCTTTTTAACGATACAAGATCTTTCTAAATTAATGAATAAAGGAAGATAACATTTTTTTATTATGAGAAAATATATGAATTTTATGGCCAGTTAGGTGAAACTAAAGATACAAAAAGAAAAGAAAAAAAGTGATATCTCCTTTTTTTTAAAATCCTCATGCATTTACTATTGAAATCTCACTATCCACATGCATTATTCATGTTATCATTCATTGATTGATTTTTTCACTTAATAATGCATTAGCTCATAACTTTTTCTAATTATTCCTTAATTTAATCAAAAGATTTACAGAGTTTCACGTTAGTGACGCTCATTTTGACGATTTGGAAAGACAATTGTAAAAGAAAAATGACATTGCATTTGATAAAAAGTATTGTCTGACAAGCAAATTAATACAATATTGCCACTTCTTTAGATAGAATTTCAGCAAAGAGAGTTCCCCAGAAGAGAATATCTCATAATTAAAGGTTTTAAGGATTCTCTGAATGTTTACTTCCGGAAAAGTGCAAACCCTCACTGGAAAGAGGCGATCCTATCTCCTACATTTAAATTTTAAGTTGCGAGCCGGTGCAAAGTAATTGCCGCTCCTAATACCCGTAAACTTTCGCTGTTCGACCAATTATCTCGCTCAGCTCTTTTGCCACCACCCTTCCCTCTCCTTCTCCAACTCTTCACCCTCTTTCTGGCGCTACACTGGGGGCGCCTCACCACCGGAGAGGAGTTTTTTTAACACTTCCGTTTCCGGAACATAGTAAGAAAATAATGCAGTAAGAAACTTTGCTAATATTTATCGTGTTTATTTATCTAAATACTCGATAAAATATTTGTATTCTTCTGCAAGATGTATAATATCGGGGTACTTTTTCGTATTATGTACCTACGCAAGTGCTACATAAAGAGTACACTTCTGTTTCTAGAACACAGAAAGAAAATAATAGAGTAAGAAATTTTGCTAATATTTATAGTGTTTGTTTATCTAAATAGTTAATGAATTACTTGTATTCTTCTGCAATTTTTAATATGGGGGTACTTTTTAGTATTGTGTATCTACAGAAGTGCTACACAAAGAGTACTCTTCTGTTCTCACAACATAGACAGAAAATAATGGAGTAAGAAATGTTTCAAATATTTATCATGTTTATTTATCTAAATACTTGATAAATTATTTATATTCTTCTGCAATTTTTAAGATGGGGGTACTCTTTAGTATTATGTAACAACACAAGCGCTACGTAAAGAACACGTCAAATTTTTGGAACCAGATGACTACCCATTACAGTTATTAATCATTGTCTCAGAGAATATAAACGAAATAATGTTTTACTCTGCTATTAGTGACAAAACAAATCTTAAAGACATATTTAATTACATGTCGTATTGTTGCAAGACGTACAAGAACTTTCTAGAGTAGTTAATAAAGGAAGTAGATGACAATTTTTAATTATGAGAAAATACATTGATACTATAGCCAGTTACACAAAACAAAAGATACAAAAGAAAAAGAAAAATTGTGAGTAAATACTGAATAATAAAATATTAAATTATTGCTCATTATTCTTTCCCGTGTTTCGGTGTCAAGATCAACGAGTTCTCTCTAGATGCCTTCGGCTTTTTGGGGACTTGTTCACGCCAGCGCTTGAACATTCTTCCTAAATAGAGAAATGAACTTAATTTAATCCTCGGGAGCTAGGTCGATACCCGACTGGCTGGAGATACTTCCATCCCGTGGGGGAAGGTCATCGGCATCTCCCGCGATGAAAACACGCACTACATTTTTAGGAATAATGACCTTGAAGTTGGCGAGCCCGGAATCATCATCCCATCATCATCCTCAATATTTTTCAAGGTACCTGTTCAACTTTCACTACGTCGCTCCGATTGCACGACGTTCTCTATATCGACAGATACTACAATAATATTTGAATGTGGTTGTGGTCAGGTCTGGCTGCAAGAGAACGCCGGAGTTTCTACGGACTGGATTCGCGTGGTGACGGTTTCACATTTTTTTGTAAACTTTCGATAAACATTGAGTCGAAACAATCACAAAGGGTTCTAATAATAGGGTTCTAAAAACGAAACAACTGCTTACCTAAACAAAGATATTGAAAAAAACTACGATCCCAGAAGACTGTACACAATATCACTATTCTTGGATCTTTGCATTCAATTCTTTGATCGTGTCACGTGAAAAATAGGAAGTTGTGAGGGTATGTTAAGTGAACTTCCACTAAATAAGATTGCTCTGTAATATATTAGTAATTTTAAAATGGAAAATCGTGTTCGCATTATCCCTTCTGTCTTGAGGTTTTCTCTGTTTTAAGTGTCCCCTGTCTCTATTTTAAGTTTTCCTCAGCAGAGAAACATATTCATTTATATCGAATGATATAGGTTCATTAGTCCTGTTGCTGTTGTCTCAGAAATCTGCGCTGTACATATTAACACGATTCTGGCAAATATTTACGGAGACATTACACAATGACATTGTGCTCATGAATTAAAATAACTTTTCTCTAAAAGAAAAGTTAAATTCTAAAAAATATGAACATCTATAGGAGATTTCTACGGAATAATGTGGTCGAAGATAACACAAAATCATATACAAGGGGGCCATTTCAATCTATAGGAGCAAATATCTCAAAAACTATACATCGGATCAAACAAAATGGTTAATAAAAGTTGCTTTTCTGGCAGGGGACATCCAATGATACTAAACTCCACCCCCTAGGGGTGGGGGAGGGGGAAGAAAATTATCTTAAATAGGAACCCCCATTTGTTGCAAATTTGGATTCAACAGAAAAAAATATCTCTATTTGACCTATGAATAAAGTCATTTTGGCTACAGATAACGCTGCAATCGACAAAAATTAAATTGGTTAAAAAATCATTAAAAATACTAAAATTATATACTGTGGTCAGACGATACTAGCAGTTATCGTGTGTACAGTATAATAGCCAAACAGTTAATGACTTCAGTGAAAGTGGAAATAATCCGGGAAACATTCCGGGTTTACACACCCTTCCTGTTATGTAAACTTATCTGATAATTACCAGAAAGCGTATTCGGGAACATTATTCTCTAGCTAGAGTAATTTTCCCTCAAATTAAGACGTTTGTTGAAATTGGGAGATTCTGTTACATGTAGAACATGAGTTTAATTTGTTATGCGGAAACAGTAGCCACCTTCAAAAATCACATGAGCCGGACACCACTAATTACCGGGGCGGGTGAGTTAACGAAAAGTAAATACATGAATTCACAATCAACATTTATTATAAAATGATATACGCATTTTTACTATTAATTATTTTATAACAGTAATACATTTATGTTAATAATGCAATATTTACTATAACAATAAGTACATTATTTTTCGACAAGAGATGGCGAACTGATGGCATTCTGATTTTGCCGCGCAGTCCAAATTTTATTAATATAGTATCATTACTATGAAGAACATTCGATAAAGTAAACCATCAAACATAGATTATATTTTTTAAAAGTTAAAAAAGATATTTTATTTAATTTTTTATATGACCCTGAGATTTTCAAAAGTAACCCGGAGCCTGGAGATCACTTCTGAAACCCGGAGACTCTGGGTTTAAGCCCGGAGAGGTGGCAACTCTATATGCGAATTCTGTTGCTACCTTATATCTAAACGTCTCTCCTCTAATCACTCAAACGCTTCGAAGAGTTTGGAGGTTTTGAACACTGAACGGAAACGCTTCGGAAACGCTAAAGCGAATTCGAGGTAGTCTATTGCAATTATGCAATGCTTCTTTCATGGTCACATTTAAGCAGTTGTGAACAGTGAGTATTTAATATTAGATATCGTTTCTGATGTACCCATGCACTTATACGCACGACAAAGTGTATGCACCCATTCTTATTATGCTATACTCCTGTAAGGGTAAATAATATTGTAGAGTTTCTAAGTGAATACTATTTGCGGTCAATCGCGTTTGTAAAATATATCAGAAAATATTTTTGGTGTTTTAATACATATCATTAACTTATTGAATTTGGTGTGAACAATAATGTGCAGACATCTAATCATACTCAAGCATAAATACTCAAACTCAATCATTTTTTATAACTATATGATTCTGTAGATTGCGCCAGCTTGTACATTTTCTGCGGTATAATTTTCTAGGAAATCACATATTTTTTATTGCAACCTACAGAGGTAAGTTCAAGGGCTGAAATGAAATCGTTCGATTTCGTTCGATTTACATAAACTGGGCCCAAGTCGGATTACGAGACAGAGTACGGAACGCTGGCTTACAATAATAAAATTCCAACTCTACAATATGTATACACTTAACTCTCGAGATTGAATTTCAAAGGGGTGAAAAAATGTTTGTGGACGAAATTCCCGTCGGCCAGAAAAAAATCAAAGATTTGACGAAACGTAGGTTGTTCAACGTATTTGTTTCCCCACCCACTCCAGAAATCCGAAAAAAAACTTGCCAAAATTGCCTTGGCTTCGACAAATTCCAGCAATGTTCGCGAAACTATGTACATCGTTTCACCACGTTTGCCGATCAAAAAATAAGTGGACAACAAGAAACATTTTGGGATTTATCACACTGGCCGAAATCATCCATGTAATTCGACAAAATTTTAATAACTTCATTATTAAACAAGGTATGTGAAGCCAAAAGTTTAGTTTGCTTCGCCAGTGAAGAGAAATTCATAAAGTATTGATGGATAAAAATACGCGACAAGATTAATTTCACACAAAGCTTTACGTTTCATCATTTTAATCTTTTAATATTTACATTTAAATCAAGGTACAAGTAGTACAGGCTAATTTCTTAGTGAAGATGCACTAAGGAATTACCTTAAAAATTCTTATTTAAGAACTATCATTTTTATAAATTAAACATTTTAAAAGCCTCGCCATATATTTTTTTAAAATTAAAAAACTTTTCAAAAATGTTAGTTATCTTCGGAAAAGTTTAATTTTGAAGCCTGACGAGTGGAACAGAGCGGAAGTGTCTAGATGGGCGGAGGGAGAGGTGTGAGCAGGATGGCCATGGTCGGACAAACTGGGAAGGGCAAGGGTGACCGACAGAGTGATAAGTCACTGTTCTAATTGACTGGAGATCACGGTGTAAGATAAATCTTACACCGTGCTGGAGGTCCGGTTGTACTGGTTCACACGGCGGGACCCATTCATATTACTGAGCCAATCGCATTGTGCCAAGGAGGTTATAATATATCACAACCTCCTTGGATTGTGCATACATATCTCTCGCCTACCAGACAGACTGATGTGTGACACGTGAGAAATAAAATGCCATGTAATTTAAACGTGGCGTTTGCGCGCTTTCTTTCTTCAGTTCACATCTTTTACTGCATTGTAGTAGTAGTAGTAGTAGTAATAGTAATAATAATAATAATAATAATTATTATTATTATTATTATTATTATTATTATTATTATTATTATTATAAACCCCACCTAGGGAGTACATGACCTTGCAGTTGGTGGTGAAGCTTGAGTACCCCCATGAGCCTTAAAGCTATGTCAGTGGTAGCCTAGCTACCGGTAGGGCCTCCCTTGCTGAATAGGTTGAAGATGAGGGGTCAGACGAAGAAGTACTCCATTTTGAGGAGAGTGGGAAGTAAGTAGAGGAGGAAGGGTCATGAACCTTTGGACTTCCTGTTGTCGGCCCATGGAGGGTACAGGAGAGAAACTGGGTTGGCACACCAGGCCACTGATTAGAGTGGAGGCCCGAACCTTACATTACGCAGCGAAGGAGGCTGCCTTCAGCAGTCAGTGATAATCCCGTAGGGTTTAGTAATGCCGACTGGCGATCGGAGGGACCCCTTGCTGGGCCCTGCGGGGGGATGCCCCGAGGCCACTGTGGGTCGCAGTAACTGATGGCAGGAAACAACCCGAGGGTTAAGTGTGATCTGTGAACTCGAACTTGCGTCCTGCGAATCTTCAATTCAAACCAATGATCAAAATGGATAGAAATGTAATGAATCTTAACGTGCCTTGTTCTACCAATATCCCATACCTGCTCAGAAACCGAGCTAATGTCACCTTGTCGGCGTCTGGCCATCCCACGGATGTTAGTCCCAGGGACCCAGAGCCGGCAGTAGCTCAAAGCCATCGTCAGAGATGGACCCGGGATGAATTAAAGGAGGTGATGTGGTGCTTTTACTATGCAAAAGCGAAAAAGGGGGGCTCAGAAATAGAAGTTTTCAACGTATGAAGAGAGCGGAACCCAGATATGAGACCTACCCTAGACTCAAAGAAGCTTGCCAGTCAACGACGATACATACTCAGCAGTGGAAAATTCACAGCAGAACAACTTGCTGACATTAAGAGAAATGCGGAGTATGTACTTCGTTCGAACAATCCACATGACGAACATGTAGAATTTGAAAATGATGATCCCGTGGAAGGTTCATCTCTTTCCAGTGAAACACACGTCAGTGGTGAAAATTCTTCTGGCAATGAATTACACGATAAGGACATAATGCGAAATCTCCTTCGGCGCGAGATAGAAAGAGTTAGTCAACTTCCGTTTGAATCTCGCGAACCGTTGAGGAGAATATACGAAAATGCTAAAGCTAAAAGAGTGATAGAAACAGTGAATTCTGTCTTAAATGAGGTGGTAGAGACCCCAGGCAGAGATCTAGATATTACTGAAATCAATCACATCATTTATGCAACTGGATATCTAGTATCTCAGATAATTCTGGGGCCAGCCAAGAACACCGACGGCCGACAGCAAACCAGAGTAAACAGCTCTGTACCCCCATGGATGAACAGAATTATGAAACGGATAGCCGACACCCGGCGCGAAATATCACCCTTAGCTGAGGCATCTTCTGAATCAACGCACACCTCTAAAGTTCAACGAAAAATATTCAATGTTGAACAAAATACCAGATTGAAAATGACACCAGCAGGCTAATGGTAGTTGAGAAGCTAAAGAGAAAATTCAAGCATGGGCTCAAAGAATTAGACGTTACAAACGTAGAATAGATTTCCGTGTACAGAACCGGTTGTTTGAAACAGACGCGAAGAGATTCTATCGCAATCTGACTCAAAAACCGAATGGCAAAGCTGTTACTCCTTCAAAAGATGACGTCGAAGCATTTTGGGCAGGAATCTGGGAGGAGAGCAGATCCTACAACAAATACGCATCTTGGCTTCAATCTGAAGTTGATGCTGCCGATGAACTTGTAGAAACAGTGGAAGATGTTCACCAATACTCGGAAGAGGACCTCTTCCAAGCAATTAAGAACATGGGAAACTGGAAGTCCCCCGGGATTGATAAGATCCAGATTTATTGGATTAAAAAATTAACAGCAATACATTCTCATCTAGCAAAGGCTGTTAATAACATTTTTGAAAACCCAAAGGAACTCTCGGAATGGCTCACACGCGGCATCACGAATTTGCTACCCAAAGCGGGAGACAGCTCTTTGGCGAAGAACTACAGGCCAATTACTTGTCTGCCAGTCCTGTACAAAGTTATCACTGCAGCCATAGCTGACAAAATGTACAGACATCTAGATAAGAATCATCTAATGCCAGCTGAACAAAAAGGATGTCGTAAAGGCTCTTATGGCTGTAAGGAAATCTTGCTACTGAATAAAGTCATCTTGAATGATGTAAAGAAACGCAAACGTAATTTGAGCATGGCTTGGATTGACTTCCAAAAGGCCTTTGATAGTGTACCACACGATTGGATTTTGAAGACCCTGGAGATCTATCGATTTCATCCTAGACTTATTGAATTTTGCAAGGCTAGTATGAAGTCGTGGAGTACCAGGTTACTAATACACAGCGGAAAGGAAGCAGTAGAAACCAGAAGTATTCAGAATAATAGGGGTATTTTTCAAGGAGATTCACTATCCCCTCTGCTGTTTTGCATTATTTTGATCCCACTATCGAGACAGATGTCGCAAGCTGACTTTGGTTTTAAGCTCCATGGTGATGAAAGGCCAGTATCACATTTGTTTTAGATGGATGATCTGAAAGTGTTTGCTAAGAATTAAGCGATTCTCTCCCAAATGCTGTCAGTCGTGAATGACTTTAGCAACGACATCTGCATGAAGTTTGGTCTTGACAAGTGTGCAAAAATCAATTTAAAAAGAGGGAAACTCACGTCTGAGAACATTGAAATTGATACGCACACTGTGATTCAAGATCTTGAGCCAGGTAAAACTTACAAATATCTGGGCATTGAAGAATGTGAAACCATCTCGAATGACAGAATGAAAGAGAGAATTCGTAGGGAGTATTATAGGAGAGTGAGACTGGTCCTGCAGTCCGCTCTGAATTCCAAGAATAAAATATCTGCAATAGGTAGTTTGGCGGTACCTGTAGCCGAATACAGTTATGGGCTAGTAGACTGGACTGAGCAAGAAATTCGCACCATGGATCGAAAAACCCGAAAACTGCTAACAATGCATCATGTTTCCCACCCTCGAGCTGATATACATAGACTTTATGTGGCACGTAAGGAAGGAGGAAGAGGCCTCAGACAAATTGAAGCGTCCTGGCACAACGCAATAGTCGGGTTGGGGAAATATGTAGTCAGCCATCAAGATGACCCTCTAATGAGGCAGGTCATAAAATCTGACCGAAGAATGGGAAACAGAGGCATTGTTAGTGTAGCAAGAAACATTGCAAAGAAAACTAGGCAAGACACGTCAAATAACACAGACAATTAACTTCTGATGCTGCTAAACATGAAGTGTGAGACACAAAAAATGTTAAAGAAATCGTGGAGAGACAAACCACTCCACGGACAATACCTAAAAAGAATGGACAAGGTGCAGATCAATAAAGATCAATCATTTATGTGGCTTAAAAGGGGAAGAATGAAGCCAGAATCGGAAGCACTTGTAATAGCTGCCCAAGATCAGGCCTTGAGAACACGACATTATGATAAAGCGGTTCTCAAAATTTCCCAAGATGATAAATGCCGCATTTGCCAGGAGCAAGTAGAAACTATCGATCATATTGTCTCAGCTTGTCCAATCCTAGCAAAGACTGAGTACCTGAAAAGACATGACAGGGTGTGTAGCTACCTCCACTGGCAGATCTGTACCGCACTCGAAGTTCCAAACACATGCCCCAAGTGTTACGAACACTCACCAAAACCGGTGACGTCTGTTGGATTGTGTACGATATTGTACGACCAACAAATTCAAACTGATCGCACGATAGCGGCAAACAAAGCGGATATAGTGATCCGGGATTTGGCGAAAAAATCGTGTTTACTTATCGATGTTGCTGTACCTTGCGATCAAAACGTCGTTACCAAGGAGGCAGAGAAACGTCTTAAATACAAGAGTTTGGAAATCGAGATCAGCCGAATGTGGGGCGTAAAAGCACAGGTCGTCCCGATAGTTATCGGAGCTCTGGGATTTGTTCCGCAAAATTTGAGTAAGAACTTGTCTAAACTCCCTGGTAATTCAAAAGACTGGGAAGTGCAAGAAATAGCATTATTTGGAACTGCCCACATTTTGCGTAAAGTGTTGTAGAGGCACTGATAGTCATCGGATCTGCTCCTTAGGTTGCAACCTGGAGTAGATTTTATATTCAGCCGTCTCATATGATCTTTAGTCGTGATGTAATGGAAAATAATAATAATAATAATAATAATAATAATAATAATAATAATAATGAAATAAATAAAAGAATACGCATGGTATTGTACAAGTCATGAATAACTATTTAAATTATATACTTTTACTTGATATTTCAGCATTAAATGTTGTGTATATATATGTGGCTATTAGGTAAAACTCATTAACTCCACTTTTACGTTATTCGAGAAAATCAGGTTTTAAGTTTGATAATACTGATTTGGGATATAGAAATAATTCTTCGTTGTGCGATTCTTTTTTTAAGGGTTAAAAAACATCTGAAAAAAAACTAGTTTTTAGCAATATTTGCCCATCCCATCCGCCCGCGGGAAACGTGTAAATTGACTGGATTGGGTTGGAGTTAATGAGTTTTTCCTGGTACACGGGTGAAGTTAATTGGTTTTTTCCTGTTCCACTTCACTTTTATCGACTTATTTAAACATTTTTCGATATATGTCGATGTTTTTTGACATATATTGACGAAATTCGATATATTTAGATATATCTCCATATATTTCGATATATTCGGTATGGTAGCTTAATTTCGATGTATGCTGATATCTTTCGATATATAAGGATATATTAAACATATTTCAATATAATACATTTTTTTTCGATTCATATTGCTATTTTTCCTTACAAATTACCTTACATAACCTTAAATGAAAGCTATTGCATTTAATTGTTTCAGCTATATAACTTATTACGTAAATTTCAAAAATTGGCATTACCATAAAAATAAAATAAGAATTAGGGAGAACTAAATATTCTTCTCTTATCACTGCAACACACCTAATAGAAATGGAAATAATCACACGTTCATTTTTACTAGGTTCCATTATTTATCTTAATAAATGTGTGTATTGAAAATTGATATTATCGTAAATATATAATAAAAGAATAATCTGCAACAAATTCGCAATAAAACACGGACGGTACAAAATAACTCAGAAGACTACCAAAGAACTCTTCCGGCTCGGTATTCCGGATGACTTCGCTATGAAATACACGTTCTTTGAAGGAAGCGCACGAGAAAGACGAACGAGATTCCCGTCAGCACTGGGAAGCTTGCGCTATTGCATGCGTCCATCGTTTTGACGAAAGGACGCATGCCCCAAACGCATCCGCTACGTGCGCTAGACGCATGCGTTGGACGCATGCGCAAAATTGAACGAAAAGACGCATCGTGTGGACGCGCCTATAGTGAGATTTTTCTTTAGTGTCATGTACATTTTTTTTGAAAATGTTAGTACTTTTCCCGCAATATTGCGTATAGAATGTGCAATTTAAAAAAAATACAAAAAACAGCTTTTCTCGAAAACAGCTCGAAATGTTTTCTTAAAACTTTTGGTAGGGATTGTGCTAAATGTACCCTATGAGATGACATAAACTCCATATCGCTCTATTCTTTTGTTTTATCAAAAATTGCCAATATGTAATGTTTTTGAATTGTCTCTTACGTCGGTAATATTTATATTAGTGGCGATTTTTTTACAATACTAGATTTACGAGTTCAAGTGCTTTAAATAATTTCAAGAAAGGTTTCATGAAAACTCAACATTTTCTCTGAAAACTAGCTCAAAATTCCACATTTTCAGAAACACTAAAACACCATTGTCTCATAAATGGCTTCAAATTTTTTCTTAAAAGTTGTACAACGGATTGTGCTAATTGCACTCTTTAATATGATGTGAAGTTCATTTCGGGATACTTTTTTCTTTTTTCAAAAATTACACTAATGTAATTTTTTTGAAAGGTCTCTCACATTTTTAATATGCACATTAACAGCATTTTGTAAACACTATTGTATTTGTGAGTGAATGTGTTTCAAATGAAGTTTTTTGAAAACTCAAAGATTTTCTGTGAAAATGAGCTTCAAATTTCGCATTTTTAAATGCCATTTCTTAAAAATGGCTAAAATTTTTAAAAGAAAATTGCCATTTAGGACCAGGTTTTTGTGTTCTTTAATATACTAAAATTTATATTTCCGTTCTACTATTATGAAACCAAAAACCTAAGAAAATGTCGAAAAAATGTAATTTAGCCGGGGATAGATGGCAGCTGGCACGAGTATGTGGTAATTCCGAATAGCTAGCCCAGACCGAATAAAATAGAAATCTAATACAGGAAAGTCTGTGCCATTCTGTAGCACCACTAGTTATAACAGATTTAATGGAGTTAATGAGTTTTTCCTGATAGTGTTGGAGTTAATGAGTTTTACCTGAAATTACTGTTATTTTAGTGATTTTTATCAATTATTATGTTGATCAAGTGAACGTTTTTCACTGATATTTCTGTATGTAATGAAAGAAAATGAAAAACCATTGCGAAATATGGTGAAAACGCATTTTTTTTCAAAAATGGTGTTAATGAGTTTTACCTAATAGCCACAGATATATAGTGTATATATATATATATATATATATATATATATATATATATTATTATATGAAATTTATTAGAATATAGACTCGATGGTAGAAATCATATCCCCGGGAAGTGAAATACAGATTTTTCGGCGTCATTCTACAACTACAAAATTGAAGATAGCGATTTTTCCTTCAAATGGAAATTGTTTTTCATAATTAGTTCTTTGATTAAGATCATTGTACATCTCTTTTTTAAATTTTCGAAGTTTTCTCGCAATATTGCATGCAAAATATGAAATACTAAAAATCGGAAAAAAATATTTTCTCAAAAGCTTCTTCTACTTTTTCATTAAACTTTTGGTGGTGTTAGAGCTAAATGTACTCTATAAGATGACATAAATGTCATTCGGTTCTATTCTTTTTTTTCAAAAATTACAAAAATGTATTTATTTTTATATCTCCCTCACGTTGTTAAGTTTTACATTAATGGCGTTTTGTTCACATTATTATATTTATGAGTATATGTGCTTTAAAAGATGACATACAAAGTTTCTTCAAAATTCAAACCTTTTCTGTAAAATTGAGCCCGAATTTGCGCACTTTCAGAAACGCTCAAACCTTATTTCCTTAAAAATGTTTCCATTTTTTCTTAAAAAGTTTTTTTTTCGGATAGTGCTCATATGCACTGCTTAAGATGACATCAAAGGCATTTTGTTGTACTCTCATGTTGTTTGTAAAATCAAGCAAATGTAATTATTTTTAATATTTCTAACGCATTTAAGTGCACATTTTCAGCGGAATGTATACATTATTGCATTTGTGAGTGCTTCAAATGACTTCCAATGAAGTTTTGCGAAAACGAGCTTCAAATTTCGCAACGCTTTAACAATATTTTCTTAAAAACGGCTCCAAATGTTTCAACAAAGGTTCCTTATACTAATAGGAGTTATATCTCATCTTTGATATTCTAAAGTAATATTTAGCTTCTACCATTAGCAAACAGAAAATTTGAGAAAATTTCAAAAAACTAGTGGAGCTAAAACAGCACTTAGGGGAGAGTGGGGTGGTCCCGATCAACGGGTTGCCCCGATCAGGTCTGTAACGACAGTAGAGTGCATTCTAGCAAAGTCTGGTGAGTGCTACGCTCTTCCCAATTGAGCAATAAACTAACTACATGCAGCTACCGACCATTTCCGCACATGCACTTGGTGTGAAGTAAGCAAGTGTATTTCAGAGGAAATCGGTCTAATTTCTTCATGTTTTTAAAGCGATGTAATTAACATGTGCATTTGTATTTTTAATTACTCAATCGCGCAAATGGATTTGTAATCTTTTCAGCATCATTTTAGTTCACGGTTTACGTTTTTAAACTAACTTATCGAATTGTTAAGTTATGATATTCTGCAGTATACATGGTTGGGTTGCACTGATCAGATGAGTGGGGGAATGGCGATCAATGATCGTCACAACCCCTCACAGATCTAAATACTAATGCGCTGTTCTTCCATATTTGTACTATTTATGGCTAAAATATATTGCAAGTGACTGTATTCTCTTTAGATGCCTAGAACCTGGAAAAGGACTACAACCAGAGGAGGATTGGCTGATAAAAAGCTGCAATAGGCGATGTTACATATCCATGAAAGACATTCCATATGAGCAGCAAGTAAACAGTTCAATATTCCATTCACAAGACTGGTTGACAGAGAATTTAAGAGGATTTCAGGAGATCCACTTCTTGGCCGAAAAACAGTTTTTAGTCAAGAGCAGGAAGCAGCATTGTCTGAACGAATAAAATTAATGGATAATCTTTTTTATGGACTATAATCACTGCAAATCCGCAAAGTGACTTTTGCATCTGCCGAAGCAAACAACGTTCCTAACTATTTTTCAAAAAAATCTGAATAGGTTGTAAGTGATTGTGGTGTGTGGCTTTATGCTTTTCTCAAAAGGAATCCCTTAAGTGTCCGAAAATCATAAGCAATTAATATCAACCTATTAAAAGCTTTCAACTGACAGAAAGTAAAAATATATTTTGATAATTGGGGGACTGTGATGACAAAGTTGCTTTCACACCGTATCGTATTTTTAACACGGATGAGACGAGAGTGCCTACTGTCCAAGACCCTCAAAAAGTAGTTAGCATTAAAGGACAAAATACAAAGTATTCGTAAGGCGAGAAAGGAAAAAGAGTTGGCTCTGTGGTTAGTTGGGAGCGAGGGGAAAAAATAATGTAAATGAAGATGAGTTGTGTGACAATGATGAAGATAATGATTTGCTGGGCAATCAAGAGGAAGAAATGTCCTTCGTTCGCAGTGAATTTGGGGGAAAAGGAGAAGGTGGGTGTAGAAGTACAGGCTGTGGACTTTGAAACCATGCACTTTGCAGTGAATCTGATTCAGCTGTAAACTATTTTTGTGAACTTTGCTTCAAGAAATGGTAAACTAAAGTTTAAATTATAAAACTGACCTAAACTTATATTTGTGTTATTCAGATAAAAGCCGTCAACCGTTCCCTTAATTTCTTTGAAAGTTTTATTTACTTATTATTATTATTATTATTATTATTATTATTATTATTATTATTATTATTATTATTATTAGCATTTAAAAACATTATAACCGTTACGTTCAATGAGTAACTTTTTGTAAAATATTTTTATTTCAGTAGTTTTTCACTTGGTGTCGAAGGATAGTCAATTATTTACTCTTTTGGTTAACTATTATTGAAATTTTGCATTATTGAAAGAATTTTAGTGGAATAGATCAAATATATAGGATAATAATTACATTTCAAAATTTCCCGTATAAAATACACGGGACAAATATACGATTGGTATTACCCCACGGGTGGGGAAATGCCGATCAAAGCTGTTTTTTTTCTTTTACGAAATCTGTGCTAAAGAAAATAACTTCTGTGACTTTTAGTTCTCAACCACAGGCACTAGGGAATATCCATCTGTCGCTTCATGCAATATTTTAAATTTTCTGGTGATTACATTCCATATGAGCGATCAGTTTCCTTAAGTGATCGGTGCTACCCCATTCTCCCCTACTCTCTTGTCCCAACTTTAATGTAAAGTGCGCTAAAAGTACTCAATGTTTTTCGAAATATCGTACCATGACCTTGTTTCCAAATCTATCATTAATGAACAGTCTTTATTAAGAGAAAAATCTGTCTTCATAATGATAGTTGCAAGAAGACACCGAAAAAAATGTTGAATTTATGCAGTTTTTGTAAAATAAGAAGTTTCAACGAAAAAGAGACCTGCACCATTCTTTTCAACGTCCTTCGCACTATCCAACAACAAAATTTAATAAAAAACGGTGGAAACATTTATTTTTAATTTTTGAAAATGTTCCAGGGGCTATTATGCAATCCTCCCAAAGTTAAATATTCGTTTCAAATTTAAGGGCCCTTAATCAGCTAGACTGATTGGGGAAAATCGACTTTGGAGAAAATCGCCTGAACGGTTTAGCCGCTAGCATTGTTTACAGACTGAGGGATACAAATGGACGGACGAACGAACAGGCGGGTAGACAGACGTTTTGCCATCATTCGATTTTCGGTATCAAGGACACACAAAACATGGATTCTGGCTTCTCAACCAATTAGAGGATTTTTTCTAAATTTAGCAACTGGATAACCCATTTTTTTCGTTTCCAGGGTCCTGTAATACGGGGTTTTCTGACAAAAGTTAATCGTTTCTTCGTACAGCGTTTCATAAGTTACCCTCTGCTACGTACTCTCTACGTACTCTTCTCTATCGAGAATATGAAATAGAGTTTGGGCGGTGATAATTGACTGCTGGCAAGAGGATGACACAAGGCTGTAAATATTGCCCAGAGTAAATAAATTAGAAAACTAAACTAGTGAGAGAAAGTCTATGTCATTCAGTTGCATCATCTGTTATTTATTTCTCTATGAAAATGCCAACAAACTGAATAAGATAACACTGCTTGTTTACTTCCATTAATTTAAAAAGCTTCACAAGTGATCATCAAGTTAATGCAATACTGCGTTAAGGTATTGTAGCAACTAATTACAACATGCAGCATTATTAGTCGGATTCCGCAAGGCAATCAACATGTATAAACAATGGTTGGTCTTACATCATAATGCTTACAAGTTCGTTTCAAGAATGTCTTTACCAGTCAGGCGCTACATTTAAGGGCACTAGGCATTGACGCACTCAACCGACCGTCAGATCTGCTATGCTTACTTATCTTGAAGTGAAACTATCAAAGTAACGCCACTTCAGGAAGGAAAAAAAGGAATAGATGGCTCAGTGATGTCACTGCAGTCCGTCTGACCGGAAGTTTCTAGGTTCAGGTCCCGAACACGGCAGGATTTTCGAGACAAGCTTGTCAGATAGGTCGAATTCAGTCGCGGACGGCTGCTCTGATTGGTAGTTTTTCCGTGGTTTCTCCTCTCAACACCAGGCGAATGCTGGAGCAGTACCCTAACAAACGGGCCAAGGACCGCGCGCGATCTTTCCTTCCTCTTCCTTGGCCTATCCTTACCTCTTACATACACACACACATACATTAACATGCACTGCACTACCACACATGCCGGGAGACCGGTCGGAGGCTGAGAGCTTGTCCCGGCTGGGGCGGTGCCCCGCTGGTGGGAGATACCTGGTTGAGGGGAAACCTCGTTAGTCGACGGTAGGTCGGCGCCGGATCTCATCATCCAGCGGGAAAAGATCAGAGCCACCTCCCGATGAAAAAACGTACTACACTTACGGGACTAATGACCTATGTAGTTGACGCGTGAATCAATCAATCACGAATCACGATGAATCAATCAATCAATCAGAAAGGAAGGGAAAAGGGAATAGAAAAACATAAAACATGAAAAAAGCATGTAAAAAGTATGTCTCGAGAATCCTTAAAAAATTATTAAATTCAGTGGTTGATTCCGAATTCGAAGACTTAATATTATTACATATGTTAATTACAGCAAGAAATTTCTAATAGTTTTAAATTTAGAAGTATTCAAAAATTTTCGAAATTCTTAGAAGTGAAGATTTCAACCCAGTGTTAATCCATTCTAATGAAAGGGAATTCAACGGCATGTAAAAGACAACTTTATCACACAAAGTAGCGCATGACATTTTACTGGTTATTCTTCAGGATTGTCGCAATGTCCTGGCAAAGTTTGATAAATACTAATATAACCCAAATGTGGGGAAAACATAATTCATGATCGTTATTATTGCCTGTCACTACGAGCAGATTGATTCCTAATATATTCCGCCAGAGGCCGCTTGCAGTGCGTACGTTAAGAACTTTAATAGCAAAGTATTGTAAGAAAGGAATGAATAGAATATTATTATATTTTGAACCAGTTACATGAAAAATAATCTAAAACTCAATAGTTTATATAAGATTGATATGCTTCCTCTTTCACAAGTATCGCACACGAAAAAAGCCCTGCACCGCCAGGTATTTTGCTATAATGGTATAATAAATTAACAGCTTGGCTGGCAATAGACGAATCTAATGAATGGTTTTTGAACGAACGAGCAACCAATCGAAGTAACTTAAAGGGGCTACGCGAAATAAAAAGAAGGCCAACTCATCGCAGAAAAGATCGTATCTCGTCTACGGAACAGAATAGCTGCGCCTGAGAAAAATGGCGGTTTCGCGTGACTGAGTACTCGACCTCTCTGGATGCAGAGCTTCAAAGGTCTGGAGCGACCTGGTGCGGGGGCACGAGGGTTGAAGCGAAGCGTATCATAGTTAATGACACGGAGGTTTGGAAAGATATATAGATATTCACGATCCCTTCTTCACGCAGTGGTATCCATATTATGCCGTGATCTGAAATGATACAAGGTATTTCCAGAAGAGCTGGAATGCTATATATAATTTCACGGACTCGTTGATATTGGATAGCAAAATGCAGATGGTTATAAGCCGTTTAAAAATAATGTTTGCTACACGAATTGTTGGTGAAACCGATAATCGATTTACAGCAAACGTAAACGAGAATTTTATTAATTCGTTCCTGAGTCCTTTCAAAACCGATGAAATAAATGTATTACAGTATAGTCACGTTCTTTAACAATAATTCAAACAAACACAAGGCATATAGATGTGAGAAATTTTCCGCGCTGATAGGCCGTGGTCTAGTTGGTATTAAAGGACCAAACGTTTTATCCACAACAACAGAGGACATCATCAGTGCGCCCACAGTCCTGCCGCTACTGAAGATGTCCACCGTAGTTGTGGACGAAACGTTTGACCATTCAATACCAACCAGACCACGGCCTACCAGCCCGGAAAATTTCTCTCATCTTGACTCTAGCCGTAAAAGCCTACGATGCTATATGGCATTGTTGTCAAGGTCGATGCCACGAGCGGGAGTCCGTGGCACGAGTGCCACCACGAAATCGCACTTCCATTCAGTTCATTACCCCGCCACCAGAGTCAACGCCATCCCCACAGTAAAACGGCGGGGTTACTAATAGTTCCCTTTCCCGACGCTAGTTATGTAGAGAAGCTCGTGGCATGCTACAGTGCCACGACGCGCGCCACTGCCATCCGTAGGAGACCTTGACTCCACTGCTATATGGGGATTGAACCCGGACTTCTCAAGTGCACTACGCCCTCAGCTACTTCGCTCGGTACGACGAATATAATAGGGAGTTTTTGCACGTCGTAGCGGACGGCGCTATCTACCTTCTATGCATGCGCAGATGTACAAAAGTGATGCGAAACTTGAACTGCGCATGCGCAGAAGATCGACAGTGCTGTCCACTATGGCATCCACTATGGCGCTATCGATCTTCTACGCATGCGCAGATGCACAAAAGTGATGCGAAAATGGAACTGCGCATGCGCAGAATATCGATAGTGCTGTCTGCTATGGCGTGCAAAAACTCCCTATTGTGCTACATTGCGACTAAAAGGACTCGCCAAATATAGGTTTGCGTGATAGTGCTTTAGTTCCGACGCTGCGCCGCCAGTAGTACATGGGCGTGTACAGGACAATTTTGGACAGCCACAAAATTTAGACGAAATGAAGTGAACAAAACCAAGTTGTCCATCACTCAGCCCATAAGACAAAATGATTAACGAACCATGACCAAATGAAACGACCAAATGAAATGACCAAATGTTAATCCACAAGACAAAACGCTTAAATGATCAGACCCGGTAAAACGCTGCCCTTTAAATAACACACAGACACACGGACACACAGGCACACAATGGTTTAAAGGTAAAGATGTGGCATAGATTCTCGAGTACACAACCACAACAAAAGCCATTAATTAATTAATTAATTAATTAAAGATCATGTTAAATCTAAATACCAAAAAACATATACACAACTAAGGATAACGATTCGTTTTGAGAAATATGTGTAGTGAGTGTTGGGATGAAGACTATGGATTTTTGACAATTGATATGACTATAAAATTAAAGGATGGGAAATATCGTAACAAAATTGAAGACTTTCTTTTCAAATAATCGTGTTTAGATTGATGTTATGTTGCGTTCAAGTTGATGTTATGTTACGTTTACGTTGATGTTATGTTACGTTTACGTTGTTTTTAATTATTTTGTGTACCCTTCTCGACACATAAAATGGGTAACGGCCAAATTCAGAAGTGCCCGTCATTCCGCGCATTCTGGCACACTGTACGGACGATAACGCCATCTGGTTCTTTCATAGTTAACTATTACAAAAGAACACTCGGAACCAACTGCCAACGACTGAGAAGCTGATAGGCTAGATTTCCCGCAATCATGATCTCTAGTTTGAACGTTCTCTATGTTCTAAATGTAGTTTTCGCCCAACAATGCGGAATCATGGGGCAAGTAATGTACCGTAAGGATATTGTCCGAAAAATTTTTAGTTTTCGAGAAAATTAATCATCTTTCATTTCTTAAATGGAACCATGATTTTTTCTCACTAGCGAGAGGTAGATCATAAGTAGACGAGTGCAATGACGTAACATGTTATTG
The DNA here is from genome assembly GCA_031308135.1 of Acheta domesticus. Lineage (NCBI taxonomy): Eukaryota > Metazoa > Arthropoda > Insecta > Orthoptera > Gryllidae > Acheta > Acheta domesticus. Next base: position 56,730,880 of record JAHLJT010002406.1, read on the forward strand.
TTTTAATAGTATTTTGAGCACAAAATTATACTTTCTGACAAGTGATTTTAAATTAAATGCACGAGATTTCCTGTGTCAATTCTTGCAACTGTTGCCATTCAGGAAGGTTGCATTCCCGGCGCCGGCTCTTTTCGAGGAGAGGCCGCGAAGGCCTTTACCAAAAGTGACAATAGCGACAAGCAGCTACAGCAAAAAGTGCAGGTTTCATTTACAATCTCTTGCCAGAAAGTATAATTTATTACACAAAATACTATCAAAATATGAACACATGTTACATCATTGCATTCCCCTTTTTATGATTTATCTATTGCTAGTAAGAAAAATATATGGTTCGATTTAAAAAAAATCAAAGTTCATTTAATTTCTCCAAAACTAAAAGTATTTCAAAAACAATATATCTACACCAATTCACTTGCTCCATGACTCCACATTGTTGAGCGAAAACTGTATTTTGATATCGGAAGTCGTTTAGGAGTTATAGGGGTGGCCCACAGTTGGTGAGACTACTTGTAGTAAATCACCAGCTGGATTATGTAATGAAATCTCGAAACCTTTGCTCTCAAATTCAAATCTCAGTTCGGAGAGTGATTTCGCGGGTGCTAAACACTCCCAAAACGACGTTTTTGGATCAATGCCGCGATTTTTAATTAAGAGATGAGACGTCATTGGCCGCGACAATATATGCAATCCAGTTGGAATTGTGAAATTTTTGCTGGGGGTTAACATGAATTTTTATATTACGTAATTGTTATAAAGAAATCGAGAGAGTATGTCCACCACTAGTTTTTCAATTTAGAGGGGAGACAATATTACACAAGAACTACAAATACGTAGTAATATTTGAATGAAACATAGCTTTGCTCGAAATATTCAAATTCCGGAAAAATATAAATATTCTGAAAAACTATAAACTATAAAATAGAAAGTTCTAAAGTTGAAGAATAGATTTCATTAAAAAATATGATTTGAATTTTGGTGGTGTAGGTCAGGATCACAAAAAATCAAATCAGATTTTCGATTTCGAGAGGATTTACTAATTATCGAAAATAAATCATAATTGCAAAAGCATTTTACTAAAATTTAGGTAACAATTAAAAAAATTGGAGCAGATTTTGAATAGATTTTAAAGATCTTATGCGTGAAGTGACAGCCACAATTTTGTTATGAGAATCAAATTCGGCTCCCAACGAGTTAGGTTATGCATTTTCCCCAAAATGTCGACATCAATATATAGAATATTTATTTCCTTTTAATCACATTCTCCGCCATCCTCTATCCGGTGTTTCAGTCAAATGGTAGAGAACGTAAGATTCTGGTCGTTCAATTATTCTGAAAGTAATCATCCTAACAATGGTTATATTTAGTTTAAATGATACTATTAATGTTTGCTTTTCTGCATGGGTTGAACACGGGCTGCATTTAAATAACACAATTAATTAACGAAATTGTGGATGTTATTACTATTATAAGGTAGTGGCTCGCTGTTGAAATGACTGATTCATTCATATGCTCAGAGAATTTGTGTGTTCTTATAAGATGACCTTCTTGGCATTTACGTATTTAGGGAACATTTGTAACAACCCATGTTTCCATTCCGCAAAGCAATCGACTTGCGTTCTGAAGGTAGTTTCAAATACCATTCTGGTGTCAGGGTCGCATGAGAAAAGAGTGTCGCTCAATGCACGTTGCATTTGGGAAACAGCTTGAAGGGTAGATTTGTGAGAGAACTGCCACTGACTTCCAAAGAAATGGGAGTTGTCATGACATGTTAAATTCTTAGAAACAATTACATATTTCGAAAACGAAAGGCGGTAGCGCCGATTGGATTGCTGAATTTTGCATCTCCTTCAAAGGCAGTTTAGAAAAGACAATAAAATAATTTCGCAAAATTAGTAAATTTATGAACAATTTCCAACTTTTGCAGTTCTGAAGAGGGAAGGGGTCTCTTATATTCCAGAACCAAAAATTGCATATTAACAATTTTTCAACAATTAACAATTTTATAAACAATTCCGAAATTTGCGCTATACGGAGGAAGGGTCCTCAAATTGTCTTTGAGGTGAATATTGCAAACTAACAATTTTGACAAGCGATGCAAAATTATTACTGAATACCTAGTTTAATTATTGCAAAAACCTTAAATTTAGTAAACACTGATATTTGAACACTATTACTTCGCCAAAACTTCCCACTCCCAATTATTTTTCCGATTCTGGAGCCGCCTTCGCACACTTCATTTCTTCGTCTCGGATCCGTAATATTTATTCACATACTTAAGTTGTTTTGTGTAAAACGAGGGGATATTCAATTGATTTTTTTTGCAAGTAAATCAGAATTAAAAATTTCCGAATTTCCTTTTCAAATCCACTAATTCTACTGCATGTGCTGAACTTTTTATGTCGTATTGTATGATATTATCTTTATTGATATTATCTTATATTGATATTATCTTATATTTCTTGTAGACGATCGAATGGCTTGCATGGACGACGCGATGGAGACTATCCCCGCCCCCTGTGCCTTCTACGCCAATACTCTCAATCATTCGGATAAACACGCGTATCATAGAGAACGTTCAAACTAGAGATCATGATTGCGGGAAATCTAGCCTATCAGCTTCTCAGTCGTTGGCAGTGGTTCCGAATGTTCTTTTGTAATAGTTGACTATGAAAGAACCAGATGGCGTTATCGTTCGTACAGTGTGCCAGAATGCGCATAAAGACGGGCACTTCTGAATTTGGCCCTTACCCATTCTATGTGTCGGCAACTGTACAATAAATGGCTGGTAAAATGAGAAATCCTTATGATGTGAATAAAGCTCGAGAAGCAATCAAAATGAGATAATACTTAAGAGATAGATTTAAAGGTTGGACAAACAAGAGAGTTGATGAATATGACAAATATAAAAAACAAAAACAACCGATGATTGATGCAATTGGTAACCTTGGTAGCGTTTTGCCTTGTGGATTAACATTTGGTCATTTAGTTTGATCGTTTCATTTGGTCATGGTTCTTTAATCATTTTGTCTTATAGACTGAGTGATGGACAACTTGGTTTTGTTCACTTCATTTTGTCTACATTTTGTGGCTGTCCAAAATTGTCCTATACAGGCCCATGTACTACTGCCGCCGCAACGAGAAACCCTAGTCGAGACGAGTGGCGAACGCGCCTCGCACGTACGAGCACATGGAGGAAGACAGCAGCGCGAGCGTGGCGCGGCGGGCCGAACGCGAAACAAGGCTCGTGAAACGGAAGAAAAAAATACACTAGAGCGCTGGCAGCGAGTCCCTCGCAGGAAGAAATTAAAACACGACGAGGAACAAAAGCCGGAGGGGGAGAGAACAAGCGGAACACGAGACCAGCCGGGGCGGGGGGTGTCGGCAGAGGGGGACGAGGGTGGGGGGAGAGAGGCGGAAATGGAAGGGGCGACGGGGGGCGAGGGAAGTGGTGGCTTTGAAAACAGTGGTCAGGGTCAGCAGGAGGGTCAGCAGGTGAGTAGACCCTCTGTCGTTTCGCTCAAAACCCAGCTTATTAATCCCTCTATAGTATTTGAGTAAACTTCGCGTGTGCGTGCGTGCGTGCGAATTTGCGGTTCTGTCTCTCAAGGTTAGACCCTCAGACAATTGGTAATATAAATGTATGAAATTCACCAGTATTTTCACGATCGTCAAAAATAGGGTTCACCCGGTCATCTTTTTGATTTTCAAGCTGAAGAAATTTAAAAGAAGAGCTCTCAGCAAAACAGTCGTAATCTTCTCGCTTCCATTACATGCCATTGATGCCCAATCATTTACAGACACCAGTTTCTACAACGGCCCCCAGTTTCACCGTAATCTATGAGGTTACACGTTGGCTGCGACAGCAACCAAAGGACTTCTTTACTGCTGGCTTTCAAGGACTTGTAATGAGATGGGATAAGTGCCTGACTGTACAGGCTGTTTATGTGAAAAAATGAAATAAATGTCAGAAAGTTACTTTGATTATTTTTGCCTCAATTCCGTTTTGCGACTTATTGACTTGCCCTCGTATATGTGTGTGTATATGTGTATATATATTATGTGACGGTACTTCGTCACGATAATCCTAATTTTATTTGGGGGACCTGAAAAGGCACAGGGGTCTTGGCAGGGCGGAGTCGTGATTCGGAATAGCACGTGATGGAAATTTAGCAACACCTTTTCTGGTAACAAGTCAGGATTTATTCCAACGAAAATTTCCCAAATCAAGAAAACATAATTACACTTGAAATCATTGCATCGTTAGTTTCAGATACCTTTTCAAAAAACCATTCAACCATAATTTACCCAGGCCTGCGCAAATGGGATCCCACGCATTTGACTGGTAATACCACCTACGGCTAATTAACACAAATTCAACATAAACTTTGATCCAATTCTTTAAATAATCAGTTACACAAAAATTAACCCTTTCTTCATGATCACATTCCACATAATTCCCCCATCCAAAATTCTTAAATCTATTTTACAAAGTTAATTCCTCATTGAACCAGAAATATTACAATGATAACAAAATTTGACTAAATTTGGACTCCCCTCTTCGGTCATCGGCTTGGAATATGAAAATGTCTATTAAAGTGCGACTAAGTCTGTTACTAGTTATTTCCCCTACCCAGTTATCGCGACTAGTTTTGGTTAAATAACACTGCTTTCCACAGTTCCAATTCTCACTATGCCCCGAACGAAACTTTTAATACTCAACGTTCTCACGCCGTCTTCTCACGCCGGCCAGCGGGATTGCGGTGAAGGTCGCGCACCCTCGCGCTGTCGCCTCCTGGAACGCCCCGCTGCTGTGCGCCGCCAAGGATGAATTCCAAGCGGTGACGAGCTCTCTCGCGACGCCTCCACGATACGTTCTTCTCGGATCTTCTGTCCTCTTCGCTTCTTGTCCCCTCCGCGAATTGGAATACTGTCCATGCACTCATGCAAAACGCGGCCGTTTTCACGAACAGTTATTTTATTAAATTTTCTCGGGTCGCACGAATTACCGGATAATAATTGCTTAGCTCTTCTTCCAACTCACTTCCTATAGCTCGAAATTGTTCAGCGTAACTATTCATTCAAAGTTAAAATCATATTACGGCCTCCCGAAATAACGCTTTGTTCACGAGCGAAATTACTGCACCATGATCTGAGCACTTTTCATTACACAAGTTCAATACTCTTTCCACTGATCTAACTTGCGACCGCCCCGTACTGCTGTCCCGACAAGAAGAAACAATTTGAGACCGCTCAGTACCGATGCTCAGCTCAGAAGAAGGAATTTTCTTCCGGTCAAGCCGCACCTCCCCTCCTTTCTCCTCACAAGGATGTGCGTGGGGGTTGCTCCCTTATCGCACTTGGCCGGTACCCCTCCTGGTCAGTTACTGCTGTTCCGAACGCGCTCAGCTTTGCGCGGTCGTTTGAATTCATACTCTGTTTCTTTTTTTTGTATTTTCCTCGGTAATTTCTTCCTTAATCATCCACATATCACAATATATATATTCAATATATATTGTGATATACCAGAATATGATAGATTTTATTTAATGATGTTAGCTATACATGGGGTAGATAAATGGGGATACAATATGGCGGTATATGGACTTAGCAACGACGGCGCGGAGGTTGGCAAGGTCAACAAACTATTCACGGGCCTTGATGACGTCAGGACGCCGGCTAGATGGCTGAAGAACCTAAGATATAATAGGTGCAAAAACGAATGACTGACGGAAGTCACGGCTACTCGGATTTGTAAGAGACGCACGGGTTGGCTATAAAAGATCAGATAGTCTAATGTTGCCGCCGTGTTTTGAAATAATAGAAGGATGAACGCCGACCGAGCCATGAAGGGTTTAAAAATGCATTAAACAGAACATTCTGACTCGGGGTGTCGTGGAGTGAAGATCGTATATTCTGACTCGGGGTGTCGTAGAGTGAAGATCGTATATTCCGTCTCTGGGTGTCGTGGAGTATAGATCGAACATTCTGACTCTGGGTGCCGTAGCGTAAAGATCGTTTGTAGACAATATAGTGGGAAAGTGAGACTTGTATAGCTTGTTTTCGGACTTTGTCTTGTGAGAGAAGTGATAGTTTGTTTTCGGACTTTGAAATAATTTACCAGAAGTGATTTTCGGAGGACTTGTTCAGATTTTCGGACATTGCAGTTGGACTTCAATAGTCTACATAACCGGTGGGAGAGATTAGGAACCGGAAGCGTCGGACAAGACTAACAGATAGTTTAGGCAGTGTGGACTGGACGTGTCAGCGGCGGCGCAAGACCGGAAGAGAGAAGCGGAACTTGGAATTAACAACGGCCAAGTGAGAAGCGACTACGGAGCGTTGGCATGCAAAAACGGTAAAAAAATACTGCAGTATAAAAGAGACAATTTATTCAAAAGGGGTCATGACCATCTAATTAATTGTTTTTAATTTAAAAGTTAAATAAATTGTTGAATTTTGTTTTCATTTGTCAATCATAATTTTCAATTAGTTGGTAGCATAATTGTTACATTTCAGATTCCACGCCATACTGTATAGTTGGCAGATCAGGTAATCGGCTATCGAGGCGATAGCGAGTATTTGTATCCGGACCCATCGACCCAAGCTAGCTGGATGTTTAGATAATTTTGTTAAAATCAGATAGAAAAACTTTGATAGTAATTCATGTAACCTGTTTCTGGCGCCCAAACCTTAATAAATTTGGAACAGGACATAATTACAGCCACAATCTTGATGAGACGTGAGAATGGTATATTTCAATATATACACATATTGTAGCGTCGCGAGGTGGCGCACGTGCCGTTTCGCTGGAAAGCCCGGCCTTAAGCCGGATGGGGGATGGGGGTGGAATGCGGCGGCGCCTCGCCGGCGCGCGCCGGGCAGGAAATCCCAGCCTCAAAATAACCGGGACAACAGGGCGTGCCTGAGTGCGAGTCCATTGATGACCGCTGCTCTCTGCTGAGGGCTGGCTTGCGAGCCGAATGACGCCCGCCGCTGGTAGAGTGGGGGACGAGCCGTGGGGTATTTATTGCGGCGCCGACATGCGCTCGGGGGATACGCTAGTGAGTCGAAAGACGTGAGGTATCTCCGTGCAACCTTGCACGTTTTGGCATCCGGCCATGTAACATCTAGTTACGGGGACTAAATGTCCGACAGCTCGCACTTCGCGCAGCTTCTCATGCTCTCGAGCAGAGACACTGGGCTCAGCCTAGGGACGGTCGCGGGGTTTCGCGGCTTAGAGAATAGAAAGGTTGCCTAAGGTTTTCAATTTTGTAACATTATCTTGTAATTTATTATGGTAAATATACTGTACATACTATTCAGAATCTGTCGTCTGTGCTTTTCATGTCCAGTACGCCACAATATACACACACACATACACACACAGGGTATATATATACCCTGTCTCTAGCTACGTGGTCCCATAATTTACCAGATTCGCTAACAAATTCGTCTTGCCACCTCTTTGTCTTCCTATACGCCTCCATCCTGCTCTTGGGTCTCCCTAGGTGACTGCGTGTATCCATCCATCCAAAAGTACGTGTAAGGGAAAGACTAAGTTGCTACGTCAAAAGAAAAAAAAATTGTCTCAACAATTCCCACCCTCCCTCTTCTTTCCCCGAAGCCTTGACCCCTCTCGTCCGCAAATCCTATGACGACGAGACTCAGCTCTCGTTCTCCTCGCGATTCGCGCCGACATTCCACCCAGGCGGAGCGGAGCGCGCGGCTGTTGAGCGTGCTTGGAGAGCGCGCCGCAGGATTTTGCACAATTCCGCGCGCCGCTGTAATATTCGCCTGTCAGCGACGCGATCTCCCGCGCCCGAGCGCGCTCTCGTGACGCTCGCGTGACAATAGCGCAACGGAGCGGCGCCCGATCGACACCTGGCGGCGGGCGCGTTCTCTACAGCGCGGGTCGAGTGCGCGGTTTGTTTGTGGGCTCACGAGTGGGCCATGTTGGGCTGCGCTGTGCTGCGAGTGGGTTGGGCAAGCGGGCTTCTGCTCCTGACGATGCGCTGTGCTTCCCTAGGCCCGGTGTAGCTGGATGGATTGATGAGTGATTCCAGGCACGCGAAATGCTAAGGTCACTAGTCCCGTAAGTGTAGTACATGTTTTATCGGGGGGGGGGGAAGGCTGTGAAATTCCCCTCTCTGGATGGCGAGAACCGGTGTAGACCTACCATTGGCTTGCGGCTTTTTCCCAAAGCCAGGAATCTCCCATCAGTGGGGCACTACACTATCCTGAATAAGGTTTAAGCTCTCGACTGGTCTCCCGGCATGGGCGGTATTCATAGAGATGTCAGTGTATGTGTGTGTAAGTAAGGGATAATAATAAGACAAGGAAGAAGACGGGAAGCGTCTGGTTCGTGTCCCGTTTGTTAGGGTACATCTCCGGCATTCGCCTGGTGATTGGAAAAAACACGGGAAATGTCTGATCAGAGCAACCTGTCGCTAGAATTCTCTGCCACACTGCGGCTGAATTCGACCTAGCTTTCACGCTAGTGTAAAAAATCCTTCCGCCATCGAGACTGCAACCGTCGGACATCCCTTTCACAGACTGTAGTGACATCAATTGATTTTCTGAGCCATCTATGCCGGACCGGTGTTGTAGTGGTTGTCACGTTGGGATACCAGTTCTAAATCGAAGTGTCGAACTCTCGAATTCGGCCACAGTTGAATGATTTTTACAGTGCAAAAAATCGACTATGCGTATGGAGGTTATTAGTCATAAAAAGATGGAATGACCAGTGGTACAAGCAGAATATTTGTATCGAGGGTATGGGGTTAGAAAAAAAATATAATTCAAGATGAACTTTAAATTTATGTTCATTTATTGATTTATTGTTATTTATAACGTATTAAAATGGGATATTCAATGCCTTTTAATAATACACTCAATTACTTTTATCTGTAATATATTTGCAATAATCTTCCTGAATTCTATTGTATATACTAACTGTTGATTCAATGTGTATGTAATGTAAAATCTATATATCCTTACCTACAAGGTCGTGATGAATGTGAAAATTCTAACTATAAATATTGTATTAAATCTGTTACCACTAGAGACGCTAGTAATCTTCGAGATTCTTGTGATTAAAAAAGCAACAAAACATGACTTTCTTTACTACAGAAATTAGTAGTTTTGGGGTCAGTTCAACTCTTATTTTTAATTCTATAGCACGCACTTAATAATGGATTGCACGCAGTAGAAACGTTTTAGTAATGGATATTCTAGAAAGAAAATCATAGACTGAGAATTAAACGGGCTGTGGCATTTAAAATACTTGAAACGAATGTTTACTTATAAATTTGCGTTTCGGAATATTATACAGAAAAGTAATTTCATTCTTAAAGTTTTATTAAAAATTCAAAAACAAATTTCTTTTATATTTTGTGAAGGAAACTATGTGGTATTCCCAACAACATAACACAGTTAATCATATACACTGCGTCAATGGACATGAACCATTGGCAAGACTTGTAGAGAGAACACGCGTAACAAGGAAAACCGGAAAAAACGTCATTTTTGGGGAGATCTAAATTTACCGCACGCTACCTGGGAGGGGGATGTGGGGGCTGAAGGCGCCGCCCAACGCCTCATTAACGAGCTGTTTTGGGAGAACGGCTTAACACAGGTTGTGTCCAAACCGACCCGTGATAATGCTTTACTGGACGTTTTCCTTATTAGACCGGTGGACGAACTTCTTGCCTGTGAAGTAATTCTTGGAATTAGCAACCACAAAGGAATCCTTCTAAAAATGTGCAGAGAGGGTAAGCGAAATGATTTTGTAAATGAAACAAATTTTTTTCAGTTCTCTAGAACAAACGTAACGAACATGCAATTATATTCGAAAAACAATTATCCAACTTGGGCTTCTAGCGGAAGTACAGTAGAACAGATATGGACAAATTTTAAGAATATCATTTCAGAATGCTTAGCAAAATTCGTGCCTACCAGGAAACTACGGTACCACTCGGATCCCGTGTACTACAACAAAGAATTGAGGCGACTGAAAAGGCATGTTAGAAAGGCGTACAGTAAACGTAATATAAATAAGGAACAGAAAAATAAATGTCTATCTAAAGACTATTTATCTAAAGACTTTTTTGCTTTAAAATTACATGCCCAAGAAAATTATCTTAACTCAATTCTAAATGACCGATTGACCTGTTGGCAAAATTTCTTCATGTGAGACATAAGAAAGGGAACAAAGAAAGTATTCCAGCGATCTGCGGAGCAAATGGTTCGTTAATCACAGATGACAGTGTAAAGGCGGTCTGTTTCAACAGACATTAAGGTTCTGTTTTCAAGCCGAAGGATCAAACCCCAGTAAATAAAACAACACCGTAATAGAAACCTTTCGAGTTGATGCAGGAATTATTAGAAAAAGAATTGCAAAAATTAGGAGAAATATATCTGTAGGTCCTGATGGAATACTAGGAGAAATACTAAAGCTGGGAGGAGAAGCCATGATTCCATACCTTGCGCGGTTAATGGACGTAACTATAAATAATAAAATGATTCCTCAAAATTGGAAGGAGGCAATCGTAGTATCGATTCACAAGGGAGGAGACAGAAGGGTTGTTAACAACTACAGACCTATTAGTTTGATATCAGTCGTAAAGTTCGACATCAGTCGGAACACTTAATTGCAGAGTATATTAGAAAAGTTTGGAACAAAACTGATTGGCTATTTTAAAATCAACACGGTTTTCGTCCTGGGTATTCGTGCGACAGCCAGACTATTGCTTTATGTCAGGACATAGCAGATTCACTAGACAAAGGGAGTAGGGTCGATGCAATAATATTAGATTTTTCTAAGGCATTCGATCTTGTTCCACGCGGTCTTTTAATTGCCAAATTGTCAGAAACGGGATTAGATCATCGAATAATCTTGTGGATAAAAGAATTTCTTTCGGAGCGCACTCAAACAATCAGGATAGGCGATAAATATTTATCAAAAGTCGATGTAACTTCTGGGATACCCCAGGGAAGTGTGCTAGGGCCACTACTATTTTTAGCATTCAGTAATGACATTGCAACTGGAATAAAATCGAAAGTTAGACTTTTCGCCGATGATTGTATAATATTTAGGAATATTGGCTCGTCTTCGGATGAAAATGTTTTACAGAACGATCTAAACTGTTTATGGAACTGGGCGTGCAAAAATAAGATGGAATTAACTCCGGAAAAGAGTAAATTCATTTGTTTTACCAAGTGTCGTTCGATTGTACACTCCAATTATGAATTAGGAACCAACATTATACCACGTGTAAAAAGCTGTAAGTATTTGAGTTTGGTCCTCAGAAGCGACTTCGATTGGTCGGATCATATTAACAATACAGTAAAAAATCCTGGAGAGCACATCATTTTGCAATGCATATCCTAAAAAATAGTAGTCCAAATGCCCGATCCCTAGCATATACTACACTTGTTCGTCCTATTTTAGAATACGGATCAACATGCTGGGACCCGTACAGGAAAGGGCAAATTGAGGCGTTAGATAAAATTCAAAAACGGGCCGGTAAGTTTTCAAATCATGGGCGCATTGTTAGTTAGTTAGTTAATGCCTTATTTTATGTGGCGAGACTCGGACCATCAGGCCCGCTCTTCCGTCTCTCCACGCAAAAATTTCGCTACGCTCCTTTTACCTAGCGGAGAAAGAAGGTATTATCTCGAGCGACGAAACAGGCCATTTGAATTTAGCTCAGAGGCGTCATTTAGGCTTGAGGATCTTTTACATGCAAGTAAATCTACTAATATGGGCCAGCCGGCTTTACTTCCCCTCCGCGGAAGGCGTACGAAGGATTTTTTCGCCCTTAAAAATCCACGGCTTCGATCGGGTTTGAACCCGCGAACTTGGACAGTCCGGCACGCTAACTTATGACAGTCCGGCACGCTAACCGTCACACCATCGAATCCGCTTGTCCGAAGTGTTGATGAACGAGAAAAATGGGAGTCCCTATCTAAGAGAAGGGAACGGGCGCGTTTATGCGTAATGTACAAGACATACACAGGAGACACAGCATGGGCAAATATCGGTAAAAGATTACATAAACCAGATTATAAAAGCAGAGGAGACCATCCGTGGAAAATACGATGTAGAAAGCAAAGAACTGATGTAGGTAAGTTCTCCTTTGTGAATCGCACTATAGTAGATTGGAACAAACTACCTGCAAAAGCACTAGAGGCTCTTCCTTCTAATGTAGGCAAATTTAAAAATACAATAAATTCTATTTAGATCACTATCATTACTGAGACAATTACCTTGATTATTATTATTATTATTATTATTATTACTGTTATTATTAATACTGTTGTTATTATTACTGATATAAATATCACCATTATTAACACTGCTTTTAGCTTTGGTGTAATTCTTAAGTTATTATTATTATTGCAAATACAGTTTTAATTATTTTTATTATTGTTGTGTATTAGCGTTATACAGTGAAGTGAAGTGTAGTGTAGTGAAGGGGAGTGCAGTGTAGTGTAGTGAAGTGAAGTGTTAGTGAAACTAGTGGTCAATTTAGAGATAACTAGAAATTAATTAGAACTAGGATATCATCCTCTAATTCTAATGGTAATTATAATTGTTAATGGTTGTTATTGTTCTATTTCAAATTGTTGTCATGTTTGCCACCGAGCATTAGCTCAAAGCGAACTAATAAATCTATCTAATAAAGTGCACAGGCGTAACATTTAGTCTTAATCCAATAAAATATTACGAAATTAATTAAAACACCCGTATAATTGGATGTAATTTATTTTGAAAAGTAGTTCATGTGTTGGCATAAAGGCACTGTGTTAAGGCAAGACATTGCGTACACAAAATATTTAATTTACAAGTGAGAGAGCACAACTTGTATTACGGCAAATAGTCCTCCCAGTTCAGATTGCATTCCCGTTAGAAATCAATATAATGTGTATAATTAAAACCTTGATAATATGAAAGGAATATCAATGACTGTTGATTACACCAATGTATGTCCAAAGAAAAAAATCATCCTCAAAGTCAATCACTCTTGACAGTTTCTTGTTGCCGGCTAAATCCGCGTTGGAGCCGAACACACAAAAGCCGATCAAAGTCTTATGCAAATGGCGGAATCCAAGCTCGGCTTTTGCTCTCCCAGCCGGTGTGCAACAGCTCTGATACTGACACGGGATCTCAGGAAAGTATTCCCTTCAATAGCTTTAGCATCAGTTTGAGAGTTAAGCGCCAAGCAAACACAAGGCACCAGCAATGTCAAAAACGCAAAGCACATTCATGAATAATCCCTAAGTGTCAGTGAGAATGAGAAGAATCCTGTTCTGGTTGCATTTTTGTAATATTTCATCTTTTCGTTTATTCAATGAAAATCATGGAAATAATAATTGTTAATAAAAATGGAACATGGAAATGTTTTGTATTTTAATTGTACTACATTTTAAATTATTTTGTATATTCACAATCCCATATTTACTAGAAACTCATAATTATATGTTATGACAAATTCAATTGGTTGAACCTGATCAATGTTTCCTTATGGAATTATCTAAGAAGAAAGCAACTATAGAGAGACACTGCCACTAACATTGTAGCATTTTTCTCGTTTTATAAATGAGTTGTCACACTTCTGACAAAATATTCTGGCAATGACACACTGCTTTTCCGCAAGAAAGTGCTTGCTCACGGAGAAAATGCTTATGCCGCCACCAAGGCGTTTAAATAAAGCACTGAGCGCCCATAAAATAATATGCAAAAATATCTCCCGGATCATGTGATTCGCTATCCGCCACAGTCGGTCCGATTTTTGATTTAGACAAAGGGTGCTATCGGCGTCGTCTTGGAAATCGCCTCACGTTTCTCAATAACCTGCCTTGGCGATTTGGACGGCTGTTCGGACGGTGCTGCGCCCTGCCGGCAATGTTGCAAAGCAGTTTCAAAATGTTACTCTTAGAATCTTGCTTCCCTCTGTAGCGAAGTTTGTTTGTTTTTTAATTTTCTTTTTTGGAACGATAATTAACTATCTTAGGTGTGCCACGTTTGAAATGCACACACTTAGCTCTCAACTTATGCCAAAGAGAGTTTATAATTCTTTAACTTGAGGTTAAGCGCCAGAATTGAAAACAATTCGGTGCTTAACATATATTTATTAATATTTATTTTATACGAATGTGGTATGAAGAAAAGAATTGAACGGCAGGCGGTCAATATCTAGTGGTCTTGGTTCTTTATGAATATGGGCTACTACATCAATTTACTAACATTAACTGAGTCCGTTGTTTGCTCTAAATCTCCTAAAGACATTCATTAGGTAAAATAAATGTGTGGATTTAATGTTACTTATAAGCGTGCATTTCAACAATAAAGCACTGTATCTTTTAAACTACAAATTGAGACCAAACAATTTCAAATTGAGAGTAAACACATTCAAATCGAAACGAATCACTTCGAAATTGAGACTTAACAGATTGAAACAGGATAGTAAATAAAAATCAGGTTACAACCATTTAGGGATATCATCTGCCTGATAATTTAAGAACTCTAGCACATATTCGTATCGTTTTCTTTTATCTACATCGCTGTTCATTTTTTCGGGTTCTCTACCAACGTCTTTTCTCGTAAACATTACGCCATCCGAATGTTGGCGCAAACATTCGGTAGAAACAATAACTTGATGTTGATCTTCAAATTTACGATATATTATATTTCAGTTCTTTTAATATAATTCGGGGAGTTCCCTCTATGTTCTAAACCATGAAATCCCTGTGTTCACTCGTCTTCGTCCACCGCGTTGTTGTGGAATTTCGTATTGACTTTAACCCACCGATACGCAGTTGATCTCTTCCTTCCAAGTGTATTAGCAAGCCCTCTCCATTGTCCATTATTATTTACTGCATAAATTTGTATTTTGTTCCTCCCAGTTTTCTTTTGCTTTATGTAAAACATTATAACGCAATTACCTTACCCATACACGGAGAAATATAGCTTTAATTTAGTTAACGACAAATGAAACTCTTGCCGACTCAACTTTGTTTTTTCTCGATTTGAAATTGTTACGTCTCAAATTGCTTGTGTTTATTCCCAATCTGCTCGTGTTTATTCTCATAATGAGTGTGTTAGTCCCCAGTTTGAAATTGTCTGGTCTCATTTTGAAGTGTAAATGGTATAGTTGGAATCCATGAGCGAAACCATGTGGGTCGAATTCCGGAGTGCCCTGGGGCAGAAATGCAGTAAGAATGTCGTAGGCCGGCCGGCACCTCCATGTTTTCCAAACGTGAAATTTTAATCGAATGTCACGAGCGATATGGAAAAGTGCCGCCCATTCCCACCACGGCCGGCAGAGCGCATTGTTGACGCTCTCGGGCCCCGAGTGCATAAACTGAGCGCGGGCGGCGGGCGGCGGGTGGGCAGGTGTCCCTCTGGAATGTTCGTCCTCGAGGGGGGAGGGGGAGAAGGGGTGGCGTGCGCCGCGCGTGGCGAACAACGCGCGACAGGGGTGGGGGGAGGGGAGGGGAGGGGAGGGAAGGGGCGGGGCCCGATAAAACTATTGACTTGTTCGGGGCTAAGCCTCGCATTAACGGGGCTCGTTCTGGCGCTAGCGGACAAATCCTCTTAAACACATCGCGCCGTCGAAAGCGGCCGAGCGCGCGATCGCCCACGCCCGCGGCTGCGCTGCTGGCTCGGCGCGCCCCGTCCCGCTCCGCTCGGCGCGGCCACACACGAGTCGCTTTCTAAGTTGCTCTAAGAAGGGACCAGAGTGACTGGTCGAAAAATAAATTAATGCCATGTACAGTGATGGCATTGCATAATACACGCGTCGTGGCCTACGGATTTGCCCTAAAAGGGACTAGGTTGTCCGGTCGGAAAACAAATCAATGTCATGTAGAGTGATGGCATTGCAAGAGAACATGCATTGCATAATACACGCGTCGTCACCTACAGAGGAGATACTCCAAGAAAGGACCAGGTTGATCGGTCGGGAAACAAATGAATGTCATGTACGATGACATCGCAATAGAGCTATACATGCGTTGCCTCCTATAGAGGAGTTGCTCCAAGAAGGGACTAATATGACAAGTTGGGAAGCAAATGAGTGTCATGTAGACCGATGGCATTGGAAGAGGTGACGAAAACCATTGACTAATGAGCTAACTCTAAAGGAACGCGTTGACGAATTGGGTGCATGGACATAACCCGCAGTTATGTTGTCAGCAGTAGCTCTATACTTTGAATTCCCTTTCGTCCACACCTCCATAACTCTGTTTGACTCCGCTAAATCTCCCTCTGCACCCTTCCTCCCCTTCTACTAGTCGCTTCCTCTCCCTTGAATTCGCCTTTCCTCCTTCCATTCCCAACAATAAAATCTGTAAATATTGTACATATGTTGAGCGACGGAGTTGATTGTCCCTTTGTTTAATTATTTGACTTTTTCATTAAAGAAAATACTAATATTACTAAAATATTCATATAAATGACCTAAAGCAAAATTCAAACTTAACGAAAATACTCCTTTAAAACTAAAAATACTTCATTGTAGAAGCCAACTTCTTCTCCTTCCTCAATTACCATCCTCGATGCTTTTAACATACTATACTTTTAACACCTAACGTCCTTATGTAGGAACAGGCATTATTTGGCCAAAAATGATATACGAGTATTTAATTAGATTGTCATCGGATTTGGGGAGCGTTTTTGAAGAGAGGTATTTAAATCACAGAATTTGAGAATATAACTAGTCTATATGAAAGCATGTTTGGAAATAAACGTTCTAAATCCTCAAAGACATATCAAAACTAGTGGTGCTACAACAGCACTTACTTTCCCGTATTAGAGGAAACAGCTAAGTAGTACTGTAATATTGCACTTTATGCCCTACTAACATCTTCACTTGGAACTCACTAATTCCATTGCAGTGTTGTCACAACTATGTGAATTCTACAACTTCACAAAAATAGAATGCAAAAGTTTTGTAACCCTGTATTGGAAAAAGAAGCCTGATACCCTGGAAATATAGAAATGCCTTCCATTGGGCCATGATTAGGGAAGAGTATTTTAAAACCATGCAACAAATTCTCTACTCACTACAAATGGGACAGCATTTGGTGCAAAACTAAATATTTGCCTGCAAATATCAACATAAATTAGACAATTATAACTCCTTTTCATACAGCTCCATTAGGTCACAACAATGACACTAATTCACAGATATTCGCGAGCGCAAAGTGAATTCCATTGTTGCAGACCCTGCATTGTCGCTATTCTGAGAGCTATTAATTCTTTTTACTTATTTCAAATATTTCAAAATAAACCATTTCTAAAATATTAATGTGTAAGTCTATAACAAAGTTCGAATGTAAGAAACGAAGAAAGAAATAATATACAAAATTGCACATTCTAATTTAAGACGCATCCAGCTGTCCAAAGCGCAGTAAATTTACAGCGGCCTATTACGTTTGTCACAAAATTAAAGAAAAACTACTCGTATTTTGAAAAAATTAAGCATGACCGTATTTATTTTATTTATTTATTTGTCAATATTCGGAATTGCCACATACTCTTTCTTGCCAGCTACCATCATCGCCAAAAGTACATTTTTTTTGTCATTTTCTTAATTTTTCTGTTTCCTATTGGTAGAACAGAAACATTAATTTTAGAATATTAAAGAACACAAAAACCTAGCCGTAAATGGCAATTTTCTTTTAAAAATTATGTGCCGTTTAAGAGAAAATGGCGTTTTAGCACTACTAAAAATGCGAAATTTGAAGCTCATTTTCACAGAAAATTTTTGAGTTTTCAAAATACTTTATTTGAAGTTATTTAAAGCACTTACACTCACTAATATAATAATCTTTACAAATTGCGGATAATGTGCATATTAAAGATGTGAGACATCTTTCAAAAAAATTACACTTACATAATTTTTGAAAAAAACAAAAAAACTCAAAATAAACTTCACGCTATACTAATGAGTGTAATTAGCACTATCCGTTACAAAAGTTTCAAGGAAAAAATTGCAGCCATATACGAGAAAATGACGTTTGAGCATTTCTGAAAATGCCGAAATTTGAGCTACTTTTCACAGAAAACGGTAGTGTTTTCGAGAAACTTTACATGACATTATTTAAAGCATATATACTCGTAAATATAATAATGTAAAAAATCGCCGATAATGTAAATATTAACGACGTGAGAGACAAGTAAAAAAATTTACATTTTTGTAATTTTTGAAAAAACCAACCTACAGACCAAAATGGCTTTTATGTCATTGATAGAGTACATTTACCACTATCCCTACCAAAAGTTTAAAGAAAAAATGTGGAGCCGTTTTTGAGAAAATTTTGTTTTTGTAATTTTTTAAAATTGCACATATTGCACGCAATATTGCACGAAAACTACCAAAATTGTGAAAAACATTTACATGACCTTTATTAAAGAACTCAATATGCAGAACAAATTTTAGTTGAAGAAAAAATCTTTACCTTCAATTTTGTAGTTAGAGAAAGACGCCGAAAAAAATTCAAACTTTCACAATTTTCGAAAATTCAGAGCTGTACGTGAAAATCGGACCTATGCCATGTTAAAAAGTGTATTTTCCTCTATTCATACAAGAAATTTAAAGAAACAATTTGGAGCTGTTTTTGAGAAAATGTTGAAAATCCCCGGGGGGCTTCATATAAAGTACCCCCAAATTTTAAAGAATCTTTTTCAAAATCACAAAGCTTCGACTAGAATCAGATCGACTGGGGAATATCAATTTTGAAGAAAATCGACCGAACGGTTTAGGCGCTAGCGTTGACCACAGACGGACAGACGGACGGGATGCCGTCAATCGATTTTTAAGTATAAAGAAGCAACAAATCATGGATTTTGACCACACCACGTGTTAAGGGATTTTTTTTTCTTAATTTAGCAACTGGTTTTATCCACTTATTCGTTTTCACGGACCGGCAATTAATTTTTTTCCGCCGAAAATTGGCCATTTTTTCGCGCAGCATTACATAACTTTCCCTATACTACGTATATCACTCCGTGTATACGTACGTATACGGGAAAGTAAAAGGAGTGAATTTAACCCATATATTCCCATTGCCCCAAAAATGGGGCAGTGTATTTTCCTATTAATAGTTCATTTCTTGAAAGGAATGAAGATGTGTTATATACCCTATGTTGTTGTGTTGGCAACAATGAATAAGATAAAGTTCACTGGATTACTCTATAGCGTTTTCCATTGTTGTGAGAGACCTTCGTATAGTGCCTGCATTTGAGCATCATGTCGCTTCACGAATCGTAAGTACATTACTTAAATTAATGATTATTTTTATCGTTTATTTTGTTATAACACAATTTGGTGAAACTTATATTTGAAATATATTTTACATACAAAAGATTATAGCTTTTATTTTAGCGGCAAATTACAATAAAATAGTGACGCCCCTTTATTGGGGCAATGGGAACGGGAGGGTACAGGGTTTTATATCTATTGTTAGCAAGTATATTTTTGACTTTTGAGTAAATATCAATATTTCAGGGCGTGATTATATATTATATTCGAATGTTTAAATATTTTTTTCTATTTGAATTTCATTTGATTCTCTTATTATTCATTTCAGATTATCCGTTAACGAAATAATAAGTTTATTAGAAAGTGATGATTTCACAGAAGCTTCTATTTATATCTCTGCTCCTGAGAACCATCTTCTAAGTGATGAAGACAGTGGAGAAGATGAAATAGAAGATGGTGATGTAAACCATCTAACTGGAAACCAGCTCCGAGGCCTAGGAGAACTGCAGGCAACAAAAATTACTTCCTCCGGAATAGAAGAAATTATTTTACCATCACAAGAAGTAACACTCGATGTTATGAATCAGAGGACCGCGGCTGAATTGACCACAGATTCAAGGAAGAAGAAGGTTCGAAACTGGATAAAATCGGACATTATACCTGTCCCAGAACGTACTTGGGAACAACCAGATTGGCTGAATAAAAAAGAGTGGTCTCCTGTTGATCTGTTTGAATTATTTTATGACAGTGAAGTATTTGATTTGCTGGTTGAAACGAGTATGAAATACGCTGTTTTCAAAGGAAACACTAAATTTCATGTGTCGCTATGTGAAATGAAAACTTTTATTGCTATTTTGTTGCTCAGTGGATATTGTGGTAATGCAAGGTACCGTCTGTACTGGGACACTGGAATTGACACACATCACCAAGGAGTAGCAAGGGCAATATCTAGAAATAGATTTGAAGAAATTTTAAGGTATTTTCATGTCTCTGACAATAATAACCTAATTAAAAGTGATAAATTCTCGAAAGTTCGACCTTTGTGGGCAATGATAAACGAAAGGTGGCTCACTTTCTTTCCC
The DNA here is from genome assembly GCA_031308135.1 of Acheta domesticus. Lineage (NCBI taxonomy): Eukaryota > Metazoa > Arthropoda > Insecta > Orthoptera > Gryllidae > Acheta > Acheta domesticus. The sequence goes on from JAHLJT010002406.1 coordinate 56,751,230, forward strand.
CAAGATGCGAACTTGTGCATCGATGAAACCATGGTTCCGTACTATGGTCGTCACTCCACGAAACAACACCTACATGGGAAACCAATACGTTTTGGTTTCAAGGTATGGTCCCTTTGCACTCGATTGTGCTATCTTGTACAAGCGGAACCGTACCAGGGACCTTCTACTGGGAACGAAATGCCAGATCTTGGTGTGGGTGGATCAGTAGTTATGGACTTGCTCCAAGAACTACCCGAGAAGAAAAAGTACAGCTTATATATGGACAATTATTTTACTTCCATTCGTCTTCTAGAAAAACTAGGTAACATGGGACATGATGCAACTGGTACTATCAGGAACAATAGAGTCGAAAAAGACCCTCTCATAGAGCCTTCTAAAATGAAAAAGATGCAAAGAGGTGCGTATGATCAAGTGACAGACCAAGAAACACAGATCAGTGTTGTCCGCTACAACGATAACAATATCGTAACTGTTGCCTCCAACAAAGTAGGAGTATCTCCTCTAGGAAAAGCTAAACGCTGGAGTTTATCTGAGAAGAAGAAAATTGAAATTCTACAACCTGCTTGCATTTCTGCCTACAATTTGTATATGGGAGGGGTGGATCGGCTTGATCAAAATGTCTCATGTTACAGAACAGCCATCAGAATGAAAAAGTGGTATTGGCAACTTTTGATGTTTCCCTTGAATGCATCCATGAATAATGCATTTCAGTTATACCGTCTCACACCTTCTGGAAAAAGCGTTAATCATTTAGATTACCTACAGTTTATCAGGATAATAGTTCAGACATACTTAGGACAAAGCTTAGAGCGAAAAATAGGCAGATCGCCAAAGGTGGTAAAAAAGAGGATACCAGAAAAAGTGAGACTGGATGGTCGTGATCATATAATTGTCAAAAGTGAAACACAAGTCAGATGTGGCGAATGCCATAAAAACACCATGAAGAAATGTAAAAAGTGTAATGTCGGCTGCCATGCAAATTGCTTTGAGAAATTTCATTCATAAGCACATGTAGACCAGAACATAAGTTACTTCGTTTCAATCAGTGTCTATCGAACATTTCTCAAACATGAAATGCTAAAAAAATTGTTCGTTTGTTGTATGCCCTCCTCACGTGTATATAGTAGGAATGGAGTCTCTCAAGATAATGCAGAACTGTGGTGGACTTCTCAGTGCTTGTTGCTGAAAGAAGTGAGTGGGAGACGGACGGTGCCGAACTCGAGCATCGCCATGCGCCCGGCCCCAATAAATGTTAGCACATTTTGCTCGGCGCGGACAAGTTCCTGCGACTTCCGCCCACCTGGGCACTCTTTGGAGTGCTTCCCGCTAAATTATGGGAGTTCCATGCTAGACCAGGGTGTCATGGGGGCGCCAATTCCAAAATTCGCGCGTCCCACTTAAAAAAAATCCATCATCAATCAATCAATCAATCAATGAAATGGAATGAAGACATTAATTAAATCATTGTTTCCCCGCGCCTTGATGCATGTGACAGTTCTTCCGCCGCCCTGCCAGGTTGCAATCAGCTACCCTCGCCGCCGACACCGGTGACGTCACTACATCACCACCGTCACCGCCGCCACCAACACCGTCGCGCCGTCGCGCCCGTATCTCTCCCCCCGCCTACGTCCGCCCCCCGCCGCCAGCTAGCCGGCTGCCCGCCCCTCTGCGCCCTGCCCGGGGTCGAACCCGGGGCACCGCCAAAGCATGTGCGGACAGCGGGCGACACAGCTGGTGGAATGTGGGCCAAGCGGATGGAGCTATGGTGGACCGGGAGCATGAAGCATCCACGGCGGTGAAGGGCATTTTTCACGATTTCTGCATTTGAGACCCTCTACAGGACAGCGGTGTGATTTGTAGGAGCGGTGGTGCTGTGACAGTGGTGTGGTTCGACAACCCGGCCATGTGTGCCTCGTAACCTTTCAATGTTACATTCATTTGGTTTTTGCTTGCTGTGTTAGTCAGGTAGCATCGCTTGGTCAGTGTGTGCCTTTAATTTTGTGTTTCGCAACACTGCAAGAGTTTTGTGAAATTGTTAAAGTTTTGTGAAATTATTAAAGTTTTTTTTGTATTCTTTGACAGACCGCGACATGTCGGTCGAAACGTCGGCACCTCAGCCTTCGACGCGGCGTCACCCGGACAGCATAGATCATGACTCTGGCCGCGGAAGCCTTCGATACCATTTTTATTCAATGAAAGGTGAATTGCTTTTCTTCGAGTTATATTAATAACTTAATACTTTAATGCCTAAAATACCAAAAAATATTTTTACAAATATTTTGATATTAAATACTTATTTATATTTAGTGACATCAAAATGGAAAATTTATCATTATTCAAACTAGGAACAAATGTTATTTTACGATAAAATTTATATTTTTAATTTTGTGATAAAAGATGCATAATGAAGAATTTATTACTGGAAAATAAGTTATGCTCAGTTCTCTAGATGGGAACCAGGATACTTCTGTAAATCAAAATTTCTCTCAGTACTTTTCTGTTTTCCTTAAGTACTTTTTAACTTTTTGATACTTTGAAAACAGCAATTTGTAATTTCACTATTCAAAATTATTACATTCTCGAAATACATACCAGAAAAAAACAGTTCGCAAATGAAGCTTGTGCAGTTTTGTAAGAGGAGTTTATTTTCCTACAGAAAACTCTTTCAGCTGTTTGTGATTTTGAAATTCCATTAGCGTTTTTAAATTCGCTAGCGAGGTAGAGATTGCACATTGTTCCGGAAATAATGTAATATATTTCTACAAGATCGGACATCTTCCCGGAAGGAAATACACATGAAGGCGCGCGACAACAAGGCGGTATCGATGGATTGTTTCTTATAAGAATAGTAAGAATAGTAATAATAATAATAATAATAATAATAATAATAATAATTAGTGTTATTATAACTTGCCGTATGCACATCCTGTTAAGGGCAAGGGTCTCCTGCATTTGCAGCGAAGTTACATATAAACTTAAATTATACACACATTAATCATAAAACAAAAACAAACATAATCACATTATCATATAAAACTTCAAAAGAAACAGAGTTCAATTGTTAGGATAGCCTACCAACAATGCTGACCTAAGGGCACGGAAATGCCAAAGGCGCCGCCCAGTTCGCGGTGGAGGTCGGAGAGAAGATCGATGAGTCGATGACGATCGGCTTTAAGACAAAACAATAAAGATCGATAAGGTCGTACATTGTGGATCTCTCCCTCTATGGTTTACACTGAGAAAGTATTTACTAGGTTGTGTCAACTTTTAAGTTCATTAGTCGCAAGTGTAGTGCAAACTCTCTGTATTTTCGAAAATTGTAATAACGTTGGCACTGCAAAAGCAGAAGGCTGAAGATAGATATTTTTGTCTTAAAAACTGTTCTAGACATTCAGATATTAAAAAATATAAGAAATTAAAAAACAAATAGTTTTCTCGTAATGGTTTTTAAGAGTAATTCCATTTACTAAGCAGTTATCAAAATCCGCTCTAAATGTTTTCTTTAAATTTGTTCCACAGATGAAACAAGGGACTCTGAAACGAATAGTGAAATTAATTAAACATTATAATTAATTATCATTATAATTAAACACTCTGCGTTTTCAAAGCTTGAAAAAAGATAAAAATAATGTATAAAAAATGAGTCCTTTTGTAGTTTTAGCTTATTTTACCACGTGATAATTAGCACTTAGCAATATTCAGACACCTCGTCTGTAGAAAAACAACTCTATCGTGTATCTAACAAGTCTTCTTGACGTTCTGCGACCTCTCTCCCCCTGTTATCGTCTCCTTTCGTCCCCTCCACTCTTTCCCCGTCGCTCCGCGAAGAAACGCCGTCCGTCCATTTTATTATTCTCCCTTGCGACAGCGAGCGCTATCTAGGTGGCGCGCCTCCGCGGCTCGCAGCCCGCGCTTCAATTCATTCGCTTCAAGCCCAACTGTATCTCAGGAGCATCTGAAGGGAGCTAACTCTTGCTCAAAGGGCGCGACGATGCGAGCGGGCGAGGGCTTCGCAAAGGCAAAAATCGTGGGTGAAGAAGGGACGACCAGGTGACAGAGCAACCATTACCGGGCAGGGGAATATACAGACATAATATATCGCAAAGACTCAAGACATGAAGGCGTGGCACAAGAAAACTGACACAATTCAAATATAATTTTTTCTACTCCCATTGTATAATGCTGTCATTTGATGGATGTTACCAATTGCATGATGCTCATTTCGATACAGTTTTTATGATGATACAGGTTCTTCACCAATCACAGAGAAGCTTAAAAACCAAGTATTGACACTTCATTAATAATTGAGAATCGTTTTAGTAAATGTTTCGTTCGATTTTGTACATTAAAATTACATTTGATATTAGATTATGCTTGTCAGTTTTAATTTCTTTTATTATTAGAAATCTTTCGTGGAATATTATTTTCTTTTAATTGGATCGCAATTTTACTTTTTAATCCTATTTTACTAGCGCAGTTCTCACTCGCAGGCGGATTGATAACCACAGCCACCTGCGACAGCATGCGAGGGTAGGGTTAGGGAGCTGTCAGCTAGTTGGCCTTGGCTGAATTTTGCATGTTAACTGCCACGAAACGATTCAGTGGAGAAGTTTAACTTATAAAAGTTATAAAAGTCGTGTAAACGGACCGTATGAAACTCGATGTAATGGGATTCATACACTCGTGTGAAGTTTAGGATACTCGTTTGTTCCTCGCTCGTATCGTAATATCTCACTCATGTATTCATACCCATCATTATGTCACCTTTTCGTAATGTACTGTTCTACGATCGTATAATAATGTGGATTTCTACGAATTGGTTCGTGAGTAATGTTAGTCATTTTTAAAACATTTGAAAAAATCACGTTACTGTGGAAAAATTACTTTTTTCACAATGACATCACGTCACGGTTTAAAAAGGATTTGAACCTATCTACCATGCCTTGACACGATAGGTTGGTTCCAAGGGAAGAAAAAAATATATATAAATGGAAAGGCTACTTTTATTTCATTATTTTTATTTCATTAATTCATTTGATTAATTAGTACATTACTACTAACACAATAAATCATTATTAAAACTCATAAAATTCTAATTGAAACTAACACCAATCATAATTAATAATAACAACAACAAATATTAAAAACTCTATGACCTTCTTCTTAGAGTGACACTAGTGTTCACTATTTGCTTCTTGATTAAAAGAGCTCCAAACAATATTTTCACTAATCTTAACAACTCAGGTGAACACCATCTTAACTCACGGTGAGAGATTTGTGAATACCTTTTACATTTTCGGCTAATAAATTAGATATCTCATCGCCTACAGTTTCCAGCAACTCCTGTGCAGTATAAGAATTGCAGTTACGTGTTTTAAATGTAGTCATTGTAAGTACGATGTATTTGTTGAGTACGCATGAGACAACAATGCTTTTCTGCCTTATGTCACATGACCTTCTGTTAGACAATATTGTTAGAAAAATTGGCGCTTTATTTCGACTAAACCATGAAAAGAATAGACTGATCGAATTATAAGTAATTCAAGAAGGTTTTTATACATTGTAAAAAAGATGTTTACATTTCGTAACCAAAAAGCTCTCGATTATTTCTATCACCTATCTCAGCAACAAAAGAAAACAACTCAATATTGATCAACTATCACATCATGCACATACTATAAAGATGTTTTATCGTTGTAAAGAAAGAGACATTTTTGAAAATTGCACTCTTCAATAATATAGTTGCGATCAGACAGTTGAGGTCAGACCAGTTGAGGTCAGGCCAGTTGAGGTCAAGCCAGTTGAGGTCAAGCCAGTTAAGGTCAAGCCAGTTAAGGTCAAGCCAGTTGAGGTCAGGCCAGTTGAGGCCAGGACCGTTGAAATCAGAGCAGTCGAAGCCAGGAAAGTTGAAGTTAGTACAGTTGAAACCAGGATAGTTGGGGCCAGGACAATTAAGATCGGGAGAATTGAGACAGAGAGAGTTGAGGCCGAGACAGTTGAAATCGCGAAGGTTGTGACCGCGACAGCTGAGATTCAACCAATTGGAGCCAAGGCAATTGAGGCTAAGAGAACTGAGGTGAGAACAAGTGACGCCATACGGTTGAGGCCAGGACAGATGAGGTGAGAGCAGTTGAGACCAGGACGAGGAATGTAGATGTAGAACATTTGAGTTGAAGACGGTTGCAGCTGGACGGGGTTGGGGGCCGCGAGCACTCGTCACCGCCGCACAGTGTGTAATTTTGGCCATCTACGGGGCAGAAAGTCAAATTTTCAACTTGACCAGAACGTGTAATTTGTTATTTATTTCAGTAGAAGGATGTTCAGACCACATGGCAACGGTATAGATTTCACTAGAAATTCTCCGAGGTACAGGAACTGCTTATCTGAACATGTATCAACTCGTCCGTGGCGGCACCGCTTGGATTCAATCATTTCAGTGCAGCGTTTTCGCTTGTCCTGTGAGTGTGTCTGATGATATTCAAAGTCCCAGCTATTTCAAAAATTCAATCTGTATAGTTTTTTCTTTCCATTGGTACCTTTGGTTTTTGAAATCCATTTTCCAACAACTTGTAAGGACCTCTTGAAAAGTACGTACTCTTAATCTTACAGGAAACACAATTCCAAAAATTAATCGAGGGTTTTAGTTTAGAGAACCCTGGAGAACCACTTTGGGACCAAATTGGTATTCAAGCAGGTACTTTTGGGAAGCCAAACATTGAAAAAAATGTTGCGAATTGTTGCGAATGTATTAATTTTTCCATTATTTACAGAATGTTGCATTCGTTTTTCCGGAGGGTACTCTTCGAAATACGGGTTACAAAACATAAAATTCCAAAGACAGATGCTTTATTCGCACATACTTTGCAAGAAATGAAAAATGCAACAAATTCGGAGAGTGCTTTAGAGTGTGTAAAAACACAAAGTAAAGAAATTTTACCAAACACTTAGTATTACGTAGGAGAAAATAGGGAGGCATAAAGGACGTTTTATTCGTTTCAATTCTTGTCTCGATGAGGAAATAATATTTGAAAATATTTCCGACAATGCCCACATTTCCAGAATTAGCAGAAACTTCCCGTACTGTAATTGGCCGGCCATTTTGATGATTGTGCTCCGAGAACTAAGAGGCAGAAAGTTAAACACCACCTACATTCAAGCAGCGAAGTGCTAAGAATGGCCGTAGGCATGTAGTTCAGGAAAGAAAGGAAAAGGGATTCGGCAGCAATAGTAACAATTATCCACTGCATCACCAAATCGAGAAACTGTTATTAAGAAGGCTCGATGGTCCTTGTTTCAGAAATCAGAGCTATAACCGAACAGGCGCTGACGTGAATGGTGCATGTCTATATGTCTAGTCGCGTCTTCTACGTCAGCAAGCAAAAATATTAAATTGTAAATTTTGCCCACATTATAAAGTGAAAGAATCCAAAACGCTATACACAAGTTGCTGTGATTACACAAATCTCAGCAGAAATACCTGTGCAGTCACTTATTGACCAAACAATTCATCGATTACGTCAAATCCGAGAGGTGTTTCAGAAATTGCGATTGACAAAAAATGTAATATTAGCATTATCATGAAATGGGGCTGTGATGGTATGGGACAGAATCGATACAAAAAGAGGTTTCCTCAGCAACATTTCAGTGACGAAAGTTTTTTTTTGGTATTTCTGTTCCTTTGGATATGCACTGCGATTCGGACAATTCAAAATACGTTATTTGGAAAAATCCTTTCCCTCTTCCACTAAATTCTGCAGATTAATAAAATTTGTGTTTTCAAAAGACCTCCAGAATCGACACTATTACACAATATGCTGAACAGATTTCTTATTACGTCTGATCCATATACAGCTAGTTTACGGGTTCCTCCAAAACACAGAAAGAATTAATGAATAGGTTTTGATTTTCTACAAATTGATCAATCACCAGCAGACACAGATAATCAAGGAGATTCTTCTGATACCATCAGTGATTCTGAATAAGTTCATTATTTTCATGTGTACGGTTCGTGTTTCAGCACATGTTTCTTGTATACTTCTCTCGTATTTTCGTATATATTGTCTAATGTATGATTTTATTTTTTATGGTACAAATTGCAATACTGTGTCAAAATTATGTGTACATATAGTGTATATATATACATACACACACATCATTATTTCTCTATTGTTTGTTCTGTATGTTCTGTAAAATCAACGTACAATTTTATTCTATTTTAACGTATTTCAAATACTTAAAATGTTGTTCTAGGGAGTTGTATTGTATAAAATTTGTAATATTTTAGCTTTTTGAATAATTTAGTAAATTATAAACTGATTTAATCGTGTTCAATTCTTTAATTTTTGCTATTAGAGTTTCTGCCCCGTAGATGGCCAAAATTACACACTGTGCGCCGCCGCGTCGCCTTCGGCTGAGTGGCCCTCTGCGCGCAGATAACGTCACGCGGATTTAGCGGCGCTCGCCCTCGCCTCTGCCCCTTCCTCGTCCATTCACCTCGCTCACCCACCACCTCTCTGTCTCTCCCTCTGCCTCTCTTTCCATTTACCTCTCTCTCCCTCTCTCTCCCTATCTCTTCCTCTACCTCTTTCCCTCTCACTCTCTCCTTCTCTATCTCCCTCTCTCTCCCTCTATCTCCCACTTTCCGTCTCTCTCTTTCTGTGCCATCGCTTCATCACGCCTAGCAGCACTTTGGAGTACGCATCCTTTTCACTGGCTAAACGAATGGGAAAATACGTGCCGCGGAACCCGGCCGTCCCTTTTTTTCCTTTTTCCTTGGACCTGCTTTCTTTACGACTTACCTCTATTCAAAATTTAAGTGTATACATTTTCCATACTTCCAATCGTATATCAAGATACATTTCATAAAAACTGCATTTCCATTTTTAAATCAGTAATAAATTTTGTATTTTTTAAATTATCGCTTTCCATATTTAAACCGTGGTTTATACGCCCGTAGTCATAGAATTTAACGTAAACAACACGTTCATTTTACGAATATGAATTTCTTAAATACAATGAATTTTTAGCAATATTTTATAGCTTTTACTATATTAAATTATTTTGACGAGTAAAGAACGCTTAAAACAATAGTACTGCTCTCTTTTTCGTTGAAATCCATGATTTTTCAAAAATTGCTAAAGTTTAATTTTATTGGGCGTCTTCCTACAACTACAATACTGAAGAGAGAGATTTCTTACTTAATAAAATACATTCTTTAAAGATAGATATTGAAATAAAGTCACGTACAAATTCTCGAAAAAAAGAGTAGTTTTACGTCATTTTGCCAATTATAGGCCATTTTAAAATTGTTTAAAGAATTATTTTTTCAAAAATTGCTCCAAACTTTTTCTTTAAATTCTATCCTTGTATGTATCAAAGAAATGATAAATCTCACTGAAAAACGTGATACAAACCTCATTTTCGATGAACACTGTATTTTCGAAAATTCCAAACTGTTCTTTCTCCGATTTCACATCTATTATCTACATCGACAGGCATTAAATTACGATAATAAATTATGTGTTTATGGGTAGGTCTGGCTGCGGGAAAACGCAGAAATTTCCAAGAAGTTCTGAGTTTGGCGAAGGTGTCGATTTTTGTCTACACATCTGACAAGCGTTGAAAGACGATACTATCACTAAGAGTTACGAAATATTCTAGTAATAAAGTCCTAAACGATAAAACTGTAACTCCTTGTCTCAACAAACATACAAATGTTAGGTATTGCTTCTCCTTTTTATCCTATAAAAACTAAAAGAACTACGACCTAACCTCCTTATCTAAACAAAGATACACGGATAAAAGAACGCGGGATTCATAGTTGACCCCACCCTTTTGGTGTGTGAGGATCTGTAAGAAACAGGCAGGAAAATTTCACTGGTGACATTTAGTGACGGTCACAGATGATATATAACATTATCTAAACGCAAAGTGGGTAAAATATTGGAATGAACCTTCCACTGATCGATCATCAACATATTTTGACAATCTAATAACCATTCAACTGAAATAAGTTTGTATTGATTGATTCGATATGATTGATGGTCCCTTGTTCGGGTCCAAAATGTCAGTCGCGTTCATATTACAATTCTGCAATTACGTAGAGGAATCTGAATACTCCTTTGCTATAACTCTCTTAAGGAAATGTCTCACTGAATTATCTGTTGATAGCAATACACACTCCAAATACATTCAGATTTTAAATTATACCAATGCCACAGTGAATAAACTGTAAACTGAAATTGAACCTATGTAAATCTTGGGACGTAATGCAACTTCTTTAAATATGAAATATGTAAGACATTGTCCTTCTTGAAACTGACGTTCCCAAATACAGAAGCAAGCCGCTCGAGAATTTTAAGAAACTTGTTTCCGTAGTAACTATTGAGAGCCTGGTCAGAATCAAGCAGGGAAGAATCAGAGAGACAGGTGAAGATTAAGCGACCCTTCGAAAATAACGAAGGAAGGAGGGAGGAGGATCATGGAAAAAATGGTGTCCCGTGGTGGCGCCGTTGGTGGCGACTCTTCTGTGGGAAAGAAGGTGGAACGGTGGTTGGTGATAGGATGCCACGTAGATGTCGATATTTTGAAAACACCAATATACTGAACCCGATGTTCTTAAAACTTCGATGATTTGTGCGCGAGATTCTTGTTTAATTCATGGAAGAAGAATTTTCAAAATCACAATATTGTAAAAGTTAAGATATGAAATAATAACTGACTTTATACTACTTTCATCTAATATTATTCCTCACCCGAGATGATCCGGATGACCTTATATTTTCTTCGTCTTTCATCGTAATTTTAACATGCAGAGGAGTTTTATAGTTTTATATTGAGTTAAATCTTAAATTAAAATCAAAATTTAACTCAAAATACGGTCACTGTCAAATCAAATTTTTTTGCACACGAATTGCATGTTTGAGATTCCTAAACCACCTTCAAAACATCGATGTTCAAAGTCATCGATGGTTTTCGGTCGATGTTTTATTAACATCGATGTATTCATTTTGAACATCGATGTTAGGCAACTCGGTTCTTTGGCATCGTTGTCGCGTCATTAGTTGGTGGTATTCGTGATAATGGGGGATGACTCATGGTGTTGCAGTTGGAAAAGGCAGGTGGTTTCAATTTGGGATGATGGAATTCACCGCACAAGTGACAAGGGTGCCGACCATGACGTCGAAGTTGAAAAAATGAGAATGATGATGAAGGGAGGATCAAGTGGCTGAGGGCATCAACTGATGTCACTGAAGTGTCTTTGATCTGGAGGTCCCAGGGTTCGAGTTCCGACGATGGTAGGGTTTTTGGCACCAGCATGATAGGTGGAATTCAGCCGCTGTCTGGAGGACAATTCTAGCGGCCGGCTGCTCTGATCGGTGGTTTTTCTTCGTTTCTCCGACCTACACCAAACGAATGCGGGAGCAATAAAAAATGAGCCACGGTTCGCGTGCGATCTTCCCCTTCTCTTCCTTGTTCCACGTATGAGAGATACCTGCATGAGGAAAACCCCGCAAGCCGACAAAGTCGACGATGGATCTCGCCATCTAGCGGGTGAAAATCACCGCCATGTCCGGCGACAATACATGCACTGTACTTACGGGATTAATGACTCTAACCTTTTAAGCGCCCGGAACAACTAGTAAATCAATTGTGAGGGTGATGCTAGTGCATATGGGCGATTCGTAGTGGGGCATGCACACAGGGTGTCTGGTGAGATTTACGTCGGTGGTAAAATTGATCGGGATATCTTGGCCATGAAGGTGGCGTTTCTCATGGCCGTGAAGGTGGGAAGGGTGGTATACGTCATTTGTAATAAGCGTGGCCGTAACTACAGTAACCCATGATGGAGATGACTATGGCGAGTGTGATAGTGATAAATACTGGAAGGGCAGTCGGTGATAGTGGTGAAGTCCCGGTGAAGGTGTGAGGAAGCGGGAGCGCTGGGAAGTTGGTTCGCCCGCCAGGGGCGTGCGCGGGACTGTATTTACAAATCCGCGCGCTGATATTTCACAAAGCACTGGGGAGCGGCCGGCCGCTCCGGGAGGAGGCATCGATCACAAAAATGTACACAGGTTAGTCCTCCGCACGGGCGCGGCCGCGCAGCGCCGACCCACCGCTCCCGCCCCGCTTCCTCCTGCTACTCCGAAGCCCCAGCGCTACACGCCTCCCCGCTCCTCCCACTCCCCGCTCCTTACTCTTCGTCGCTCACCCCGTTATACGAACCGCTCCCCGACCCGGCCCCCGCTCGCCGCCCCGCTCCCGCTCTCTGACCCGGTACCCGACCCCGCTCCCCGCCCCCATCCACTGACCCCGCCTCTGACTCCTAACCCCGCTCCCCAACCCGACCCCTGACCCCTCCCTCTGACCCCGGCCCCGCTACCGCCCCCGCTCCGCTCCCCGCCCCGCTCCCCGCCTCCGCCCCCTATCCCGGCCTGGTTCTCAGACCTTGCCCTCCGACTCCGCCTCCCCGACCCCGACCCCCGCTCCCCATCCACACTCCTCCCCCCCTCTCATTCTCTCCACCCTAGCTCCCCTCCCCGGGTCCCCACTCCAACTCTCCTCTGCTGCCCGCTTGCCACCCTCGCCTTCCCGCCGTCCGCTTCTTTCCACAATCCCTTCCCCCCCTCCCTGTCCTGTCACGATGTTCCGACCTTTTTGCCCCGCTTCCCTCTCTTCTGCCTAGCACTGCGGCCCTTTGCCTATCGCAACGCGCTCTTCCCCGCGCCGCTCCGCTCCACCTCGCCCAGTCCCACCCATGTTTCTCTACGTTCCGCGTCGTCCTGTGCGCTGGCGAACAAAAGCTAACAAGCAGACGGCAGCGGAGGGCGGCGGCGCGCAAATAAAGACAAAACGCCCTCCCGCGCGGCGCAGCGCAGCGCTGCAAGCGGGTGGGCAGAGGACAGGCGCGGACGGAGGCAGAAGGAGAAAGCGTGGGAGCGGGACGTACAAACAGAACAGAAATAGACAAATGTGGAGGAAACATTGGGGAATTCACGAAGTGAGGTGAAAATAAAAATAACGCGAGAGAAAATTAAGGAAAATTAAAAAGAGAGGTTTAAGAACGAAACGTTGGAACGTTCCGACAAAATGGAAAACGGGTGTGAGGAAAATAATATATTCGAGATAGAAAGTAAAAGAGTTGTTAGAATAGTCAGGTCGGAAGGTAAGCAAAAGAAAGGAGGAAAAAAGGAAGGAAGAGAAACAAAGAGTGTGTGTGTATGTGAGTAGAAAAGTGAAAACGAGGAAAGAGAGGAGGAGGAAATAAAATTATAAGTCAAGAATTCAAGGGAAAGAGAGAAAATTCAGATACACAGAATGAAAAGATAAAAATAAAAAGGGGTGTCGACCAAGAAAGAACACCATGAATGTAAGTGCATGTTAGTTTTAAATAATAGTAATTCATTCACTAGGAAGAAGACGGGATAGAGAGAGAGAGCACATGTAGGAAAATAAATATTAAACAATGAAGAAAGACAGACTGAGGAAATAAAAGTGAGAAAAAGAAAACATACAGATATGTTCATGAATAGAGAAATATTACAACCAAATATAAAATAAGAAAACACTATAAATTACAATGTAACAAAAATTAAACGTGAGCTCAAAATGTTGAAAGGGACAAAATGAGTTAGAATTAAAAAAAAGTAGTGAAAATATAACAAATAGGGAACAATGATTTGGGCAATGAGTAAAGCAATACCATATATCATAGAAGTTGAAAATGAACTTGAAGAACCATTAGATATTCTAAATGCGAAAATAGTAAGCAAGTAAATTTTCTAAATTGAAATTACGAGTTAGGTCCAAGGACAGATTACTGAAGAAAAGATACACATGTTTAAAGCAGGAAAAAATTGTGGACGAAAGTTAATAGATAAAATAATGTTGAATGAATGGATGCAAATACGGAGGATATAAGATGTCACCCAGGCAAAAAGGATAGAGGACGGGGAAGGGGTGTAGCGCAGCGGGCGGTGCGTGGCGGGGGGCGGGGGCCGGGGGTGGCGGGGCGGAACGCTGCCAAGCCACGGGGGGGGTCGTCGGTCCGGCTTTAACGAAGTCAATTATTCTGATACGCCGGACCGGCCATTTCCCGGCGGGCTAGGTGCAGCGGCGCACACGGCGGGGCGGGGTTGGGTTAGGGTTGGGGTTGGGGCGGGGGAGGGTGGGGGAGGAGAGGAGCGAGGGATGGCGCGGGAGGGGAGGGAGAGCGGGGGGAAGGGGCATGGTAGGGCGGGGAAGGAAGGATGGAGCGGGGCGGGGAGGGGCAGTTGGGCGGGACAGGGCGGGCGGGGATGGGAGGAGATGAGCTGGCGGGGAGGGGAAGGGCGAGGAAAGGTGGGCGGGAGGGGCGGGGAAGAACGGCGGTGGGGAGGGAAGAAATGGCGGGCGGGGAGGGCGGGGAGGTCGGGAGGGCCGGGGAGGTCGGGAGGGCCGGGGAGGGAGGGTGAGGCGGGGGACCAGGAGGTGCGGGGAGGGACTATGCAGTAGGTGCGGTGCGAACTAAGAGCAGCGGGGGGGAGCGAGGCGACCAGGACGGGTGGAGGTAGTACGTGGGGTGGGGAAACGTGAGAGAAGGGGTGGGGCTGGAAGGTGGGTTACATGCAGGTGGAAAACGAAATGCGGACCGCACTGAGACGATGCCAAGCTAGACGCTCGTAGCTCCAAAGCTTGGTCGTAAGCGGACAACAGAATGAATACACCTGAAGAGATTGTACTCGTACAAGAGGAAAAAACTGAGAGGGAATACAGGAAACTAAAGAATATTGTATGGACATTTGGCAATAGAAGGAGAGATAAAGGTATGGTGAACCAGTGAAAGCGGTAGGACGATAGAGTTCAGAGTAAAATGATAGAAGGTAATGCACGGTAGAAATAACAGGGAATAACAAAGAGGAGGAAAGGAAAGAAGAGTGCTTCAGGACAGTTCAGAACGTAAAGAAAAGAGACAAAGTCATGGAAGGTGTCACGATTTAACACAGAGAAGCGAGAAGCAACGAGAAAAGCTGGAAATGTAGGAACAGAACAAACAGTCAAATGCAGCCAGAAGGCGCCCCAGCATATCCAGTCGTGAGCAACGTGAGCAACGGAAGAGGGAAAAAAATGAAACAGAGTGTGCTGGAAAAGTCGGAAACCGACGAGGGCTGCGTGTGGTGGAGCGAAGGGTGGGGCAGGACATGGAGGTACAGCTCGGCGCGCACCTGTAACCCCATTACGAGACGCCAGACACCGGATATTGCCGCGGGCACACGGCACGCCACGACGCGCCGCGCCGGCCAGCGGAGACCCGTTCTCCGCACCGCGTGACCCGTTCCCGCGCCGGATGCGCCTCTCCATGGCCGCACGGTGGGCCTAAAGAACCGCAATTTTTTTGGTTCTTTTTCTGATAACGCAAGAAACCATTTTCCAAAAAAAGATATGGGGTTTCATTCTTCATTGTACTGACGTTTACAAATTAACTGCCTACAACGCGAGATCCGTGAACGAACGCGAAGAAGGAGGGCGTTCGGTTTGGTGGTTCACATGAGAATAGTGCGTTTTAATTAATCGAAAAATATTTTGGGATAAAATGCCGAAATATAGAATGTGGTTAATCAGTCAGAAATTGTATACACATCACTTTGGCCAAAGGCCGGAGTCTCGTCATGAACGTGGATGCGTGGAACGTGAAAGCAACAACTCGTCTTTAAATTTTGAGGTTATAAATACTTCATTTCTCTCTCGCGTCAGCGTTTCTTCGTCATGTTATCGCAAAACATAAATATTCCTTCATATAAGATATGATAAGATTATGAGAGAAAATGTGTAAAGTATTCAAATGAAAATAAAGAAATCATGAATATATGGTTTTCGCATCGGCTTTTTAAAGATTGGTGTTCATTTTCATAATTTGTTTCATAAGGAAGAGAAATAACTAGCGTGTATTATTGACTTAATAAATGTCGGTTACAACATTATTTCCAATTTACTCACACTCAAGTTCAGCACTCTTTGTCGTTCGCAGTATCACATCTAAAGATGTAAAACGAATAAATATTTTCTTTTACTAACACGAATTTTCCTCATCAATTCACAACTAGCAAATAAGAACAGTTTCCAAAATGTTTATTTTCAATAAACATAATATGTGAATATTATGATATATTACATTTGTTTCACAATATATTATAATGCACTTTAATGGATGTAAAAAACACAGTTTATTACTGTTATGTCAACACATAAAATTCAAACCTGTATATCTAAGCCAATGTAATGATAATTTTTATGATGTTATTAATTGCATAAAGTACAGTAAGATTATTTGAAACATTGTGACCTAAACGTATTCAGACGTAATGTACTCTCATAAATTGAATAAAAATAATTTTGAAGGAGAATGATAAAAATAGATCATGCAGTACAAAGTGTGTACAACGATTTAAATTATGAATTTAATGGGTCAAAGTGTATTCGATGAGCACATCTTCTATAAAATCCTTTTTTGTTTACGAACAAAGTCCATTGGGATAAAGGACTCTGGTCACACTATCTCAAATATCGTGATATAAGATCTTACTCTAGCCGGGGCAGTGCTCCGAAGGGAGAGATACCTGGGGTAGAGAAAACCGCAAGTCGACGGATCCCAACTTTAGGCGGAGATGGAACACCGACAACTCTCAGGATATAAAATATACTACTCTTCCAGCACTAATGACTTTGTAGTATAATAAATCTGGAGGAAAATTCTGGCAGCCGGCTGCTCTGATCACTACTTTCCCGTGGTTTCTCCGATCAACACCAGGCGAATGCTAGAGCAGTACCCTAACAAAGGAGACACGCGCGATCTTTCCCTCCTCTTCCTTACTCTATCCTCACCCCTTACTTACAAGAACATACATTTACACTAACACGCACTACACTACCTCACATGGCTAAAAGACCAGTCGGGAGCTTAGAGCTTGTTCCGGCTGGAGCGGTACCCCACTAGTGGGAAAACCAGGTTGGGCAAATAAATCCTAAGCCGCCGGGTAGGTCGGTGCCGGATCTCGCCATCCAGCGGGAAAAGATCACAACCACCTCTCGCCATAAAACATGTACTACATTTACGGGACTAATGATTTTCTTAACAGACGCCCCCGAAACCACTAATCAAGCATTACAAAAAAGTTAATAGCCACTCGTAAGCTCATTAGCACTAATCAAACTAACAGCAGTTTGCATGGAGTTGCAAGCGTTTGGGGCCAGTGTGTGGCACGGAGAGCCGTTCCCACGCCGGAAGTCCGCCCCCGCCGGGCGAAAAAGGGCACGCAGCTCCGCCCCGCCCCCCCCCCCGCCCCCCGCCCCGCCCCGCCCCGCCCCGCCCCGCCCCGCCCCGCCCCGCCCCCGCCCCGCCCCGCCCCGCCCCGCGCCGCCCGCGCCGCCCGCCCCCGTCTGAAAAATGAAGAGAGATTTCTGCGGCGCCGTCGCGTTCGCTTTGTTGTTCTGGCGCCCGCCGCTCCGCCGCGCTGCTCCGTGACTCGGAAGAGATGCGGCATTTGTCCTCGCGCGCGCGGGCGGCCGGGAACACTCACTTACGCGCGAGGTTCATGCGCATTCGTCATAGTCACCTGATGGGAGCTTGCCAAGTGTGTGTGTGCTTCTGTGACTGTGGAGGTGAATGTTCGTGGTTTGGTTTAATACGTCATGTCGTTTTACTTGATGAACGGAAATTTACAATCATTGCGTTTAAATCTTTTGTACAGAATGTCTAAGATTACATGTCACTAACTTCTTGGGCAAGTGGAGGGGTCTAAAATAATAACTTTTTGCCAGTGAAGAGACTTCGTTCAACGGAGTTCAACGTGTTTCATTTACATTGGATGTTCATTTACATTCGATTCGAACATGTTTTGATTTAAAGCTTCGTGTCATTTTACATGTTGAACGGAAATTTAAAATCAGTGCGTTTAAAACTTTTGTACAGAATGTCTGAGATTAAATGTTATCAACTCGTCGGGCAAGTGAACGGATCAAAAATAATTTTCTGTAACTTTTTCCCATTGAAGGGATTTCGTGCAATGGAGTCCGTGTCTCATTCACATTTAAATGTTAGGAAATCCTTTATAATTTTGGCAGATGATCCTTTACATTCATGACATATTTTCGGCAGTTACGTGAACTCTCCTGTCTGCCCGAGAACACGATCTGGCGAACATCTGTACATAACAATTGTGTTTGAAATTTAGGAGCATATTTCATGTACACATAACTGTGTTAACGAAATTTTCAACTGTGTCCATTGACAGAAAATTATAATTTTTTACCCCTCCACACACCATAGAAGTTTGTAACATTTAGTCTCAATCACATGTAAAATATCAGTTAAAAGAAGGACATCTTACAATGTTTTTTGTAAGCGTTTGATATTACATACTAATTATTATTTATTGAAATTAAGGGTGCTACAACAGCACGTATTTTATCTCATTATTTCTAAATTTGCAATTTTCAAAAATTAAGGGAGTAAGGAGAATGAGAAAGGCGACATTCTTTTAACTGCCCCTTCTTCTATGGGTAGGAAAAATTAAACAGATAATATTTGGAGCATATTTTGAGATAATGTTTTTTTTATAAATTGCATTGGGGATCGTAGATCTTCCTCATTTTACAATCAATTGTTAGTCACAAGAATCCGCCAATAAATTTTCCGTGAAAATTTACGCGCGAGAAAGTAAAAATTATCCGAACACGTATCGTGATGTCAATCTGGCCCATATTAGCAGGCAGATTCCTTTCCAATTCTTGCACATAACGAAAATTTTCCTTAGACTAGAGGATTTCAAACTTTTATCGTCCACGGCTCTCTTAATCTAAACTTCCCCCGGATCCCTTGGTAACAGTAATTTTCAAATTTAATTAGTTAATATTAATATAAAGTTAATATAATAAAGTTTAATATAATTAATATAAAGTTAATATAGGCCTACTAAATATTCAACACAAATGAGTAAGTGATATAAGTAAGGGTAAAGGACTTATTAACAATAAATATTGGTTGAAAAGGTGTCCGGTTGAAGCATGACACTAACCACGCCATCTTCACTCCACTTCTAGATGATGAAGTGAGGTACCCGTTACATTCTATGTACAGAGGGCCATGGAAGTGGGGAGAAACCGGAAAAGAGGGTGAATGCAGAGGATTCCGAACATTCTTTAACCCTACGCAGTATAATCCTGCAGCACTGAAAAGCAAAGGGTAAATATATAAAAAGTAAAGAACTAGCCAGGTTCAATTAATTCACCATTAATTACTAAAATAAATTGCATACATCACAAATTTGGTGCAGGTTGATAGCATAAAATGCATAAATGACACAAGGAATACGGTAAATCAAATGTAAAGATCATTTTAATAAATCTCTGCGATGCCCCTACCATAAGGCCGCGACGCCTCTGGGAGCCGCGACACAGGAAACCCCTGCCTTAGACCATAAAATGACATTGGCCTTGCCTAGTTAACTAGAAATCAAATAGTTCTAAATGGTGGCATATTTGTTTTTGAGAACACCGATTATGGTGTGACAAATGAAGTCTTAAGGGCTACTTCATCATTAATTACTCGGGAATTTGAAAAGCAAAAATTAATTTTTGCGTAATCAATTAGCAATTAAATAGTTCTAAATGGTGGCATGTGTTTTTGTGGTAACCGAAAGTTGTAGTGCCACCGGAAGCGAGGTGAATAATCCTCAACTGATGGAGTGACATCGTATCCTATCGTGTTTTCTTCCGTGCACTTTGCGGATTGTCTTTGAAGCTGCCTGAAGGAAACACGTTTCTCCCAATCTAGCAGGGTTGCGTTACAGGAGGGAGGCATACTAAAGCGAACTGCAAACGCACCCATTATCTCTGAGATTGTTTGCTGTTTCTGTAGTCGTTCGTGCACCCACACACACATATGCCACAACTCAACAGTTTAACTGAGACCACTCACGTTAGCCATGACTTCACAAATGAAGCTGCTGCTGCATCCTAGATAATTGAATTGAATTGAATCGATGCCTCATTTTACGTGGCGAGACTCAGGCCATGAGGCTGAGAGAATTCCGTCTGACCACGCTAATTTCGCTACACTTCTTTCACCAACTAGCGGAGAAAGAAGGTATTATCTCGGGCGACGAAACGGGCATTTTTGAATTTAGCTCAGAGGTTTCATTTAGGATTGAGGATATTTTAAATGCAAGTAAATACACTAACATGGGACAGCCGGCTTTACTCCTTCTGGCACGCTGGTAGTCACCACTTAACGATCGTGCAGAGAGACGACTAGGTTATTAGGCATTAAAGGTGCTACAAGATGGCTGAGATAGGCTCTCTAATGCCACAGCAGTAGAGCGAATCCATACCTAAACCATAATTTAAACCTACAGATCTCGCGGCTGCCGCATTAACCACTGCGCTGCACGGTTCGACTATATAATTCAATATTTTCCTGATTATAATCTTTAAAATATTTGTCTATTTCTATATCTATATCTACTAGCGGAACCAGGCAGACGCTGTTCTGCCCTTTATCTCCCTCTTTTTCCCTCCCTCTTTTTCCCTCCCTCTTTTTCCCTCCCTCTTTTTCCTTCCCTCTCCCTTGCTCTCTCTGTCTCACCATACCTCTCTCTCCGTCTCTCCTCTCTCCGCCTTTCTCTCTCCATCTCTCTCTGTCCCAGTCTCAGTCTGTTTGACTCAGTCTCGGTGTGTCTCTGTCTGTCTCTACCTCTCTCTGTCTCTCTCATTCACATTTAGTTGTAGATTTAGTTGTAGAGTCTTTGAGCAGGTTGGGTAATACTGAAAGCACCGTACCAGCAAAAATGTAACAGAATGTTCAAGAAGATCTCGTATGTAAATTTAACTGTAGATTATTGTGTGACAAAGTTTCTTCGAGGCCTTCCGCTTCAAAATTTTAGATTTTAATGTCCTAGAACGCCTCGTTTAGAAGTCATTTAACGATATAGGTTCAGAAATTCTATCGAGTGTAGTGGCTTGAATGATGAATATTTGTGTTTTTTTATTCTACAGCATCATCTAGCAACATATTCCCGATATTTTAATAGTTATTCTGCTATTCGGGACGGAGATGAATCCAACAAATCAGAGATAATAAAAGTCGGTCCTGTCGTTCTTGAGTTATAAATGGTGTCACAAACCCGACTTTGTTTTATATACTGATTAGCTCTGTTAGTAGAGAGGTACAATGAAAGGTTAATGCAAAAAGTATCTAGCATTCAAAGCACATTGTTACTTGGCAACGATGACGTCATTAGCGATGGCGTAGTTTAGAAACTGCCAGCAGCCGCCACCCCCACCACTTCGAGTTTTATACCACTTATTTTATTTTCAGGTAAAATACGCAGCGGCCAGCGTTGACGCGAATAATTCAATGTATATGGATGCACTGAAAACGTAAATAAACTGAATTCAAAAGCAGATAGCTATTTTCTTTTAAACTTTGAAATTAAATATAATTAAAGAGAAGTATTTTTATTGTTTCCTTTGTTTAGTTTTTCAGACGGTAGCTAAAGGGTTTGTATATAGATGTTGCAACACTAATATTTGAAAACTGTACCAATATTTTGAGAATATAAATACTTATTTAGCACCAGTAGTTTTCTTTCCAGATGATGTATCTTGTGTAGAATGTTTGTAATTCATGTGATTAAAATCGGCTTTTAATTTTTCAGTCAACACATTGTGACGTTTACACAGTGTTAGGTATGTTCAGCTCTGATAAGTTTTTCGAATAGTTGGCAATCAACACGACATTCCATTGACTAAGCTCTATGAACCACCTTCTTACAGTGTTTCTCTCCATTCAGAGAGGGGAGTGTTCTAGTGTCGGAGACCCCACGGAAGCAGGAGTTTCAACAGCTACATAGCTCGGCCGAGATTAGCCGCTTTCGGGAGGAGAATTCTAGCGGCCGGCTGCTCTGATCAGTAGTTTTCCGTAGTTTCTCCCATCAACCCCAGGCGAAAGCTGGAGCAGTACCTTGACAAACGGGCCACAGACCGCGCGCGATCTTTCCTTCCCCTTTATTGTGCTATAAGCTAATTGCTACATGCCCCTTTATTGTGCTACACGAACATGCATTACACTACCACACATGCCGGAAGACCGGTCGGGAGCTTACAGCTTGTCCCGTTTGGGGTGGTCTCCACTGGTGGGAGATGCCTGGTTGGGAAACATCCAAGCCACGTGTAGGTCGGCGCCGAATCTAGCCATCAAACGGGATAAGATCACTGCCACTTCCTGTTAAAACAAGCACTAAACTTATGAGACTAATAACAATTTCGCTCCCGGAAACACAAATCGGATAATCAACCCTGTCAACCATCTTCCCCTAATGCTGCTAAAGCCATTAAGACTGTCTCTATTCTTGATATAGAGGCTAAATTTCGCAGTCAACAATTCACAGACCGTGTCAGCTCACTTTTTGCGTAATTACTTAGCAATTAAATAGTTTTAAATGGTGACATATCTGTTTTAATAGTAACCGAAAGTTGTAGTGCCAGCCATATAGAGGCTAAATTTCGCAGCCAACGGTTCACAGACCGTGTCAACCCACGGCACCCAAAATGGGGAGGGACGTGCAGACGTCCAGGGCGCTGGCCGCAACGCCCTTTTTGCCCTACTCCCGCCCCCTTCTCTCCCCACCTTTCGCGGGCCCTTCTTTCAGCTCGGCGCGTGGGTGCTTGGGCGCGACGTCTTATCTTCAGAGCACGTCACTCCAGCTTCGCCGACTCCGAATCTGCCGTCGCCGTGACGGAAATAAATGGGCGTAATATGTTACAGGAAATTACAAAAAACTAATCATGTTCTTCGCAACTCCGCCGTCGTGTAAGACTATTAATTTACGCAGGTTTGCTGTTCTTGGCCACGAAATGTTCGCAGCTGACACGGTCATTTCGCGGAGTGATTTGTTTCATACTCGGGTCCGTCAAAAGGCGCCAGTTTTCAGAAAGAACGACGTTTTGTTCCTTACATGCTTGATTTACGTATGTAGTTTTCTAATAAAGTTACATAAGATTATTTAACAATCTAATTGTGGGTGAAAATAATTGGAAAATAATCCAACATATTTTATTATATACTGCAGGTATCTCACTGAATTTCTCTCTTGTCGACCACAATCTTTACGTTTCAAGAAAAAAATGATTATTTCCCAACTAGATTGTAGTTCTAAGAGATATAGTAAATGAATCCTTCAATACACAGAACATTGTTTATAATAAATATATAATGGTTTAAAATTGTAATTTGGTGATATAATGATGTAAAAATGTTAATTTGAGAAATAATATTTTTCAACTTTGAGATTTCTTTAAGAATGAAACACTGAAAGAATAAATAAAAACAGTAAAATGACACAAGAAAAAATATCAGAGGCAATGATTTGACCATTTGAGAAGTGTATTTTTGTTTTTAAAATCAGATGGGTACAATTTGCTATACATTCAGTCTTCCTGTGATTTGACACACAAAGCGTACACTTTTGTAATTATTTGGGCTCGAATAAATGGTGTAATTTGATTTTGGTAAGTCAAACTATCACAATGACTCTCACAGATGACTTACAATTAATACATTCCAGCAAGGGTTTTCGGTCACGGGTACTCATAGTATCAAATTTCTAAATTCATTTACAGAAGAATTCTGAAGAACAAATATGATTATTTAAATAAATTTATTTTAATAAAATGTAATATTTAAATATAAAAATTGATTAAAATGTCAATGAAGCCTATTGATTCAATGAGTGTGGTAATATTGTTTGAAATGTCAAATTATTCGAACAATAAACATTCGTCTTTACTATGACAAATATTTTACGCAATAATTCATTCAAATGATTACATCTCTTGCAATTTCATATCAAATAATCGTTTCAAAGGAATATCATTCACCAATTTTCGGAATTTGACCTGCATAAACGTTGTTTCGTGTTGCGAGCAGTGCCCAAGTAATTTTAAATTAATGGCAAAAATGCTTCAAAAGTACACTAAAATAAAAAGACGAATCTGTGATTAAGGAATCTAAGCACAGAACGTTTTCCATGACGTAGAGTTCATTATGTTCTTCAATTTTCTCACTCCTTCCCGTTTGAATTTGTATCTATTACAATGAAGGTAAGTGTTATAATTACATTCGGAAACAATCCATTAGAGTTTGAAATTAAAAAAGTACTTACTCGAACTTTCCAATTCTCTAATACATATACTTACATCAATTCATGTTTTGCCTAAGTTATTATGGGGCTCTCGGTTCTCAAGATTTGCTTTCCTTTTTTAAAGAAAATGCTTTCCGGGAAAGAGATCAACAATGGGAATTGCTGCTCGAGTCCACAGACCCTAAATCTGCCTCCAATCGTTTTAGTTGTGACTTTACAAAAAACCCATTTCCCTTTCTTTACTTCCCGAAATTCGTCCTCGTTCCGCAACCGAGCACACGACAGACGAACGTCGCTGAGGCAGCTCAGCTCGCAGTGGGTTGAAACCACGCCGAAGGCACAATCTTTTTTCTGGAGTCGAGGAAGCATCTAACTCGCGGAATCACACGAAAATATTCCTTACAACGTCAGGTAAAAGAGCCCCTACTAATTATGCATTAGACGAACAATAAATAATTTATTTTTTTGTATTCCAGCATTATAAACGACCTTTTCTGTTGCAAGAAATCGTTCATAATCGGGCGTTTTACGGCACAACTGATGATGTATTAGATTTTACGACATGAATGATTGCGTCATCACACATTCAGCCAATCGCAGCTAGAGAATCGGCAGGTGGTAGAGGTAAACGGAACAGCCGACCACCGTTTTCTCGCACGGATGTCAAGTACCCGAGATACCACAGAAAAGTTAATTCTGAAAATTAAGTTTGATTCTCATATAAATTTATAATGGTGTCATACATAAAATATCGTATGCAACTCGTTTATAATGTTGCTTTATTGCATTCGAACAAATTTGAAAATTTCCCCCTAACGTCGCACATTTTCAAAACATGTACTCATGCAATAAAGTTTAACATTATAAACTAATTACATAAACTACAATTATGCCATTACGCTGGGAAACTTTTCGTCACAGCACAGCCATTACTTGGCAATTTTTTTCTTCTGTAACACACATAATGTACTGAGTGAAGTGAGTTGAAGCACTAAACATAGCTCTCATTTCGAAGAAAAAAAAAATTATATTGGCTACGAAAACGGAAATCGACGGAATTGTAGAGCATATTACGACTGTGCTGTATGACTCGGCATTGCGATTGTACCCGACCTTGGCAGCCGCCGTCATAATTTCGGCGCACTCGCTGTTCAAAAATGATCTCAGAAGTCTAGCGCATAGCCTGTTCCCCAAGCGAGGTTCCCTCTGCGCTAGCGACGTAAGCCCGAGCGCATTTTATGCGCTTAACCGAAAGGGATTACGTTAACGGTTATAAATAACTCATCTTGAATCTTGTGTGAAGCACAAAGAGAGTTTTTCCACTGATAGAATAGAATAGAAATGATTTATTGGCTTATAAAAACAAGATTACATACCCAGGCTACAAAGTAATGACCTTACACGAGGCCTACAAAAATCAAATACATTTTATTTATTAAAGAACAATTTCAAAAATGTATTTCATACCTTTAAACATTTCAATATTTTCTTTAAAATTTGAAATAAATTTAACACTACTAATAAGAACTTATTTGTTATTTATATTTTTAAATGATAAAAAAAGTGTCACAATATGGACAATAACCAATTATCTTACGAACTACTTTTAACATTATTCCCTTTTCCTGATCATGAATGTGACAATTCGAGACAACATGTTCTATGGAATCAACTCCTCCACAATTAATCGACTCGAAGTAGATGGCCTCATGTTTGCACAAAGCTTATGCTTATACGGTGCTGGCATATAACTAAGTTTGGCGCATTTCCGCTTTCGTTTATCGATTCTTTCATTTTGCATACTGTGGTTTCGACTTAGAACTTTGATTATTTACATGATAATCATTTGTTTCCGAGAAAATAACATGGAGAAGCGATTGTTCAGTATCGACAGGTGATCACTTGTTTTTTCTCTCTAGGTGTGTGGCTCCCTACTACGGAAGAATTAATTGATGCATGTGTACTTGAGAATATTGATATGGATGATGTAGAATACACAATTTTGAACGAAATTTTAAAAACAAATGGATCTGGAATTACCCAGTCTGTCAAAATTGGAGTGTTGAATTGCTTCTTATTTTAAAGGACTTCCCCGCGAAACCATAAGAATTTCAATATTCCTCCTCAGTGGCTTTCATATTCGTATAGAGTGGAATGCAACACTTCCTTTAATTGCATACATCACGTTTTGCAGCAAACCGCAGTCGGCTTTTGTCCGCGTTCTTAGTGTGCTCAGAACCTAAAACAAGTATAACCGACAACCGATTCGGTACACGTTATGAAGCTTCGCTTTCCAAACCGAGCCCGGTAAAACCTGTTTGTTTGCTACAGAGACTTGTAAGAAACATACAGACACAGACATAGACATAGACTTGTAAGAAACATACAGATGTTTGCTACAAACTTGTACCAAACATACAGAGTTTGTAAACCCTGTATGTTTGCTACAGAGACCGTTATTTGTGTTCCAGGCGTCACGTGACAATAGCTGGGTCCGCTGAATTTGAAGCGTCGATGTGCAAAAACCTCTCTATTTTGTTTTCTTTCGAGTTTTACGGAGCTACCGCTCTCAATTCAGTTTTGGGCTCCACGATGACCTTCCCCAGGGCGCTGGTATTGTGGGTCAGTTTTCCGCGATATTTTGAGTCATCAAAAAAATAATCAAAATGTACAAATAAACGAAGTCGTAAAAAAGAAATAAACGTAGTGTTGCGTTGTTCAATGCCCGGACCCACATATCTTTCCTTGCAATTGTACAAGACTATGAAGTTTCGTTCAAGAAAAGAGATTGTGGTAATGACCAGTAGCGCTGCAGTTCTCTTCTTTCTGGTTGCCAGATTGTTCCACACAGTATAATACTAATATTATAGAGGCAGAACGGGAACGAACAGGTCAAAGCCAGTGAATCATAAATAAATAACAGGACAACTCCAATCTTAAATAAGTAACACAATGTGGGTTAAATTTGTTTCATTTTCAGGCTTTTTTTTTACACGATTTCTATTGTGAATGTCACTTAATAGGACATTTGCATAAAATAAACAGATCAAAATTACAAACAACTTCATACGTTGCTGTAAGTTTTTTGTGATCTAATTAAAGGGGCATACTTTCGTATTGTTAAATTGCCCTGAGTGGTGCCTAAAATACGGCCCCTCTTCCATTTTTGCTACATAGCGAGAAACACACTTCCTCTACTTTTCAACCTTTCGGCTAGGTTCGGAATTTACACAAACAAATTATTAAGAGTAAATTAATAATAAGTGATGCATCCCGATCACATTCCTGTCGTACTCCTAGCCTAATAACTTATTTAAAAAATGCGACTATTTTTTTACCTGCCCCAGCTCACTCAGAATTTATTATTATTTAATTTATTATTCTTCCCATTTAGTGTCGGAATGGAATCGCTAATTTAGATGGAATCGCTAACGGATCTTAGAAAATGTATGAGTCGACAGACGCTCCTGTATGGGATTCGAAGCTATGAAAATTTAGATAGGGAATTTTTTGTATTGCCTAATTTTGAATTACTTGAATAAAACATGTTCATCTTTCTAAAACGTTATAATTTTGTTCTTGTCATTTTAACAATTTTGCAACTCCGCTATTGTCACTACGAAAAAAACGAATCGAACTCACAACCTTCCGCCCAAAATGGATGTAGCCGTAGCCTATAAATAAATAAATAAATAAATGTCTTTATTTCTGGCGAGTTTCAGGCCATTTCGCCTACTCTTCCGCCTAACCACTTTCAAAATTTTTTACATTAGTGTATAATAGAAGGAGGTCATTCAATGAGAAATATGTACGCAATTTGGGTGAAAGTTTTCTCACATAGTAGACAGGAATGAAAGCGAGGAAGGAAAGAGTTGGTAGAGGGGGAATGCTGTCACAGCATTTGTACGAGTATGTTTAAATTTATCAATTTCAAGTTAAGGATGTAATTTAAAAATTACTCCTAAATATATCAAGTTAAACACTACTAAATTTTACTAAAAATTTAGAGAAATTATCTTTCTGTGACTAGGCAAGTTACGTATAGAAGAGGCTTTGAGAGAGATTTTATATATCGGTGAAGTATTAATATGTACTTCTAATTGTTTCAAAGAGGTTTTAGTAGAAGCAATGATTCTGCCTATGTAGGGCAGCTGGAGAAAATGGACGTATGGATGATTTGTCCTGAAAGAGGCGCATCCTAGGCGAAGGGACGCGACACCATCCTACAAATTACTGGAGTAAAATTCACGTGTGACTCATAAAATGCAAAACCACAGACTGTTCAAGAGTTGTAAAGAGTTTTATATTGCTTGATGTACGTCAATACGTGAGCATTTTTGTTTCGAAATATATCACTGATTTTTATGCCGTATTCATTTTTATACTATTTTTTACTTCTACGGAGATATGAAACGTTCGTTTGTAGCTTAAAAATATTACGTTTGGCGTTGGTCATGTGTGCATTTTGCATTTACGCCACTACGCAACTTTAGTGTACATCGCATGTCAGTTTCGTCTCGTCTCTTGTACATTTTGTTTAACACACAAAAATACAGAAGCCAAATTGTAGCATAAACACGCGCCGGTGATAATTTTTGCTTATTAGTTAAGTTATGATACAGACACATGTTTTGATCAGGAGAAAATCACGATCCTTCCTGCGATGCTACGCAACTACTGTATCTTCGCAAATTGAGCGAACATTGTATGTGCTCAATTTCTATAAAACACGTCACGAAACATCGCTTCTAGAAGGTAAATTATTATTGCAGTTTTATTATTATGTTCAACACATCCTTATTGGAGTATTGTGATAGTTAAGTGTTCCAATATTAAAATATGAATTTAATTCCCTATTCGATTCTTTTTTTTATTTTTATGTTTGAAGGCTTGGCAACTAAGGCCTTCAGTCTTTTTACTGTTTTTACTTAATACAATTTTTTTCATTCATAGTATATATGCATGTGCCTTAGGCGGTTCCAGCCGATTAATTTGGAGGAGGACGTCATATATTTTTGTTAAAAAACAATTCTTATAATATTGTCTATTATTTTTGTAGTGCATATATGCCATTATACAATATTATTGTTTAAATAATCACACAATTCGAACATTAATATTTAATTCAATTTTTGCCAAATGAAGGACGGTAAACCGATCCCCAGTGGCCAAGATCGCTAAAGCAGTAGTGTCGTAGTGATCTCGAACCGAGGGGTCGCGGGTTCGAATCCCACCCCGAGCATGGTTGTATGTGTTCGCCCTTTCACCCCCTAACATCACCATATCGTTTCATTGTCATACCATAACGTTAAATCCAATAGTGGTCGCGAATGACCTAGTAGTTGATGCGACCTTAAATAACAAAAGAACAAAAAAAAACAAGAAAGAGGATTTTTTTTCTAAGTTAGCAACACGAATTATCTACTTTTTCGCTACCAGACGCCAGCTATAAGAGTTTTTCTGGCGGAAATTCACATTTTTTCGGCGCACGATTACATAACTTTCTCTTTTTACGAAGTATTCGTAAGAAGAGAAAGAAAAAAGAAAGAAGGAAGGTAAATAAAAACTCTAGGCCTTTGGGAGGCGGATGGTCCCTGTACTGATGATATTTCAGTACAATTGAGTCGTCGTATTTATTTATATTCTTTAACAATGATAAAGGTAGTTATTACCATGAAAACAGAAAATGTGTTTTTTAGTTACAGAAGTTACCTCTACACAAGGAAGTGTTGCTGTGCAGAGCTGCGTAGGATGAAAGGAGAGTAAGCAAGAATCTATGTTCTAAGCATTGCAATAATAAAAGAAATACTACAAAGTAGAAGTACTTGATTGATTGATGTATCCGGGCGCGTCGACTACTCAGGTCATTAGTCTCGTAAGTGTAGTGCGTGTTTTCTCTCGGAAGGTGGCGATGATCTTTTCCCCACTGGATGGCGAGATCCGGCGCCGACCTACCGTCGACTAGCGGGGTTTTCCTCTCATAGAAGTACTTGACTTTTCTTGAAGTTCAAGATCAGACGAAAGCACTTCAGTCCCCATGCCTCCCCCTGTGTCCACCACTGGCGTGTGCGCCTTTTGGGCCATTTGGGTCCAGTGCGCCGCGTAGCGCAGAGCTGCGTGGCGGCGCTTCGCGAGCGCACCAATCACAGCGAATGGCGCCGCGAAAGGCGGCCTCGGATAAATCAGCGGCGGGCGGGGCCTCGGGCGGCCGCTCCGCGTGATCGATAGATCGAACGCCACCCACGGGCAGGTCGCGCAGCCGCCGCCGCCGTTTTGTTTACTGTTGCGCGGCCGCTATTTACCCTCTGACAGTCACTGGAATATTCTTTGAAAAATCGGCACGCGCCGCCCGAACGACGTATGCGCGACGCGACGCGACGCGACGCGACGCGCGCGGTCGCTGTGATGAATGGAATCTTGATACGCACGAGCCATTAGCGCGCGGAGGAAGATCGACGCGCCCCTCGCGGATGCGCCCCGCAGCTCCGGTCATCCCGAAGCCACGCTCCCACCGATATGCGGTGATACTCGTAAATGTCATTAGTCGTTACATCCACATTTCAACCGACCTTGTGTTCTTATATTATTATCATGGGTAATACCACGAGTGCTTTGGAAATTGTCGATAAATCCCCGACTCGCGAAGAATTTCTAAAGCACGAGTGATATTTAATAGGACAATTCTACGAATGAAATTATTTTCATCGGGGTTCCAAACTGCGCCAAATATTGTAAATATGTTAAAAATCAATGAGGTTATGTTATAGTTTATTGGACATCACCAAAGCGATCAACGTATACTGCCTCCTGAGATAGATGAGACACGTTTTATGATTGGCCAGTAGGTTAAACCCTATGTTACGCCCCCACGCCCTACGTGGCTACGGCCCGCAGCTCCGTTCATTCAGAGTCCACATTCCAACATATATTCGATGATACTCGTAAATATCGTTAGTCTCTACATCCATATTTCCACCGATCTTGTATTCTTATCATTGTTCCTACAATCTACTTTTTAACCCTTTGCTAGGCGCGCATAGGTCTAGTACACCTACTGCATTTTAACCGTCTGGTGCAGAAAGCCGCGGATAAACACCTTTACAGTACTGCGGCCCCCGAGGCCCGGCACATATGTTACCTGGAATGTACGTATTTTCAATGAATTATCATTTCAGGGTAATACAGAGTTACAAATCTACTTGTACTTAACTGTTGCAATATTCTACAATTTCATTTACAATTAGGTATATACATTACAAATCTACAACGTCCACGGAATGGTTGGTGTAGCAATCTTTGCCCTCGATTTCTACGGTCATCAAAGCGCATAAATCTTCTTATATCCTTAAAGCTTGGCACTAGGAAACACGCTCGAAAAAATGGATCGCTTCTAGAATTTAGGAAAAAATCTCTAACAGGAACGTCTCACGATTTGTTTACTCAACACATAAAATAACAGCAAGAGAGGCGTCGACCTCTTCTAAAGTTACGTTTACCCATGTTTTATTCTTGGCAGCAGCTATTCTTGAAGCTTCACGGTTTGTGCATCGCACTATTTCCTATTTTATTTCTTTAGAAATCAGCAAATTGAAATATTCTTGTTCTGTGTTTATCGCAATGTTCTTTACGGGACCAGGAGGAACGCGCAGGAGAGTTTGTAAACCACATCTACTAGCTGGTGGCGCGATTCTGTGCCATTGAAATCCATTTCTGAATATCATTACATCCAAACTTGAAGACGAAGTGCGCGGTTCCTCATTGAAATTAGATTCAGGTCTGTTGGAATCAGATTCAGGTGAATATGCATCACTGTACTCTTCACCTTGTCTGTGGGATCTTGAAGATGAGAAAGGCTCCCAATTAGGATTATGTTCAGTTCCTGTAGAGCATAACATATTTTGGACAATACTTAATATCTTAGATATTATTAGCTTTAAACTCTACTCTCCAATCGATACTTGATGATACTCTTAAATGGTTCTAAAATCTTACTGTTTGTTATAAAATTTTGATCACTTTCAGCAACTTCAGTCATGTCTTTGCATATCCAATCGGAAACAGAACTCGACGTTGGCTTGCTGCTCCATCGCCATTTTTTAATTGCGAATATTTAATTCATCGCCAAGGGTCCTCCAAGGTAAGTTTGCTTTCCAGAGGATGTCAGAGTGGGTTGTAAATAGGTCACACCCTAATCAATTCAGTCCACTAATTAAAAACACACACCTCTCCCTGACAAGGTGCTTAAGAGTCAGGGCTTACTCTATACAGAAAAGTTTGATAAATATCTTTCAAACTTTGTGCTTAATACATTACAATTAAAATAGTGATAGTAATTATAATTGTATTCTTAAAAATCTTCTATAAAATGAATACCATACATGACATAATGTTTGAATACCTTATAAGAATTCAATAACGTGTCATTTACGATGTTAAAATGATTTATTGCGGATTCCTTATGGTGTAGAGAAAACTCGGTTATGTAACATTTCCAAATGGCAATTTAACAAGAAACAAATGTCACTCATAACTTTCATTAATCATGTCTATTTTTAAAATTTCTCTTAAAGTCATAGGTATTTCATCCATAATCTTGGAAGCAAACAAGTAATGTTCTTGGACATTTGGAGTACTAAGATTTTTTAACATTCACCCCAATTCAGAGATACGATCAATTTAAATAGAGTTTTGACAGCTACCTCACAAAGGTTTCAAGCTCTTATCTCAGACACTTGTTCTTATTGCTACATTTAGTATCAAGAAATTGGACAAAGTTGACCAATACTTCAAACACCTTCAATCCTGTTTTTATAGAAACGACTACTGGCCATAACTAACGACACATTTTAAATATGTACGAAAGATAAATCGTTTGATCACTGTCCTTAACAACTCGCCATTTTGCTCTTGTTATCGCGTGCAATAATCTTAATGAGATATCGTCACATTGCAAAGATCGATAAACGGGTTCGGATATACAAAGAAGGCCTCAACGGCTCTCGTTCGCATTCGATCTATTGGAGCTTACGTGTTTAACCTCTCTTATTGTTAGATTGTTATTGAAAGAAACGCTGACGTGAGGTAAGTAAATAATGGCTCGTATGCGAGTTATTCAAATAAATTTAATTAATTATCAGTGTATGAAAAGATTTTGTAAAGTGCATTTTCGGACTTAACAATGTTTCAGAACAAAACAAATATTTACAAGGAGAGTGGTTACCTAATTCGATTGCAAAGATCGATAAACGGGTTCGGATATACAAAGAAGGCCTCAACGGCTCTCGTTCGCATTCGATCTATTGGAGCTTACGTGTTTAACCTCTCTTATTGTTAGATTGTTATTGAAAGAAACGCTGACGTGAGGTAAGTAAATAATGGCTCGTATGCGAGTTATTCAAATAAATTTAATGAATTATCAGTGTATGAAAAGATTTTGTAAAGTGCATTTTCGGACTTAACAATGTTTCAGAACAAAACAAATATTTACAAGGAGAGTGGTGACCTAATTCGTTCAAAAATAGTAATTTATGTCATTAGTTTAAAATGTTAAGTTTTATTGCACGAGTATCTATTTTGAAAACGAGCGACGTTAGGGAGGAGTTTTCAAATTTGTACGAAGACAATAAAGCAACATTATATACGAGTCGCATACAGATTTTTTTGCATAACAGCATTATAAATGTATGAGAGAATCAAAATTAATTTTGCGAAACAACTTTCTTGTGAGGTCTCGGTATTGGACACCTGTGCGAAAAAACGGTGTCCGTCTGTCCCGTTTACCTGTAACACCCCAAGATTATCTTGCTGCGATTGGCTGAATGTGTGATAACGCAATCATTCTTGCCGTAAAATCTAATAAGTCATCATTTTTGCCGTAAAAAGCCCGCTTATGAACGATTTCTTTTAACAGAAAAGGTCGTTTATAACGCTGGTTTACAAAACTCCTTCTTACGCATGTTGCCCTCTTTCACTGTTGCAGAAGGCCATGGTCGTGGAGGCGGAGGGTCAGCCCCAGGGGCGGGGAGGCCGAGCAGGGAGGCGCGCGGCGCCGGCCAAGATGCACGGCTGGGAACTTCTGCGCTCCTTCTGCGACCACTCCAGCCTGCCCGGCCTCAAGTACCTGGCGGAGCGCCGGCGCCCCTGGCCAGAGAGGTGCGCTTACAAGCTCCTTAATAACAATATTAATTATTATTATTATTATTATTATTATTATTATTATTATTATTATTATTATTATACTTGAAAATACACGACAGAGTGTGTAGCTACCTTCACTAACAGATCTGTACCGCCCTCGAAGTTCCGAACACATGCTCCAAGTGGTACGAACACACACCAAAACTGGTGACGTCTGTTGGTTTGTGTACAATATTGTATGACTAACAAATCCAAACTGATCGCACGATAACAGCAAACAAACCGGATATAGGTATCCAGGATTTAGAGAAAAAATTTGTGTCTACTTGTCGATGTTGCTGTACCTTACAATCAAAACGTTACCAAGGAGGGAGAGAAACGTCTTAAATACAAGAGTTTGGAAATGAAGAGATCAGCCGAATGTGAGGCGTAAAAGCATAGGTCGTACCGACAGTCAACGGAGCTCTGGGATTTGTTCCGCAAAATTTGTGTAAGAACTTGGCTAAACTCCCAGGTAAATCAAAAGACTGGGAAGTGCAAGAAATTGCTTTATTTGGAACAGCTCACATTTTGCGCAAATTATTGTAGAGGCACCAACAGGTCTAGATCTGCTCCTTACAGCGCTGGTTGCAATCTGGCGAAAATTTTATTTTGAGCCGACTCATAACATCTTTAGTCGTGATGTAGTGAAATAATAATAATAATAATAATAATAATAATAATAATAATAATAATAATAATGATTCTGAGAATACTGACGTGCTCTTCCCTCTACCCATTTGAATGAAGTTTCTTTAATGCACAATGAAACTGTTTGCCACCTACCATATATTCAGTGTCAAAGAAAAATATACATTTCAAAAATGATTGTGCAGAAGATCATTTTATCATGAGCACAACTATTTCACAGATAAAAACAACACGATTTACTTCTCTGTTTTCTTAAGTAAAGTGATTGTCTTCTCACAAAAATAAACTAATTTAATTATTTATGTTTATTTACTTAACACAGAAATTATGAAATGTGCTTTAATGTACTACATTTTCTGGTGCACCGCCAATTTTTTAATCACTTTTTGTCGGCAAAAATCTCTCCTTTTTCTGCATCATTTATGATTACAAACGAAAATCAATGGCAATTAGCGTTAAAGCGATGTATTTTGCTTGACAGAATTGAACTTGAGAACTCCCCCAAAGTGTTCAATTCTAATGCGTGTTTTCAACATTGAAAAGTTTATGGTTCCTGCCAAAGTCAAAGCTGAAAACCGACTGCTTTGATATGTAGTCTCCGTAGTTTCCCTGATCACTTCAAGCCGAATGCCGGAGTAGCTAATTAGAAACGGGCCACGGGCTCCTTGCGATCGCTCCCTCCTTGTTCCGTTCATTTCCATATTTAGGTCCGAGCAATAGACCAATTATCCATTCTTGTAGAGCTCGTCTCAATTGATTTAGAGACTTCCCGTTACGGAGATATGGAAAGCATATATAAACTGGAAATTTCCGGAAGATTGTGTCGGGAAATATCGGCAAAATAAATAAACGTCAGCAAAATCATGAAGGTTGCTTCAAAAAATCGTACGTGTTAGTGAATGCAGTGAAATCTGCAAATCAATTATTCACTCTCAGCAATGACTTGACATATTTTCATTTGGTGAGTTTTACATAATCATCATATCCATTCTATACACGAGAGAGATGTGAGAGAGACAGATGCGGAGAGAAACTTATGCAACACAGAGAGAAATAAAAAGGGAGAGTTATATGGAAAGAAATAGAGAGGGAAACGGAGAGAGAGACAGTAACATAGAGAGAGAGACACACACAGAGATACATAGAGAGAGATTGAGAGACATTTAGAGAGAGACAGAGAGATACTTTGAGAGAGACCTTCGGAGAGACAGAGATATACATACGGAGAGGCAGACAGAGATAGAAAGAGGCAGATTTAGAAACACAAAGAAACATATTGAGAAACAGACTTAGAGACACAGGGAGAGACAAACACAGACAGAGATAGAGAAATACAGAGAGAGACATGGAGAAACACAGAGATAGTGTAATCCTAGAGAGTGGGAATGAGAAACATGTAGAGAGAGGCATACAAAGTGATCTAGAGTCATAGAGAGGGAGTACAGAGAAGGGGCAGAAAGAGTAGCATAGATAGAGACATGGATGGATCCAGAGACGCAGAGAGAGATACAAAGAGGCAGACTAAGAAACACAAAGAAACATATGGAGAAACAGACTTAGAAACTAGAAGCATGGAGAGAGGGTAGAGGGAGTAGCATATACAAAGACGTGGGTGGATGCAAAGAGAGAGGGAGAGCCGGTGGTGGCGCTGCTCAGGCTGGTGTGGCTGGCGGGGCTGGCGCTGGCGCTGGCCGTGTGCAGCGCGCTGGTGCTGCAGACGTGGACGCGCTGGCGCACCTCCACCGTCATCCTGCAGCAGAGCGTCAGCGACCTGCCCTTCCCCGCCGTCACGCTCTGCCCCGACGTCAAGATCGACACCGACCGCCTGCCGCTCTACGACATCCTCGACCGCTACCACAAGGACAACGCCTCGCAGGAGGAGTGAGTGCAGCTCAATGTGTTATCGCCCCCCAGCACTTGCACTTTGTTAGGAACCGAAGTCCCGGGCTGGGCGCCTAGGCGTTAGCCTCTACCCGTACCCTCCTTGGGTGTACAAGGACACCCTCAGACCGACATACGGATTCCGCAGGAACGCAGTTAGCCCTCACAGCAACCTTCCAATAAAATGCCTGGTTAATGGGCCGCCCTGCCAGCTGCCAGGGCTGTTAGCTAACCGGGCTAGTACCGGACTCAATGTTGTCATGTGACAACGCGCCACTCACATGCGCCTGGACACAAGTCCCTCCTCTATGCCCAGAGAATAGTTATAGTTATAGTTATAGTTAATGCCTTATATTACGTGACGAGACTCGGGCCATCAGGCCCGCTCTTCCGTCTGACCACGCAAATTTCGCTACGCTCCTTTCACCTAGCGGAGAAAGAAGGTATTATCTCGGGCGACGAAACAGGCGATTTGAATTTAGCTCAGAGGCGTCATTTAGGCTTGAGGATCTTTTACATGCAAGTAAATCTAACATGGGCCAGCCGGCTTTACTTCCCCTCCGCGGAAGGCGTACGAAGGATTTTTCGATCGGGTTCCACGGGTTTGCTTCGATCGGGTTTGAACCCGCGAACTTGGGTATGACAGTCCGGCACGCTAACCGTCACACCATCAAATCCGCGAGAATCGGGTCACAGCTACGACGAAGCCGTGAGTCCAACTGGGGGCCACCAGAACTAGGGTCCGGGCGGGTCGGGGCCTCCATCCCGTCTCCCCACTGCCAACAGTTTTAGGCTGTCGACCTGAGTGGAGCCAGAACCAAGGCAACCTGACGTTAAGTATGCGTTTCCCACCGGACTTCTGTATGTGGATTCCAAAGCACCCCTTCACCCGATCGTGCCTGAAGGTCGGCGCGCAAGGATCCCAACTGGGGGTTGCCGGGTTGAACCGACAAGGAGCTTAGCATTGCTTACTCACTTCCTCCACCATGAGACTGACGGTGTGCCACCGCGAAACTCAGGATCCGGGTGATCGTCTCCAACTCTTCACCAGAGATAGTGCAGACCTGTGCAGACACGATCCCCCCATGCGGTCAGCATAGGTTCATTAGTGATTCCGGGCGCGTCAACTGGTAAGATAATTTGTTCCGTAAGTGTGATGCATGTTCTTTTCTTAGGGAGGTGGCTGTGATCTTCCACCCCTGTATTCAGCGCCAACCTACTATTCGGATAGAAGGAATATCACCAACGACGTATCTTCCTCAAACGGGGCACCGCTCCTGTCGGGGCAAGCCCTAAACCTCCGACTGGGCTCCAGCCATGATCGTTAATATAGTACATGTTAGTGTAAATGTGTGTGAGGGGTAGGGTAGGATAAGGAAGGGGAAGGAAAGATGGCCGGCCGCTAGAATTTCCCTCTTGACAGCCGTTGAATTCGACCTAGCCATCTAGCGAATGTCGAAACCCTGCTGCTGTCGGGACTCAAACCCTAAGGCCTCCCGGTCAGAGGAACTACAGTGATCTCAATTGATGCACTGAGCAAGCCAAGCCGGAAGCATAGGTTGAGGTTTATTTTGAACCCTGCAATTATTGTAAGAATTTGATAGCGGAATACATTAACTCTATATTAAGTCTACATTCACCTACAATACAACACTTGTGCTTGTGCAATGCTCGTCCTTCACAAATAATGTATAATTTCATCATGGAAGCAATTACAGCACTTCACCTCATCTCGCTACACTACAATTATCGATAATCACTTTCTTCCACATACATTTAATTGCACTTCTCAACACAACAATGACCATAAATTACCGCAAAGCAATGTTTATCAAATATTAAATATTACAATTACATTAACGTTCATTGAAATATTATTTCCCATTTTTCAGAAGCGACATAATCGAAGACTTAGCCCTCGTATGTCCACTGGCGGGTTTCACGAGGAGTCACCACTCTACGCTAAACGAAACGCGGCCATCAACAGCAGTTGAAAATATTGAAAAGGTAAGAAATGCTCAACTGCATTCATAAATACAACAAATACATGAATACCATTGAAATTAGTATTTTAAAGAATGTTTCCTCACAGATTTTCTAGGAAGGTGAAGAAAATGCCGGTAAATATAGCCACTGACTTTGCATTTAATGAAGGGCTCAGCAGTAATAGATGCTTACCTTCAAAAAAGTGTTTGTGGTACTACGTTATTGGCACCGGTTTCCATGCAGTATGTGGCTCTTATTGCTTAATTTGCGCTCCATAGTTTACCTCAGGTTGTTATTATATATAATCATTTAAACTTTCTTAAATCAAAATTTGTACTTGCTATCCTGAGAGCGTTTTCATAAGAATGATCATGTATTACAATCGAACCATTCAATTACATAAAACTTAATAACCCTTGGACAAGTTTTGATATATTTCTCCATCTTAAATTAACGGCATTTTTTGTTCATTGCTGTCAATCTGTAGAACTTAGAGAAAATTAATTTCCTCGGTGGCGGTGTGTTATCTCACAATTAATCGTATTTATTACAATTCTTCTAAATGTACAAATATACGAGGGCAGATTGGAAAGTAACGAACAATACTTTTTTTCCTAAAAATTTAATGGTTACCAAAACACAAAAAATCTCCAAAGACCTTACATCTTTCACCCACTTTTCTACATAGTCGTCAAGTTTTTCAACATAATTCTGCCAGCGTGCTACCAGTTTCAATGTGTCCTATTCGTAGAAGTCCGTTTAGTTGGAGTACAGCCCTCTTGGAAGAATGCACGCCACCTGGAGATATTGCTGTGGTCCACCCAGTCGTGCCCATACGAGCCACGCGTGTCTCTGTGAATTTTACTAGGATTACGCCTTCTGGCCTACAAATTTCGCACTACCCTTCTCTGCTCCTCACAAGTTGACAACAGTAACACGCGGGTCATTTTTGTTTCGTGGTTCAGGCTACACTCGCCAGAGCTGCATATAAGAAAAAATAGCATCTGCAGTACGAACTGCAAAAATTCTCGTAGTGCAATTTTACCATACCAGTTGCAATACCAACTGAGAAAAAAATATTGTGCGTTACTTACAGATCTGGCCTCGTATATTTAAATTGAAAATGCTAAAATAACTATAGAATTTTTGAAAGTGTTCATGGAGTTAAACACTAAAGACCTCAATATTTCCACCATTTTGTTTCATTCTTTTTCAGTATGCCTTGCCACTTCGCCACTACGTTTCAACTTCATACCTCTATTTAAGTTTTCGGGACGTAGATGACATGTTCAGGCCTATCATTACAGAAGAAGGATTATGCTATTCTTTCAATATGTATTCTGGAAAGAAGCTCTTCGCTAAAGACACGTAAGCAAAGCTGATCTACTTACATATACTGACATTTCTTAGTTCCATGAATATTAAACTTTTTGTTAGGATGTTTATATTTATTGTTCATCTAAAAAATTGTATTAAATGCAAAAATTATTAATTACTTTTAAGCTTGTATACTCATTCCAACAAGTCCGTGCTGTTTCGAATATTTTTCCAGAAAATATCCCTATCATTTCCCATTCACTGATTATTACGAAATTACTTTAGCTGGGTGTAATTGCGTTTAATTCAAAAGTAAAAATACTTTGCTACAAAATCTGAACATCCACTTGAAGCAAACCTACCTGGATTATTTTACCAAATACCTTAAAGATCTCTCCGTGTGAGTAGAAAATACACTTGTGATTTTACTTAAGCCGTTTAGGGTATTAAATAAGTATTGAAAAGAAAGCTCTTTCGCAATTTTTATTAATTATGCTTCTACAAAGATTTTATCTCACATTTTTTTTGAAGAAAATGAATGTCTTAAAATTTTAAAGCTTTAATGTTTCATTGGTTGTATGTTGCGAAAATTGAGTGGACGAAATGGCAAATCCATTGTGTTAGATTTTAAGCTTCTCTTATTGTTCAAATTTCAAAGATTCAAAATTTCAGTATAGCTTTGACCGAATATTTAACAGAAAAACTATAACATATAACGGAGGAATAGTAATAGAAATTTAAAACATCAGATAATATTAAAGTAATTTTTTATCAATTATGTACGCACCTTTGATTAGTTACGTATTCACAAATTTATATTCCAGTGTCCTCGCATCTTACCAAAAAAGGGCGCGGAGTGCCTAAAATGTTTAATACACAATAAAGAGAGATTTATTACGCAATAACGTAATAAGGAGATGATCTTCCAACCTCATTTTCCTCGCTTGTCCCCTGACTACATGTTCCTCATTTTATAAGATCTTCGTTACCTCTGAAACATGTAGGTGAAACATTTTTAGTTCGTAGAAATGTGTCCTTTGCTGCATCTCAGCGAACGCGATTCAAAGTCGATGTCTTAAGCTTGGTATACACGGTACAATTGTCGTGCAGATTGTTTCTGTACAGAAACTTCAAGATTCCAAACTAGAAGTATAAAAATCAAAAGTCGTGCATACATGGCCTGTACGTTTTCTGGAAGAATTCTGTGTGAATCGCCACAAGACG
This sequence comes from Acheta domesticus, assembly GCA_031308135.1. Classification (NCBI taxonomy): domain Eukaryota; kingdom Metazoa; phylum Arthropoda; class Insecta; order Orthoptera; family Gryllidae; genus Acheta; species Acheta domesticus. The sequence continues at coordinate 56,792,641 of JAHLJT010002406.1, forward strand.
CCGCTAGGAAGTCTACCATGTAACAATTGAATTGCACCGTCCGTGTACTTTCAGTGGCGGTATTTTTGTGCGTGCGTTATGCTATGTGATCTTTGTTAAGTATTAATAAACCATGAGGAGCATAGTGAAGAAAACTGGGATGGAGTTAATAGGAAAAAATATAGTATATCACAATATCACTTCACACAATCGCACCTTCACACACAAAAGGGAAATGGAAATGGCCGATTACCATCGCGTCAGATGAACAACTGAACGATTCTGCCACTAGAGGCGCTTGAGTCAAACTGTAATTTTCCTGCATGAAAAATTACGAACATGCTCATGCACAAAACGTGCAATCTAAACTGCATGTTTTCTGTTCGTCCAATCTGCACGAAAAGTGTATTATCCGCACACGTTTTTTTCAGCCCTCGTTTTTCTAGATGCGAGAAGAATGGGGGGAGAGGTTGATTATTTTGTCGACAGCACTTTTATGTCTAATCTGTAACTAGTTTTTCGATGCAAAATAGTTTCTACTACACGGGAGCGAATATTTCTAATGCCATATTTTGCCAACAACGTTCGTTCGTTCCTATCATTTATTCTGAATTCAACTAATCTTATACTTTGGTTTTTCTTTCTTGGCGCACGGGGGTGTGTCAATAAAATGGAATATCTCACGGTATGTCGCGTTGTTCTCGGTTGTGCCGCTAGGAGTCGCATGATCGCGACTGTATCGAGCACTGCTGGCGATCACGTGATTCCTGGCGGCACAAGGGAGAACGACGCAAAATATCGTGAGATATTCCATTTAAATGACACACTTCCGTGCGCCAAGAAAGAAAAACCAAAGTATAGTGTGGGCAGGTACCCGGGGGCTACAGAAAACGTGCGGGTGTCATTGCAGGTTCCATGCGAGCCGCAAGTACCTGAGCGGCGGGTCACGCAGGTGGCGCCGCGGGTGGCCGGGGGCGACACTGCGCGCGGACGCTGAGGGGAACTCCCTGCCGCTACGCGCGGTGGGCAGCGGCCGCCACTCGGCCTTCTACCTGCACCTGCGCGACCTGCCCCTGGACCAGGGCAACCCGTGCGGCAGCAGCAACGGCTTCCAGGTGCCCGAACGACCTCTCCCCCCCTAGGAAAAACTTTCAAGTTTTGTAGTACGCTGAAAATATGTACGAAGATGTGGTCTTGTCTGTGTAGAATTTAACCCTCATACCTTATCTGGGGTCTTTTTGGACCCCATCATCACTAATTCTTTTATATTTTCCTGAAAGTTTCCAGAATAATTTCAGTCTTCTAGAAATGTCTTCGTGTACTTATCAAACACGTACCAAACCATTTTCACATATTTTCCAAATTTTATTACAGAGTTATTAATTTTTTTCGTTACACGAGAGTGGTTTGACCTAAGGTATAGTCTGTTATTTTCCTATTCTCATTTGAAATATATTGCCATGCTTCAAATAATGTGTTTCTGATAGTCATATTTGATTTATCTCGAAATAACTTTCGTAAACTATTATAAATATTCCTGAATCATTATGCGTCAACAAATGAAGGTTACGTAAGGTAGCGGAAATTCTTTAAATGAAATATTTAATATAAATAAATTATATTTACTATGTTATTGAAAATAACTTGTAAAATGTATATTTATATAAAAACAATTATTTACACTCAGTTTATTGCCGTACACATTCGTGTTTACCACTTCCAATATTGTCAGTAAAGCATGGGATTCAAGAAGACCCCAGGTATAATACTGGATATTAAATTGCAGATATGGTACGAGGGTTAATACGTTTTGTTTATTGTTAGTTTTCTAAAACCAGACAAAACATAACATTGGAAATGCGTCATTATTATTTGAAAAATAGCAAGTTTGGAAATCTACCTTCTGGCGAAAAATAAAATCCATGCTACACTAATGTATTACATAAAAACAGTTCTGAGTTGTGTTTATATACTTCGTACAGTAACTTGGAATTTTGAATGTGTCTCCTGAAATGCAAACCTTTGTAATGGGTCACTTGGAGAAAATGAGCGATTTTGAAAAGTACTGTCTCTTTCATATCTCTTTATTTAACAAGAAACGCCTCATTTATTGAGTACATTCAGCTTTTATTTTGACTCTTCTTTTTTAATTTCACTTGCTCTAGTTTCCTTCCTTTCATTTACTAATCTCCACGTATGTCATTCAGCTACGTACATCCCTAGAAATCTCTCAGCATCATTTATATTCATCATACGTCTTTTAGGTTCATAACTCTTGAGATTCATTTTCTTAAATTAATCTTCCTTCAGCTTCATTTGTTTCATGAGCCTTTATAACTTAATTTCCTCACTTTACTCCTTTAAATATTACTCTTAAAATGATGGCTTTCAATTTCAATTTCTCCATTTCTCTTCTATCCACATAATTTGTTTTTGTATGACCCCTTCTAACATAATTTTTCCTACTGTCTTCCTGTCAACTTTATTTTCCTTACTCTACTCCTTTTAGGTTTATTTTCCAACATGATTCCTTTAAATTTCAATTGATCCATATGACCACTTCAACATCAATTTCCTCTCTTAATTATTTCAACTTTAATTGATCCACCCGATACCAGCTTCAATTAGCTCGCTTCATTCCTTGCAACTTCGATTTACTTACTTGGTTTTCTTTCGGCTTCAATTTATCCACATGATTGCCTTCAACTTTAATCTATCCACTTGATTTCTTTGAAATACAATTCACCAACTTGATTCCTTTCAACTTCAATAGCCCCACTCGATACTTTTCAGCTTCAATTAACTTGATTACTTACAACTTCAATTCATCCACTTGATTCCTTTCAACTTTGATTCACCCACTTGATTCCTTTCAACTTCAATTTACCCACTCGATTGCTTTGAACTTGAATTGAACCGACACATTTCCAACATAGTTTTGTGCATTCCTCTTCCATTGATTTCACTTTCCCTCTGACGCCGTGCGCGGCTGGCGCAGGTGCTGGTGCACGGGCCGAGCGAGATGCCGCGCCCGTCGCACCACGCCTTCCACGTGCCGCGCGGCGCCGCCGCCGACCTGGCCGTGTCGCCCGGCGCCACGTGGACGGACGCGCGCGTGCGCCGCGCCTACTCGCCGCGCGAGCGCCAGTGCTTCTTCCGCGAGGAGCGCGCGCTGCGCTTCTTCCGCGTCTACTCGCAGAGCAACTGCGAGCTCGAGTGCCTCGCCAACTTCACGCTGCTCTTCTGCGGATGCGTCGACTTCTACATGCCGCGTCAGTGCTCGCTCTCGAAATCTTCGGGGAGTCCTCGCTCCACGGGAAGATGCTCATTGAAGGGGTTTTGGCCCAGGGTCTACGGGCAACCTTTGTGGCCAGATGCTTGACGAATCTGCCTGATGAGTGGGGCAGGAAGAGAAAAGGGATGGGAAGTGGATGGTAGGGAAGCTGAGGAGGGGGAAGAAGAGAAGGGACGGGACAGGTAACAGAAGAGAAGGAAAGGCAAGGGGAGGGATGGGAAGTAAATGATAGGGACGCTGAGGAAGGGAAAGAAGAGAAGAGACTGGGCAGGTAACGGAAGAGAAGGAAAGGGAAGGGGAGGGACGGAAAATGGAAGGGTGAGGAGAGAAAAAGGGAAGGATTGATTGATTTACTGATTATTAGTGATTCCGGGCGGGTCAACAGGTAAGGTCATTAGCCCCGTATGTGTAGTGCGTTTTTTTTCATCGGAAGGTGGCGGTAATCTTTCCCCGCTGGATGGTGAGATCCGGCGTCGTCCTACCGTCGATTAGCAGGGTGTTCGCTTGGCAAATATCTTCCATCAGCGGGGCACCGCCCCAACCCTGACACCCTTCCTTAAGTTGGGATCAATGAAGCAATTTGTGAGAACGCTAAACAAAGGTATCAATGGCTTCAAATACATTCTTCCCTAATCCAACGAAAAGTTGATCCTCGTATCACATCTGGGGTCATTTTTGACACCATCATCATTACTTTTTAATATTTTCATTAAATATTAAAAATATTTAATCATTACTTTTTAATATTATATTTGAATATTTGAAGGATAATTTCAGTCTTCTAGATATGCCTTCGTGCACTTATCAAGCACGTACCAAACCATTTTCACATATTTTCCAAATTTTATTAGAGAGTTATTATTTTTTTCGTTACATTAGAGTGGTTTGATCTAAGGTATAGCCTGTTATTTTCCTATTCTTATTTGAAATATCTTGCCATGAACTTCAAATAATGTCTGTTACAGTCAATATTTGATTAATCTCGAAATAACTTTCCTAAACTATTATAAATATTTCTGAACCATTATGTATCAACAATGGAGGTTACGTACGGTAGAGACAATTCTTTTTATGAAATATTTAATTTAAGTAAATTATATTTACTATATTATTGAAAATAACTTATAAAATGTATTCTGATATAAAAAAATTATTACACTCAGTGAATTGCCGTACACATTCGAGTTTACCACTTCCAATTGTTAGTAAAGCTTGGGGTTTAAAAAGACCCCAGGTATAGTACAGGAAATTGATAAATGAACCAAATTTTGCGAGTTCCATGATTGATACTGAATCTTCTGCCTAGTGCAGCTTCTTTACTGTAATCTAGAACGTTTTGGAGAATCATACAGCATCAAATGAAGCAGAACTGGTGCCAGACGTGCTTTTAAACTTTCAAAATTTGGATAAAACAATGAGAATTAAAGTACACTCTCTCAATAGCCATCTAGAAAATTTCCAGAAAATCTTGGCAATATGAGTGAGGAACAAGGCGAGAGGTTCCATCAACAAATAAAGGTGATGGAAGATAGATATCAGGGCAGATGCGATAGGAACCTGATACCAGACTACTGCTGGAGACTTCAATGTGATTGTCCTGATTTTCCGTATCAGAGGAAATCATACAAACAATTTTTTCAAACAATTAATTGTGATTTGTTTCGGGCTACATACATACATATATTTAATATATTTATATTACGTATTTCAAGTATTTGATTTTGTATAAATGGACATATTTAGTTTAATTTGGTTCAAATGTTATGCAATTTACGAACAGTATGTACTCAATCAAATACAATAATTTTTTTCCGATGCGATTTTCAATATCTCGAAAACTAGAATCGATCTACCAAAACCAATGCCATATTTGGAATTTGTACATCAAACATTCCCTAAAATGGCTTCAACTAGTTTGGCAAGAAAATGAGTGTTGATCAGTGTCATTAATACTGTTGTTCCAAAATAACACGGAAACGTGTCGTGATGTATCTTAGTGTCTGGGATATTATTATATTGTGGTGGAAAATTTAATGTCCTATTAAAGAATTGTCTACTTATATAATTAAATATATTTTAAACTGTAAACTATGGATGAATTTTAACACTCTTTTTAACACAAATTTAGTTTTTTACTACAAACGGGAGTAACTTTTATTTTCTTCAAATGAAAGTTCTTCTTTTGAATAAATTAGTTTGTTGTCGCAGGTGCCATAAACACATCACTGTGCACTTTCTACCCGGGATCTCTGTGCATGGAATACGCTTCATGTAAGTTGTACAGCATTTCCTAATCTAAACATTCACAATGCGAATTGTGGTAAAAATTTAACTGTTTTATCACAAAACCACGTAATGTCGGCCCCTTGGCCGAGATAGCTAAGGCACTATGCCATAGTGATCTCGGACCAAGGGGTCACGGGTTCGAGTCCCGCTTCGGGCATGGTTGTATGTGTTCGTCCTTTCACCCCCTATCATCACCATATCGTTTCATTCTCATACCATAACGTTAAATCCAATAGTGATCGGTAATAACCTAGTAGTTGATGCAATCTTAAATACAAAAAAAATAGTCTTAAAAATATTTTGTTTTCACAAGACTAAAATATTAGAAGCGTGAATCACTATCTGCGTAAAAATGTTTTAGCTGGCGCGTATGCAAAACTTACAACGTGCAAAAATGGTCGTTCAACACGTGGTAAACATCCCTTATATTAGGAAAAAGATCTTTTGTAAAATTCACGACGACAAAGTAATAATCAATTATTCATGAGAAGATGGTTCATTAATAAAATAGTGTATCTCGCTAACGTTTCCGAAATTTATTGTTGTCTCATATTTCTATACTATTGTAATGCTATGTTATTGTGGAATCACATATTTGTTTGCTACTACCACACGATATACAGGAACCTATTCTCAAAACACACGAATCTTCAATACGTGGGTGATTCTACTAATTTCGAATGGTTCAATCCAGGCTGTTTTGAATTCATGGTGGCGGAGAGACGTACGAGGTCGTGTGATTAAATGATATACAGGCGATTTCACAATTTAGATAGTTCAAGAAGCCTGGCAGTCTTGAAATCATGGTATTAGAGAATTTGGGTGTTTGTTGTAGAGAGATCCCAGTAAGGTGTGTGGTGGTAACACATGAACACGAGATGGTAAAACATGCATGTTCGAGGTGGTAACACATGAGTACGAAATGGTAACACATGAATACGAGATGGTAATACATGTAGTAGATGAATCCACAATAATATAACATGCCCTATTTATAGAGCAATATAGTTAACTGCCGATCCCCGGTGGCCGTGATCGCTAAGACAGTAGTGTCACAGCGAACTCGGACCCAAGGGTCGTGGATTCGAGTCCCACCTGGGGCATGATTGTATTTGTGTTCGTCCTTTCACGCCCTATCATCACCATACCATGTCATCTTCACAGTTGTCATAACGTTAAACCCAATAGTGGTCGCTAATGACCTAGATGTTGATGCGATCTTAAATATGAAAAATAAGTTGGCTTAGTGATTAGCGTTCGGCCGTGCTCGCCGTGAATAAACGCAGGGCGTGTGTGGTGCGCAGGGCGCATGCAGCTGGCGCAGGCCGGCACGTGGACGGCGCCCGACCCGCTGATGCGCGGCCTCACGCTGGACGTGTCGGAGGCCGCGGAGCGCGCCCTGCACTGCGACTGCCTGCAGGAGTGCGACCACGTGCAGTACAAGGCGCACGCCTCCTACCGCCCCGCGCTGCCCGCTCGCAGGTACCTGTACCTACTCCTCCTTGCCACTCGCTCGCGCACTGCGCACGCACGAAAATTAAAAGCTGCAGCACAGAGTGGCCATTGTTTGGACGGAACAACTCAAGGGCTCGATAAGTTTCAAGCATTATATAAAGCATATGTCACATGTAATTCTACCATATTATATAGGGTGTCAGGGGAGAAAACGCCAAAAAAATTCTGAAATAAGCCTTTAAGACAATTATAAACATATTTAGTCTAATAAACTACGACGATATTCCGATTGGTTGAGCCGCAATAAGCACTCAAAAGTTGGTTTGAAAAATTGATTTATAGGTAAATGTTTGATTTTTGACGTAATTTATTAGACGAAATATGCTGAGAATTGTCTTAAGAGCTTATTTTCGAAGTTTAGACGTTTCCTCCCCGAGCACCCTGTTTATAGCATACGTCACATGTGTTTCTACCGCGTTATATTCATAGTACTTTAGTCTTATGTTTCTCTACTGCATACTTTCTATGCAATCACGGGGTAAGAAACTTTTTTCATTACAGAAAAAGTGTAGGCATATTCCCTGCGACGCTTACGGTCTTCATCGAGAACACCTACTATAACCCTATACGTCGAATTGAATTATTCGGAACCATTGATTTTATTGGTAAGTATCAACGCGCGTATATTTTATGAATTTACATTCCAATGAAATGATCTCTTAGCAACAAAATAACTCAATTTAATAACTCCTTGCTTAAGAAATTCTTTTATTTTCTCTAGAATTGTCATTTTTTGGTGTGCATGATTTCAGTTCTTAATTTAAGACACGTTCATTTACTTTTTCTGTAGTCGAGTCGAATGTGCGAAGTATAGAATGCTTTTAAATATAAAGTGGCCATTTAATTTTGTTATTTAACAGTATGCAATATGAAATTATTTAGAAATACGTCATACAATATGACTTTGAGTTGATTAAATAATGATGTATGATGATTTTAAAATCTAAAAGATTAATTTCTTAAATAATATGACTATATTTAGTCGTACCTAAAAAGTATGGAGGACATTTCATAAATAATGCACAGATTGGCAACATGGCCAGCTGAAGGACGCGAAGAAACTGATTTTTGCGTCACTTGTAGTTCAAAGTTTCAGGAGGAAGCACATGTCTCGGTTTCATCAATAACTTGTTTCGTTATTTAATGACGGGTTTTAGAAATGGAGCCTGCACAGGTCTCGGGTACTGGGAGTGTTGAGGATCAAAGATCGCATGTTAAGATCGAAATTTTACGATGTGAAAGCCCGTTTGAAATCCAAAAGCTTTAAGTGAAGTGTGCGGTGAGCTTACAGTAATCCGTAGCACAGTTTCCCATTGTCCTAGTCGATTTCGTGATGGTCTTATGAGAAAAAACGAAGACGCAACACCGAGAACACCCAGAATATCGACAGATGAATGAAATGTGAAGTTTGTGTCAGATTTTACTGACAAAGATCGTCGTGAGACATGTGAAAACATTTCTGAAGCCACAGGAATTTCAATTCCGTCCATTTTTCGAATACTGTCAAACGATTGATGCTAAAAATGCACAAAATCCGACATCAGTTGCCCGACGATTCTGGGATACTCATTCGCCACGACAACGCTCTCCATCACACGGCCAAAGTCGGAACAGAAAAGTTTCACGAATGTGGTTGGGAAGTGTTACAGCATGCATTCTAGAGTACTGACATGACTCCACCAGACTTTGACTTTTCCCAGAATTGAAAAACCTTCAGCGACCACTTGTCTGATCTGCAAAGAAGGGGTATGTGATGGAATTCTAAAGTTTCCGAGTTGTTGGAACTTGTAATTGAGAAGAATGCAGACCACATTGAAGGATCGTCAAGAGATTTCCTCAATAGAAAATAAGCATGTAAGAAAATATAAAATACCGTGCATTATTTATGAAATGGCCCTCGTATCTGGGAAGACCGGCCTTTGGAGTGGCCGCTAGTAGCGTTGGTGGTGGTGCTGGCTTGCAGCCAACTGCGGCGGGCTGCTGGGGCTGTGCCTGGGCTTCAGCGTGCTGAGCATCGTGGAGGTGCTGCACTGGCTGCTGGTGCGGCCGCTGTGCCAGCGCCGCTGCTCTAGGCGCACGCAGGCGCGCGACCCCGCCCCCGCTCACAAGGACTTCGCTGTCTTCGCCCTCGGCCCGCCCCACCCGCGCTGACCCCCGCAGCGCAGCCCCGCCCCCAATCTACCTATTTTTTCATTGCCATTTTTTTGATCCTGCCCTCATCACTACTTTTGTTATTCACACTTTCACTATTTGCAAGACTCGGAGTCGTTGTGCTCTTGGGAGGTCATTAGTGTCGTTTATGAACAGCGAGTGCACTGCAATTTTGATGGCTGGCTTGCACACTAAGTTTCAGACACTAGATAAATTAAATATTATTCCGTTTTATGTACGCAACATAACCATAAATATGTAGTATTTTCCGAAAAGAAAAGTTATTAATGTACGAGGGCAGACCACAAAGTAAAGCACAATTATTTTTCGCCTACAAATTTAATGCGTATTAAGACACAAAAAATCACCAAAGACCTTGCATATTTGAGCTAGGTTTCTACATAGTCACCAAGTTTATCAACACATTTCTGCCAGCGGGCTACCAGTTTCAATGTCCCCTATTCATAGAAGTCCGTTTGGTTGGACTGTAGCCCTCTTGGAAGAATGCACGCCACCTGGAGATATTGCTACGCTCCACTCATGCGTCTCCATTCGTGCTATGCGTGTCGTTGTGAATTTCACTAGCATTATGACCTTTGGTCCTCAAATTTCGCCCTACACTTCTCTGCTCTTCACAAGTTGACAGCAGTAAAATGTGCGCCATTGTTTTGCAGTTCCGGCTACACTCGCTAGAGCTGCACAGAAAAACAAAATATCCTCTACAGCGTGATCTTTAAACTATCACGTCGAGAAATTTCACCATTCTAGTAGCAATACCAGCAGAGAAGAAATTATTACGCGTTACTTTCTGATGTGCCCTCGTATGTTTGTATATGGTATTTTAGAATCGTAAATATCTAATTTTGCCAGCTAGCTGTGTACCCTGGCCTTGGACCTGCTCTTATTTATTATCCACACCTGGGAGAAAGGGAGACACGTGGCGAACGTGACGTTTTCCGTCGACCGCACACACCTTATTTGAATTGTATGAGCTTTCCTTTCGTCACAAAACTATACAAACTGACACAATTATAATATAAAGCTACATTATCTATTTCTGTTCCAACCGAAAATTGAACTCTAGTTAATAATAGTGAATAATAATAAGTTAGTAATAAGTAAAAATTTAAATTAAAACGCAAAATTATTTAAAAAGAATAAAGGTTCCCACCTTCTGATTGACAATATCGGCGTCATAAGTATTGAAATGCAAAATTAGAACAATGGTATTGTCCAACAAATAAGCCAGTTGTCAAGGTCGATGCCACGAGCGGGAGTCCGTGGCACGAGTGCCATGACGAAATCGTCCCTCTACTCAGTTCATCACCCTGCCACAAGAGATAATGCCATCCCTATTGTAAAACGGCGGGGTTACTAATAGTTTGTTTCGTGACGCTGGTTGCGCAGAGAAGCTCTTGGAACGCTACGGTGCCGCGACGCGTGTCACTGCCACCAGTAGAAGACCTTGACACCTCTGAAGTAAGCGAACGGTCATACTGTCGGCGCAACGCAACTGGTCATTAAGTCATTAAGCGATCAGTCAGAGCATTAAGAAGCGTTTCTCTACAGGAAGTCAATTTCTTAAATAAAAAAATCAACCTGCTCCTCATAATAAGAACAATAAATCATTATTTTCCCTTTTTGTTCTCAAAAGAATTGAATTCGTAGTGTTTCATGATAATTTTTTCGATTTTACCTCAGCCTGTACATTATCACTACTTTATGTGCATTTCCAAGAGTTGTACACTCGAGAGGTCATTAGCATCATTTGTGAAAAACGATTGCACTGCAATTCTGAAGGCCGGCTTGGAGGCTATGTTTCTGATTGTCTTCATACATTTTTTTGCTTTATAGCACTTTGGAAAGTACACTGCTACTTGTATTGCATACTTACTAGTAGATACTTTATAGTACGGTAATACTTGGTTAAATTAAATATATTACATTACTGTAATAAGTAAAAGAATTGGAAATGTGGCACTTCCACAACTCACTAAGACTTTAGAGAATTCAAGTAATAATTGAACAATTCTAAAGAATATTTTTGAAGCACAGTTCTATTGAACACTTAGGTCTTTCTCAAATAAAATGTAACTATACAATTTAAATTAAAATCTTACAAACTCTGTACAAATTCATTATTAATTATAAGCTAAATTAAAACGTATAAACAATACTTTGTTTTCTTTCTATTCCCAAAAGTGGTTCACTTCATCGGTGAGTAATTTGAGTATATTTAGTACCATAATTATTCTAATTAATATATAAGAGATTCAGCACTCTTGCAAAGTTTTTAAATTTATGAAAACAATGTTGGTTTCCCCTAGCAGCACAAAATTTGCCTCAAAAAATTACTGATTGGACTATGGAGTTAAATTAGGATTTAGGACTATGGAGCTAAATTACGATTTCAAACTATGGATTTAAATTAGGATTTAGAACCATGGAGTTAAATTAGGATTTAGGACTATAGAAATAAATTGGGGTTTAGGACTATGGAGTTAAGTTCGGATTTAGGACTATGGAGTTAAAAATTCAGCATTCAATACCCATCAATTTCAGATGCATGTGTATAATTTTGAAGCATACGTCGAAAACACAATATATTTACATATTTAATATTATTTTCAATACTTTTGCACTTACGGATGAAAAGTCAAGACATTTCAAAAATAGTTGCGTGACAAGCTCAGGGATATCAAAAATTGACGATACGTGACATTCAGTAACCAACCGATTATTTTGTTTATTATCAAACGACAATAGCTTGATGAAAACTTCACTAATAGGTTTGGATTACAAAGTTTTTTTTTTCATTATTCATGCATTGCCAGCTCAACATTGTTTAGCGCTCATTAATTTTGGCACACTAATAAAAAAATTCAATTAATGCCTCTGGAATAAGTATACTCTTGACTGCACGATGACGTCCAAAGGAAACATGAACAGTTTCCGCAGAGAAAAAAACTCGACTCTACTCGGCTTCATCCTTTTTAACCCACCCAACTACATGTGCCACCTGCAGATGTGGAGTCCTGAAGGACAGACAGTCGAGCGGCGTGGGGCGTGGAGCGCGGTGCGCGTGGAGTGCGGCGAGGGGCAAGGAATGGGAGACTCGCGGCGCGAGGCGTATGGTGCGTGGCGTGGGGCGTGGAGCGTGGTGCGGGGAGTGGTACACGGGGGGAGGGGGAGCGCGCAACGCGGGGAGAGGGACGCAGGGTGAGGGGATGGGAGTAGGACGTGTGCCAGGGGTGCGGGGAGCGGCGTGTAGGGCGCGGAGAAGGGAGGGGGAGCGGAATGCGGGGCGCGGAGCGGAAAGAGGTTTGGGGGGAGGAGGGAAAAACGCGTGGAGAGGGGAGAGGAGCAGGACGTATGCCGGGGGTGCGGGGAGCGGCGTGTTGGGCGCAGAGATGGGGTTGAAGGGAGCGGGGCGCGGGGCGCAGGGCGCAGGGCGCAGGACGCGGGGATTGAAGGGGGGAGGGGCGGGGGCGCGGGGCGAGGCGCAGGACGGGTCCCGTCGGCGCGACGGACGCCGGCGCCTCACAATAGAAATTAATTAACGGTGAGCCTTCCACATTAATTGGCCGTGGGTTTGAGCCCTGTCAGGCACAATGACGGGGCGGAGAATTCAATCGCGCGCGACGGCGGCGGCGTCTGCGGCGGCTGCAGCGCGGGGGCCCGCGGGCGCCAGCTCCAGAACAAGGGCGGCGCCGACGCCTTCGCCGCGTGGCCCGCGAGCGCCGGCAAAGCCCACGACGGCCTCTGGGGGAGCTCCGCTCATCCCAAGTACACACGCTTCCAACGGAGATGCAAGCAAGTTATATTCTTTCCTGTGCTTGGCACGCGGTTGTGTGGCGTCGATGGTGGAACGTTTAGCGTAGCAGACTGTTATACCCAAGTTGGCGGGTTCAAACCCGATCGAAAAATCCTTCGTACGCCTTCCTTCAGAAGGGAAATAAAGCCGGCTCTCCCATGAAGTAGATTTACTGTATATAAAAGATCTTCAAGCCAATATGAAGCCTCTGTGATAAATTCAAATCGCCTGTTTCGACGCCTCAGTAATATCTTCTTTCTCCGCTAGTTGGTGAAAGGAGCGTAGCGAAATTTGCGTGGTCTGACGGAAGAGCCGGCCACATGGCCTAAGTCTCTCTACGTAACGTAAGGCATTTATTAATTATATTCAATTCATTTCCATTCAATGCTAGTTCCGGATGATCCCCATAACCCACTGTGTAACTGTCAGTCCGCCGCCTTACACTGTGCTGTAGCCGGGGTTCGTTAGATGTTGAGTTTTGACAATTATATCGAAAGGATAAAGACAATATGAAATACAGTTGAAGGGACAAAGTCGGAAGGTTCATGATATAATATTCAATTACAAAAGAATTAAAGATAGCAAATCAAATGGACTTTGGATAACACAGCATAGAAATATTTTGGTGCACTGTGGGAACAATATATCCGAGATGTTATTTACGAAAATGAACCATAAATGAAAAAAAATATATTCTGCAGAATTTCACAGGCGAAAGAAGAAGGCAGCAGTTTTACATTTGGTGTCAACTAGCACTGAAAGAAAATATGTAATGCTTCGAGATGGCATGCAGCAATATCACATAACCGCTTAAGAGGAATTGGAGACTGTATATCTGTTACATACACCATTGTACACATTTGAACATAATCAATGCACAGGACTATGCATAGGCTATTACCAAAGCATGTAATCTCCCTGGTGGACAATCGTTCTCCGAGACAATACCACACGATCACCCGCGTTTACTCCTTCTCCAAACAATTGAATGCGCAGGTCGGAGTGCGGCAGGGCACTAACCAATTGTGGTGACGTTCATTGTACTAACCGTTAACTGGTGACGTGCCTTCAAACTTCTCTTACCGGTGACGTGCTGTCTGTGAGACCCCAAAAGTTTTAGGCAAATTATTTCCGTAGTTCCATTTCTTGTTGACGTGACAATTTTTTTCACGTTAACAATATTATATCAAACAATAAAATAAAAGTATTTGTTGTTAATATGTAAAATGAAAATATTATAATTATTTATTATTCGGCGAGTAATTTGTGGCTGTATTTGTTCCATTATGTTTCTTCATTATTAATTATTTTAATAACTCGTAGAATGGATTGAAATGTTCGCTATATTAAAAAAATTTCATTTAAATACGATAATGCATTGTTGCACGACAATTATCCATTAATAAAAAAATTTGCAATGCACATTCCCTGTGGGAAGAAAACTCCTACTACTGGTGATGTGAGATCTGCGAGACCGCTCCGAAACTTCGACTGGTCCTCAAATGCGAATGGCTGTCATTGGATCCACTGCCCCGCGAGTGAATGTAGTTTAGAAAGAGATAGGAAGGTACTATAAAGAAAAACGTTTTGCGACGTACTAGAAAGGAAGGATCCGCGTATTTTTCCTCAGCGATTTCCACACGTCAGCAGTTAAGGGCTAATTAGATTTAGATAAAACTACTCTTTCATTTCACGAGAAACGTTGTTTGAAATTAAACTATCGAGAAGGAAAGTAATGGTAAAATATCCAATCAATAAATTATGGAAGTATAAAAAAGGTAAAAGTTATACTGTATACGTTTTATTTATAAAAAAGAAGAGTTTCTAAAGTACTTTTTATGAATATAGTTTCGTAGCATACGTTTGAAACTGTACGTGAAAACGTCGAAGATGAACCAAAATACCTCATCAAAGAAATAAACAGGTTCCCTATATTTTTTACTTTCCCGTATACGTACGTATACACGGAGTGATATACATAGTATAGGGAAAGTTATGTAATGCTGCGCGAAAAAATGGCCAATTTTCGGCGGAAAAAAATTAATTGCCGGGCCGTGAAAACGAATAAGTGGATAAAACCAGTTGCTAAATTAAGAAAACAAAATCCTCTATCTCGTGGTGTGGTCAAAATCCATGATTTGTTGCTTCTTTATACTTAAAAATCGATTGACGGCATTCCGTCCGTCTGTCCGTCTGTGGTCAACGCTAGCGCCTAAACCGTTCGGTTGATATTCCCCAGTCGATCTGACTAGTCAAAGCTTTGTGATTTTGAAAAAGATTCTTTAAAATTTAGGGGTACTTTATATGAAGCCCCCCGGGGATTTTCAACATTTTCTCAAAAACGGCTCCAAATTTTTTCTTTAAATTTCTTGTATGAATAGAGCAAAATACACTTTTTAACATGGCATAGGTCCGATTTTCACGTACAGCTCTGAATTTTCGAAAATTGTGAAAGTTTGAATTTTTTCCGGCGTCTTTCTCCAACTACAAAATTGAAGATAGAGATTTTTTCTTCAAATAAAATTTGTTCTGCATATTGAGTTCTTTAATAAAGATCATGTAAATGTTTTTCACAATTTTGGTAGTTTTCGTGCAATATTGCGTGCAATATGTGCAATTTTAAAAAATTACAAAAACAAAATTTTCTCAAAAACGGCTCGAAATTTTTTCTTTAAACTTTTGGTAGGGATAGTGGTAAATGTACTCTATCAATGACATACAAGCCATTTTGGTCTACCGGTTGGTTTTTTCAAAAATTACCAAAATGTAAATTTTTTTACTTGTCTCTCACGTCGTTAATATTTACACTATCGGCGATTTTTTTACATTATTATATTTACGAGTATATATGCTTTAAATAATATCCAGTAAAGTTTCTCGAAAACACTACCGTTTTCTGTGAAAAGTAGCTCAAATTTCGGCATTTTCAGAAATGCTTAAACGTCATTTTCTCGTATATGGCTGCAATTTTTTTCTTGAAACTTTTGTAACGGATAGTGCTAATTACACTCATTAGTATAGCGTGAAGTTTATTTTGAACTTTTTTTGTTTTTTTCAAAAATTATATAAATGTAAATGTTTTGAAAGTTCTCTCACATCTTTAATATGCACATTATCGGCAATTTGTAAAGATTATTATATTTGTGAGTGTAAGTGCTTTAAATAACTTCAAATAAAGTATTTTGAAAACTCAAAAATTTTCTGTGAAAATGAGCTTCAAATTTCGCATTTTTAGTAGTGCTAAAACGCCATTTTCTCTTAAACGGCACATAATTTTTAAAAGAAAATTGCCATTTACGGCTAGGTTTTTGTGTTCTTTAATATTCTAAAATTAATGTTTCTGTTCTACCAATAGGAAACCGAAAAATTAAGAAAATGACAAAAAAATGTACTTTTGGCGATGATAGATGGTAGCTGGCAAGAAAGACTATGTGGCAATTCCGAATAGCTAGCGAAGACCCAGGAAAATAGAAAACTAATACGGGAAAGTCTGTGCCATTCTGTAGCACCACTAGTTTCAATGTTACAACAAAAGATCGGCAAATCTGATTCTACAAATATGTAAATACGGAGAAGAAAACGTAAAATGTTGCGACAATGTTCAAAGTATGCACTAAAAACAGTTATGAAAATCTGGGTTAAAATAGTAAGTATGAACGACAGTTTGTGTGTTGTAATATTGGTCAAAGCGCTGTGGGCTTGTCTGAGCAATATAGCTGCAGATCATGCCACAGTGAGTAGTGTTTTACGGACCACCTTCCGATTGGCATATTATGTATCATTTGACCTCTACAAATAAGTTAATCATTCGCGAACACTAAAATTTAGGCCAGAAGAACATAACCTGGTCTTTTCGTGAAAAAGTAGAAAACGATTTCTTGTCGGCCCCGTGACCCGATATCGGTAAGAGTGGTGCCATAGTGATCTCGGTCCGAAGGGTCGCGGGTTCGAGTCCGCCTCGGACATGGTTGTATGTGTTTGTCCTTTCACCCGCTTTCATCACCATATCGTTTCATCCTCAATCCATAACATTAAATCCAATAGTGATCATAATGACCTAGTAGTTGATGCGACCTGAAACAACAAAAAAAAAAGGATTCCTTATTTTAATTTGCAGTTACCTACTCTTTATTATTATTATTATTATTATTATTATTATTATTATTATCATAATTATTACTATTATTACTTTCATGACTAAAGTTGTCATTAGTCGGTTGAATATTATATCATGAACAGTCCGGAAGATTGATTGATAGTGATTCCGGACGCATCAAATACTGAGGTCATGGTTCCCGTAAGTTTAGTGCACTTTTCTTCCGAATGGAGGTGACCTTCCCCGGTGAATGGCGAGATTCGGCGCCAACCTACAGTCAGCTACCTCAGTTTTCTCAATCTGCTATCTCCCACCGGCGGGGCACCGCCCCTACCTCTAAGCTCTAAGACCCCCCACTGGTCTCCCTTCATGAGGGATAGTCTGGAGCATGTTAGGGTTTGTGTGTAAGAGGAGAGGATACGACAAAAAAGAGGAAGGAAAGATCGTGCGCGGTCCGTGGCCCGTTTGTTAGGGTACTACTCCGGTATTCACCTGTTGTTGACCGTAGAAACCACGCAAAACTACCGATCAGAACATCCGGCCGCTAGAACTCTCCTCCAGACAGCGACGGAACATGACTCAGCTGTCTAGCAAGTGTCGAAAATCAGCACTCAAAACCAAGGATCCCCCTCTCAGAGAGGCTAAAGTGTCAGCAGCAAGGCTGCTTCTGGTCTAAACCGCACCTGTGCGCGGCTGGAGGACGCGGGCGGCGACCAGGGCGTGCGACGGTAGGGAGGCGGCCGAGCGCACGGGCGGCGCGTGTGCGTACATGTGTGTGTGAGGGTGTACGAGGGCTCTTAGCGTCGGCGCAGCGGCCGCGTGGCGCCTTTGTGGGCGTGCAGGTGCCAGCGGCGCTTCTGCGCAAATTACGACTGTAATTCGGGAATCGCTTCGCGCCCGCCCGCTCGCCCGCGGACGCTTTGGGTTTCGGGTCCGCCGCGCGCCGACCCCCAACGCACGAGATCCAACGGCGCACAGTGCCAAGCGATCTTAGTATGCGTGAACGAACGATGAAGAAATTTAAAGCGTTCATGTTTACTTGCGTCTATCAGAATCAATGCCTCAAACATCTAAAGCATTTGAGAAAACATCTACGCGGGATCCAATGGCGCAGTGTCAAAAAATCTTATTATGGGTGAACGAACGAGAAATTCAAATCGTTCATGTTTACTTTCCTCAATCTGAATAAATGTCACGCACTTCTAAAGCATGTAAAGAAAGCATCTATTCGGGATCCAATGGCGCTTAGTGTAAAACAATCTTACTATGAGTGAACGAACGAGAAATTCAAATCGTTCATGTCTACTTTCGTCTATCTGAATAAATACTACAAAGTTCTAGAGCATGTAGAGAGATCGATGACCACCGACCCCGCTATGCAGAGGGAAATGTACAACGCAATTGCACATGAGGCTTTTGCCCTGAACATCAGTTAACTTGTGAAGCCCAGAGATCCGATAGATCACCTTCCGATACCTTCGAAGAGAATTCAGGAACCTTCTGAACACAAATACACAGATATACAGATTTGCCTAAGATTTCAATTCAATTCAAGAACGCCTTATTTTCCGCGGCTATACTCAGGCCATGAGGCCTGCTCTTCCCCATGACCATGCAAATTCCGTTACGCTCCGTTCACCAACCAGCGGAGAAAGAAGTTATTACTCGGACGACGAAACAGGCGATTTGAATTTAGCTCAGAGGCTTCATTTAGGCTTGAGGATCTTTTACATGCAGTGAATCTACAGCATGGCACAGCCGGCTTTGCTTTCCCCTCCGAAGGAAATCGAAGGATTTTTCGCCTTTAAATATCTACGGTTTTGATCGGGTTTTGCACCCGCGAACTTGGGTATAACAGTCCGATACCCCAACTGCTACACCACTGAACCCGAAAAAAAATTAGGGTCACATGTTACGTTATAACTTCGTTGTAAGAGATTTTCAAAACCGTATTCATTAGTTATTTTGACTCCTCTGAATTACATCGAAATTTGGAACATTAATTCAATGATATCATGCATGTGTTACTAAAAATATTTCTGAAATTTGGAGTTAATTTATTGTTTATTACAAAAAACAATTATTTGTTATTCCTATAAAATTGATATTGTGAAAATAAATCTGTTTTCGAAAATTTGTTTAGGTATAATTTTATGAACTACGCGGGAAACTTAAGGAAGCACCTACAAACAAACAGAACCCATGACTTAACCACGATAATAGCACATCATGTGAATGCGATTTAGAA
Organism: Acheta domesticus; assembly: GCA_031308135.1. Lineage (NCBI taxonomy): Eukaryota > Metazoa > Arthropoda > Insecta > Orthoptera > Gryllidae > Acheta > Acheta domesticus. The sequence continues at coordinate 56,812,025 of JAHLJT010002406.1, forward strand.
GTCAGGAGTGTGATTTCATCCGCGTAGATCAACGTTCGCCCTCACAGTGGCCCGCCACCGCCACAGCTGTTGCTGCCCCTGCCTCCGCAGCGCCTGCGTCTCCCTCGCCGCCGCTTTGTCCTCCAATGGCCTACCAACCCCTCAAACGACTCCCGCTCGTTGCTCTGGAATGCGGAATGCCTGGCTGCAGGCCGGCGGTCGCAGAAACATATCCTCCGGGCGTTTTGTTGCCTTAAAGCTTCTCAGCGCCTTGCTAAACAAAGCCAGGGCCAAACGCGATACTGGACAATGGAGGTATGTTTTGACCACTTCTGACATAACCTACGAAGTTTTTAAAGGTGCGTTTTGTTGGGACATTAAAGCAGTGTAAATAAATTATCTTTTAGGAATATATTAGTCTTCTCCTCTGTTTAAAAATGAACCCATTCAAAATCCTTTAATGATGTGAATACGTAGAGTTTTTGCGATTGATGACACTAAGTCAAATTAAAAACTAGTGTTGGCTTAACAGCACGTTCTTTCTCGAATAATTGATTATTACATGTAATCTTGTAATATTGTAACTTCTATCCTAATAATCCCGCTAATAGAAAAATGTGCTTGAGTCAGTGCTCTTGGCTGTCCGAGTGACCAAGGCTGTGAAGCCGACGTTGCGACCACCTCCCGTGGTCTTCCTCAGCGCTGGTGGGCGCTCGAGTAGGTGTGAATGTGATCAGCTGAACTAGCCGGCCAATCAGAGGGCAGGCCGTCAACCGTTGGTGAGGGTCGAATCGGACCCCATAACGCGTGACAGACGACAACCACACTCAAATGGAGGCAATGACAAACGACTCCTGTCAAATGAATAGAAGCTACTCAATTTCTTTCAAATTCTGCTTTCTTTGAAATTAACAATACAGATTCCCAAGATAACGGATGGAAAAAAAGATGTGCTAGAGACAACAAAGACATCTGATTATTTAACCTCCTTAGCATGGTAATAAAACATGATATCGGACCTATCTTCTTTGATCATAAAAAATCTTAAAGAAAGTTTACCGACTGAGGTGGTTCAGGGCATGCACTATTGTGATTGTAATGTCTCTGACCGGGAGGTCCTCAGCTTTGAGTCCCGACAATGGCAGCATTTTCCACACTAGTTAGCGAGATCGAGTTTAGCCGCTGTCTGGAGGAGAATTCTAATAGATGGATTCTCTGATTGATATTTTCTCGTAGTTTCTCCGAACAACACCAGGCGAATACCGGCTGCACTGCAGGGCCACGGACCGCGCGCAATCTTTCCTTCCTCTTTTTTATTATATATTACTCCTTATTTACACATCCTTCTACTTACACGCATTACAATATCGCATTTGTTGGGAGACGAGTCGGAAGCTTAGAGCTTGTCCAGATTGGGGTGGTACATAGATGAGACACACGGATGAGGAAACCCCCACAAATCAACCTATAGTTCGGTGCCCGATCTCAACATTCAGCATGAAAGAACATCGACACATCCAGTGGTAAAAGTACACTACTTTTACGGGACTTATAACCACAGGGGTTTTACGCGCCCGGAAATACAAAATAATCAATCATTTAAGAAACGGCCATTTCACGAGGCCTTTTGGTACACAACGCGCTTAATGACTGAGGTTACGTGTTCTCCAAAAACTGAGTTTTGGCCGATGATGATGACAATGATGATTGTAGCTGAAAGATAACAAGGACTTAATAGCAAAATAAGTGAAAACAATACATTTCAACGTAATATCAGGAGCTCTGAAAGAGCCTTTAACGAGAGCAACCTTAACTAAACTGCAGAGTAGGTTAAATCGGATTTCTCCCGACAATATCACCGCGTCTGGCCCAAACATTTTTTGCCACCACGTTGCCGGGGTGGAGAAAAATCAGAGAAATGCTTTATTTTTTGCCGACCGGTGTGATTGACGTTCCATTAGCATATGAAACAGGCTCTTTCATTTCGTATCAACTAAAATGAAAGAGTAAAATATGAATAATTACATTTTAAAATAATGCTCCAGCATCGAAATACGGACGTCAGCTCCCGACATCAATGCGTTAATTTATTAACTTCACGAGTACATTTTTATAATGGAAAGAGAAGAATTGCATTATATACAGCGATTAATGTTGCTCATTTACTGCGTTGTAAACGTATTACATGTAATATCTGTCCTCTTGAAGCTGCTGATTAGGAAATGGCGTTTTCTGCAGGATAAGTTGGGTTAGATATTTCTGACAATGAAATTTAGGAGTGGCTAGTGGCAAGAAACCCAGGCAAATTTTGTAAATAACCTTGCCATTAAAAACTATCAGATGTTGGGGAGAAAATATACTATGTACAAATGTTTTGAATATACGAAATGTGGAATTTTTTTCGATTTATACGAAAGTTCAAACCTATCTTAAGGACAAATTTTGGATTAAATATTCAACACTCATAGGTAAAGATTATATTTGTAGGAGGTATTTGTGTAGGCGAAGTGTGTACAGAATCGCTAAACATATTTCTATTCATATCCTAGTTTCAGAAACCTCTGGCTATGAAACTCCCGTTCTCTATTTTTATCTCCACGGATACAAATCCATTTGTATAATTAAAGCTAAATAGTTAGCATCACACCATCTTGAAAATTTTTTCCGAGTTTTAAAGGAGTAATAATTAATAAGTAAAATACACAAGAACAGCATTTTACATTTCATATCCTCTTTTTATTTCATAGAAAATGTTAATTAGGTAAAGACACCGTGTTTTCATGTAATATGTTATCCTAAGAGAAAACAATAAAGGGAATTTCAATTAAAATTTACCCTCCAGTTATTAATTTAACAAATATCTGCGTGAAGGCCATTTCTTGGCGCGTTTAAAAGCCAGTTTCTACACTTCTAACATTACCAAAGACTTTACCAACTAAGATCTGATCAAAAATTTGTCCAGGTCTTTTGAATTTCTTATTAATTTTTTTTGTATATAATTACTTCAATGTATTTCCGTTAGAATTATCATGATTTTTTCTTCTTTATCGAAACCTTTTCAGTAATGTTTAAAGAACTTCAACATTTTTTTTGGTGAAGGTATAATGTCTTCTTGAAACTGTAGTATCATGATGCTTTCAAAAAGTATTTCAAATTGAAGAAGACTTGATCAGATTGAAGATCAGTTTCTAAATAACCGTCAATTTACCTTACGTCAATCAACAATAGATGACTACAATACTATTATTAAACCATTTTATTGCGTAATGAAACATTCCGTAAAGAAAAGCAGTTCCTTTGGATTGGGAAAGCGAAATTCTCGAAAGATAATGATAGGTTATCAACTTCCAATGTAACAACCGAATTCTCCAACAAAAAAAACAACAATGTTTTGATCTCCTGCCATACTTACATCCACTACCAAACGCAGGGCATAATGTTTTATCCTAAAGTCAACGTTTATCGAACAAATTGGATTGCAAAGAGGGTTCCTCATTTAAAATCAACACGGTTAAAACTATAAAAGGGGATCGCAAACCGACTCTCACACAGACTCCAGTCCCAAAATACACAAAAATGTATTTTCGGTGAAAATGATTCGGCAAATTGTCTCGGAATGCGAAAGAAAGTGGCATAACATGTCACGTTTCATTATATTGTTAAGCTCTTATGAGTACATTACTTGAAGGTGATTTTACTTTCATTTAACTTACGTCTACTTGAAAATAAGAGGAAAAGGTAAAAAATGTGTTACTTCTCTAATAGGGCATTCATTACTACTTTTATACAGCTCAGGTAGGCACTTAGATATTTGGATACAATAGATGAAGAGTAATTCGTGTTGGCATTTTAAAACATTGAATTGCTCAGTTTGAAAACTGATAATGAAATGAAACGCCTATGTTACAGTAGTAGTCCATGGTGAACACTTTGATACGATACAGAATTCCATAATGATTATCTGAAAGTGACTGAATTGTATAATTTGCAAATATTCACTAACATATAGTATCTCCATAATCCATCAATATCAACTTGAGACCACCAAAAAACAATGAACCCATTTTAATAAAAATCGTGTTCCAGAAAGGTGGCTTTCAGAAATAACAGATAACGCTCCACAACGTGTTGAGAGCTAGCAAAATATCCCTGCAATGTTTTACCTCGCAGCGATCTTGGCGCCGATAAGCGGCGTAAAATCACAGCAACCACCGCGAAGCTCACCCTGAGTTCACAGGGCTGCCACCTTTCCGACCGAACTCCACCGCCACCAGCACTCGAACGCAGCCATCAATTACACCCGGACGTAAAACAATTGCAAAGCGGCACCCGCAACGCGCGACGCGCGCGCACTCTATAGCGACTGGCGTGATTTGTATCGGCGCGCGAAAAAGGTCGCCAGAGGAAGAGAGAGAGAGGGAGGACGCGACAAGTGAGGGACGAAACGAAGGTTGTAGGCAGTAAGGAGAGGGACGGTTCCCGCCCCGCCGCCTAAAGGAAGAGTAAAGATTACGGTAAAGATAAGGAGGCGGAAGGTGGAAGACAAAAGGAACAGCGCCGTCCCGACAAATCGCGGCCCCCCTCCTGATGGCGGGCGCTCCGCCTGTCCTCGTAATTGGTATTCCCGCCATAATGATGATGAGAATGTCAGGGTAATAACCGTTTTAAACACCAAAACGGTTTAGTCGATGGCCCGGCTCCCTGCGGGCGCAGTAGAGGGGGAAGGGGCGGGCGAGCCGCAGGGGCGGGGGCGGGCCCCCCGACAGGCAACGGCAGGGCGCGCTGCTCCCTAGGAGTTTGCAGGTGACGCATATTTCACCGCATATTAAAGACAGGAGGAAGGGGGGGATGGCGGCCCGGAGGCTGCAAGCGATGCTTTCCGAGCAGCGCCGCGCGGGGCGGGAGTGGGCGTGGCAGGGCAGGAATGGGCGGGGCGGAACAGGGCGGGGTAGGGTGGGGCAGGGCGGTATGGGGCGGGGCGGAGCGGAGCGTGCGGGGCGAGGCCAGGCGGGGTGTGCGGGTGGGGGCGGGGCGGTGCGGGGGGGGAGGGACGGGCAGGGCGGAACGGGGTGGGCGGGACAGGCGGGGAGGGAAAAGCAGGATGGGACGGGGCAGGGCGGGACGGGGCAGGGCGAGACGGGGCAGGGCGGGGCGGGCGGAGCGGGCGGGCGGGGCGGGCAGGCGGGCGGGGCGGGCGGGCGGGGCAGGCGGGCGGGGCAGGCGGGACGGGGCGGAGCGGAGCGAATGCCTTATAAACAGAGCCTTAGCGTCGCGGCGCGGCGCGGTCCTTGTGACGTCACGCGACGTCCCCTCCCGGCGCACGCGCGCGCGGTTCCTCGCCTTGACCCCAGGCCGCGCTGGCGTCGACGGCGCGCGTCTGCCGTTTTAACTACCCCGTCCCCTCCCCCCCCCTCACCCTCGACGGAAAATAAGATTACCGAGGGGAAGGACGGGAGCTGCGTGAAAAAACAAAGGGCTTCGTGGAATTTTTCTCGAATGAGGAAACTGATGCGAGTCCTCCCCCGCCGCCGCCGGCGTCTTCGCGCGAGCCCTGCCCGGAAGAATTTATTGCCTCGAGAAGGGGCTTTTTTGCCAATAACCGACGCGCGTTCTTACGGCTGTCTTTAAATTACAGTTTAAAACGCAAGAAGGGGTTTTATGGAGGCGGCGGTCTATTCGTTTGCTGTTTTGAATGGAAAATTTCTTCAGGGCTAAATTCACCTGTGTCGTTGTTGTTCAGAATGTTATTTCCAGGAACACTGCGTGACAACACGAGATTAACGTTGTAACATTATAGAAAAACCACTAACTCGACCAAAGAGCTAACCAGAATGAAAGGAAAATTGTCTACGCTCTTTTCTCCGTTTTTATTATTGGCGTAAAAATATTAATTTCATGAACAATGGAAAACAATATTTTATCTTATTTGCAAGTTAATCTCCGAATAATGAAGGAATGATAACGTTTACAATGCATGATCAATTGAATCTCGGGCTTTGTAATAAACAAGAATATTATGTGAATAAATGACACATGCAGAACTGACCTAAATACTGAAAATATGGAAACAATGCAAATTAGTCTAAAATTATTGAATCAATTATTACAACTTTTATTATATTTCGAAAATTTCACTATTATTGTAAGAATTACTTTGTAAATGGCCGAACCTAAAGTCGGCAATTGTATTAAGTAAGGTGTGCTATACAGTTTCAAATAAATTAAATTAATTAAAATTAAAATTATTACAACTTTGGCAAAACAGCTCAACTGGTTATGTAGAAAAATTGTCGAGGAAACAGTAGTTTCCCCGCCAGGCACACTTTACTCGAGACGTCATCTCACGTCTCCTCAAGAGCGAATCCCGCCTCGGTTACCAATAAATGCTTGCAAACAGTGGCATAGTTGAGGTTTTTGCAAGAAAAGGTTTTCCAAGTTGAAGGCAAAAAATTGTTTATTTATGCTGCCTAGAAAAAACTGCTTCTGAGAATTGCCATGAAGAGAGAAATATTTTGCAACGACGCCTCTCTTATTACAGAACATTTTCTGAACATTGAGATCAGTGTACATTTTACTGATTACACGGTTGGCTATGGTATTATGAAAATGTTTTACACATTCCATCTCTTTCCTTTTTTTACTAATTATTCCAATTTAATCGAGGTTACATGAAAAGGCGTGTACGACTTTGAAGCAATTATGCACCCCTTTCAGTAAATGCTGTATTTGTGCAAACGTTCTGTGCTCAAATGAACATTACAAGAAGTACTGGAAGCATTTAGAAACTATTTAAAAGCAATACCGAATGATAATCTAATTAATGACAACATTAACCAGATAATCGTAACATCAAACGTTTAGTCAGACGATCTTGTGAGAACTGAGTTAACACTTACCCGACTCCCTTGCTGCGCTATTGATTAATAATATCACGCGAATGTCTCAGCGAAAGAGCTTTCATGACCTTCTTTGCGACAAATTCTGCTCGGATCTGAAACAATAGACGGCAACATGTATACATCATATACACACATCATCATATACATATACATATATCATATACATCAAATACATACACATATACATCATAATACATATGCGTCATATACAGTTTTTTACTGTTTTTGATCAAATAAATAAATAAATAAAACAACACTCAGTCGTCACGCATTATGAGATAAGTCTCACCCTCCGGTGTTTTTTCACACAATCTGAGCTATAAAGGAAGTAATGAAGCATTAATGTTCGTAACTGTGATTCTTCTGAGTTAGTAAACTGTTATACACATACTTAGGATCCAAAAATGACCTTTCAAAACGTGTTAGAGGCAGTGATACATATCAAGTTTTGTCTATATTTTAAAACCTATGCATTTTTTAAGAAAACAGTACACGTACTGTTTTTTTGAAAAAAAGATGTAGAGGTAAGCTCAAGACACTAATAATTAGGTTAACTAGTTTTCACAATCAATGTACAATGTGAAGCTTCACCCATAACAGCACCAATTGTTATTTCTGCACTAAGACTACCAATACGAATTAGTTGCTAGAGTTGGAATATTTTGCTCGCAAATAAAAGAGGAATTCACTTTACAGAAATGGATCAGAATAGTGCTGCCACAACAGTATATAACGGCTACGCAATGGTATACTACTACATGAATCTGTAAAAGATATCCAAACACCAAAAATGTTTTCTGCACTCCGAGACACAAGATTGATAAAAAACCTTATCAATGAAAAATTGAATGTTGTAATAAATACATGATTACATTTACGTTACATAAAAATTTCTTCATTGGTATAATTAAATTGTTAATTAGTTTTCTTATTTTCAAAAAAGTATTAATTATTTTTAAAGTGATTCATGTAAACTGTGAATTGTTTTTAAATTTCAAAAAAATTACATCTAACATATTTTCGTTTAAGATCTGTCGTTGTCAATATCAATCCAATATCTTAGAAGAGACATGCAAGACCATGCTATCTTCTGCTCAAGCCTATTTGCAATTTGAAAAGTTTTTATTTTGCACTATTATTTCATTGTAGATTATAATTATTTATTATTTTTCAGTGCATATCGTATGTGACATTTCTGTGAACTGATATAATTAGTATTGAGGTAATCCATATCTCATTGTTATTTAAAAGGACAATAATGTATCAATATGGATGCTGGAGTAATTAATCGCACCGTATTAATAATTTACATTGTATTTGAGTTATAAAACATCGTGCATTTAACAGGGAAGATATATATTTTGGAAATAAAATATAAACAGAAAACAAAACAAAAAATCCTTAAATTGTGAGCGAATCAAAAATTGGTTAGAGACGCTTTGGGCAAGAACAGAGAATTGACGCGGGGAAACAAACATGAAGGGATATTAGGCTCGTAACGCGCACAGGTGCCAAGTGTTTTAAGTAAGGACCCAACACTCTGAGACATCAGGCCAATCGGAAGGCGCGCTGATAAAAACAATACTTAAGATTACGGACCGATTCTTGACTGTAGGTCATTAAACAACACCATTTTAAACTGCCAGCGTTTCGGCTTTTATTAATCCTTCATCAGGGCATTTTTTAGAATCTCTCGGGTCTAACCACGATCCTCCCCACATTTTCCTTCTTACACTTCATGTTTTCCACTACACATCCATTCCTTCTACCGCGCCATATTACCACGTCGTCGCCTTATAACTGTAGAAGGAAGAAGGAAAATACACTCAAGAATCGGTCCTTAACATTATCAACAGAGATCAAGAAATCAAGCACGTTCTATACTTCAGGTGTTCTCGAGAGGAAGTCAGAAATAGTTTTTGAGGCGGAGAAGATACCTGGAGTCGAGACTTGGTGGAGGACTGTTGGTTGTTGCGAGCAGAGATGGCGAACGCAATGTGGGTCGCATACAAAGTAAGTTTAAGCGTTTATGAACATTTTCAAGTGACATCTTAGTGAAATGTTATGTATTATTATTTATAGAATGGAATGAATTAGAAATTTAAAGAGGAGGAGAAGCGTTGGCAAAATGGTATCAGTTACAAAAAGGAAAGTAAGTTAACATATTTTTAGTTTAAACATTTGAAATGTAGCAGTACATATTGAGATATTAAACCAAATGAGGCAATCCTCATGCAACATACGCATAACAATAGATCAATGTATGGAAGACACAAAGGTCTATAATAGTTGCTTCCGTTAGTAATACTTTTTTTGAAGAGATAGAAGAATTATTTCGTGAGCATTCGTAATAAAATTGGCATTTTAAAACTCGTACACGCACAGTATCCTCAATTAATTTTCAACTTTAATCTAGTTCCTTTTAAGTACTAAAACTAGCATTTTAAATGATGCAACATCCAGCTTAGAGGCGGTTGGCAATACAGGCACACGAGCAAGCAGAATAACAGCGCAATAACGCGCAGCGGAGTTCCGCGAGCCGCTCACAAGAGCGCGCTCTTTGGCGAGCGCAGCGCCGGGGATTGCGGCGACAGACGACGATCGCCGAGCGCGCGAACCCATCGCCCGCTTATTCATGAAGCGGCTTAACGGGCCACGCGGAAGCGTTTGGCAACGCGCGCACGCCCCCGCCCCCGCCACCACCTCCGTTGCCAGCGGTGCATCCCCTGACTCCACCACCCTCGCCAAAGCCCGATGCGGCAACAAACAACCCTGTACCCAAAATAATATCCAAAATCAATGTATATTAATCATGAAATATTCCGTGGAATGGAACAACTGTTTTCAACTTTTTTCCAGCTTGTCAATTCGATCTTACTTAACTTACAGTTTTGTTTTTAGTACGTTTTGGTTGTAGTATATGTAATAATTATAAATTTAAATTATCCATGGCATCACCTCCCCTATCGTTACCATTCCCATCTACGGCTCTTCCTGCCCCGCCCCTCAAAATTTCTTGCCCATCTGTCGCTCGCTTCACGCCTACCTTCCCCCTTTGGGCCGTGCCAACCCTTTGGTCTCTGCCGTTCCTGACAAACCTGCAGTTTCCTTCCGGCCCTGCCTGTCCCGTCCCCGCCGCTGTTGACGTTGTCTTCGTCGTTTCGTGCACAGAGCTTTTTGCTGCCCCTGCCGACCGTACCTGTCCCAACATAACCCCCACATCGACGCTATTATACCTTTAAGCTCTCACATCCCCACCAAATCTTCTTTCTCCAGATGGAACCTACTCCTATCGGTCCCGCCTTGACCACCCTGCCGCCTCTTAGACTCCTACTTATTGGTTTCACTGCAGCAATCCGCGCCGCTATTACCCACCATCCGGTCATGTACACTTCAAGTTAGTTGTAAGCATCCAAAACATATGTGTAGTGTAAGTTTTACTAATCTGTGTAATAATGAAGAAAAATAAATTTAAAAACATAGAGCCAGCCCTGCTCCTCAGCATTCCCAGGCGGCCCTGTCGCCCCCACACGCCACCCTCTCCCTCCGCGGCGCGGCGCCGCTTGTAAATAACGCGGCGTTCAGGTAACACGCACGAGGACGCGCCGCTCGCGGCTGCGCGACGCCGATGAATTCTTTATGGCGCGCAGCGCACTCTGTCGCTTTTTGCGGCGGGAAAAATTAATGGGCCCGCGCTGAAGCCGGCGTTTTATTATCTCTCGCTCAACAGAGAGACGCCGCTCCAGGGGGCTGGAAGGGGGAGTGGAGGGGGCGGTGGAGGGCGGGGTGGGGGGCAGAGCAAGAGCGGGGCGAGGGCGAGGGCGGGGCGACGGCGGGGCGACGGCGGGGGAGGGCGGGGCGAGGGCGGGGCAAGGACGGGGCGAGGGCGGGGGGAGGGCGGGGCGAGGGAGGGGTGAGAGCGGAGCGAGGGCGGAATGAGGGCGAGGCGAGGGCGAGGCGAGGGCGGGGCGAGGGCGGGGCGAAGGGTGGGGCAAGGGTGGGGCAAGGGTGGGGCAAGGGCGATGCGAGGGCGAGGCGAGGGCGAGGCGAGGGCGAGGCGAGGGCGGGGCGAGGGTGGGGCGAGGGCGGGGCGAGGGCGGGGCGAAGGCAGGGCGAGGGCGGGGCGAAGAGGCGGTTAGAAGAGGTGATGTAAAAAGTGTATTTGAGGTAGTACTGAGGGTGCGAGATATGGAAGGTGACAGTTGGGTATCGAGAGACGGGTTGGGCTAGACACGGACGTTAAAGTGAATTATGTATTAGAACTTGTTGGTTAGTACGAAACGGAGCGGAACAGGAAGAATTGTAAAGATCGTCATAATCCTGGATAACGGGCATGTGCACCGAGTTACCGGTGCATGGGAACGAAGAAGCAAGAGAATGCAGGCTTGGGACTGAGTGAGCAGGGCAGGCCGTGGCAGGGCGGAACAGGAAAGGTGTAAGAGTAGGGCAGGTATTGCAAGGTTGAGCGGGCAGGGGTGAGTACACCAGGACGGGGCAGGGCACGGAAGGGCATGGCAGGGCTGCGTAGGACATGGCAAGGCACGGCAGGGCATGGCAGGGCGGAGCAGGGAAGGTAAGGGCAGGGCAGGGTATGGCAAGGCTGAGCGGGGCAGGGCTGAGTAGAGCAAGGCGGGGCAGGGCACGGCAGGGCATGGCAGGACTCAGCAGGGCTGAGCAGGACAGGTCACGTCAGGGCTGAGCACGGAATGGCAGGGCATGGCAGGGCATGGCAGAGCGGAGCAGGGAAGGTAAGGGCAGGGCAAGGCTGAGCGGGAAGCGCTAAGTAGAGCAGGACAGGGCACGGCACGGCACGGCAGGGCTGAGCAAGGCAGGGCAGGGCAGGGTAGGGTAGGGTAGGGCGCAGCTCGCGACGGTACATCCAGGAAAGTGAGGTGAGCAATCAAGTGTAGTGGTGAGCAGGGTGCAGAGAGATGAGAACAAGTGGGACGAAAGGCGGGTCAAGCGGGGTGCGGCGGGGAGCGGAGCGTCGGTCTTTCATGGGGGGGAGCGGAAAGGGGCAACTGCTCCCAATGGAGCGGGGGGCGCGAGGGGGGCGGGGCGGACGGCGGAGGAAGGGCACAAACGCGCGGCGGTAAATAGCTCGGAAGGAGATAACTGAAGGGAAACAAACGCGGAAAATGAAAGTGCCACAGGGTCCAGTGAATATCGCGATAAATCACACTCGCGGAGCGGCAGCGGCGGCGGTGGCGGTGCGGGAGCGGCGCGGCGCGGCGGAGCCTGTGGCAGGGGTGAAAGGGGGAGGGGGAGATTTCAGCGGGTCCAGACGGTTGGCAGGGCGTACATGTGCGAGTTGTGCGAGCCATGTGAGGTGGAGGTGAGTACAGCAATTAAGAAATGTCGTAGTTAATTGCCGGTTCGCCACCTGGAGCCAGTCACACAGCGTATTGAAAGAAGCCTCAATGCGCCATTAAAAAATCAAATTATCAAATTTATGTGGTCTTAATAATTTACAATTTGTGTTAGATATACGGCTGGTTGAACAATGAAGAATATTAATGTTGAAAATTCGGTACGTCAATAAAAAAATGAAAAAAACGCAATATAAATATACGAAATTAAATTAAAATGTCGCCAACTATGAAAAGAGCACCGTATCAGAGTGAGCAGCATTGCAAATTAAATACATTCAGGGGAGAAAGAATAATTCTGCATGAAGTGAAGATAAATGAACAAATGCGTATGAAACGAAAGACCAAATTTTGCGTCCAAACATTACTGTGTTGGATTCTACTAACAAGGCCAGTCTAGTTGGAATAGTAAGAACATTCTGCATTTTAAAATTGTCGGTTTAAAAGAGCAAAAAATTACACTGGACTCAAACCTAGGAAGATTCACGGGCTGATGGCTCAGGGCATCAACTGATCTCACTGCAGTCGTTCTAACTGTGAGTTCCTGCATCGGATTGAGTCCCAACGGAAACAGGATTTCCGACACTGGGTAGATAGCTAAGTCGAATTCAGTGGCTGGCTGGAGGAGAAATTTTTTTGGCCGGCTGCTCTCATCTGTTTTCACCGTGATTTTTTTCGATGAACACCAGGCGAATGCCGAAGCTGTACACCAGCAAAGTAAGTTTGTGTTGGATGTACGACTGGGTAAACTATGGAAACAACGGGAACTGGAAAAATTTTAGTACGTTAATAGTGAATAAAAATTGCAAAATTAATATTGCGATGTCATTATTTACCAAAATAGCAGGGTATGATGGTTTTCCCTTTAGACCGTCAGCGAGAACGCGCTGCTACCCAATTGGCGCGAAATAGAGTGAAATAGCCTCTGTGGAAATCGCTACTCGCGAGCCTAAAAGGCCTGAAAAGTGTCGTTTCAAACCAAGAGGCGCTGGCAGTTCCTGCTGGGCCAGCCTGTAGTCGCAGATCCTTCCACCCGGAAGGAGATGCGGGGAGGGTGGATGAAGGGTCCGGCAACGGAGGGGGGAGGGGGCGGTGGAGTGCAAAGGGGAAAGCGGGACAGGCGATGGCTGCGGACTGGATTGTTCTTTGGAATGACTCGATTTCTGCTACATAAATCGCCTTCTCTCTCGGAAAAGTGGCGAGTCATTTAGAGTCAGCCAACTGTCGCGAGGCCCCGCCCGCCGAAAGAAGCTGAGGCAAACTCTCAATAAATCGAAAACGACACTACATACAACTTGCTGCATAATTAGGGTAGGTAGAGTGTGCGTGACTCAGGGATGTGTCAATGTCTTTATCTTGGAACGTATTTGTTCAAATCGTCTCTTATATGATTTCGGTAGTATACCTTCCTTTTGTGGCTCTCAGCATGCAAGTAATGTTAACCCTGCTGTGGTCCTCCGGTCCATTTCGACCCACATAAAATTTTAATTTCTTGTACAGCTTAAGAAAATGGTGCGACCGTTCTGATACTCCATGACAATTATTTCTTTACTGTTTTCTACCCGTATATAAAATGTCATTAATTTATTTTCAATACAAAGGAATTATAATTTTTTTTACACATAAGTTCTTCGGGTCCATTTGAACCCGTGACATTTCTCATGTTGAACTCTCGTTAGAAATTTCATATAATAACTCGGTAAATTAGTAGAAATCAACTATAAAAAGATTTTATTGTCATTGGAGACTTTATCTTGTCTTAAGGTGTACAATGACAATATTTTGTAGAATAATGCTATCAAAATATGAAAACACTATCGAAGTTCTACGAACAGCTGGGAGCAATCTCAGCTCTCTAAACTATGGAAAGACGGTTCTTTCTAAAACTTGAACGTAGTATTCTGATGTGTTTCTTCCTCTTCCGATATTGTGCAATCTTCAATTGTGTGTAACAATCAATGAAAAATTAGACGTTTTCCGAGGCAATTGTCCATTTCGGCAGCACATGCCAAAGACTTGGCGAATTCGGAGGGAAATTTTGAATGAAACACGTTACGTGTGGAATGCACAACCTCTGGCAAACAAGAAGGGCAACCTAGTGAACAAAATCTGGGAATAAAGGTTGTGCTACAATTATCCTCACTTCTGAAGGATACCAATATAATTCCTGACAATTTCTTTACATCATACCAGTTGGGTCAGGAGTTTTTCAAACGGGACATCACTCTCGGTGGAACTATGCGCACAAACAAAACCGCCAAATACCGCCAAAACTTCTCCAGACAAAGGGCACAACAAATTAATATTCTACTTTCGCTTTTGGGAGTTACCCGACATTTGTATGGTATGTGCCACAAATGAACAAGTGTGTTGTCCTTCAAAGCACACTTTACAATGATGCAAGAGGCTGCGAATCTGGAGAAAAGAAACCAGAAATAATGACAACCTATAATTCTACAAAGGAGCTGTTGATACGATTAGTTCTTATTCATAGAAAAAATGTATTTTTGTGGCCTATTGTGGTTCTCCCTGACAAAATAAATATTTTACGTCAATTCAACTTTTTTTCACAAAAGCAAATTCGGATTGCTAATACAAATGTTATAAAAAATAACACTTTTCATAGAAAACTTGGGGAATCTTTTATAAAGCCGTTATTGAACGCATAACACACCTGCCACAAACTTCGTCATCAATAGAAGTCAAAAACTAGAAATCCGATGCAAAATTCACCGTCTTCAAAATTAAGTTTTTTTAGATTCCATTCAAAAAAGGGGACAATGGAGTGTGATGCAAAACGGATAACAAAATTACTTTTGCTCTAAATAAAAACTTTTACAGGTAAACATCATGTCAATCACATTTGTACTACATGTGTGTAATACAATTTTTCTATTTGTGCATTTCATTATTTTGCTATCATGTATGTTCAGAGACCATTATTTTACATTATTGCACAACCTTATAAATAAAATCAATGTATATAATTAACAGTTCGGTGTAGAACTTTAATTTCCTATTAAGAATACTAAATATGATCATTGGAAAAGTAAAGAATCTGCAAGAGAAATTATATGGGTCCATTTGGACCCAAGGATCTTGAGGAGTAAATTTGAGGACCGCAGCCGGGTTAATAAACGAGGTCTCTAAAGAAAGAGAATTTCACGAAGAGGGGACAAATTGCACTTTAACTTTAAAAATATGAAGGATTTGTTTAAAAACCGCATCTAAATTTTCGTGTAGAATTCAACCCGCAACACACGCAAGGATTTTTGAATGTATACTGCTAAATAACTTCTAAACAAAGCGTTCTGGGGCCTTAAAAACTAAACGTTTGCGCCAAAGGTCTCAAGGAAACATTTCTCACAACGTAATCTACACGAGATCTTCTTGACCACCCTTTTACATTTTGCTGGTTCGACGCTTCTCGATTCTGTCCCATCTGTTCAAGCGTGAAGAATTTGTAACTGTATGTGAAATTAATAATTATTTGATATTCTACACGATTGAATTACACGGGTGTACCTTGTTGCTCGATCATACAGTTAAATAAGAATAGTTTGTATTGACAACGGTGTATTATATTGTTTTCAATTAAAAGGTGACGTATAGAATAAATGACGGAGGATAAGAGGGTCTTGAAGAAAAATATATATTACAATCTTAATATGGAAATGGAAAAATAAGGAATGGGGCGGGATATAGCATGCGAGAGGTTTGGCATGAATACACCACTTTTAGACATGTTTTCTTCACTTGTACTAGTGTATCTACGAGATACATTAAATGAAATTATTTTATTTTAATACTCCAGAAAACAAGTATTAATGAAGTTCTGAAAAAATTCAATAAATTAATTATTCTACTACTTGCGATTTCCATTAATATTAGTAAATACAGAATGGGTATTTTATGGTAAAATATTACCAAATAGTTCTAAAGCTGTTTTACTTATTGCGTATCAATCTTTTACTAGAAACACAACTCACTTTTGGTATCAAACGAGATCCTCTAAGTTGCAACTACTCTCCAAAAATTACACCTAATATCAAACACAATGAAGCTTCTCGTTTCGCAGAGGCAAACTTCCCGCCAGTTTAACCTCGGGCACTTTTCGCGTGGAGTTTCAAGTAATGAAGGTCAGTGGGGAGTCATCCAGAATTCATTCACAACAAGAAATTAATCCTGTTCATTCCCTTGCGCGCGGGTTAAAAATACACGCGGGCGTACAAAGCCGCCAGCACAAAGGGTTCCGGCGAGGCGCCCTTGGGGGTTGCCTGGCGACGGCGCCCGCAGCGCTGCAACGGCAGGGCGGGGAAGCTCGCCTCAACGATGAGATGAGTCCCGACGCGTGGGAATGGGGGAGAGGAAACATCAGCTTTCCCTCACACAAAGCAAATAAATTGTGGTTCTACAGAGCAGCACAAACTTTTTCGCCTTACGCCTTTAGTATGTACACGTTCCTCACCGTATGAGAAATGTGCGCGGAGTGACGAAATGTATTAAAAGAAGAAATAGTAGTTTGGGCTTCTATTTCAAATATTACAAGGCAAACAATTATGGTTGAGGCTGACTCACAATTGATAATAACCGGGAGAGGTGGCTAAGGGCATCATGTGATGCCATTGCAGTGCTTCTGACCGGGAGGTTCTAGGTTCGAATCCCGACTATGGCGTGATTTTCGATACTAGGTTGATTTCAGTCTTTGTCTAGAGGGGAATCCTAACTGACGGATGCTTTGGTCGGGAGTTTTCCATGGTTTCTTAGATCAATAACAGGTGAATTCCTGAGCAATATCCAAACAAAGATCGCGCGCGATCTTTCTTTCCTCTTCCTTGTCCTACCCTCACCTCTTACACACACTTACACTAACATGCATTACACTACCACACATTCCGGGAGACCGGTCGGGAGCTTAGAGCTTGTCCCGGCTGGGGCGGTGCCCCGCTGGTGGGAGATATCTGGTTGGGGCTGGTTGGGGAAAGCTGACTATCCGGAAGTTCACCGCGTGATCTCACCATTCAGCGGGGTAAGATCACTGTAGCCTCTCGAGAGGAAAATTGACTACACTTACGGGACTAACGACCTTAATCGTCAACGCACCCGTAATCATCAATCAATCAACATCTGATCAAAATAACTGCGAAAAATTACATATAATGTATGATGCAAATTCTTTGCAATTATTCAGCTATGTGTTTCACGTAATATCTATTATTACTATTCTTGGACGTAGTCTGCGCAAATAGAATGGTGAAGACCTCCAGCGTAACTCTACACTGTGCAGTTTTAATGCAAGCCTCGTGCGCACTGAAATTGAGCAAGCTGCTCATGCTAAATCATTCATTTCGGCTGATTAAAGTGCTTAATTAGTCTGATTAATGTCACGGGAAGAGGAATTATATGAGACCACCCAGTTCCGTTAATTATTTCCAGGTTGGGTGACACTGCACTCTAGGTACACGTTGCCAGAGGAAGTGTGGTGGCTTCTCAGTAATTTAAATATTTTCACTTGTACATTTCTCCTTCTGGCTAGTTTCTGCTTTAACCCATAAAAATTTTTTCTACTCCCATTGTATAATGCTGTCATTTGATGGCTGCAACCTGTTGAATAATGATATCCAATTCTATGCAGATTCAATTATGATACAGGTACTCGACCCATCACAAAGAAGTTTTCAAACCAAATAATGAGAATCAATCATTGGGAATATTTCTAGTAAATTTTTCTTTCAATTGTGTACAGTAACATTACATGTGATATGTTATGCTTGTCAGTTTCAATTTCTTTTAATGTTAGTATTTTTTAGTGGAATATTATTTAAAATAAATTGGTTCGTAATTTCGCTTTGATCCTATTTGACTCCGCAGGACTCCCTAGCAGGCGCGCACGTAGCCACAGAAACCTGCGGCAGCATGCAAGAGTAGGGTGAGGGAGCTCTCAGCTAGGTGGCTTTGGCTGAACCCTGCGTGCCAACTGCCACGAAGCGATTCAATTTAAAAGTTTAATTTATAAAAGTAATAGAAAAAAGTACCGCATGAAACTCGATGCAATGGGTATTAACACACGCGTATGAAGTTTGCGATACTCGCTCGTTTTTTCGCTCGTATCGTAATATCAGGCGCGTGTATGAATACCCATCATTACATCATCGTTTCATAATG
This sequence comes from Acheta domesticus, assembly GCA_031308135.1. Lineage (NCBI taxonomy): Eukaryota > Metazoa > Arthropoda > Insecta > Orthoptera > Gryllidae > Acheta > Acheta domesticus. The sequence continues at coordinate 56,830,437 of JAHLJT010002406.1, forward strand.
TACTATATGCCTACATGGTTTGTTTGAGTTGCCTTATAGTTTTGAAACTGAGTAGGCACATTGCACAACAGGGTTTACGAATTCAGAGTAGACCGGTATAAATTTTGGTTGTTCTTAAACAGTAACGCATACCTTCAAGTGTAATTGTCTAATTTTCAGATTTGTAATGTAGGTAGTTTTTAGAAGTCACTCATTTGGCAGTTAGTCAGGTAGTTCAAGTAGCATAATGGAGTGAAAATTAAAACGAGTTCCGCGTTAAGTGTTCCTTCTATGCCTTTTCTTCACCGCCTGTAAAATGCCTCTTAGAATGTTTTTCGAATGTTATCCTTCGCCAAAATGCGAATGCTACAGCCACGAAGGCCAAGGAGGTGAAGTACGCAGCGGTTCACGGCGAGACGTAGGGGACGGCCAAGGCAACGCAGAGGGGCGGCCCGGCGGTGCGGGTAATCACGTGACCCTAACACACCGACGCCGCTGCCACCTCTGCACCATCCCAGCTATCACCGGCGTCCTCACCGGCGCCCCACTGCCATTGCTGGCTTCTCTCCGCCACACTCCACCCGCACCACTGCGTCGTGCTCCGCCTCCGCCACTCCCGTCTTCACTCTTTCCTCCGCAACCACCACCCTCTCCGCCTTCTCCACCACCGCCACCGCTGCCTTTGCCTTCCCCCAATGCCATCGCCACTGCCATCGCCAATACCTCTGCCTCCGCTACCGCCTCCACCTTCGCCACTGCCACCGCAACCATCATCGCGAATGTCATCGCCAATGCCATCGCCAATGCCATCGCCAATGCCATTGCCAATGCCACCACCACCGCCGACGCTGCCACCTCCGCCTCAGCCACAAGCCACCGCCACCGCCTCCGCCGCCTCCACCTTCGCCACTGCCACCGCAACAACTGTCATCGCTAATGTCATCGCCAATACCATTGCCAATGTGTTCGCCAAGGTCATCGCCAATGCCATCGCCAATGCCAATGCCACCGCCGCCGCCGCCGCCGCCGCCACCTCAGCCATAGCCTCTGTGGTCACCGCCACCGCCTCCGCCACTGCCGCCGTCGCCGCCGCCAACGTATTCCCGCTGCCAGTCGCTACGTACTTCGTATCCCTCGTGTAAGTAATACCACGGCCCGAACTCTACCTAATTTTCAGCAGATCTTTCGAACGAGCGCCACACCTGATACGTTGCTCATGCAAATGCTCTGGCTTTTTTTCATAGTTCCCTCATTCAGTCAATTTTTCGCATTCCTTACGAAATAACTCGGAAGACAAACTTTACAATATGGACTACAACAGTTTTCCAGTTGACTGTTAAGTCGTTATTTTCTTCTTCGAATCCTCCCACAGAAATGTTTTGCTTAACACCTAAAAACCAACTGAATGCAGCTGAGATCAACCGCAGTATAAAAACTACTTATATCAAGGATTTAGTTGGTGCAGAATCCTCAGAAAGGAGGCATATTTAGTTGGTAGAGTATCCTAAGACACGGGCCATATTTAGTTGGTGGAGTATCCTAAGAGACGGACCATATTTAGTTGGTCCAAGTACCCTACAAGAGGAACCGTATTTAGTTGGTGCAGTATCCTAAGAGACGGGCCACATTCAGTTGGTGCAGTATTCGAAGAGACGGGCTACATTCAATTGCTGCAGTATCCTAAGAGACCGGCCATGGACTGTGCGTGGTTCTTCCTTCCTCTTTCCTGCTCCCTTCTTTCCATCAACACGAGCACAAACACTTGCATGCACTACATTACCACACATGTCGGGGCACCAGTCAGAAGACTGTTGCTTCTCACAGCTGCACCGGCACCCCGACAAAGGAGATACCACAAGAGGGGAAAACACTATTAGCAAAGGGTCAGGACGAGCCGGAGAGAGAATGGGGAAAACGACGGTTGGCGGAGCGAGAAAAACGATCTCATAGGGGAAAGCAAAAAGGCAAGGCAGCAACGAAAGACGATCAGAATACCATATAAGGGGGCTGATAGCCGCTGGCGGATCCAGAGGGAGAGGGCTAACGGGCCCATGCCCCCCCCCCCAAAACGTGGAGTTCTCGCTTACGTTCCTTTACTTGGCAAAATTTATTTAAATATTAATATATAATCGAATTATGTAATTATTTAAATAATAATTATATATAGTATGATATCAAAAGTACATAAATGATATACCATATAATAATAAGTTTATTATTTAACAAAAATCTACCCCTCCCCCAAAATGATCGGCTGGATTCGCCCGATAGCTAGGAAGGAAGTTTCAATGTAGTGAGAGCGAAGCAGCAAGATGTTGGAGGAGGGGTTGACGAGGCTCGGGTCGACGAGGGCGGAGGGGAGAGACAGCAGTAGTACGACGGAAGAATGAGGCAGCAGAGACTTTGCGGCCAGAAGGGGTGCCAACGGAGGCTGTGATAGGGGTGGCAAGGGCAGTGGCGGTGGGGTGGGCAGAGCAACGGAACAAAACGTAGGTCACGGGCAGCGGGGACAGTGGAGGACGGCGAGCCGGGGAGTCCACGAGGGAGGAAGCTGGAAACAGAGGAAGGGGGATGATAGGAGGGTTGCAGGTAACATGATGGTAACGCTGAGGAAAGGGTCACAAGAAGAGCAAGAACTAAAGGGACTGTGGGGATAATGGCCTGAACTTAGGGAAAGATGAAGGTAATGGCTAGCGCTGCTTTGAGGGTACTGGTGGAGGCTAGGGCTCGAGCGAGAGCAGTAGAACTGGCTAGTGCTGCAGGGAAGGTAGTGGCTACGTCTGGAGTAGGGGCGATGTAGTGGAAATGGCTGTGAATGTAGGGGTGGTGGTAATGCCCGGGGCTGCGAAGAGTAGTTGGGAGGCCAGTGATCATGTCCGGAGCTGCAGAGGGAATGGTGGAAATGGCTCGTGCTGCAGGAAGGGTAGTAGCAATGTCGGGAGCTGCGGGGAGTTTGGTGGGAACGACGTCATCGGGAAGGGTTCTGAAAAAGGCTGGGGTAGCAGGGATGACGGTGGTAATGGCTAAGACTGCAAGGCGGATGGTGGTAATGATTTGCGCTGTGGAGGCAGTGGTGGCAACGGCAAACGCTGCGGGGAGGCTAACGGTGCAGTCGGTGGTTGCGGGGAGTGACGGGGAGGGCGATGGCGGGGGCCGGCGGAGGGGGGCGGGGCTTATGGATGTCCGGCCGGGCGCGCGGGCCCCGCACAATCTGCCCGCGTAACGAGGGTGTTTGTCCTGACCCGCGCCCACGCCCCCGCACTCTTATTACTCCCCCTGGTCATATATAAAGCGGCGCGCGCGGCAGGTAGCCAGCGGGCGGCTGGGAGCAACGGGCGGAGGGGCCAACGTGCTGACGGGGAAGAGATGGCGGGGGGGAAGGGGAGGGGAGGGCAGAGGCGACCTCCTCGAGATGATCGGGAGACGCTCCGGACATCTTTCATCTCAGAATGGGAAGTTGGTGGCTACTTGATAGGTCACACCACTATAAACGCACCCCTTCCATTTTATCTAGGATACGTTTTTTGTTAATTTTACTTACACCTTACGCATTCCATTATATTTTAAGTCAACCTGAGGTTAAACTAAAAAGAGCACGACCATTTAGACCTGATTATGAAAGTACAGCGGAGAAAATTATGAAATGAGTAAATCTACTGCAATCATCATAGGGAGAGGATTTTTATGCCTTAAAATATCTTAAAATATGATTTTCAAAATATGCATTTATGACCTAAAAATTCTTAAATATGCACTTTAATATGCATTTAAAGTTAGCAATATTTCATTTTTCTATAAATATTAATCAAAATTCAGGAGAAGCATGCTTGGAATGAAATATATTTTTGTGCAAATATAATATAATCTACTTTGCGAGACAAGTAACTGAAGAAAATATTCTCCTTAGTGTACATTGTACAAGTATTTCACTAAGGTGAATATTTGTATTGTTGTACTTCTTCCGACTGATTTAAAATATATATTATAAAGCAATATCTTATATATGCGCTACTATTTTATCATCTATAGAAAACAAAAAAAATGACAATCCTTCTAATGAATGAACGCTCACAAATAAATAGATTCTATGAAATGTTTTATAAACCAATCTCTATTTTAACGAAATATTAAAAAAATGCGCGTATACTTACACGAAATACACCAACAGGAAAAGTCGGCCAAATATGCACTAATATATTAATCTATATAGCATCATATTCTAACAAAATATCAAGAAATTTCAGTAACCTATCTTCTGGAGCAACGGAGAAAAAATATGCAAAATCAGAGAAATCCGCTCCCTTAATATAAATATATGTAAATGTTTGTAATACAATGAACTGGAACAGAATCAGAGTACTACAGCTGCTGAATATATAAGAGAATAATATCATATACGTTTGTATTTTTGTGATTTGAAAAATCTTGTTCAGTTAAATTTTGCATAATGCATTAAACCTTATTTAAAAAACTGTAAGAAATTTTCTGCTTCGAGAAGAACAAACAGATTAAATTTTCCTCTTATCATTTCTTTGTTACAATAAAAAGGTGACAGTAAGTTTGTAAAAGAGATACGAAAATAATATAAAATTTAGTTATTAAAAATAGAAAATATGAGAAGTTTCTGTTTGATTCGTTTGAAATTTTGAGCGTTCGGGTTTGTCTCAGACTGACTGATGAATACACTAAAATCCATAGTAAACATACGGTATCACAAAGAAAGAAGTCTTTTGAATGCAACCAGTAACCTGGTTTTGTAATTATTGTTATAGTTCACATGAACACATTATCACGATGAGTTCAGGTTTTAATCTGCAGAAAAAACGTGTTTATAACCTACATCAGATTAAGTTTTTCTGTTTTAAATGCTACTTCACTAATGCTATTCCTTTAGTAGACCAGGAAAAATACCAGCAATGCCATACCTCTAATTACAATTCCGTCTCCACTTGTCTCTGATCTTTTCATACTTTTATCAAAAGAAAAACATTTACATAACTTACGGATATTTTTAATATACTTGTGTAGAACGAGGGTATGGCAAAATATAATAAAATATAGTGAACATCAATAAATCGACCATGGGCAGAAAAAAATTAGAGAGGTGAGAAAGAGATAGTGCATTCTCGGAAATAAGCAACTAGGTTTCCTCAGCGGTCACTCACCTCACGATCCATAGACTTGAACTTCCTTCCTCGGTAAACTTAATGACTCTAGGCAAGCCGAACGGACTTCGGCAGCATAGTATTTCTACCATTAGTTTAGAATACAGCATAAAATCAATAAAATACTAAATGCGTCATTTATACAGCGTATAATCCTTTATATCTCTTTATACATTTCTTCACAGTTCAAATTATCTCTAAAATAATTCGAGTTACATTTCTGAGAACGGGAACTTATTAAGCAGTGTTTAGTAAGTGACGACATGAAAAGCAGAACTCATCAAATGATTTATCTTCAACACAAGGATAGCATCACTGATTTTCAATTTTTGATTTACTGAAGGACACCAAATCAGTGAATCTTATCACTAGAATAATTGATTTAATAGATGATTGCTTACTAAACATATTTAGTACATCGTACTATAACATTTCTCGCAGCGTTTCTCCGTGCGGTTTTTAATTTTAACAACATGGCCGACTCATCTAAGAGTTATTTTAATACATTGAAAGATATTGAATTAACAAATAAGCTTTTAGTAAATGATTGCTTGTGAAGTAATGATAAAGTAGCTGATTAATCATTTGAACTAGCAATTTTTTGTTCAGAATTCAAATTCTGAACAAGAAATCGAAGAAGCTGAACTTGAGAATCAGGAAATAGAACCTGAACCTATTATACGTAATATTTATTTATTTGCTGTCAAATTTTTATGAATAAAGTCGATGTTTTAGAATTAACAAGTGCAAATTATTTTACATTTTCTCGAAAAGGTTGAAAAACAAACATAATGGCTGCTTCCATTTTTGTTGTTTAAGACATATAGACATATTATGTTTATACTGTGATTCTAAAATAATGGTACATATTCTTTTCTTTATTTTATCTTCGTTCATTTTCAATTTTATATTTTGTTCACTAGTCTGCCACCTTTAAAAAACTTGGTTATATGTTGTGCTTTATTTTTGATACATGAATTATTTGAATCCTTGACATCATAATAAAACATTTGTGTAATTTAATTAGTCCTCTAAATAGCCTATAATAACCAATGGCTGTATTAGACCCAAACATTCTCAATGACGTGAGGATTTTTCACGTTCCTGTCGCTGGGTTGAGTAAGGTTATCGTTGAGAGGAGTAATTCTGTAACAGCCACAATCGCGACCCACGTTTCGATCACCAATTCATGCAGCCACTCGCGCATCAGTGAGCGCCGCCAGCGCCGCCGTCGGGCGCCGCCGGAACCAAGCGAACGGGGAGGGCGATTGCGCGCCCGCTGGTCAAACAGCACTCGCAAATATAATTCGCGTCACAAAAGTTAGGGCGTTATTTAATTTACAGGGGCGTTAACATTTCCATTGTTCGCCAGTTGACACCGCTGATAAGCCGCAATTAGCAAGGCCGCCCCCCCCCACGGGTCCCGGGTCGCGACCCCGCACGCGTCACAGCCAACCTCTCCCCGACCCCCTTCCAGGCGCTGCTGCCGCTGCTCACTGGGCCGAAATGATCGACAAAGCGCGCAGGGCGAAATAGGACATTTAGAGCAGGCAGGAGATGCGGTACGTTGGACGCTCATAAAGAACATAGAAAATGGATTGATGGTATGGGAAAGGAAAATTCTGAGAAGGATTTGTGGGCCAATGAAGCATGATGGGTTATGAAGGAATAGGTACACCTTGGAATTAAGTGTACTGTACAAGTGCCCAAATATTGTTCTGCCACGCGTCATGGCACACGTGCCCAAACGATTTACAAGGCGCGCAGGCCAAAGCAGAACATTTTTGACGGGTAGGCGATGCGGTAAGTTGAATTGAATTGATACCTAATTTTACGCGGCGAGACTCAAGTCATGAAGCCTGCTCTTCCCTCTGACCACGCAAATTTCGGTACGCTCCTTTCACCAACAAGCGGAGAAAGAAGGTATATATATATATATATATATATATATATATATATATATATATATATATATATATATCTTTCACATGCAGTAAATCTACTAACATGGAACAGCCGTAACCCCTCCGAAGAACGGCATTCGAAGGATTTTTTCGCCCTTAAAAATCCGTAAGTTGGACGCTCAAAAAACAAAATTGAAAACGAGTTGATGGTATGGGAAAGGGAAATTCTGAGAAGGATTTATGATAACCAGCCCTTTAATTCATGTTGAAAGTACGGGGACTTATTTGTCTTATAGACATTTCAGTCGGAAAAGCAACCTAGGACTCCTCGATCTAAAATGCTACAGTTGCGAATTGAATTTTACGGAATGAGGTTAGGTGGTTTTATTTCTCTTCCTGGTAAGCGCATCACATTCAGATCGGAGATTGAGAATTCCTACTACGACGAGATAAAGCCATTGTCATAGATAAAAATAACACCAAAGTTCTGTGCAAAGTGTGGAAGCCTTCTAAGTACTATCCATTACTTCTTCTTTTCAAGAATTCAAAATTATAAAATAAAACATACGTATATTTAAATAAAACGAATTATTTTCACACATATAAAAATTAATTACAATTGTATCGTCCCTAAAACTCACAAAACAGATATTGAATATATATACGTAGGTTGTTCCAAAAGTAAGGTCCGATTCAACGTAACTATCTGAATTTCGCGCAAATATTAAAACATGCATGCGCGCCGACTACCGGCATGTCTTGCGCATCAAACGCCGCCATTACCATTGTTATTACTGCTGTGTGCTGTTTACAGTGTCAGTTCGTAATGTTTAAGACTATCGATCAGCCCGCCGACTTGAAGTAAGGTCAGTTATTCGGTTTTTGTCAGCAAGAAACGTTTCAGCGGCAGAAATTCATCGGCAGTTAAGTGAAGTTTTGGGGTCCTAACGTAATGAGTGACAGTAAAGTGCGTAAGTGGGTGCGTGCTTTTAATGAAGGACGGGAAAATGTGAATGATGAACCACGCTCTGGCCTGCCAGTGATCACAGATGATCTGGTGAATGCCGTTGACGAAAAAATTCGTGAAGATCGACGATTCACTATTTCCAGCTTAGACTTGAAATTTACGAACGTGAGTAGAACAACTTTGTACAGAATTGTGTCTGAAAATGTGCAATTTTGCAAATTGTGTTCCCATTGTGTTCCCAGGCTATTTACTGAGTCCCAGAAAATGAAAAGACTGTCTTCCTCTCGGGCTTTTTTGGAGCGATATCATAAGGAAGGTGATAAACTTTTAGACCACATTGTCACAGGGGATAAGACATGGGTTTCTCACCTAACCCCCGAGTCTAAACGCTTGTCAATGGAATGGCGCCACACGACATCACCAGTCAAGATCAAGGCAAAGCAGACCATTTCAACACGCAAAGTTATGGCGACAGTGTTTTGGGATAGACATGGAGTCTTGTTAGTCTAATTTATGGAAAAAGGGACAATAATCAGTAAAGCCGCCTACTGCAATACCTTGACCAAACTTCGACGTGCAATCCAGAATAAGCGAATTGAGCTTTTGACGTCTGAAGTGTTATTGTTGCATGACAATGTCAGACCCCATACTGCGAAAGAAACCCAAACTCTGATCAAGTCTTTTGAATGGGAACCAATGGACCACCCACCGTACAGTCCGGACTTGGCGCCGAGCGATTTCCACTTGTTCCGCTACCTAAAGGACTTTCTTGGTGGCAAGCGCTGCGCCACCGATGATGAAGTGAAAGACTGGTTATCCTCACAGGCGACCGATCTCTATGACAGTGGCATTCAAAAGCTTGTTGAACGATGTGATAAATGTTTAAATAAGTATGGAAGTTATGTAGAAAAATAGAGAAAGATGTAAGAAATTTAAATGTAACAATTGTTTTGAAAAAAATATTTGATATTTAAAAAAACAACGGACCTTACTTTTGGAATAACTCTCGTATCTATAATGGTTAAGAATACTAAAATTTTATAATTTAATGGTTTATAATTTTTAGAATTAAAGCAGTTAATAATCGCATTTTGAAATAAAAGAATCTATGAATACAAACTATTGCATTTGACCCACTGTCCGTCGGTTCAGCGTGCTGCACCCATCGAGCACAAAGAGCCAGTCCCGCACACACGACAACTGTTAGCTGTAGTAGCAAATCGCAAAGCCTGCTTCATTTGTACACACGTTTACTCTACGCTCTGAATCATTTACTCATTCTTCTGTTTCAGGTATTTGCCCATGTCATTATAATGTTTTGAAAATATTATTTTATTCGTTTTAATATTATTTTAGTAAAATAATATGATTGTAGACATATACAAGAATATAAAATGTTCTATTTATTTAATTTTTATGTAAAATAAGACGTAAATTACAATTTTTTTCCCTTTCTCATTTTTTATTTCAAGTTCAATTCAAAATACCAATTAAAATAAGTTGATAAATAAACTATTAAACGAGGATTATTAGCTAACATGCGTTGTTCATCACTGCTATTAAGCGAATTTGCAAAACCTTTCACAAACGAAGTTATAAAAGCCCAGAATCGACGCGGAATCTAAGCAAAATTACAATTCACTAATTTAGTTTAAAATTTTATTAATTGAAACAAAATTTTGTATGCTTATTTTATTAAACATGTTCATCATTCGAACAAATAGTTGTTTTTATGGTTAATTTGTCGTAAATTAAAATTTGTAGCTAATTTTAGTATGAAAATGTTTGCTTCATAATCTAATTCACGATTTTCATTAGTATAGTCAAAAATTTTTAATTTGCTTAGGGCTAGTCATTTATGTTTTGATGTATTACATTAGTGTAGTCTACAATGATACTACGAGATATCTTGTTTCCATTTTTGCCAGTGAATATATAAAATGAAATTATGAATCAATGCACAAAATTCAGTTTTACATTATTACTCACCTTAGATATCCTCACTTGTATTTCACGAGGCATCAAAATAGTTTAGTACCTTTGGGGACGTTAAAGAAAAGTACGCTTTCAAACAAAAATTCCATAACAGCTCCTACAACGAAAATTTGATTGCTAAGCAATTTGTTGTGAAGTGAGGTTAGACACGTCTCGTTCTTACATCGTGAATGATTGCGTTGGCCTCCATAACACCAATACATGAAGAATGAAAGTGATTAAAGGGTGAAAGTAAGTGGTGCTATTGTGACCCCAAACCTTAGAACAAGGGATGGTGGCAGCGAACAAGGAAAGGAAAAGCCAGAGCTGTTGAAAAGGGACGGTTTCTGACCAGGGCGTGCTGGGGCGTGTCTAAATGGCTACACATGAGCATGTGTTGCCAGTGAATGATTGAGGATGAAGTGCGGTTCAGGTGGTCAGAAGTATGAGCAAACGGAGAGAAGAACCGGTGGTAGCAGAGGGGGCGAATCAACTGTTGAGACGCGCTGGGGCCAGTCAAGGGCCACTTAAAAGAACAATAGAGCAGCAACAAAGTTAGGAAGAATATGACTGAGCAGAGTCAGGATAAAAGAAGACTTGTGGTGCACGTTAGCGAACGTGTAGAACACAAACAGGTAAAATCAGCGCAGAACAAGGATGTGAGCGGGACAAGTGGGAAGAACCGACATGACTTGAGCATACGAGAAAAAAAAGATCGAAGGAGGAACAGGATGTGAGGGAGGTGTTAGAGGCAATAGCAGAGGCATATATGTAGACGCCAGCGTACTTTATGTTCTACTCAAGACAGCAATGTTTCACGGGGAGTGCAGAGGAAAGGATGTAGCATACGAGGAGAGTGAGGAGTTAAAACGGTGAGTGAAAACAGGGAGGAAGAAGATGGGAAGGGAACGCGCGCAGGTGGAAACGAGTAGATGGAAACCGGGAGATGAAAGTGGTTAGGTGAAGGCATGGAGGGGGAAGCGGTAAGATAAATGAGGCAGGGGGAGGCGGGAAGAATGAAGTATGGAGAGAGAAAAGGAGTGGGGATGGGGAAGCAGGGAGATGTAGCGGGGAAGGAGAAACGAGAAGGGGGAGCAAAGGGGGCGGAGGGGGAAGTGAGAAGAGGGAGGAGAAAAGTAATGGGGAATTGGAGAGGGGGAGCGGGGAGAGAAAAACGAAAAGGTGATTCTTGGAATGTGGAAGGGAAGGGGAAAGAGAAAAAGAGAAGCGGAGAGAATAAGTAGGGAGGGAAAAGTAGGGAGAGGAAATTCGGGAGGGTGGATCGAGAAGGAGATATAGGAAGGGGGAAGTGGGGGGAAAGTGAGGAGGGGAAATGGGCAGGAGGGAACGAGGGATGGAAGGGAGAAAGAGAAAGCGAGGCGGTGAAGGGAAAAACTGGAAGAGGTGACGGAGAGAAATGAGGGATGGGAAGGGAAGGGAAATGGGGGAGCGGAAAAGGGAAAGCGGGTAGGAGAAGTGGGGAGGGGGAAGCGGGAAAAGAAAAGGAGGAAAGGAGGGTAAAGCAGGGAGGATAAATTGAGAATGGGGAATCGAGGATGAAGAGCGGGGAGTGAACAGAGAGATTTTGGAAGCGGAAAGGGGGAAGCGAGTAGGAGAAGTGGGAAGGGGGAAGTGGGTAGGAGAAGTGGGAAGGGGAAAGCAGAAGTGGGGGGATGGCAGAATCTGGGAGGATAAATAGAGAAGGGAGAATCAAGAAAGAGGAGCGGGGGGAAGTGTGGAGTAAATAGCGAGTTGGGAAGCGGGAAAGGAAAAGTGATCGGGAGGGGGAAGCGGGAAAGGAGAAGTGATCTGGAAGGGGAAGCGGGAAAGGAGGAGTGATCGGGAAGGGGAAGCGGGAAGGAGAGGCGGCGGGAGGGGGAAGCGGGAAAGGAGAAGTGAGCGGGAGGGGGAAAGCGGAGTGGGAAGGCGAGCGGGGTGCGTGGGGTGCCGGTCGCCCCGAGGGAAATTACGAGTGCGCGGCGCCGGTGAGCGATCGAGGGTCGCGTTGTTAGCACGATTTGCGCGCGGCCGCTCTTTTCCCCACCCCACTCTCTCCCTCACCCCCACCCCACCCCCGCGCGGGGCTGCGCTAACGAGCGGCGCGCACCGCCGTCGCCGCCCCTGCGTTCCTGGGGCGGTCGCCCCGCGCGGGCCAGCGCCTCCGAAGGGCAGGGCACACGCGCGAACGCAGAAGAACGCGAGGGCCAGGGGCGGCGGAAAGTCAAGCGAATCAAATCACCCTTTTAGGTCAGAATACGTACTGAGTCTTCTTTCCATATGAGTACCAACATTTACGGGCTTTATTAACAGTAAATATTGGTTAAAAAGGTTTCCAGTTGAAGTATGCTTGCCACATTATCATCACTCTACTTCGAGGTACATGATCAACTGTGATTCCCGTTACATTCTATGTACAGAGGACAATGGAAGTGGGGAAGAACCAGAAAAACGGCTGAATGGAGAGGATTCCTAACATCCTCTAACCCTCAGCAGGATAATCCTGCAGCACTGAAAGGACAAAGGGTAAATAAATAAATATGTAAGGATTGAGGAGGTGATATTAGTGATTTCGGACGTATCAGCTGTTACGGTCATCATTCCTGTAAGTGTACTACATGTATTATCACGAGAGGTGGTGGTGATCTTCCTCTGCTGGCTGGCGAGATCATGTAGTGCATGCAGAAGTAAGTAAAGGGTGAGAAGACAAGGAAGAGGAAAGAAAAGGTACGTCCCTGTTTGTTAGGGCGCCCAGGCAATCGCCTTGTGTTGATCGGAGAAACCACAGACAGTTGCCAATCAGAGTAGCTGCTAGAATTCTCATCCAGATAGCGGCTGAATGCAACCTAGCTGACAAGCTAGTTGTCGAAAACCCTGCCTCTACCGGATCTCGCACCACAGGAGCGGTGCCTCCCGGTGAGAGTCACCGCAGTGACATCCATTGATGCCGTGACCCACCTATTGGTGTTTGCTTGGAAAGAGGTGTCAGGGTGGCACGAGAACGCTTGAAGCTTGGTTAAAGGTAGAATAGTTGGTATCAGAACACAATATACATGTTGCAGTGTGATGAAAATTATTGTTTACTAGCAAAATACCCGGTGTCGCCCGGTTTTTCTTTATGTGTTACTTCATTCTTCAATCCTTCAGAAAGAGGAAACAAATCAATTTATAGGAACCACGGTGATTAAGATTATTATTTTTAATGTAAATTTTTGAAATTGTAATAAAATACTATAACTTTCATTCATTGTATTTTACAGTACCTAAGTTGTTAATAGATTAATAATCTTTATCCAAAGCACTGCAACTGTCCTTCAGTGAAAGTATTATGTACCAGTTCTGCACCGCTACTGGCGCTTGGATAATACGAAACAATCTGCTCTTAGAGACAGGCAAAAAATAATGAACGTTGTGTATCTAACAACTATATTTTACAATTGATTTTCCGCTTTTGTGTTGTATTAATCATTACTAAACATCGCAAGACACTGCGACAATCCTGAAGAAGAAGCTGTAAAAATATATCAGTCCATACACTACGTTTTGTGGTATTGGTTGCATGTCGTGAAATTAACTTTTTATTAGTGTAGATTTCATCTGAACATAAAATTTCAAAAAATGTAAGTAAGATAAAGAGAAAGTAATAAATAAACACAACACGAGCTTAATCCAAACTGCAACGTGCTACTGTGACACCGCTCTTCACCGCATGCCAGTTGTTAAATTTGATACAATATTATCCGTCTTATCCAAGATTTTTAATATCATCGTATTGATTTTTTCAGGTTTCGGGTTTAATCGGATTTACGGCTTCTCCATTTTATTTAGCATTCCTTTCTGAGATTTGTCCGGTGAAGGTTTGTTTTCTCTTTATTCAAGTCGCTCCCAAGGTAGTGTGTTTTTTATAAGATTCACTTGTACTTTAATTGTTTTCTATTAACAGCTGGTGTTTAGTTTACCCAGATTCAATATTCAATTTTTTATTTATCACACTTTTCTAAGTTTAAAGCTCCAACTTTTGCCTCAACGTTTATTGTAATTTTAAGTTATTCATAGCGAGAAATTTAAACAATTGAACGAGCGTATCTCCTAAATGTACCAAAAACGATTTTTTTAATTAGAAAGAGGTAACAAATTACTGCCCTTTTATTATTTATTTTAAATATGCAAAGACTGTTATTGACGCCTTTCTATTCGATCAAAATGTGAAAACTTTGCACGCATTTACATTGTATTCTAAAAAAACATACGTTGTCTCTCAGAATTTGTGTACCAGTCCATCTGAAAGTGATGCCAACCCCAAGGGCAATGCCAATCAGCCCCACAAGTGAGGATTTACCGGATAATATACAACAACATATATTATGTAATACTATTGTGTAATATCGCAACCAAAGAGAAACAAAAAACCACTCGTAGTAAGTAGGTTGGGTTTTAACTTTAAATATCGCCATACGTTAAGAAAATCGAAACAAATTAGTTACGTCATGGGGTGATGGATGAGTACTCCAATTTCAAGAAAGGGTATTTTTTACGACATTTTCTTATGAAATTTGATATTAAGAAAAGTATTCAGTGAAACATACCAAAAGGCTAGAGTAAAAAGGAGTCCTAACCTCCTGTAACCCTAAGGAAATTGTTTCTGCAGGACGTGATTATAGAAAGAGTATTAAAAACCGACCCAAGAAGAGACGGTTGGTTATTTACAGTGTATCAGCCTTATCACATTAAATACTGTAAAAGTGTTTATTTTTATTGACACTTTTTAGCTTGTTATTGCCTTTAATACGAAGCTGCTACATACACTACGTACACGGTCTAACTCACCTGTGTCTAGATCATCATGCTTACGAGGGAAATATGAAAATAGTTGAATGATGCAACGTGTTCTCTTATGGAGATAATTATGTGAGGGAAATGCGAAAAGACAAATGAAGTCAAGTTCACTGCCAGTTAATTGGTAAAAGAGTAATTCTGACTCAATATTATTAGGTAAAAAACATGTACGTACTACAGGCATTAACTGGTTCTAATGAGCGGCCTGCGACGAAGTCTTCCGGCTTTTTGTCGCTGCTGAATCATTAGAATCCTTAAATGGTATGTAACTATTCTTTCTACCCTTCTACCGTCTGGCAATGCACGTCACCGCAGGCTGCCTTAGGCGCAACGGAAGCCGAGCAACGCGTCCGAGGCCCTAAATCTTGCACTCACGACGAGTCGCATGCAATGTATATATTTATTTCAATGAATTTACTTTCATGTTCATAAAATTGTTTTATTCCATGTATCTTTCTCCGCAAATATTTCCACTTCTGAACTAGTGACGTCCACCATTTTCTACGACATAATTTTGGTAGGCCACTTCCGTCGGGTTTAGATTAGCTGCTATTAGTTGAGAGGCTCCGCCTGTGAGGTTTCGCCGTGACAAGGGCTGCCCATGCCGTGCGAAAGCTGAACTTAGCCGCGGACGGTCGCGATCAATTTTTGTGTCCAACACTATACATAGCTATTCTTTCCGCATGCCAGTGAGCGTCACCGAGGACCGCCTCCGGCGCAAGCGGAGCTGAGCGACGCGTCCGAGGCCCCAAATCTCGCACTCGCGACGCGTCGCGTGCGTGTGTCTTGTGCGGCGCGGAGCGGCGTGGAGCGCAGCGGGGCGGGGAGCAGCGCTGTGCGCGCGCGGCGCCTGACAAATGGTTGCGACAACGTCACTCGCGTCGGAGGCGGCGGCGGCGGTGGCAGAAACGGCGGAGGCGGGGTGGGGGGACCTAGGCGGAGGTGGGGGTGGGGTGGAGGCAGTGGATGGAGGGCGGTGGGCGGCGGTGGTGGGCTGGGAACGGAGGCGGAAGCAGAGGTGGAGGCGAAGGTGGAGGTGGTGGTGGCGAGGTGGGGGTGGAGGCGGGGGCGGGGACAGAGGTGAGGGTGCAGGCGAGGGCGGAGGTGGGGGAGCGGAGGCGGCGGTGGGGGATAAGGTGGTGACGGGAGGTGGCGGGGGTCGAGGCGAGAGCGGCGTCTGTGGTGGAGGCGGGGACGGTGGCGACGAAGGCAAAGGCGGAGGCGGCTGGGTACGCGGCGCGGCAGAGGCGGATTTGCATGGCGACGCCCGCGAGCGCGCGCTCTCCCGGCGCGAGGAGATGCGTTGGCTATGAGGCGAGCCCCGAGCGAGATGCAGCGGCACCAGACGCAGGCGTTGCGGTTGAAATGGCGTTGGACTTTGTTTCAGGCTATCTGGGAGGAGATTTAGAGAATTCAGAAATACAGCATTAAGCAACAATAATAATTATTCTGTTAGCGTACGGGCCAGCTGCTGTCCTTCCACCATTGATTCCAGACGTTCAAATGCTTTTCGATTCCTGTGGAATTTGTGATGGAGTTCACGGCTAGAGGTCTTTTGGGGATTCCTTCGTCTCTCTAGTCTTTCATTTGTCGTTATGAAGATGAAACAAAAAATCACTTTTTCCTTACCAACTATGGGTATAAGGCTAAATATTAGCATCACGTTATAGATATCTCGTTAAAATAATAGTTTCAAAATAAGGCTGTTGTCTTTGTATCAAGCAAAAAAGGTGAAATATCCTATAAGTAAAAAGTTCCTATTTAAAAATGTTTATGTATATTCAAAAATGTTACTATCTTTCAAAAGCACATCTTTAGATCTAATAGAGAAAGCTGATTTTTTATTAAATAAAATTAGTGAAGATGCCACCCTCACTACAATATGTACTGTTCCAACGTCAACATCACTAGTAGCGCAATATCGAACATGTTATTGAAATAATGTTGCAAAAATTATTTTAAAAAAGTATCATTCTGAAACAGTGTTCTGCGAATAAACTATCTCTCTCCATCTCCTGCCTTGTCACATTGCAGGAATGTTAAAACTAATGGATTCCGAGAAACGGTAATTACTATCCTGTTGTACGAAATCTCTTAACGAGTCGGAAGCCTATTATGTTCACAGTTGCATTTAACAGTTTTAATTTTAAAACAAGCTCTCTGGAGTTTATGTATTTCGCTGGGCAGGAGACTCAATTCAATGCAACTGGGTCATTGAATAGGGAGCATAAATTAACATTACTAGAGTTCGGATTATAATCGAACTGTATTCTCTCTGTGAGGAACTTTAATTATTCATCGAACTGTGGAAATAATTAAAATTGAAAGAACGTAAATCTGGATAATATGTTTTACACATACAATAACGACATGGAAAATTCAATGCAATGAAACGTAAAAATACCGATTAATTGCAAAAAAACGATGCTCAGACTTTATGTCTGACAAAATTAATCAACATTAAAAGATGCAAATTGAGAACCTTTGTATCCCATGGCGTACGAATATTTCTGAGATAATCATCCAACATTCCAATAACAAATGGGTAAAAGTACTAGATGAACATCGCTAATCGTTGTCGCCTATCAACTGGTGCTATAGGCAACCCGCCTGCCTTCCATGCGTTACACGCTTGCCTTGCTACGAGAACTGCAATGGCCACGACATAGTATATTAGCTGAAGCACCTAGAACAGACCTGCACAACGCCTGCTCCCGCGGGCATTCTGCACTTGAGAGCCGGTCGTCTGCCCGTGGCAGCGCCGAAAGTGCAAGTAGTGGAGAGTAAGAAGCTTTCCGGGAGGGGAGAAGTCTGACGTACCAAGACGCGGCGCGTAGATTGAATGCCCGGGCGTCTAATAATGATCCATGCTTCAAAATTAAATGCCCATTTGTTTAAATGGATTATGACTAGTATTTCATGTTACCAGGATCATAATTCACTGTTTACGTTCTGTGCACTACTGTATATCCGCCTTTGTATCCACCACTGTATGTATTTTCATTTTCTAATTTTTTTGAAGAAAATAACATGCTCTTGTGACTCTTAAGCAATATTGTAAAGCAATAGCTTTAAAATATATGCTTATATATAAGAAAAAAATATTATTTAATTCTATCTAACACAAAATTGCAATTTAATAATTGATTGTTCATCAGGAATGTTATAATCTCCAAATCATAGAAAAATGAACAAAATCATGAGAGCAATATCTCACATCAATATTGACATAAAATAGAATATGTGGCAATTCCAAGAAGGGTAATGTTTAATAGCACATTTGTGACCATTTTTCCCTATTGTGAAACTGAATAAAAGAGATCAACGAGGAAACTTTTGTGACGATATGTTACGGACAATCATAAGATAATCATGGGTATTGGTTAAATAGAATGCAAAGGGCTTTATATTTTTATACGATCTCGTAAACGACTCTACTCTCTTGTCAGAAATTAGAACAGAAAATAATTATGATTTTTTAAGAACAATATGTTTTTGCTTTGAGAGAACCGTCTTATTCAATTAAACATAGTTAATAAAAAATAGTTTATTGCTGTCATCATCAAACAAAAACAATTCAGAATCAAAATTTTGTGTTTAGCACAACACTAAATTTGTGATTACATCATAGCAAAGCGAATGACATTATAAGCCCTACGAGCAATTATAATACTTGGTGTCGAAATCAAATATGTATAATTCGTTGTAGTTTGATATTTCGCCCTGTCATATACCGAGAACAAACATTTGCAATATAATACAAAAGACAATATTACTTGAACTGTATATGACCGTCGTGTTCTTGCCGATTGCTCTTTAAATTCACGCGCTATCTTTCGAATTGCGCATTCTGATTGGTGGTCCCCACTTCTAGATTGGGTCTCATCCCCACCGTTCATCGATTTTCTCATTTGCACCCGAGTTGCCCGCACGCAGCTCCTGAGGTCAGTGAAAGTGCAAAATGCTGTGCAGGTCTGACCTAGAAGAAGAAGAAGAAGAAGAGAATGAGGACTAAGGGGAAGAAGAAGCGGAAGAAGAGGAGGAAGAAGACGAAGAAGCGGAAAAAGAGAAAAAGGATTAACTGTAAGAAGAGGAAGAAGGATATGAAGAAGATGAAGAAAAAGTGAAGAAGAGGAAGAAGATGAAGATGTGGATAAAGAGAAAGAGGAGTAATAGGAAAAAGAGTAAGTGGAAGAAGAAGAAGGGAAACATGTTTGGGAAATGACCCAATATTAACTGATCTATCTATTCTTAACGAATCTTCTGTTCTGTCTACTGTTATTCTCGCTTACGAAAGCCCGGCAAAGGCATTTTGAGATATACTCTGATAATCCGAAATCTAACATATCAGACGCAAACGCCGGTTTGAACCAGCGCGTGCGGGCGGGACACGCCGCCCCCGAAAACATCCGCGCAGCGCACACGTGCCGCCGTCGCCGCCGCAGCATCCCTCACAGGCGGGTGAGCGGGCGGGCGGGCGGGCGGGCGGGCGGCAGCTTAGGCGGCCGAGGACGGCGGCCGGGAGCCGAGTGGACGGCCGTGATAAATTAACGTCCGCTTACGTCGGGTTTTTCGGCGCGCGGGGCGAGCGGCTCTGTCGCACAAATATGTGGACATCTTGGCCATTTGTTAACTTCTTTTTAAGCCGCGCCCTCGGCCTGGGCGGCGCTCTCGCGCGCGTGAGGGTGAAGGGCTGCGGTGCTGCCACCTGTCGGGTGCCGCGCGAGGCCCTGCCACGCACCCCACGCACGTCACGCCCTTCACACGGGGCCTTCACACGGCCCTTCGCACGGCGCAGCTGCTTGGGACCTCGGGTCGACATGCCGGCCCTGGGGCACTCCAGGGATGCATTTTCCTTTTTATAAAATTGCGGATTCTTCAAGAAACGCAAATGCTAGTCTTACTAGTGGCCTCCAGCTGAACTAAACCACACAAATGTTTATTTTTTCAAAAGAAGTACACTACCGACCACGAACAAGAAATGAAACACTCGTAAACAAATTAAATACTTTAACAAAAACATTCGTCACGAAAACTCAAATAACGAAATACAGAGTTGGATTATAATCGAACTTTATTCACACTGTGAGAAACTTAAATTATTCGTAGAACTGTGAGGAATTATTAAAATTGAAAGAAGATAAATCTGGATAATATGTTTTTACACATATAATAACGACATGGAAAAATCATTAAACAGTATGGGTATATGGATACACAGCACAACGATTCTTTACATGCCAAGGATATAAAAGAAGTTGCTTTTCCATAACTCAACACGTGAATAGCAAAAATTTCATTACAGGTGGACTATTCTTTGGAGTTTTGCTTTCTCGTGATGTGAACTGTGTAGTGATGCACTGAGTGTGAGCGTGCAGTCGGTCCGCGCGGCATAAGAGTAGGCGTAATGACACCGTCAAATCTTTTCCTTTTTCAATCAAAGTTGAAACTGTTGTATTGATTTTCCTGAGTGACTGGAGATTTAACAAAACCATAGACACATCTCACAAGGACAAAGGCTGCGCAGTTCTTTTTTGTTTCTGCACTCAATGGAAATTAATACAGATTCAGTAATATCCCTCATATTCACATGTGTACACATCGTGAGATCTCGTGTATGTCACTTAAGAGCAGAAACAAAATCAATAACAAGAACTACTTTAATTTACGCTTGCAACTAATTGAACTACATGTGTCAACTTACAATGTGAAAATAAAGGGATACCAAACAAAATAGGTGTTTTCGGTTTCATCCGGGCACCCACCAGCCGTTTCGCATTTCTAATGCCAATATCTTACCTAATAAATATTCAATTTGGCACGCAAATGGATCTCCTCGTATGGTTTCTCTTCGTATGCATCAAAGGGTGGGAAGGAAACTGATGCTGACTGTATTTTTGACGAACTCCCTACATTTTCGAAAATTGAAAATAAATAAAATTGCAAATTAACGGAATTGAAGATTCAGATTTTTGTCTTAAATACAATCTTGTTTAGAAATCAGATATCTGACAAATGTTATGTGCGAGTTTTTTGAAAAACCAAAGAGTAGTTTTCACGTACTTTCTGCTAGGTGTTAATGCAATTTGTAAAAAAATGTTTTTTTAATACGTCCAAATTTTTTCTTTAAATGTTTTTCCTTAATAGAGCAAATGACGCTCAAAAATTGATACAAAATCTGACAGATAAAGAAGTAAGAACAGTATGTAATGTAACGTAAGTACAACTGATACTGTTCTAAGAACAATATATAAATAAAAATTGATTAACATATGAATATTGAATGATAAAAGGCGCACATATTGGCAATAGAGACACTTTGATGGTTCATTCCTCCGTCTTCAATTATAATATAAACGTATTCACCAAATTTCCTCCAGTTTTCAGTTCATTTGGAACACACAAAAAATGTCCTAATTTTGAAGTTATTCATGCCATTACACTGCATTAGGTCGCTAGGAGTGGATCACTGCTGATGAGGCAAACCATGGCAACCGGGTATCGTTGATTATTATCTGTATCGAGGCGCCCTCCAACCAAAGTGTGGGGCGAGGGGGCCTATTATTTAACGATCTCTCTCCAAGAGAAACTCCTCCCAATTATTTATTCGAATCCCCAGCAATTTGCTGGGTTTAGAACGCTTTATGATTGAAAACCATTAATTTACCGGAATCGCCGAACCAATCCGAGCCGCACGCGAGCTCCAGTGCATTGACGTAATCTGCTTACGGTACCGCTGGACGGGTGGAACTCTGTACAAACAGCCGGCTTGTAAAATCTGAGCGAAAATTGTGGGTAATTCCAGTCGTCGAAACAACTGTTAAACAACGAAAATAATATCCAAAACGCTCACAAAGTGCATTAGTATACGCTCCCCGTACTCGAGCACTATCACGCCTCGCTTCACACTAAATTTACCCGCCTACACCGGACTAATTACACACAAATAAATATATTTATTTACAGAGATCGTGCTAACTCCACGCCTCTTTTAACCCATATAAAACCACAAAACGTTAAAATACTCGCTTCATTAAAAATGTTAAATGTTTAATTCGGTTGCATGAATGTTCTTTCACTGTATCGGATACAAAAATATGCCTATATACTTTTGATCCACCGATATTGGAGTATCCGTACACAGCCGCAAGGGATGAATTTGAATCGGAGGACTGGGAAGAAAATGCCGGGTATGGCATGCGCACCGTATAGCTGGCGTGTTTCCGCCCCACCCCTCCGTGCCAGCGGGCGGGTGGGGGGGGGAGGGGAGCCGAAGGGGTTCTGTTTATCAGCCCGCGCCCGCGTACTCGCACCGCGGGGGCGTTTTTTATTGGAGCGTATTGAAAATAAAACCTCGTTTTTCTGGGCGAGCGACCCCGAAAATAAATCTGTCCGAGTTTATCCTGCAATCGAGGCCTGTGTGACGCTGCGGCGAGAGCGCAGGGTGACGTGGTGGAGGAGGGGGGGTAAGGAGGAGTGGGGGGACGGCGAATAGTGGTGGGATGTGGTGAGGTGGGTGAGAGGGTCACATGGAGTCATTGTGGAGAGCTTGGGAGATCCCCTGGTTTGAGCGAAGAGAGTTCATGTTAGGTAATGGATGACGGGTCGAGAATTTATTTTACACCTACGCACTGAAAACACGAGACTCAAGATTTTTCCTCGTGTAGGGATATGTTGTCTTTAATGAAAATTTCCATTCCCACGAGAATACGACAAATGTTCTAGCTATCCTGCAGAAATATTAATGAAATAACTTATTATCAATGTTTTTGTTATGAAATAACATGGGTTCTTAGTGTTCACCATCTATATTTTGCTCTAAATGAGTACACGTTCAGAAAAAAAGTAGAGAGAACAACGTACGATCTGAATGTTCTAATTATCACTCCTCACTATACTCGTAAATGTCCTCATTTCTCTCACGTTTGAAAGACATCAGTAACCAAGAGAGCGTCCAATGAACGGCCGGAGTTATCTCCTTTCTAACAATGCGGAAACCAACAAAGCGGATGAAGCAGGTGGTGGAAAGCTAGCAAATCCTACCTTAAAAATCGCGTTGAATATTGACTCCCAATATTATTGGTCACGTCTGCGATGCATTACAAACCCACATTTCGTCCCTGCGTACGCTCTTATCAACATGTCACACCATTTTTTTGGGTGCGCAGGCAGGAATCAAACAAAATCAAAACAAAATCCCCTACAGGATCCGCGCTCCCGAATGGTAGGACATGTATCATAATGTGTATCTCGGGCGCAGCATATCGTGTTCCCGCAACTCGGCCGGGGACATTAAGAGGACATGTCTGTGACAGGCCGCGGGGCGTAATTCACCCTTATTTGCAGCGCGAAAAAGAGAGAAAACAGCGGGCGATTCGCGTACAAAACTCCAGATAGCGCTGCCACGCCGCCGGCAGCCCGCCCCTGGCGCCCCGAGCGGCAGCGCTGCGAACGAGCGCGTAAATAACAGCCGCGACACGACCACTGTCGAAACCACAGGCCGCGCCGCGCCGCGCCGGCCGGCCGGCCGGGAAGGAAAACATAACCTCGCTCACGTAATGGACAGGAAGCTCAAAATTCATTCAAGTTGACCGTTTGCAAGCAAAGGAGGGGCGAAGGATTGAGGAGTGGATGCAGGAAGGATAGCGGCTGAATCCGCCCTAACTACAAAGTGACGAAAACCCGCCACCATGAAGACTCGATCTCTAGGACCTACCAGTGAGAGTCGTTGCAAAGACAGCGCTAATACAGGGAATGCGGCTTTGGGATAAACTCAGCCTGTCGCTGAAACGAACGCATCTGTGCCTGCAAACACAAAACTATAATCACAGGTTTCTCTCCCGTCTCCGCTCTCTTCCTCCCTTCCTCTATGCCGTGTCCCCTCTCTATCTTTATCTCTTTCTTTCTTTCTCTCTGTCTTTTTTCTCTCTTTGTCTTTCTCTTTCCCTCTTTGTCTTTCTCTTTCCCTCTTTGTCTTTCTCTTTCCCTCTTTGTCTTTCTCTTTCCCTCTGTCTTTCTCTTTCCCTCTGTCTTTCTCATTCCCTCTCTGTCTTTCTCATTTCCTCTGTCTTTCTCTCTTTTGTTTCCTCTCCCTCTCATGCGCTCGTAAATAACAGCCGCGACATGACCACTGTCGAAACCACAGGCCGCGCCGCGCCGCGCCGCGCCGGCCGGCCGGGAAGGAAAACATAGCCTCGCTCACGTAATGGACAGGAAGCTCAAAATTCATTCAAGTGAACCATTCATAAGCAAAGAAGGGACGAAGAGGGGAAGGATTGAAGACTCGAAAAAGTTCAAAGAGGATAAAAGTGTCGCACAGGTATGAGTTTGATAGAAAGACAATGAAAGCTGTAAGAGTGCAATAAAGGGAGATACAGAGAGATACAGAGAGAGAGAGAGAGATACAGGGAGAGTACAATTAGGACGATATATTTTGATTAGTTGTGAGGTGAATAGTAGAATATGCTTTCTTATCTCATAAGTAGGAAATGGGCAATAAAAATACTGAAAATATTTTATCATCATTATTTGTGGAACGATAGCACGGACGAATTTTACCACTTAGAGATTAACAAACGGAAAATTCGCAATAACACTCTGGATTAGATTTTTTGACTGAACAAGGAAGCAGAAGTTTAAACTTATTTTCTGGAAGATACTTGTAACTAAATTTTCGATTTTTTTCTTTCCACAAACTCTTTTACAAACGGTTCTAGAACCTCCGTGAGAAACATTTTAAGCACTTTCACTCACAAATGCAATAATGTATAAAAATGCCCTTAATGTAAATATTAATGGCGTGTGAGATATTCCAAATAATTTACATTTTTGTAATTTTTTGAAAAATCAAAAGAATATAACAAAATGACGTCGTTATCATTTTAATAAGTGTATTTAGCTCAAGCCTTACAAAAATTGAAATAAAAATTTGGAGCCGTTTTTGTGAAAATTTTTG
Source organism: Acheta domesticus (assembly GCA_031308135.1). Taxonomy (NCBI): domain Eukaryota; kingdom Metazoa; phylum Arthropoda; class Insecta; order Orthoptera; family Gryllidae; genus Acheta; species Acheta domesticus. The sequence goes on from JAHLJT010002406.1 coordinate 56,855,214, forward strand.
TTTTTTGCCAAAATTTTTGTATGGCCAATATTTCACTCAAAATTGCTCAAAAACTAGAGATATTTTGAAAATAGGCTCTTGGCATTAATAAAGAAACTAATTGTAGAGAAAAAATTTCAATTCAAGAAAAAATATCAATATTCAATAACGGATTTGAACAAGGGTTCCTAAAATTCAAACTTTCGACATTTTCGAAAATTCAATTAAGCATTGAAAATCAGATCTACGCCATCGCTATACATGCATTTCACTCTACCTTTACATGAACATTTTGAAATATTGTAGCCAGTTTGAAAATTTGTAAATGTTTCAGGGGCTTCATGTCAAATAAAATTCAATGAATTCTTTTCAAATTCGCGTGGCTTAAAGAGAGTTCAAAACGATTGGAGAATGTTCGTTTTAGCCACATTCGCGTGAGTATTTTAGGCGTTAGTATTGTCCACTTACGACGAATATACGAACGGATGATTTGCCTAAATTAGTTTTTTGGGTTCTAGGACCCACAAATAATAGTTTCTTACTACACAGCGTGTCAAAAGAAGTAATTCGCTATACATTAGAACAAGATTTACTCATTCTTTTGATTTCCGGATTCCATAGTGTTTTTCTGTGAAACATTTCCCTTCTTTGGCCCAGCACCAAATACATTCTCTGCAGTACGTTTATAACTCCACATACTTGTATGTATAGGAGAAAATTAAAAGTATTTCAATTCATTTCAATTTTATTACTAATTTGCTTACAGGATCATCTTATTACAAATTGCTGTGTATACTGACGTCTCTATCATAAACAATTTCATTACAAAAGACTTCTCATTGAATAGGTAGTTAGCACAAGATACAATATAAATAACACAACAAATGCAAATAATACTGTAACACAATAACAAAATAATACAATAATATAAGATACAAAATAATTGAGGGAGCATAACATAAAACAGAATAAACCATAACAAGTGAGACATCCGGTAGAATTTATTTTTAACTCTTCATTTACAATAAATGCTGGTAATTTCAAAATTGATGAAATAACATTGTTTTAGATCTTTCAGAGTTTAATTTAATAAGAGAATTTGGAAAGGATAATATATCATTTTGGTAAGGTCTACTAAGCCCTTTATATATCGGGCACTCACATAAAATGCTCGTATTTCAGATTTTCATCAGTATTCATATTAAATAACGAGCAGATTGAATTTGAGTTTGTAGTTGAGCAGTTGATATCTTAGATCCCAGATACCTGCAGCGTCTAGCACAGTAGATGCAACAATGTAATCGAAAAGGTTCCTATCAGTCTGCCAGCTATCGTTTTTTCCCTGATATTAAGATTTTCCAGGCAGAACCCAATGCCGTGTTTCCTTTGATCAGGGGCACTGGCAGCAGCGTAATTGAATAACCCTGACGTTGTGAATTGGATACCTAAATACGTATACTGCTTGACCATTTCTATAACTTCTCCTCTATATTTCACCGACCTCTTTGATCTCATTCTGCTTGATATTTTGAATTTTATTATTATTATTATTATTATTATTATTATTATTATTATTATTATTATTATTATTATTATTGTTATTATTTTGAGATTAACTTCGAGGGATTTTTTCTGACAATACTTGGATAGCGTATCTATCTTGTGTTGAAGATCCATCACATCGGTTGCCAGGATAATCAAATCATCAGCAAAAACAAGAATGTCTAATAACCTTCTTCCACGAAGAAACTAATAATGTCAGGAAAGAAAAGAGTAAATAGTATAGGGCTCAACTAATCACCTTGTAGTATGTCTTGTGTAACTTCTATCGAATTGATAGCAGAATAGGTGTTGATTCTAACGTTCATTGATGCTTTTCCATAAAGTTTCTGAAGAATCTTTATTATATTGGTTTTTATTCCGGATTCATATTCAGATTCCCATAGAATATTGTGGATCGCGGAGTCGAAAAAATATTAGTATATAATAAAAGTATTTGTACACAATATTTATACGTTTATCAACTTTAACTACTCAGGCTCATCGTGTTCTGGGGAAAAAGACAATTCACAGTTTTAAAATTTGCATGAAATTCAATTTTGACTTTTGAAACAGGCCAAGGATCGTTTTGGTTGTGAGATACATTGGCAAATATTTACAATTTAAAGTAATGTTTCCATACAAGAAAGAGCAGTTCCACAATAGCTTCAGAATCATTTATATGTATTTGAAATCTGTATATTATATCTCCCCTTTAATACGTCTATAAAATTTTTTAAAGTCGTTCCTATGCTTCATAAAACATGAAACAAATATTTTAAAAAAATCAAGTAAAAACTACTAAAATAAAAGAGCACTAACATTGTTGCACAATATTTATGTTTATTTTTAAATTATATTTCTTAAGGAAAACTGGTCTGATATTTATAACGTAGCACGAAACCAAATTTAACAGAAAAACAAGGCCAATAAATAAATTAAGATCGAAAGTTGCAAAAGCATTAGCTGTAATGCGCATATTAATTAGCACATTACCATACATTAATGTTCCTGCGATCGTCAAACAATGTTCCGTCAAGTTTTAACATTATCACCGGGTCTAACATTTGCACATGTTGTATTTCACATTATTTGAGTTATATTTTAAAAACTCTGGATGGCTTCAGCGGATGTTTCACATTGACACACCGAGTGCTTCACGACGCTATCACATTCCAATGAATCAGATCCGCGAAATGAAGTGAGGCAGAGGTCGCAACGCGCAATTTTGCGACTGATCCGTTCGAAATGTGTTTGATTTACGCATCTCCGACCTCCTCATCGCGAAGGGCCCCGGCCACCGTTATTTAAATTGGGCTGTGATTATGGGCGAGGTTGGTGTACCGCAGGGGTCGCGGTATATTTCAACTGCATTGCGGCGGAGAAACATACACTCGTATTTTGAATCGATTTTATTTATGGCTGAAATATATGATAATTTAGAGTTTACATTTCATGATATGGTATTTTTATTGAATTTTGATAACGCTTGATTATGATATGCTGATGGTGTTACCTCGGCGTGTAACAACATAATCATTTTATTCTTTAAGATAAGTGGATAAATGTTACAATAATTATTATATTGATTTAACTTTCTGGCCTCACTTGGTCATCAGAGAAAGTATTGATTTCACGCGCTGAAATTAGGCATTACATCGGCAGAAAATTTCTTGTTGCCGGGTCTTAATCAAGAAAAAGTCAATAAATTTTGTTTCGTTAAAATAATGTACTATATTACTTCTTCTATGTTGTGTAATCTACATTCACGTTTTGTGGGTCCTTGATACCGAAAAAATCGATTGGCGGCAAAACGTTCATCCGATTGTCTGACTTTCCATCTTTTCATCTGGTAGGTTTCATCGGGTAGAGCATAGCATATGCAAAATAATGGCGCAGGTACCATTTTAGTTGATTTCTCAGAATTTTAGAAAATTTTAAATGTTAGAAATAATACGAGAAAATATGTGCTCTTTAGAACCACTAGTTTAAACCATGCCACCGTTGTTTATTAATGTTATCTGCTTATCTATTTCTCTAGATACAGCTTGAAATGCAATATAAGGCTATTACAGATTAAAATTTAATTCTGTTAAATTTTTATTACTTAAAATCCTAATAAGCTGTATTTTATAAATGTTATATCAGGCTATGCTAACATTTGTATCTCGTACTGAACCTTCTCTTCCATCATTCATAATTTGTATTTTATTAGGTTCACATTCCTGAAATGTGTTCAAGCCAAAAGAACGTAATAACGTATTTGTAAAAATAGATAAACGTTTTCCCTACAAAATTGTTAAATACTACATTTCTGCTACGTTTCAAATTTTCTGCTTCCGCCGATAACTTTGTCTACATTCCTGTGCACTTCCTCAGTTGCGGACAGAAGCTATGTTTCTAAATTATAAGAACGGGTATTGCACACGCACGTTAGCTTATGAATACGTGCGTGAACATGGAGGGACGCATGCCTTCAAGTTCACAACGCGCATACATACACACGCGCGCACTCATGCACCCACCCACGCACTCACGCAAGCACGCACACTCTCACCGCAGCTACGCCTGCGAATGTGCCGTAAGGAGTGTGGTTGTTCGAAGACGGAGAGAATCAGTCATAAACCGGGTGTGGATTGAGGGATGTGGATGATCCTGTTGAGCGAAATAACATTAGCGACAGCGGAAACTAGTGGAATTCGGCCTACGCATGTGCAGTGAGGAGTGTGGCTGTGCAGAGACAGAGTATGAACATCGCGTGGAGTGGGGGTTGTGGAAGCTCATGTCGAGCGGTTCAGAAGCGAATTATCAATGACGTGGCGTCAGCAGAAGTCAGTGGAATTCGGCCTACGCATGTGGAGTGAGGAGTGTGGCTGTGCAGAGACGGAGAGATGGACCGCGTGTGGAGCGGGGGAGTGGGGTGGAAGATGCGCGCGGCGGCACAGAGGCGGCGTGGGGGGGGGGCGGGGCGCAAAAGACGCGTGGCGTGTAAAACAGCGCCGCGTGGGGCCTGGCCGGCAAAAAGCGGGCGAGCGAACAAAAGAGGCGGGCAACGAGCAGGCCGCGCGGAACAAGTGGGCGGGGCGGGACGGGGCGGGGAGCGACATGGAGCCATGCGCGTAGGGGGGAGGGGGGAGGGAAGGGGTACGGAGACGGGGTCGCGTGGTTGGAAACAAGCGGCTTACCCAAGTGGGGGAGCGTGTAGGAACGGCGTTTGGGCGGGGAGCAACATGGATGAGGGTGGGGAGAGGGGAGGGGGGAGGGGAGCGGAGATGCGAACGTGTGGCATGGTTCGAAACAAGCGGCGTGGCCGCATAGGTGTGCAGAGGCAGGGGGACCGGGAGCAGGAGCGAGGTTGTGGGTGGGGTAGTTTGCGAGGAGGAACCTAGAGTGGGGGGGATCTGGTGGCAGGGAGGCAGAGGTGGAGGAGGGAAGGGCAGCGTGGTTGAAAGTAAACGACCGAGGCGAGTGAACGGTGGGAGGGACTAGGCCAGGGCTGCTGGTAGAGACGGGAGTTGGAAAGGGGAGCAAGATGTATCGCATGGGGTGACGGTGTGGCGGAAACGGAGATGACGGTGTGATTGGAAACAAGCGGCAAATGCGGGAGGAGGCGAACGCGTGAACGGAGGCGCGTTGGGCGGGTGTAGGTCGGGGGTGGGGCGTGGGTGGGGCGGGTGTGGGGTGGGGGTGGGACGTGGGAGGGTTGGGAGTGGGGTGGGGGAGGAGTGGTTGTAGGGCGGGGGTGGGGCGGGAGTAAGGCGGGGGATGGGCGGGGGTAGCGCGAGGGAGGGGTGGAAGTGTGGCGAGGGTAGGGCAGAGGAGGGGCGGGTGGGGCAGAGGGGGGCTGGGCGGGAAAGGGCGGGGGAGGGGCCGGGGAGCAACAAGTATCGCATGGGGTGGAGGAGAGTGAGATAGCGGTGTGGTTAGTAACAAACTGGCGAGTGCGTGAGTGGAGACCTAGGTGGAGCCAGGAGAGGGGAAGGAGCGCGGCGGGGGGCAACAAGGATCGCATGGTGTGGAGGCGAGTCGAAAAGGGAGATGGCGGTGTGGTTAGTAACAAGCGGCCGAGTGCGTGAGCGGCAGCCAGGGCGGGGCCAGGGGGCGGGGCAAGGCGGGGGCGTGGCGGAGGCGGGGTGGTGGCGGGGCGGGGCGGTGGCAGTGGCGGGGCGGGGCGGTGGCTGTGGCGTTGGCGGTGGCGGGGAGGAGGCGGGTCGGGTCGGGGGCGGAGCAGATCCGTACGCCGCGGGCGGCGCGCGTGTCACAGACTTGATGGAGCGCCCGCGCCGGAATATTAACACGGGTTGGCGTCATGTCAGATATTCAAATCACGGGCTGCGGGCGGAGGCAAGGAGAAGGAGCTGGAGGCGGAGGTGGAGGTGGAGGCGAAGCTGACGGGCAACGCCCATGGAGTGAGGTACGTGGTTCAACGATGGGGAGAAGGATGACAAGTTGAAGAGCCATCTAAAGCTAGCAGGTTCCAAAACCCAATCTCAACCAATCCATAACCAAAATTTTAGGCTAATTTAATTCTATATCCCCAAATGTTAAGCTCCTTTGGATTTCCCAAAATCGTGGGCGCTGCTAAATTCTGGGCAATATCGTGATTTAGTGTAAAGTCTAAAGAACCAATGATAATCGTATCTCTTTGTAGAGCCCCGATTTTTGGAATATAAACGTGGAGATCACTTTTTTCCAAGAGCCTAAAATTATCCTTAAATTTTGGGTAGGGTTTCAGATTTTTGAACTGATTTAGAGATGTTGATTCTGAGTGGGCGCTGCTAGCTTTAGACTAAATTGAGCAGCGCTCACGATTTTGGAAAATCCAAAGGAGCCTAATATTCGGGAATAGAGCATTAAATTAACCTAAAATTGTGGATATGATTTGGTTCAGATTGAGTTTTGGGCGCTGCTAGCTTTAGATAACTAACTTTAAGCTGCTAGACTGGAGAGTAGAAGAAAGCACAAGTGAGAATTGTGGGGCTTGACGGTGTGCAACAGCAGAGAGATCAAGATATATTTTATAAGACTGGGAAATAATAATTAATTTTTCCATTATGGAATATTTCCAATCGTCGTTCCACATTTAATGAATACAGGAATTCAAATGTACATTTTTAATTTCAACATAGTACTTTTACAAGCAGCAGTGATTTATTTCCACCACATTCCTTTTCCCATCTCATAACGCAGAATTTGAATTTTTTTCGTTTACGTTTTCGTGAATATTTTGAAAACGATTCTGAAATTGGCTCCAATTTGGACCAAAATGTTTGAAAGCTTATATAAATTTCTACAAAATACATTTAGAGTTCTTTCAACAGCACAATCAGGCTTCAAATGACACAAGAGAAACGTTGCAAATTAGATCCGTCGGGGAGAAGTGTGAGCGGTGTGGAGCGGTGTGATGGGCATAAAAATATAATTACTCTCATTTTACACATTAAATGGAATTAATTAACTGTAGAAGCTTGTTTTAAATAAATGTCTGAGAAACGTCAAATTACTTCAGCTAATGTTCTTATAAGCAATAATTTACCTGCATAATTTGGGGAACATTTGTAGTTTTCACTGCACCTGCTCAACGGAAACTCAATCACATTCCGATGTAGGGAGTGTAGAAAGTTTTGTAAAAATAATAAAATCCTACAAACGCGACGAGTAAAAGACAGTAGCAATTACAAAATAAGAATTAAACGTTAACAATTTTAAACCCTAAGCTGGCCAATGTCCAATTTATATAAATCGTTATTAAATATTTCAAGAGCTCGTGAGGACATGGTCCGATATAAATTCAGAAAGTTCAAGCAGAAATTGAGTTTTATCCAAAATATCTCTAATATGCATGTGTATTACTATAAGACTATAAAAATATCTTCTAGCATTATTTTTCGAGTGTAATTTCGAAAATTTAGTACCATTAAAAATCTCAAACTGAAAGACTGGGAAACGTCAAATTACATCAGCTAATGTTCTTAAGCGTTTTGTAGAGATTGTAAATCGCATGTAATGTGGCATTGTATCCCAACCCGTTCAATTATTCATAATGGCATTAATAAACCAAGAAATATATGAGCTTATGGAACTAAGGACTTGAGGGAAAACATTTAGTTAACTTCAATGTCTAATAAATAAAATATCTCAAACTACTCAAAACGAGTAAGACCAGAATGCACATGCACGAAATTTCTTTAAGCCAATTCGTATTCTACGAGTATTCTAGTTCTGACACACGTTTTATCCAAACTTCAATTCAGAGCATTGCTTTGATCTGAGGGAAATGTCAGGGTATCCAAACCAACTATCGGTACAGCGAGTCACGTCCCCCAACTTCTTCCAACACCATTTCGATACGGAGTGCAGTCGTCGCCGTCAAGCCACCACCGCCCCTCGGGCAGCCCCCGTCGCAGCTCCGTAAAGTTACAATCGCAAAGTTGTCAAAAAATTTGAAACTTATCTCCAAATTTGTCGCTTTTTTGTTGCTAATTTGTTACGCAAAACAAAAATTTGTCGCTCTTCATTTGACACTGCTATAACAAATGCTGCTAACTTGATATCAAGTTAGCATGGCAAAAAACAAGAAAACCAAGAAACTACACAGATAAATTAAAAATTAATTACATGGGAATTTGTCGCTTTTTGTCGCTCAAAACTTACCATAAAACAAATTTTGTTACTCTTCAAACAAAGCCAGAAATGTAATTTCCCAAAAACGCTGTTTTTCAACACAATGTCAGGAAAACCAAGAAATAACAATAATAAGTAAAAATATTTACATGAGAATTTGTCGCTAATTTGTCGCTCGAACCCTACCGTAAAAGAAATTCTTTTACTCTTTAAACAATATGCGAGAAATGGAATTTTTCCCAAACGCGATGCTAAGTTGATATCAACTTACAATCGCAATTTCAAGAAAACCAAGAAATAACAATAATAAGTAAAAAATAGTTACATGAGAATTTGTCGCTTTTTTGTCGCTCGAAACTTACCGTAAAAGAAATTTTTTTACGCTTTAAACAATATGCCAGAAATGGAATTTTTCGCAAAACGGGATCTGATGTGTCGTCAAGTAAGAATCGCAATCTCAAGAAAACCGAGAAATAATCTAAATACACAAAAACTTTTTACACGGGAATTTGTCGCTAATTTGTCGCTCGAAACCTATCATAAAACAAGTTTTGCTACTCTTTAAACAAAACCGGGAATGTAATTTCCGAAAGCAGCGCTTCTGCACCACAGTGACAGGAAAACCAAAAAATTACTTTAGTAAATAATAAATAATTACATGGTAGTTTGTCGCTTTTTGTCGCAGTCTACTTTCCAAAAAATTAATTTTGTTTCTCTTTGGACAATTGCAGAAATGGAATTTTTCGCAAACGTCTTTCGCACGTTACGTCAAGTTAACAAAGGAATCTCAAGAGAACCAAGAAATTTCAGATATAAAGAAAATGTAGGTCCATCAAGCTGGCCCGCCCACTATAGCAGAATCAAACCAAACTAGTACCAGAATTTTTAACTATTTTATTACTAATTTATTACCGCAAACCCGATTTTTTTACCACTCATCTTCACCCCGAAAACGGGTGGCGGGCCAGCTTGATATCAAGCTGGTCCGCCCACCATAGAATCAAACCAAACAAATGCCATAATTTTTAACTATTTTATTACTAATTTATTACCGCAAAACTAATTTTCTTACCATTCATCTGCACCCCAAAATATAATTTTTAACTATTTGGTTAATAATTTATTAGTCATGAGAGCGGCGAGCCCGCCCTTTCCCTTATAGCGTCCGGCTCTAACAGTCTTGCTGGTTTTTCCAAAGCCTGCCCGAGGGTTAAATACCCGGCGGGTCTTGGCTATTTTTGCCTGGGGCAGGTACGAGTATTACCAAAGCTTTGCAAATGGAATTATACTCGTAGATACTTCGCCAATGGTTTTGGTATAACTAAAATTATTTATGGTCGTTGATGTTTAGTTACTGGTCTAAAATGTCCAATAATTGCAAATCGAGACTGCCATTGGAAACATTAAATAAAATTTGAAATTTCCAGATATCTCGAAGATTCTGGCATGCGATGAAGGATTCATTCGTTGGTTTTGTTTTGTTCTCCTTACGAAATTCATCATAAGAAGAGAAAGTTATGCAATCGTGCACCGGAAAACGTAGAATTTTCCGCAGAAACACTCTTATTTATAAAAGTTTATTAATTTCAAACATTTCGTTGTGTACGTTGGATTTCCACATTTCCTGAATCATCCTGACGGTAAAGTATTGTATGAAGAAAAACAGGTGTTAACCTTAATAAAAGAAGAAGACGTTGTGTACAATGAAATGGAGATCCTGTAATTGGAAATCTAATACATCTACGGAGTATTATTTTCTGTGCGTACTTCACGAAGAGAACTTACCAAGTAAACTATCCAATTTAAAATGCGTAATATAAAGAAAGTTATGTAATTCCGCCACAAAAAAACGGGAATTTTTCGACACAAAAACTCTTTTTGTGTCCCTGATTCAGAAAAAGTGGACAATCCTATTACAATATGTAGTAATTTACTTTCTCTAACATATCTTATAGTGAGATTTCACGAGTTGCGGGTCCTTAATACGTTTTTTTACTTTCTTGAATACGTATGTATGTGTATACGGAGTATTATACGTAGAATACAGAAAATGATGCTGCGGAATATCAATTTCGAGATCTAAACGGAAATACAGGTTTTGGAGGTTCCTGATACCGAAAAAGTGTTTTTTTAATACGTCCGTCCGTCTGTCTGTGAATTAGAAGAATAATATTGATAATAATAGTAATAATAACAACACCAAACATTTGTTCTATTAATCTGGAATTATTAATTTATTAATATTTATTTACAACAGCAAGAAAAACTGTGTACATTTCTGGAGCATATTTGTTGTGATACTAAAACAAGGAAAGTATATTATAAAATCTATCTGAATGTATACTTCATTTGGCAAGCTTATTTCACTTTAAACAATTTACGAAGAATTCACTGTTCTTGTCAATACAATTTTCTTTCGACGCCAAACACGCAGGCGCGTGCCTTTCTCTTTAAACTCGTGGTCTCGACGGTCACAAGAGTTTTTGGGTTGGAAAATCGCCGATTTACACTGCCCCATCACAATAATTTGTCTTTACTAAGTATGTATTAATGCGAGAAAATAAAAATATCTGATATGTGTAACGCAGATATTTTGTTTTCGTGTGCAACATGGTCTGCAATTAGCTTTTGAGTTCATTTCTGTAAAGCGATTTTTTAAAATTATACTTCGAATTTCTTGTTGTACTTTCTAAATTATGTAATGTGCTGAGCAATTGAATATTCCTGTCTTCTTTTTCTGAAGCAATCCTTTACAGGTCCATTGGAGCGTCTTAGAAATATTGGTGTATGAATGAATGCTGTAAAGGCACTTAGTGCCTGATCCGCTCCTTCCGTTTCGGCTAGGGGGAGGGTCATAGAATTCACACCCAGGTAAACAGCTTGCCTCCCTCCGCCGGGAAAATCCCACTCCTTCAGAGTGGACGGTGGAGGCATTTCCTTTCCAATCTGCAGGCTGCAGGGCCAAGTTATGGAATTCACTCTCGTTTCCCGAAATACTTTTTTTTCCGCCTAAATAATTTAAATTTGTTTCGTACTTTTAGATCATACACTTTAAAAATATTATTATTACCGCTACTTTATTGTTAAAAAACATATATGGCTAGTTAATGAAATATGTTCTATAGTGACAGATTTTGAAATGTAATATACGGTCGAGCATTTGAGTAGTTTTCGCATAATTATGCTTGAAATATACAGGTCATTTGGAATTTTTTAAACAATTTTTTTTCTGAAAAACAGCACCACTTTTTTCTTTAACTTTTCTCCTCGTATGCATTACGTATGTACGTGTGAATTTCTGTGAATTGTCTCATTGTTGGGACATGAATTAGCTGTGTAAAATGCATTATTAATAATCGAATTTGTGTTGATATTTGTGTGAAAATTATTAGTACCTAATGTTCTATAACTTGTAATTAGTTTTACAAACAAAGATGACATATGTTAATAAGGAGAGAAACTTCCGTAGAATTGTATGACGTAGCCATTACTAAAGGCGAGAAAGTATGTACTGTTTAAACAGCTGAAGTTTTTTCTCGTAACACTTTTGTATTCCATAGTTCGACACAATTATGCAAGGAAATGGTTGGAGTGTTATTTTTCCTCTTAAAACGATACAATAACGTCCTCGCCAAATTACGATGTACGAAAATGTATGTTGTATTGTTTGTTTACGGAGAGTTCTAAGCAAGGTGCCAAATATCATGATAAATATTTTCCCCCAAATATTATTGAACCGTGAGCAAAATCTTGTAATTTCACGAAAGAGTCAAATTGGCCCGATAAATTTGTTTTTGCCCATAATCATATATTAGTTTTGCGGTAATAAATTAGTAATAAAATAGTTAAAAATTCTGGTAGTAGTTTGGTTTGATTCTGCTATAGTGGGCGGGCCAGCTTGATGGACCTACATTTTCTTTATATCTGAAATTTCTTGGTTCTCTTGAGATTCCTTTGTTAACTTGACGTAACGTGCGAAAGACGTTTGCGAAATTTCCATTTCTGCAATTGTCCAAAGAGAAACAAAATTAATTTTTTGGAAAGTTGACTGCGACAAAAAGCGACAAACTACCATGTAATTATTTATTATTTACTAAAGTAATTTTTTGGTTTTCCTGTCACTGTGGTGCAGAAGCACTGCTTTCGGAAATTACATTCCCGGTTTTGTTTAAAGAGTAGCAAAACTTGTTTTATGATAGGTTTCGAGCGACAAATTAGCGACAAATTCCCGTGTAAAAAGTTTTTGTGTATTTAGATTATTTCTCGGTTTTCTTGAGATTGCGATTCTTACTTGACGACACATCAGATCCCGTTTTGCGAAAAATTCCATTTCTGGCATATTGTTTAAAGAGTAACAAAATTTCTTTTACGGTAGGTTTCCAGCGACAAAAAAGCGACAAATTCTCATGTAAATATTTTTTACTTATTATTGTTATTTCTTAGTTTTCCTGACATTGCGTTGAAAAACAGCGTTTTTGGGAAATTACGTTTCTGGCTTGGTTTGATGAGTAACAAAATTTGTTTTATGGTAAGTTTTGAGCGACAAAAAAGCGACAAATTCCCATGTAATTATTTTTTACTTATTATTGTTATTTCTTGGTTTTCTTGAAATTGCGATTGTAAGTTGATATCAACTTAGCATCGCGTTTGGGAAAAATTCCGTTTCTGGCATATTGTTTAAAGAGTAAAAGAATTTCTTTTACAGTAGGTTTCGAGCGACAAAAAAGCGACAAATTCTCATGTAATTATTTTTTGCATATTATTGTTATTTCTCGGTTTTCTGGAGATTGTGAATCTAACTTGACCACATACTGGACCCGCGTTAGCGAAAAATTCAATTTCTAGCATATTGTTTAAAGAGTAACAAAATTTCTTTTACGGTAAGTTTCGAGCGACAAATTAGCGACAAATTCCCGTGTAAAAAGTTTTTGTGTATTTAGATTATTTCTCGGTTTTCTTGAGATTGCGATTCTTACTTGACGACACATCAGATCCCGTTTTGCGAAAAATTCCATTTCTGGCATATTGTTTAAAGCGTAACAAAGTTTCTTTTACGGTAAGTTTCGAGCGACAAAAAAGCGACAAATTCTCATGTAACTATTTTTTACTTATTATTGTTATTTCTTGGTTTTCTTGAAATTGCGATTGTAAGTTGATATCAACTTAGCATCGCGTTTGGGAAAAATTCCGTTTCTGGCATATTGTTTAAAGAGTAAAAGAATTTCTTTTACGGTAGGTTTCGAGCGACAAATTAGCGACAAATTCCCATGTAAATATTTTTTACTTATTATTGTTATTTCTTGGTTTTCCTGACATTGCGTTGAAAAACAGCGTTTTTGGGAAATTACATTTCTGGCTTTGTTTGAAGAGTAACAAAATTTGTTTTATGGTAAGTTTTGAGCGACAAAAAAGCGACAAATTCCCATGTAATTAATTTTTAATTTATCTGTGTAGTTTCTTGGTTTTCTTGTTTTTGCGATGCTAACTTGATATCAAGTTAGCAGCATTTGTTATAGCAGTGTCAAATGAAGAGCGACAAATTTTTGTTTTGCGTAACAAATTAGCAACAAAAAAGCGACAAATTTGGAGATAAGTTTCAAATTTTTTTGACAACTTTGCGATTGTAACTTCACGGAGCTCCCCGTCGCTACCTCGGTGCCGAGGGGCGGCGATGGGAGCGCCTGCAGTAAGGGTATTGGCGCGGTGATGGATGCGGTGTCGATGGAGAAAACGTTCGGGGGAGGAGACGGTGGTGGGGAAGGCGGAAGACACAATGTGGCGGTGGGTGGCAGAGGATGTAACGGAGGCGGCAGGAGGTGGTGGTGATGCTGGTGGTGGTGGTGGGGTGGGTGGGTGGGAGGGGGGTGCTGGTGGTAGTGGGGTGGAGGTGGTCGATTGGGCTGGTGGTGGTGGTGGTCGATTGTACTGGTGGTAGTGGTGGTCGTGGTCGTGGTGGTCGATGGTACTGGTGGAAGTGGTGGTGGTGGTCGATTGTCCTGGTGGTGGTGGTCGATGGTGCTGGTGGTAGTGGTGGTGTTGGTGGTGGTCGATGGTGCTGGGGAGGTGGTGATCGTGGTTGTGGTGGTAGTGGTGGTGGTGGTCTTAGCGGTGGTGGTAGTGATGGTGGTTGTGGTGGTGGTGGTACTGCCAGAGGAGGTGGTAGCAATGGAGGTGGTGGCAGCGGCAGAGGAACGTGTAATATTTGGCAAATTTTAAACACAATCTATGGGAAGGTCGATTCCACCTACTGTTTGGAGAATTCTATAATAGGGGCCGTTTTGACCGCTATTTTAGGTGGTTTTGCAGCCAATGCCAGGCGAATTTCAGTGTAGTACCCGAACAAACGGTCAGGAACAACGCGCTATCTTCCTTTACTCATCCTTGTCCCCTTCTCCACAAATTAAGCGCACAAAAAAACAAATACACTAGTGGTGCTACAGAATGGCACAGACTTTCCCGCATTAGTTTTCTATTTCCTTGGGTCTTTGTTAGCTATTCGGAATTACCATAAACTCTTTCTTGCCAGCTGTCATCTATCACCGCCAAAAGTACATTTTTTTGGGTCATTTTCTTAAATTTTGGGTTTCCTATTGGTAGAACGGAAACATTAATTTTAGAATATTAAAGAACACAAAAACCTAGCCCTAAATGGCAATTTTTTTAAAAATTATGTGCCGTTTTAAAAAAAATTGCTGTTTATCGCTACTAAAAATGCGAAATTAGAAGCTGATTTTCACAGAAAAGTTTTCAGTTTACAAAATATTTTATTTGAAGTTATTTGAAGCACTTACACTTCCAAATATAATAATGTTTCCAAATTGCTGGTAATGTGAATATTAAAGATGTGAGACATCCTTTAAATCAATTTCATATGTGTAATTTTTGAAAAAAACAATAAAATAACTCAAAATAAACATTACGTCATATTAAAGAGTGCAATTAGCACTATGCGTTCGAAAAGTTTGATGAAGAAACTTGTAGCCTTTTATGAGAAAATGGCGTTTGAGTGTTTCTGAAAATGCGGAAATTTGAGCTAGTTTTCACAGAAAACGGTTGTGTTATCGATAAACTTTTTTCTTGACATTATTTAAAGCAGATGTACTCGTAAATATATTAATGTGAACAAGTCGCCGCTAGTGTAAATATTAACGACGTGAGAGACAACTCAAAAAAATTACAATTTTGCAATTTTTGAAAAAAACAAAAGAATACAGCAATATGGCATTTATGTCATCTGATAGGGCACATTTAGCACTATCCCTACCAAACGTTAAAAGAAAAATTTTGAGCCGTTTTTTGAGAAAATCTAGATTTTGTAATTTTTTAAAATTGCACATATTGCACGCAATATTGCGCGAAAACTACTAAAATTTTCAGAACAATGTGCGTGACCTTAAACAAAGAAATCACTTAGGAGAGCACATTTTATTTGAAGGAAAGATCTCTATCTTCAATTTTGTAATTGGAGAAACGCTACAAGCCTGAATTATCCGTGAAAATCGAACCTATGCCATGTTAATAAATGTATTTTACTCTATTCATTCAAAAAATTTTAAGAAAAAAATTGGTGTCGTTTTTTGAGACAATTTTGAAAATGTCCGGGGGGCTTCATGTAAAGTACCCCCAAATTTTGAAGAATCTTTTTCAAAATCTCAAAGCTTTGACTAAAATCAGATCGACTGGGGAATATCCATTTTGGAAGAAATCGTACGTATGGTTTAGGCGCTAGGAGTGTTCACAGACAGACAGACGGACAGACAGACAGACGGACAGACGGACAGACGGACAGTCGGATAGTCGGACAGTCGGACAGTCGGACAGTCGGACAGTCGGACAGACGGACAGTCGGACAGACGGACAGAAGGACGTTTTCCTTCGATTGGTTTTTCGATATCAAAGACTCACAAAAGAGGGTTTCTGGCTACACCACGTCTTAGGGGATTTTTTTCTTAATTTAGCAACTGGTTTTATCCACTTCTTCGATTTCACGGACCGGCAATTAATTTTTTTCCGCCGAAAATTGGCCATTTTTTCGCTCTGCATTTCATAACTTTCCCTATACTACGTATATCACTCTGTGTATACGCACGTATACGGGAAAGTAAAAATGGTTTACACTTGCCGGTCTCCCGGCATGTGCGGTAGTGTAGTGAATGTTAGTGTATGTGAATATAAGAGGTGAGGATAGGACAAAGAAGGAAAGATCGCGTGAGATCCTTGGCCCGTTTGTTAGGGACTGCTCTGACATTCACCTGGTGTTGATCGGAGAAATGAGAAAAACTACCGATCACAAGAGCGGGCCGCTAGAATTCTCTCCCAGACAGCGACTGAATTCGACCTCTCTGACAAGCTAATGTCGAAAATTCTGCCAACGTCGGGAGTGGAACCTAGGACCTCCCGGTCAGAGGAACTGCATTGGCATCAGTTGATGCTCTTAGCCACCTCTCCCGGTCTAGAAATTAAGTTCATGCAGAGAAGGGACATCACCACCAGGGATACAACCTATACTACAGTTAAGGAACTAATGACCGAAGTAGTAGTCGCGCCCAGAATCAACGAACACTGACTCAGACCTTGTCTCTGTGAATGGGCCGCGGCGAGACGCTCCTCACAATCTACATTTCGCGGCGGGCAGACAGTGGCGCCGCCAGCGGCCGCCGCCAAACTACGAACGATGGCCCGTCGCCGCCGCCCGCGCCCGCCTTATCTCCCGTGCTCCGACTTCAAACGCACCCCTCCCACCTTTATCGGTGAATTGGTTTCTCCGCAGTCTCCGACAATGTTCGTCGAAGTGTGCGTGAGGTAACTTTCGCATTTCGGTTGTCTTCCAACTTCCACACAATATTGCGAATATATTTGTCAGGCAAAATGTGTAGGAAGTTTCTCTTGAGTTTGGACTCAGTCCTGCAGTAGATATACTTGCACAAAGAAAATAATGGTGATTTTTTATTTGACAACTTATCATTTATTGTTGTATCAGTAACATTCATGTGTTTCCTTTCAGGTGATGAAAAAGATAAATAAAAACTAAGTTTGAAAAGAGTTAAATAGAAATGCAAACTGAAAAATTCGTAGAAACAAACGTTAAATATTCGGTTATGGGTATGGTATGCGATGTGAATGAAAAAATATTAACTATTAAATAATATAAATTGGTAAAATATAACATAATATAATTTTTCCTTTATTATGACGAATTCGAATTTGACCTCAACTCAAATGAGGAACATCAAACTATTTATGATAATTATATTTTTCACGTTTTGTGACCAACATTTTATTGAAAGACGATAGATTAAAATAAATCAGCGATAAAGGTATAAAATTGAGGTTAAATTCTCTTTTTACGCAACGAATAGTAATAACATAATTGCATGATTTCCAAAGAAACATATACAGTATATAAGGAAAAATAAATGAGATATCAGAAATTTCAATTGCTTATTTCCACATGACAGTCCAGAAAATACGTTTCAAAAATCACATTATACGTAAAAAGAGCAATTTCTGGATTTACTAATAGGAAATTATTTAAGACAAAGTACAATAACAATTGGAATTAACAAGAAAAATTTAATATTAATTTATTTTAAAACACCTACCTAAGAATTAATGGATAATTTGTAAATGAGATTGCGCATAAATTAAGTAAATGAAGTCTTAGGTAATAATTTAGTAAGCTTATAAGGAAAACCAAGCACACGCTGTAATTGCAGGAAGAATCAATGATGAAGTTTGTTGATGATTTGACAATATACAATCATATTAATTATAAATATAATTTATTGTAATAATAAAGACAATAACAATGATATTTAACGATATAATAGTCTGAGGCGATACCAAAAAAAATTGTAAACTCACTTCAACTGAATACGCAGGCCAACGAGCAAAAAACGTTTTGTGTGTTCACCTAATTCTTATCAAAAGTGTGCTGATTCAATAAATAACATTAAAAATGCTGTATCACCCACCATTTGGTTACATTTTAACATTTTATTTGTATAGGTAGGCAAATACTGCTCTGAGTATCTAGAAATGTATGAGATGCAGGAAGTTATAAATTCCCCTATTTACTATATGAATGGGATAGCAGAGAACGAGATTAGTATTAGATAAGAATTGTCATCTAAGAAAATCTTTAAATCCAGGGGAAAAGAACATTCTACGGGAACATCTGGTAGATCAACATAAAATTCTGTTGCCTCCATTGCACATAAAATTAGGTCTCATGAAACAATTGCCTTAGCTAAAGATGAGCAATGTTTCATGTACCTTTGTGAAACGTTTACGCAATTGTCTGCAGAAGAATTATTAAAAGAGGATATTTTCATTGAGACTTATATTAGAAAAGTGGTGTTTGATCCCTAATTTGAAATACATATGACGAAAAATTAAAATGAAGCGTAGAGTGTTTTTAATTACGATGTTTCTAGCCAACAAAAAGACCCAGACTATCAAGCAAATGTTGCCAATATGCTAAATGCTTTCAAAAAATTGAGATGTTTAATGAGCCTCAAGGTTTACTTTTTAAATAGACATTTACAATTCTTTCCGGACGATTTAGGTGATGTAAGTAAAGAACTAGGTGCGCGTTTTCATTAAAATCTGAAAGTGTTGAACAAACATTATCAGGGACGCTGGAACACTAATATCATGGGAGATTACTGTTGGTCACTTCACCGAGAGAGTCAAGAAACGGCGCAGAGGAGGACAAACTTTAAAGTAAAGAGACAATGAAAATCTACGTCAATGGACACGAAAAGCCTTTGTAGAATATGATGTTGAGAATACAAAGCCTCTTCTAAATTTAAATAAAGTTCTGTTGGTATTTTAGAGGACATTTATTTCTCATTTCATTTGCATATATAGCATATTTTCCCCTATCTTAATAGATAAAATTTTGACTAAACTGTGGGTGATGGAAAGAAATAGAGTTCAGATGCGGATTCAGCACCCCAAAACTATAACAATCAGCTATTAAGACTTAAAAAGGTTTTTTAAAAGATTTTTGGTTTTTTGATGTGTATCAAACGAATTCTTTCTGTCTACCAAACATATCATTATAAACAACAGGTTCTCAGTTAATAGGATAAGCAAAATATCTATTTTTTAACTGACAAAATAATTAACATTTAAACTATTATTACTATGAGGAATTGGTTTCAATATTTTAATATTTGATTTTTAAATTTTATTTTTGTAAGAAAGAGTAAAATCCACGTGTGACGTGAGGACCATATTCCAGGGCATTTTTTTAAACTGCCCTACTCATTACTGTATGTCAATGAATGATGATTAACCCTTCACTGTGGACGTGCGGTCTCTGAGATCACCAAGAAAAAATAAACGCTTAGCCCTCCTTTCTGGTACGTCGCAATAAGTTTTTCTTTTCAGTACCTTCCTATCTCTTTCTAAACTACACTCACACGCGGGGCAGCGGATCCAGTGACAACCGTTCGCCTTTGAGGACCAGTCGAAGTTTCGGAGCGGTCTCGCAGATCTCACATCACCAGTAGTAGAACTTTTCTTCCTACGATGAATGTGCATTGCAATTTTTTTATTAATGGATAATTTTTGTGCAACAATGCATTATTGCATTTAAATGAAGGTTTTTAAATGTAGTGAATAATATTTCAAACAATTCTAGGAGTTCTTAGGATAATTAATAGTGAAGAAACATCATGGAACAAATTATAGCCAGAAATTTACTCGGCGAGAAATAAATAATTACATTATTTTCATTTTACATATTAACAACAAATCCTTTTATTTTCTTGTTTTTTATAGCATTGTTAACGTGAAAAAAATGTCAATTCAACATGAAATGGAACACCGAAAATAATCTGCCTAAAAGTTTTGGGGTCTCAGAGACCGCACATCACCTGTTAGAGAAGTTTGAAGACACGACACCAGTTAACGGTTAAAATAAAAGTGCAAACAGAGCAAGCCGGCTACATTTGGAAAATAGATTTTTTTTACCGTTTGAGGGGAAGGGGTCTGGACATTCCGTATCTGCGATGTGAATGTATCTGCGCATGCGCGGTGAGGGAGACAGGGGCTGCGGAGACGGTGACACAAAAGCAACAAAATATGAATCGGGGGTCATATTAATATTCCTGCCGCTTTCATAAACTAGGAAAATGTCTAAATATGATAAAATATGATAAAAAACTTACAAAAAAATTCCAATTAAATGCCGAAGAAATTTTTTTCTACGAGATGCCGTGATATTTAACCCCTACTCATGAGAAAATATGTGGAATTTTGAATATGTTGTTGAAACATTTGACGCCTAAATTGAATATTATAATTCTTGAGTACTGTAATGGCTTAAAGGTTTACCGCCTAGTTACATATGTATATTTGCCATAATGCAAATCGTTCCAAAAGCCAACGAACACCTCCCGCCTCCTACTGCACCACCTAGCACCTTCAACATTTATCCTAGTCCTTTCACCGCGTACCCTCACCATATCCAAAAATAATAATAAAAATAATAATAACAACAACAACAATATCCTATCACCTCATAATTGACTCTTCAAGGCTAACAACCTTGTCTTAACCAAGAGATACAGCAAAAAGGCTGATCCCCATAATTCCACACGTTGATTTCCCCAGAATAGACTACGACTATGCCACGGAAAAGAGAAACGTGTTGCGTTCTCAATGGTGGCCCATATGCGAAATGTATGTGTATATATATGTGTGTATATATATATATATATATATATATATATATATATATATATATGTATATATATATATATATATATATATATATATATATATATATGTGTGTGTGTGTGTGTGTATACGAACAAAACGAAAACGAAAACGAAATGTTTGAGTGGAGGGCGGAGGCAATGTAGGTCGTGTGGGACTGGGCGTGGTGGTGAGGGGGTGGGAGGGGAGGTGGGGCGTGGCAGGCGTTATGCGAGCTCGCCCCGCGCGGTGCGGCGGAGGTCTCCCAAAGCCGTGACGCGCCGCGCCGCGCTTCGCCGGCCACGCACGCGCCCAGATCAATACGGCCGGGCGCCGCGCCGCGCCCCGCCCCGCCCTTCCCGCTCCCCGCCGCGCCGCGCCGCGCCCCGCGAATGCGACACGCGCGACGCGTGCGTGCGGCGCGGGGCGGGGAAGGAGCGGGGCGGGGCGGGGCGGGGCGGGACGGGGCTGACACAACGCCGTGCGCTGTGCGAGTGCAGGCAAACGAAGTCTGAGAATGAAAGAAAATAAAATGCAGAACGAGAGGAGTCGAGGAGAGGGAGAGAGCGAGAGAGAAAGAGACAGAGTGACAGAAACAGGGAGAGAGACTGAGATACAGTGAGAACATGATAGAGAGAGAAAGATAGACAGAGACAAAGAGCGACACACACAGTCAGAAAGAGAACAATCAAAATCAAATAGATTATTCTGCATTTCCGGGCGCATCAACTATGGTCATTAGTCACATAAGTGTAGTTTTGTTGTTAACACGGAAGGTGGCAGTGCCCTTGACCTCTTTCTATGGTGAGATTTGGTGCTCATCTACACGTCGGCGTTCGGGGTTTTCCCCATCCAGGTATCTCCCACCAGCCCCAGGCAGTGACAAGCTCTAAGCTCCCAACTGGTATTCCGACATGCAGTGAGGGTGTAAGTAAGGGGTAAAAATAGGATAAGGAAAAGTAGGAAAGATCGCACGCATTACGTGTACCATTTGCTAGGGTTCTACTCTGGCATTCGCTTGGCGATTACTGGAGAAATTACGGAAATATGTAAGATAAGAAACGAGAGAACTTGGCAGATAAATAAATGAGAACGGTATAACATCAGGATAATGAATGAAAGTGGGAACGTTGTTGAAGGGTGATTGAGAGGGTCACACACCACCGAAGTGTGTAAGATAGTACGTAGAATGTGTTTACAGAGACTTACGGTTAATACATCAAGTTGTTTGGAAGATAAAATGCTTGAAAGTATAAAAATGCGAATTTTTTTTAATTATGACCCATATTTCATAACGTTGTATACTAGTTATTATTAACAGTTAGTGTAACAGTACTTACAAAGTGTCTATTATCTGCATATAAACCGCAATGAAGCCATTGAAAACACTTATCTCAAAAGTTTTGAGATTAACTAAACATAGAAAATATAAATTTTGGGTTCAACGTATTTTTTCGTCGTGTTCTTCGTGTCAGTTCCATAAACGACTTTTTTGATATGTTATTTCACTTTAAAAAAACATTATAACATTTGGGTGTAAATAAAACCGTCAATATACCACGCTTGTGGTGATGTAATGCAAGATGATAGTATTGCAAGCACGTACATGTCAATAAAAACATAGTATGTTTTATTAGCAAGAAGATTGGATAAGAAAAAATAATGATTATTCCAATAACACTGAGAATTACACATGCATATTCATTTTGTTCTGAAAGATAATTTTACATAAGCAGATTTTAAAAACATACGTGCACACGATAATTAATATATAGGTCACTGATATTCTTATCATTTCTATATTTGTCCTCCTGAGTTGTGTAGTCAACAAAATAACACCGTATCTAGAAAAAGAGGACACGAAATGAAGACCCGAACACAGAGCCAACTCCTCGTTCCTCCCAGTTTGCTAAATAAAGTTTTCATAAGCCAATTTATGCTTGTCCATGTTCATATCAACACGGACCGTAACACTGTCGTAAAAAAAGAGGAAACAACTAATATTTTGTTTTACATTGCAATAAATTCCAGAGGCAGTATTAATTTGTTCTGGATTTCCGATTCGTTTCATAATAACGATACAACAAAATACTGAGCGGGCATGAACAGGTAAATTAATAAAAATTGCACCGTGCAACACGAGAACAAAACGAAATAAACTCCAATTCAATTAACTCGAATAACTTAATTGCAGTTTTATAATCAGGTTTCAAGTTCCCTCGCCGGGGTGTTGATTGCAGCGGACAGGCATGGCATGGGCGGGGACCAACCCGCAACTTTCCACAAGCCCCACGCTGCCACCCAGGCCACCGGGTCGTTTATGCTTTCTCGTTTCATTGCTCAGAGAACGTGCTGCTGGCATGTGCAACGAATAAACTTTCAGTTTTTGCCAGAAAGTCAGTGCAACGTCGGCCCAACTATACTGTAAAAGTTTTACACTATGCATACTGTTATGAAGGAATGATACAAATATTAGAAAAGAAACAAAATAAATTCGAAAATGTTACAAATAACTCGTTTATTTTCAAATATGTTTATGGTTAACAAAAGTCATCGTAATTTTTTCGAAGCTGTTCTTTGATTAATAGAATCAGGCATTTTTTTCCATATTCGAATCAATATACGAATCATATACGTTGTTTATGCTTTCTCGTATCATTGCTCAGAGAACGTGCTGCTGGCATGTGCAACAATAAAATCAGTTTTTTGCCAGAAAATCAGTGCAACGTCGGCCCAACTATACTGTAAAAGTTTTACACTATGCATCCTGTTCTGAAGGAAAGATGTAAACATTAAAAAAGAAAAAAAAATTCTAAAATGTTACAAGTAATCCGTTTATTTCCAAACATGTTTGTGGTTAACAAATGTCATAATAATATATTCGAAGCGGGTCTTTGATTCATAGAACCAAGCAACTCTAATGTTTTTCCGTATTCGAATCAATATACGAGTATCCAGAAATTAAATTTTGTTTAGTGATTCTTTTTACATAAACGAGTAAAAAAAAGATTAAAAGCAATCAAAATCATTCACGAAAAATAGTTTTATATTTACAAAGTCATTATTTTTCAATTTACTCCATTCAAATATTTGAATCAATATAAATTCGAAAACTCGGAACTCAATTGTTGTTTAAAAATTCCAATTCTGTGAATTATATATTTTAAAAAATCTCCATTATCTGCTTTTCTCTAAACTTTTTTTTTGTTTTATAATTTCACGGTGTTAAACATTGTATTGCAACACATAAATATTTAAATAATTATCGCTGAATATATTATGAATGTATACTGAATTTGTGATTACAACGTGTATTTTCGTACAATAGTAATTAATAAAACGATTGTTTATTATGAACACACTAACGCTCTGCAGAAACAAAAATGCTCCGGAACAATTTCTCCTAAATTAGTTTTCCGAAGAGAAGCACGCGCGCTGCTCAAAAGAAACAAATAGATTTCTCTTGTGTAACTCTATTTTATTAAAACATTGAATATAAAGTAGTCTTCACAAATATTGTAATACAATAACTTGGGCTAAATTACAATAGATAATAATTCTTGCCCATTCCTATACATCCAAACACACACACACACACACACACGCACACATAAGTGAAGAGTTTATGCATGCAGTTTTGTACCAAAATGGTTAATTGCTATTAATATAAAGTAAGGTAAAAAGGACAATGAGTCCTTATAGTCTGTTCCGCAATACTTATATGTGGACAACTGATAAAAAATAAATTTTAATTAAAAATTGCAGTAACTATAATTCTTCAGTTGTATTTAATCTGCGGTAGCGATAGCAGTGGGATTCGATGTGGATGGAGGGCGACGGTGATACCAGTCACACCCACTACGAGGAACTACGAGACCTTGCTAGGCAACTGAACAAGAATGCCCTACTACATTTATTTCTGACATATATGAACCATGCGCAATAATTAGTACCTATTATGCTATATTTAGGGGGGATGTAGGTGGATTTACACAACGTAGTATTATAATTTTTTAAGCCGTCAGAATTTGATGTACAACAATGAAATTTTGTAATCTTAAGAAGTATATATGTGAAAAAATATTTATAATTATTTTTTGTAGAAAAAACAGAAATTGTCCATAATGTAAATATTTAAAATTTTTATTGTTTAACTTTATAAAGGTGAACTTTTCTTGAAAACCAATCACATAAAAATTTAGAAATTTTGCAGAACTTCTCTTTAAATACAAGTAAACAAATGAGTGTAAGGAAAGTTTGAAATTAGTTATAGTTTTTTAAATATTAATTATTGAATTTATGTCATATTATTAGTTGCAAAATATTTGAGTTTAATAAATCATTATGAAGAATCTAAACAACATTTGAAAGAATCCTTACACACAAATTCTTGTCTTTGTTATCTGCAACTATGTACAAAATTTGAATATTGTACGCTGAATAGTTTTTGAGAAAAAGGAACATTTAGCACAAAAAATCAAGGTTACGGAGGTAAGCAATTTTGCTTACAAAAATTGATGAGCAGTTTTGGAACCTTCACAAACGATATGTTAAGTACAAACTAAGCCTATTTTGTTACCATTATCCGCCAAACGAATAGCGTTTGTTTCCCACAATTTACACAGCAGCAAAATGTATTAACTACTTCAGAAAGCATTTGCAAGTATATTATTCTAAAACCACTGGTAACATTCTCATTTCCATTTTCTTTACATTAACCTCCACTCAATTTTCGTCTTGATTCTCTTAGCGGAATTTCTGGATCACGTTTTCAGTTCACATTCTACAAAAATTATTAACCTCAATTTCTGTTCTGTTTAGTCTTTAGGAAGAAATGTTAAATATTTGGGCTTTCTTCACTTTCTTATGCTAACTAGTCGCTCTAACCATGATATCACAAACGACTTCGTAACACACGAATTATTTCAAAAGAAAATTCTGTCAACACGTAAAACTGGGTTCACATGAAAAGTACGCTTCAAAACAACAAGTAAACACACGTTTGCAACGCGGGAAATAACCACAGCCTTCTAAAACACGAGATTTCCGAATGCCTATCAAACAGCGTCACGACAACGCCTTTTAAAGTGGCCGCCTTCAAGGATGATATTTAAAATTTAAAGGTCTTACCGCAATCTGATTGGTCTAAACTTTTGGGAGAATGTACTAAAAAGTACAGGGAATAATATGAGAACAAAAACTGAACATAAGTTTTTTGCCCATATTCCACCTACATCCCCCCTTTACCCCATGTCAAATAATAGCAGTAATATTCAAACTTCCTATTTTACAGGACTAAAGAAAGAAAAAATTTAGGTATGCAATGCATCCCGTTGTCTCAAAATAAATGTTCAATAATATTCATTACATTAAGATAAGTTACCAAACCCATACTTTCCCCACTTCCTTTGCATAATTTCAAACTCTCGTCGACCAAGCATTCAACAATCCCCATTATGACTTGGTTACAACGGTTGCTGATTCCATTACCGCCGCTAGAACTGGAACTGATGAACTTCTGTTTGCGCATTGTATATTGAAAAGTGTGCCTCCCACAGCGTTGTGTACAACCACGTGCGTGATGTGAGCAAATGCCAATGCGCAATTTGCAAAGCCCAATTATTTGGGGCGCGCGTAGGGACGTTCCGATTCTACTGGTTCGATTCCAGAATCGATTCTTTTCTTTAAATTCCTGATAAATCGGTATTAGATTCCTTTGCTTAAGATTCTTGGTGGAATGGATTCCAAAAGGCCGGAATCGTATCAAATGAATACCTTCGCTTTTTGAAAATAATATGCATATTCCTGCACTTTTGTTGTATTTTTCAAGGTTTTCGTCGTATGCTTGTAACATTAATGTCGTCATTAGTTTATTATTAATTTTATAGAAGTCCATGTAGTGTTTGAATTCTACCTCCCACCGTGCCTCCACCTTCCGCTTCATTCAAGAGATCAAATCAAACCTCTTGATTCCAGTTACATTTTTTGCATCTCAACTAAACCTTTTCGTGACTGGATCGCGTTGTGTGAAGTTGTTTCTTTCAATCTGTTACAATTTTGTTGTTTAATTCACGCTACTGTTCATGTTATAATCTACTATATTTTTCATTTATGTTCTATTGATACGTTCTATTACTTTATTTCAAATGTATTATTTCATCTATTACATTTTTCGGCCACGTACGTAATACTTATTGTTATTAAAATTCAATTAACACCTGGTTGTGTTTTATTAAGAAGAAATTTCTCGATTTCAGTATCGATATCTTAAATAAATGGCGTTCTCATTTGATTCGATTCCTGAGAGATCAATTCTTTTCTCTCAATTCGATTCCAACATCGACTCCTAATTTTCGATGCTGGGATCGATTCCAGAATCGATCCTATCAAAGGAATCGAACATTCCTAGGCGCGCGTACTTACGGACAAGACATGTGGATTAGGCAGATTTGCGTTTCTTTGAAATGCCTAGTGCCAGAGCAAAGGTTGCTAAGCATTTGCTTACGTGTGCAGACAGGAAGCTGTGATTGGGTGCTGCAGAATACTCTGCAAAATACATGTTACGCGAGTGACATACTCTGCATTAACATATGAACGAACAGTTTCCAAGTTATGCAAACACTGATTCATATTTCATGCTAAATGACCAAACGAAAGTTTTCATCCAAAGTTAGAGAATATACTCTACAGAATACACAAGTAAAATCAAACCTAGAAAAAACAAATAGAACCGTTCCAGCCAAAATAAATTTAAATGCAGAATCCATTTTTATTTTATCGCACTTAGAATAAAAGGTAGTAATATGAGCCCCTACATTCATTTCGGCTTTTAAAGAAATAAAATTAAGGCCTTTTTTCTTTCCCGTATACGTACTGTGATATACCAAGTATTCAGGAAAAGAGTAGACAAATGGCAGGTGGTTGCTAGGGGGCTTTGTTGAAAAAAGATGAAAGTCGACTTTTTGTGAGGTAAAAAGTTCTGTTGGTTTGGAAGGAGGTGATAGTTGTAAGCATATGTGCTGTGAAGTTGTAGTCGTTCACTAAAGTAAAAAAAAAATATAAAATTGCTGAGTGGAGTGCAGCCTGGAAGTGATCTAAGTTATTTAGGTGCAACGCCCGCTACGATCAGTCAGAAATTTGGTGATCCAGAAGTGAGAAACTAGCCACAAGCAACGAAAAATCCGCAGCAATCAATAGCCAGAAAAACTTTCACGGAGGTTTCTCGTCCCCCGTATGGCGGGCGGGTCGAGTTGCCCAGATTGTAAATTGGTAAGCAAATGGTAGATTTGATATTCAGTAGCAGTAGTATAAAGAAAAAGCAGATTGGTTACAAATGGCTGGCCCAACGTGGGGCAAGATAATATCGCTATTGTAGGAAGTTATGATAAGCGATATTAGCTCGATTCAGGAAACCTGAAAGTTTAAGATTGCTGCTACATTTATCGCTTTAAAGATAACAGAATAAGAGCCAAAACTGTTTCATCTGGCTATAAAATAGATTTGATATTTGTTTGAAATAAAGTAAAATCAGTTGTATCAGGATGGAAACTAGAAGCAGAAAAATTCGTGCCGGAAAAGTTGGTGAATCGGAAGAGGAGCTTGAATTGGATGAGAGGGAGGGACAAAATGTTATTGACGATGAAAACGCGGGTGCGGAAATTAACGTTGGTTTAGACGTGGAACCTGTACATGTGGTAGAAGAAGAAATATCGAGGGATGAGGAAGCCGCAGATCCACCAATAGCTAGTTTTGATCACAATACATTAATCTTACAAATGTTAGCAGAAATGAACGCCAAATTAGCGAATATGAACGCAGAGATGGATTCTAAGTTAGGAAATTTAAAAGCAGAAATTAATTCTAACTTAAATGTGAAATTAGAAACTATGAATGCGGAAATGAATTCCAATTTAGATAATTTGAAGGCAGAAATGAACTCGCAATTCAGTACAAACTACGAGAATTTAACTCGGGAATTTCAGAATCTGAGGGGCGAAATTCGGGAAGAAATAGTACAATTGCGAGCAGACACGGCTCTCGAAATTAGTCAAATAAATATAAGAATGGATAATTTCGATGCTAAAACTGCTGAAATTCAACGGGAACAAAAGGATTGTTTTAATAAAATCCAGGAAGATTTCGTTGACATTAAACAAAATGTCGCGAAACTGGATCATGTCGCAGGCCAACAATGCGAAAAGATGACAATCGTAGAAGCGCGTATAGAACAGATGTCACATATTTCTCAGCAACAAAATGTCAGAATTGGAAATGTAGAAGCGAAAATTGAGAATTCGGATGATATAATTGAAAATAAAATTAAACAAGGTATTAAATCGGTAAAAGAATTAGAAGAATATAGGATCAGGACAGAAACGGCGGAATTAAAGAACAGAATTTTGGAATTGGAAAAAGAGATCGCGACATCGAACGGCAGTGGCAATTCTATGACATCCGCGGCATCTTTAGTTTTGCCAAGCCATCTTAAATTCCACGGGGATGTTAAAGAATAACCATGGTCGTTTTTAGCAAAGCTGGAGAGTTATTTTACTATAAATAACATTCCCGAAAGGTTGAAATTACATGTAGTGGAGCAGGCAATGTCCGCGAGGGCACATCACTGGTGGACCTCGTTAGTTCCTGAACCATCGTGTTACGCAGAATGGAAAGAAAAGTATTTAAGAAGGTATTGGAACGAAAGTCACAAGTTTGAATTGAAATATAAGTTAATGGGTGAAAGATTTAGAAAGGGCGGCTCGGAATCTATGTGTGATTTTGCCACACGCAAAATTGCCGCGTTTAAGGCATGTGAGGAGAGAGCGGACATGGGCGAAATTATGAGGATTATCATACGCCAATTACCTAATAGTATTCAAAATTTATTGTGGAACTCAATGCCGGAAAGTACTGAAGATTTAATTGAACGATTAAATCGGTTCGATCAGACCTTGAGTGGGGAAAATGGCAGAAATGATAGTAATGGGATGAGTAATAATAAAGTTAACCTAAATGGGTTAGCAATGAAAGAGAATAACGGGAATCAAAGAAATTATGGCGCGGAAGGAAGGGACGTGATGAGTGAGAATAGGAAAGGAGGAGGGAATGCGACGTGGAAAGGGAAGGAGGAGAAGAAACGGGGCCATCTCGAAATTAATGCAATTCTTCAGGAAAACTGAAGCCGTTCGAAATACATGGGCGGGATATTTCGGACGAAGAGGAGGGCGAGACAGTACAGATTACAGCAGTAGAATCCATCTACGTATCGGAGGAGGATTTATTGAGGGACGACGAAGACAAACGGGCAAGGACGAGCACGTGTTTAATTTTAAAGGGAACATTTAAAGATGTGGCAGTAGAAATTTTAATTGATACTGGGGCAAACGTTTGTGCGGTATCGCAAGAGTTGTACGAACGGGTTAAGAAGAACGGACATGAAATTGAGGAATTACCGAGTAAGAAACTGGATATTCGAGTAGCTAATGGCAAACGGATCGAAACGAAGAGTCGGCAAATTTGGGTGGAAGTAGAGGTCCAGGGGGTGACAATGGAGTTTCCGGCGATAGTAATAAAAGGGTTGATTCGTCCGATTATTCTGGGCATGGATGGCCTAAAGATGTACCATGCCAGGGTCGACGTTGGTAGCATGTGTGTATCGCTACGTAGCGACAAAGGGCACGAGCATTGTTTAGGGATCAAGGGCCAGGCGGACGAAACCTTATATATTTGCGACGTGTCGGAATTAGTTGAAGAGACTCCTGATCCATTCCAGGAAGCAGTGGGAAACGCCGTCGATGAAAACGGGATTGATTGTAGTCATAAAATGCAGAAGTTAATAAATGATTATCGTGAAGTATTCGGGAGCTCGACAGATCCAGTGATAGGTTATCAATTTCAATTAGAACTGACTGATGAGGAGCCCTTTAATTGTAGACAGTACCCGATTCCCCAAATATTTAGGAAGGAGGTGAGAAAACAAATAAACACGATGCTCGAGGAAGGAATAATAAGGAAATCCATGACCTCGTATGTCAGCCCGATTGTAATTGTCAAGAAAAAGAACAACACGATTAGATTTTGTTTAGATGCGAGGAAGCTGAACAGTAAGACTGTCGCTCGTCGGGAGAAACCGCCGAAAATAGAGGAGATGATAAGTAAAATAAGAGGGGCAAAAATATTTACAGGACTTGACTTTACAGCATCTTATTGGCAGATTGGTGTGCACCCAGATTCGCAAAAATTTATAAGTTTTGCATTTGAAGGCAACACGTATAGCTTCCAGAGGATGGCTTTCGGCTTGAAGAATAGTGGCGCTGCTCTCATTAGCTATTTGGATGATGTTATCCCAGAAAACTTAAAGAGAACTCTTGTTATGTATGTAGACGACATAGTTTTGTTTTCTAGCAATATGGATACGCATATAAATGATCTCAGACAGCTATTAGAGATTTTTCGGCAGTATAATTTGAAATTAAATCTTGGAAAATGTCAATTCGCTAGGAGAGAAATTGAATTTATGGGACATGTATTGTCAGATAGAGGAATGTCCATGCAAAATCGGAAACGAGAATTAATCCAAAACTTCCCGAGACCGAGGAACGTCAGAGAAGTCAGAAGATTAATTGGCGTTTGTAATTATTACTCACGGTTTTGCAAGGGGTATTCTGAAACGATACACCCGATAATTGAGTTGCTGAAAAAAGGGAGAAAAATGGGAGTGGACTAAAGAGTGCCAGGCAGCGTTTGTAAATTTAAAAAGGATTTTTGAGAAAACCTTTTTTTGTGAGTTACCCGGACTTTAATAAAAGGATGTTTTTACAAATTGACGCCAGTGGGTTTGCTATAGGTGCAGAACTCTTTCAGCTAAATGAAAGAAACGAGCAGCAATTTGTAGCGTTGGAAAGCCGGGTGTTAACATCAAGTGAACGTCATTTCACTACTAGCGAACGGGAGGCCTTGGGCATCGTATGGGCCACACAAAAATTAAGATCTTTATTAATAGGAAGACCATTCACGGTATTGACAGATCGTAAGGCATTGATTTTTCTTATGAGGAGTCATTTAAACAATGAGAGGTTGCTGCGGTGGTCACTGTGGCTGCAACAGTTTGACTTCGACGTACGCTACTGTGAGGGCCGCGACAACGTTTTGCCTGACCTCTTATCCAGGGTCAGAATATATGAGGATGACCAACAGTTAGAACCCGAATTGCATGTTATTGAGATAGTAAAGATATGCCCTAGGTGGACCACGGCTGAGATAGCTAAAATCCAGAGAGAGGATCCCAAGGGAAAATTAATAATGGAACAGCTTCAGACATTGGCCGCAACGGAGGAGGCAAACAGCAGAGTCTGCGACACGGAATTTGCACGGTGGAAGTTGTATAAGGGAATGTTGTTGTACCGGACCGAAAGGAAGGGAACGCAGTTTAGACCTTGGATTCCGCAAGCGAGTAGGCGGGACCTAATACAATCTACCCATGAACATTTTGGGCATTTCGGATGCAATAAGATTGAGTGTATTTTAAAGTCAAAATGTTACTGGCGAGGAATGGGGCGACAGATTCGGAAACAAATCAGTGGATGCGACGTGTGTCAGAAGACGAAGCAGCCCAATAGAAAGTATGAGGGACGGAGAGAACCAATAATCCCTACAGCTCCCCGGGAAATATATGCTGTCGATTTATACGGGCCACTACCGAAATCTACATTCGGCAATAAGTATTTGTTTGTGATAATCGACGTGTTTTCTAAACTGGTCCAAATATACCCCATTAGAAAAGCAAACACACGCAGTTGCATCATGCAGTGTCGAAAGTTCTTTGAAAAAGCAGGCGTGCCTAAGAAAATTCTTAGCGATTTGGGAACGCAGTTTACTAGCGAAAACTGGAAAACAGAAATGAATAATCTCGGAGTCAATGTTTGTTTTACCACAGTGCGTAATCCGCAGGCTAACCCAAGCGAACGGGTAATGAAAGAGATCTCGCGGCTGTTTAGAGTATATGTGTCGGAACACCATAATAGATGGATGGAAGCTGTTTCAATTCTAAATTACGTCCTGAATAACGTTCCCCATGGAAGCACGCGAAGGACACCGGCAGAGGTGCATCTGAATAGGTTTGATGGGAAAGACCCGTTTGCAGGGATAAAGATACCCTCGGAAATCAGCGGGGTACCGGACGTGAATAACGAAACACGAATTATTTATGATCATTTGAAGACAGCGGCCGCGAAGAGGGGCAAGAATCAGAAGCAATGCTTTGTGGGAACATACAGACCGGGGGACGAAGTTTTGATCAGGGTGCCTCAAACGTCGTCCGTGGATAAGAAACTTTTCCAAAAGTTTTTCATCCTCTACAAAGGCCCGTATATAGTAGAAAAGGTGTTGGACAAAAACGCCGTTATGCTGAAAAATGAAGAGGGAAACCAAATAGGGACGTACAATTTTCGGAGCATTAAACCATACGTGCGGGACGATACACACGAGTTAGTGTGAAAGAAAAAGTATCTGTAAATAGTAGGGTATAGTTCATAGATTAGATAGTATTAAATAAAAGTATAATATTTGTGAAAATGGTGTAAATGAAAGCTGAATATGAACAAATACAAACCAGATGAAATGATAGAAATATGTTGGCAAAATAAAGAATATTGTATTAGATTTAAGACTGGAAGAAAGAGGACCTAGTGCTAGTGAAAACATGTGAAGTACCAGTGCAAGAAGGTACGAAGTAATAAGTGATTTTTTTTTAGATCTTGTCATTTATTAAGCTAAAGCGAATGAAATGACGCTTAGGAGGAAGGAAGCTGTGATATACCAAGTATTCAGGAAAAGAGTAGACAAATGGCAGGTGGTTGCTAGGGGGCTTTGTTGAAAAAAGATGAAAGTCGACTTTTTGTGAGGTAAAAAGTTCTGTTGGTTTGGAAGGAGGTGATAGTTGTAAGCATATGTGCTGTGAAGTTGTAGTCGTTCACTAAAGTAAAAAAAAATATAAAATTGCTGAGTGGAGTGCAGCCTGGAAGTGATCTAAGTTATTTAGGTGCAACGCCCGCTACGATCAGTCAGAAATTTGGTGATCCAGAAGTGAGAAACTAGCCACAAGCAACGAAAAATCCGCAGCAATCAATAGCCAGAAAAACTTTCACGGAGGTTTCTCGTCCCCCGTATGGCGGGCGGGTCGAGTTGCCCAGATTGTAAATTGGTAAGCAAATGGTAGATTTGATATTCAGTAGCAGTAGTATAAAGAAAAAGCAGATTTGTTACAGTACATACATACGGAGTGATATACGTAGTGTAGGGTAAGTTATGTAATGCTGTGTGAAAAAATGGCCAATTTTCGGCGGAAAAAAATTAATTGCCGGGCCGTGAAAACAAAAAATTGGATAAAATCAGTTGCTAAATTAAGAAAAAAAATCCCCTAACACGTGGTGTAGCCAGAAACCCTGTTTTCTAGATCTTTGATACCGAAAACCCAATTGAAAGGAAAACGTCCGTCCGTCCGTCCGTCCGTCCGTCCTCCTATCCGTCTGTGAACATTGCTAGCGCCTAAACCATACGTACGATTTCTTCCAAAATGGATATTCCGTGATCGATCTAATTCTAGTCAAAGATTTGAAATTTTGAAAAAGATTCTTCAAAATTTGGGGGTACTTTATATGAAACCTCCCGGGGATTTTCAAAATTTTCTCAAAAAGGCTCCAAATTTTTTCTTTAAATTTCTTGTATGAATAGAGTAAAATACACTTGTTAACTCTTAATTTTCACGGATAACTCTTAATTTTCGAAAATTGTGAAAGTTTGAATTTTTTTCGGCGTCTTTCTCCAGCTGCAAAGTTGAAGATAGAAATTTTTTCTTCAAATAAAATTTGTTCTGCATATTGAGTTCTTTCATAAAGGTCATGTAAATGTTTCTCAAAATTTTAGTAGTTTTGGCGCAATATTGCGTGCAATATATGCAATTTTAAAAATTACAAAAACAAGATTTTCTCAAAAACGGCTCCAAATTTTTTCTTTAAACTTTTGGTAGGAATAGTGGTAAATTTACTCTATCAGATGACATAAAAGCCATACTGCTCTATAGGTTGTTTTTTTCAAAAATTACAAAAATGTAAATATTTTTACTTGTCTCTCACGTCATTAATATTTACACTATCGGCGATTTTTCACATTTTTATATTTACGAGTATATATGCTTTAAATAAGGACAATAAAGTTTCTCAAAAACACTACCGTTTTCTGTTAAAAGTAGCTCAAATTTCGTCATTTTCAGAAATGCTCAAACGCCATTTTCTCATATATCGCTGCAAATGTTTTCTTGAAACTTTTGTAACAGATAGTGATAATTAAACTCTTAAATATGACGTAAAGTTTATTTTGAGTTATTTTTTTCTTTTTCAAAAAATTATATTAATGAACATTTTTTTAAAGATCTCTCACATCTTTAATATGCACATTATCGGCAATTTGTAAAGATTATTATATTTGTGAGTGTAAGTGCTTCAAATAACTTCAAATAAAGTATTTTGATAACTCAAAAATTTTCTGTGAAAATAAGCTTCAAATTTCGCATTTTTAGTAGTGCTAAAATGCCATTTTCTCTTAAACGGGACATAATTTTTAAAAGAAAATTGCCATTTACGGCTAGGTTTTTGTGTTATTTAATATTCTAAAATTAATGTTTCCGTTCTACTAATAGGAAACCGAAAAATTAAGAAAATGACCAAAAAAATGTACTTTTGGCGGTGAGAGATGGTAGCTGGCAAGAAAGAGTGTGTGGCAATTCCGAATAGCTACCGAAGACCCAAGAAAATAGAAAACTAATACGGGAAAGTCTGTGCCATTCTGTAGCAGCACTAGTTTCATAACGTATTTGATTTTACCTCGAACACTGCAATCTATTTATATAGTACCACTGCCTTCTTTAAACTCCATAACTGAAAATATGTAGGGGCCGTGACTATTACGTCAGTGATAGCTCATATTTCGTGCAAAATAGCAATGACGTAATGATTTGTGCAATATGTCATATTATGAACGATTTTGTAAATGTAAAAGGGTTGTTTATAATGCTGGTATACAAAAAAATTTACTTTTGGCGGTGATAGTTGGCAGCTGGCAAGAAAGAGTATGTGGCAATTCCATATAGCTAGCGAAAACCCAAGGAAATAGAAAACGAATACGGGAAAGTCTGTGCCATTCTGTAGCACCACTAGTATAAGAACAAATATGATAACTTAAACTTCAATATTGATGTAAACTATATAAAAAATATTAACTTTCTTAACTGTTCAGAACTGCAGAAGTGACGGGAATGGAGGAGAAAACTGTGAACATCTGGAGATAGCGGAGAGGAGGGGAGACATGGAGACGTACGGGACGGTGGAGACTGCGCGCAAGGCGGAGAAGGTGGGGACGGTGGACACGGCAGAGCAGGCGGAGACGGAGTGATATCGGGAATGGCGTGGAAGGCGGGGACGGCGAGGAAGTGGGGAATGGCGAGGTTGGCGGGTACATCGGGACGGCGAGTAAAGTTGGAAAGGTGGGGATGGCAGAGACGTTGGACACGGCAGGGCAGGCGCGGACAGGGTGATATCGAGAATGGTTGATTGATTGATTGATTCGTGTTTCCGGGCGCGTCAACTATGTTGGTCATTAGTCCCGTAAGTGTAGTGCGTGCTTTTCTCGGGAGGTGGCGATTATCTTTTCCCCACTGGATGGCGAGATCTGGCGTCGACCTACCGTCGACTAGCGGGGTTTCCCCTCAACCAGGTATCTCCCACCAGCCGGGCACCGCCCCAACCGGGACAACCTATTAGCTCTCGACCGGTCTCCCGACATGTGTGGTAGTGTGGTCCATGTTAGTGTAAGTGTGTGTATAAGAGGAGAGGATAGGACAAGGAAGAGGAAGAAAAGATCGCACGCGGACCGTGGCCCGTTTGTTAGGGTACTGTTCCGGCATTCGCCTGGTGTTG
The DNA here is from genome assembly GCA_031308135.1 of Acheta domesticus. NCBI lineage: Eukaryota > Metazoa > Arthropoda > Insecta > Orthoptera > Gryllidae > Acheta > Acheta domesticus. The sequence continues at coordinate 56,892,032 of JAHLJT010002406.1, forward strand.
ATCGGAGAAACCATGGAAAACTACCGATATGAGCAGCTGTCCGCTAGAATTCTCCTCCAGACAGCGACTGAATTCGACTTAGCTGACAAGCTGGTATCGAAAATCCTGCCGCCGTCGGGACTCGAACCTAGGACCTCCCGTCAAAGGGACTGCAGTGACATCAGGCTGATGCACTGAGCCATCTCTCTCGGTTCGAGAATAGAGAGGAAGGCAGGGAAGACGGAGATGGCGGGGACGATGAGTCGGTTGAGAACGGCCGGGACGGCGGGGCTGGTGGGGACGGTGTGGACAGAGGGGATGGCAGAGACGGTAAGAACGGTGAGGACGTCAGGGTTTTCCGGAATGGCGGGAACTGCGCGAATGGTGGGGACCGCGAAAACGGCGGGGATGGTGGAGACGCCGAGGACGGTGAGGACTGCGGGAACCGCGGGAATGACCGGGTCCGGTTGGTGGGTTCTGTGGGGAGGACGGGGACGGGTCTGTCGGCGGGAGCGGCAGGGACGGCAAAGTTGGCACAGACCGGGACAGGCTCCCGCGGTTGCGGAGGCATCGCGGCAAGGGCTGAGGCGGCGGCGGCGGCGGCGCAGCGGCGCGCGCCTGGGTGGCGGCCGCAGGTAGGCTAATTGGTGTAAAATTAAAACTTGCGGCTGCGGCCGGCGCTGTGTGTTCATTAGCCGCGGCCCCTCTCCTGACTTACGCTGCGGAGCGTGACGCACAACGTGGCGAGGGCGGAGGAGACCCGCTGCTGGGGACTATCGCGCACCTTTGAAGGAAGAAAAGCAAAGGTACTTTGGGATTTCAGTGAAGAATGTTGGAAGAAATGAAAGGGTTTCACAGATATTTACAAGCTGTAGATTAATGTCCCACAAAACCATTCGCATGACTAAATGTGAAAACCTGTTTAATATGCCTCAGATATAAATTCAATTAATTTTTAGACAGAAGTTCATGCTGAGGAACATATGACTATTATAACTGAAACAATAATTTTACAATTTTGAATGAGGACGCCCATTCCGGACCTTTGTAAACAGGAACGCAAAGGCACTTTGGTATTTGTTTTATTATTTTTTTCGTGGTTTAAACTTTTGGTCCTAAGGAACGGCAAGTGTGGTGAAACAAATTAATTTCAGGGATAGGGAAATCGAATATAATGAGAAGAGGAGGTCACTCAGACGATCGAACATTCGTCAGACAAACGAGTGACATATCAGAAAAGCGGATGTTATACCACAACAGGCACGCGGAAAAGCGGGCTGTACAGGAGATATCCAGGTATCTTCCGGGCTGTACAGGAGATATGAATAAATTCAGAGAACATTTTTTTTATATTTTAAATTTTATAATGTACATTTTTATAGTTTCATTCTAAAAATGAAATATTTGTTTCTCAAATTTCAAAATGTTGGAGAAAAATTTAATTCGCGTGTATTATTTGAGGGCAAGGAACCGATAAATGTGTTGTAAATACAACTGCAATTGTCCGTCCAGGAAGCCAAAACGATTATAACAAATTCAATGGGAATGTAACAACCTCATCAGACCAATCTATCCAATGGATGGACAATTGTTGCTGAGAACCAATTAAGAGAACGGAAGCGAATGATGACCAGGGGCCGTGGCGGATTGCGCAAAATGGAAACAATGAAAACGCGGACTGCGAAGCAGCCGGGGCCCGCCGGCAGCCGCAGCGGCGCTAGGGCAGCGAGCAGAGGGCAGTTGGCAGCGGAAAGAGGCGGGCGGTGGCGGGGGCTGTTGTAGGTGCGGGCTGAGGCGTGGGTTCCGACGGCGGTGGCGGCCCCGGCAGAGAAAGTAGGAGCGTGACGAGGGGAAGACGTGGGTACGTGGGCGAAAGGAAGTGCGGTGGAGCGGGCGGGTGGAGAGAGCGAGGGCAGTGGTTGGGATGGAGGAAGGGGCTGGAGCGATGGCAGAGGGAGCGGAGGCGGGGCGGAGGTAGAGGTGATGGTGAGGGCGAACAAACAGGCGGAGGTGAGAGTTGGTGGCGAAGGGCTGTCGCGGGGAGGGAGCGGAGGCGTAGGAGGGAGTGGAGGTGCTGAAGGTGAAGGTGCAGGTGGAGGCGTATGCAAGAGCTGGGACGGTGGCGAAGGCGATGGTGGTGGCAGCAGTGGCGGTGAGGGAGGAGGCGACAGTGGCCACAGCGGTGGTGGCGATAGGGGTCTGTAGCGGTTGCAGAGGCGGTGGCGCTGACTGCAGCGGTGGAAGCGCGGGCAGGGATAGGGGCGGCGGGGGCACGGGTTGGGGGTTGGGGCGGGCGCGGGGCTGGGGGTGGAGTCGAGGGCGGGCGGGGGCGAGGCCCTGGAGCGGGGCCGGGGCCGGGAGCGTGGCCGGGAGCGGGACCCGGGACGGGGCCAAGGGCGGGGGCGGGGCCGGGAGTGGGAGTGGGAGCGGGAGCGGGGGCGGGAGCGAGGGCGGGGGTGAGGCCGGGGGTCCGGCGCCGGCAGCGGGTCCAGCAGCCGTTGCGGCTCGATTTCGCCGGTGCCCGCAGCCTTACAGAGGCCCTGATTGTAATTACCGGCGACCGGCAATGACGGCGGCGCAGCGACGAGGTGGGCCGTGGAGGCTGCGGCAGCGGCGGCGGTGGGGGGCCTCTGCTAGAAGCGAAGGCGGAGTGCGCCGCGGGCGTACAATCACATCGTCGGTGGCTCGACTCCACCTATTGGAGGACACGTGGGGAGAGCGATGTGAGCGGTGTGGAATGTACGAGCCACTACGGAGGAAGGGTGCAACTGAGAGAACAGAAAGAAAGAGAATTTGTGTCTGAGAGGACGCAAATAGCTCTCAGAGTAGACGCAAAATCAAAACGAACACTTACAGAAGACGTAGGGGAGGCGGACAGAAAGCGGATAAAAAGCGGATGGAGGGCGTAGGGAAAGCATTAGGACAGCGAAGAGAAACCGAAAAGAGAGTGCGAAGAGAAACCGAAAAGAGAGTGCAAAGAGAAATCGAAAAGAGGCAGCGGAGAGAGAGAGAGCGAGAGAGCTTAGAGAAAGTGACGACAAGCCGAAGAGAGAGAGAACACTGAGAAACTAAAGAGAGAGAGAGAGGTAGAGAGAGCGTACATAACGAGAAGAGAGAGTGGAGGGAAAACGGAAGGGACCAAAGGAGAAAGCGAAGAGAAAGGGAAGGGAAAGGGAGGAGTGCAGAGATATCAGAAAGCCTTAAAAGGACACTGCAAGGTACTGCCCCTAATCCGCCCATAGGCATTCTAGTGGGAGGAACGCGGGCGGCTGGGCTGGCGCAAGGGCCGCGAATGGGAAAGCGTTGGCCGCTGGTGGCCGAGTGGGGGAGGGAGGTTTGTTTTCCGAGTGGATGGGCGCTTGTGTAAGTGACCAGGTGGGCGAGCGGGCGGGCGGGCGTTGTCGGCGGCGCGGCTGTTGCGGCGCAGGCGGGGTTAGGCCTGACTGCGCCCAGTAGCGGGGGAGGGGCAGGTTGGGAGCGAGTGCGGAGCGGGAGCGAGGACGGGGACTGGGGCAGGAGCGCGAGCCGAGACGGGAGGCGGGGGTGGGGACGGGGCGGAGCTAGGCCGGACCGTGCGCGGAGGCGGAGGAGTGGTGGGAGCGAAGCGAGTGCGGAGTGTGGGCGCGATCGAGCGGGGGCGGGCGGACAGGGGCGGGAGGTCGGGTGGTCGTTGCCGGTGGCGCGGCGTCTGCTGTTGCGTCGGGGCGGGGCTAGGCCGGACCGCACGCGGGAGCAAGTGCGGAAGCGGGGAGCGGAGCGAGGGCGGAGAAGGGGCGGAGAGGGGCGGAGCAGGGGCGGAGCCGTGACGCAACGGGGCGGAGCGGGGCGGGGAGGATCGGGTGGAAAGGAGCGAGGCGGGAAGGAGCGGGGCGGGGAGTTGCGGCGTGGGGAGGAGTGGGGCGGGGAGAGCGGGAGCCGGGAAGGAGGTGGTGGCGGGGCTGGTGCAGGGCCGGTGGCGGAACGATGGGTGGGGACGGAGGGCGGGACGGTGGCGGGACGGGGACGGGACGGGGGCGGGACGGGGACGGGACGGGGGCGGGACGGGGGGCGGGGGTGGGGCGGGGCGGTAGCTGAGGCGGGGACGGGAGCGAGCGGGCGTGTGGACAGCGTGGAGCCGGTGGTCGGCGTGGAGCCGGCGGTGGTCGCTGGCGTCGGCTGTTGCAGTGGCGGGCTAGGCCAGATCGCACGCGGGAGCGGTGGCGGGGCGGGGGCGGAACGGGGGCGGAGCGGGGGCGGAGCGGGGGCGGGCGCGATTTTGACGTTTTCTTTACGAACTATACAAAGTGATTTCCGAAACAATACCTACCCTGGCAAATAGGCAACGGAACAAGTACGACATTCCCTCTCTTTTTTCTTTTTACACAAACAGACACTCACACATGCACGGACTACACTTTTACACTTCTCTGATGATCAGACAGGAGCTTGACTCGGCTCAGGCGGGTCTCTCCTTCGAAAGATACCTGCACGCGATAAACCCGGTAAGCCGATGTGTAATCGGTACCGGATGTCACCTACCAGTAAGAGAAACTTCATCCATCTCCGTTATTTGCTCCTTATAACCTAAATAACTTTTTATTTACTGTAGAAAACTTCCAAGGCTCCTAGCAAGTAATGTGTCACTTTTTTCTCATGAAATTCCACGTAACTGGTAAAAATCACAAGCAAATCGAACTTGAGGTATGGCGTATGTTTAGTGCATTGAACAGGCTAGTCACTCCATATGATCGTGAATTGAATCAGCCAGTGAGCAAGCGCCACTCTCAGTACCCCATCGCCTACCGGCAGACGTGGCTCAGGTCATCCACTAATGTCACTGCAGTCCCTCCGACCGGGAGGTCCTAGGTTACACTCCCGACGGCGGCAGGAATTTCGACTCTAGCTTCTCAGCTAGGTAGAATTCAGTTACTGTCTGCAGGAACATTCTAGCGATCGACTACTCTAATCTGTAGTTTTCAATGGTTTCTCCAATCAGCACCAGGTGAATGCGGAGCAGTACCCTAACAAACGAGCCACGGATCTTTCCTTCCTCTTCGTTGTCCTATCCTCACCCCTTACACACACACTTACACTCACAAGCACTACACTATCACACATGCCGCTCGGCCGGTCGGGTGTTTCGAGCTTGTCCCGGCTGGGGCGGTGCGCCGCTGGTGGGATATTCCTGGTTAAGGGGGTAAACTCTGGTAGTCGACGGTAGGTCGGCGCCAGATCTCGCCATCCAGCGGGGAAAAGATCGTCACCTCCCGAAAAAAAGCACGCACCACACTTACGGGACTAATGACCTAAGTAGTTGACGCGCCTGGAAACGCCAATCAATCAATCAATCCATCCGCCGCCCCCTCACCCGTTTCTCGCTCTGTCCCCTCCCATCCTCGCCCTCCCCTTTTGGGCGGACCGCTGCACCGCGCAGTACCGGAAACAGAAGCAGGCGCGCACACCGAGGCCACTGCCGGGGGCGCAATATTAAAACGGAGGAAGTTGGAGCAAGCAGCAGACCAGGCGGCGGGGACCGGCGTGGAGGCGACGGTGATAGTGACTGTCTTGTGGCTGTGACTATGTCAAGCCCGCGCTGCTCTGAATCCCACAAATAGAAGTCCGGCGGTTACATGACTATCCGCCAGGTTGCCTTGATCACGATCCCACCCAGGTCGGTAGCCTAACGTGTAGGCAGTAGGAAGACGGATTGGGGGCCCCAGGTCCTCAGGCTTCGGTCGGGGTGGCCCCCAGACTTGGCTTCGTCGTGGCAGTGGCCCGATACTCTGGGCAAAGAGGAGGGACTCGGCTTCCCGGCGCATGTGAGTGGCGAGTTATCATACACATAATATTGACTCCGGTACTAGCCTAGATAGCTAGTAGCTCTGAGCTGACAGGGCGGCCCCACCTAGGCATTGTATGGGCAGGTTGCCGTGAGGGCAAACTGGGTAGCGGTCGGATCCGGTTACCTGCCCGGCGACGTCCTTGTACGTCGTTGGGGTGTGAGGATAAAGGCCAAAGAGCCATAGGTGCCCACCTCGGGGACTTGTCCCCCAGGTAGAACGAGGCACAGCGAAGGTGGTAGTCCCGCGAGACTCAATGACCGTCACTATGAGGCTGACTGACTGAATGGGTGTAATGATTGTGACCGTGAGATACGATTGAGACTGTTTCTATGACTGTGATTAGGTTTGTCTCAAGATTAGGGGATCACATCAAGGGAGAGATGGATGTGGCTGTCACTCTCCCATTGGCGGTAAATATTACAGAGGGTGCGAGGTGATCATTGGTAGTGCTAAAGATTACTGATTCTGGCAGGAGTGGGTGTGATGGTGTTGGTGATGAGGAATAATAGAGGTCATGGAGTAGGTTAGTGGGAATGAGACGTTCCCTAAATTATGATGGAGGAGATGAAGAGGTGGGGTGAAGGGACGAGATGAAGTAAAGATAGGGGAGACACTAGGAGGAGAGAAAGAAAATGAAAAAGAAGAAAGAGAAAGTGAGGAGACTCGAGGAAGGACAGTGAGATGAAAGATAAGAGGAAAGTCGACGCATATTAGGCAGGATAAGAACGAAAAGGGGAAAAAGAGGAGAAATAAAAAAGATGATATTATGAAGGAAGATCAGGGGCTGAAGATAATGACAGTGAAAGAGGAATGTGGGATTAGGTGGGAACAAGGAAAAAGAGTGAGGGAAACGGACGAGGAAGTAAAGAGGTGAAGGGAGGAGGACGCGGAGAGGGGGAATGAAGGGAAGTTATTGTGATGGATGGTGGTCTGTGGTCACGAGGTTCAAGTTATTAAGTCATTTTTTGGTAAAATTGGGTTAAGTACTGACACTACAAGTTACGTATCTTTATTTTATTTTAGTAAAACGACCGAATTCAAATGTTGGCTCCTTAACGAGAAAAATGCGTTGGGAAATACCGTTGAGCGTAGGAAAAAACGTTGGCTCAATAATTTAAAACTTGTTTCCTCCAAACCAATATTTCTGACTTAAGAACTTTTACCTCGTGATTACAAAATTGTTGATATGAATGCGACATGCGAGAAAGCAGTGGAAACGATGCGTAAACAGCCTTTGAAATGATACAGGGGTCGTTGTCTGAAAGCACATAAGATCAAACTAGTAGAAGCCGGTAGAAAAGTTTCAGTTATTTCACTTTTCTTCCACGTTTTATTTGCTTTTCTCCCCAACATAATAAACCGGAGTTTCAGGATAAATCAAAACACTTTTATTTTCAATATTTTTCTTGAAATTAAAACAATTAAGACTTAATGAATTTAAGTATTTGGATGAAGTGAAGAACGATTTGCAATTTCAATTTGAACAAGATATTATTGGACAAGAATGTATCGCTTACTTCCAAATCAGAATTTTCCGATCAATTATAAAGAATGTCTTTACGTCAAATAAATGGAGGAATCTAGGATACCTCATTAATTATTTAAGTAATTTCCTACAGGGAGGGGAAAAAGACAAAGACCCACAATTCCATGGTTTGGGGAAATTGAGGATTTATTCTAAAAAAAGAGGTCATAATTACGAAACTGGAGAGGCTGAGATTATATATTCATAAATTTATGGTTACAGGAAAACGATCAGCGCTATTGGGCGTACAAAGTGAAACGGGTACTAAAACGTGCAGGTTTGGGGGATGTTTCTCCTGAAATGGTTGAGAATAGGGGAACACGGGAGATAGAACGGTTAATTTCAGATCGACTTTCGGATATTAAAAGGCAAGATATTCTGGCAGCATCGACAGAAAAATGTTCGTTAGTGGAACAAATTCACACGAGTCCTGTACGGGGATACGAAAGTTACGTACACACACTTAAAAGGGATGCAAGAGGGGGATACCCTTGGTTTAGGGTAGGAGGGTGGATGCAACGTAGAATGAATGATTCGAATGACAATGGAATCTGTGTCCTTTGCAGTGATAGAGAAGATTGGATCCACATCCTGTTAAATAGCTGCGCTACAGAATCTTGGAGAGGAAAATGGATGGGAATGGGGAACTATTGCTTCCAATTCAGAAACATAACGCTCGCTCAAAACATATTAGCTGATAATAGATCTCACTTCATGAAAGAATTAGGAACATTTTTAGGAAAGGTTCGAACTGTCAGGGAAACGGTAATCAGGGAATGGGAAAACAGCACTGGTTAGTAGTACGAGCATAGCCTAGACTGGAGATGAAATAATTAATTCAATAAGCAAGAGATCATTAAGTTAACTAGAAAGGTAATCAGTAATGCTAATCATTAATATTAAGTAGTAAGTTAGTAATAATTAAATTAGTCAGTAAGCAATAATTAAGTTAATTAGTAGTAAATTGTTCGGAGAGGCGGTGGTGCGGGCGATCTTCTGTGGCGGTGTTTGATTTCAGGGGCTGAGGAGGCCAAAGATTGGATGGAGAAGATGCCCACGCCAGGAAATAAATAGTTTAGAAAAAAAACAAACTAGTAGTTTAGCATGTACTCGTCTTCTGACGGCAGGTTTTTCCCCCTTCAGGGGTTTTTTCCTCAGCCGTACCTTATGGTCTCCCTTCCTCGGCTTTGATGCGATGAAGAGACTATTAGGGGTGAATGCCAAAAAGGTTAGAATGCGGTAGGATGTAGGTATTGTAATGGCATAAAGGCCTTCAGCCTAGCCACTTAGTTAAAGGATTGAAATTTTGTATCAATGTGTTACCTATTAAATAAAATAAAATAAATTTATGGAAACTGAATGATTTATTTATTCATTGTAAAATTATAATTAATAATAATAGTAATAAAGTTATCGGAGCTCTGGGATTTGTTCCTCAAAATGTATGTAAAAACTTGGCTAAACTTGCAAGTAATTCAAGACTGGGAACAGCCCAAGACAGGAACTTATTTGGAACAGCCCACATATTGCGCAAAATATTGTAGAGGCACCGATAGTCCCTAGATCTCCTCCTTAGAAAGCTGGTTGTAACCCGAAGTAGATTTTATAATCAACTGACTCATATCGTCTTGAGACGTGAATTAAAGGAATAATAATAATAAACTAAGAAGTGAAATTAAATAATTTTAATTCTGTGCATTTTCATCAGTGCTTAAGAAACATTATTTGTAGTAAGAAGCAGTGGAGAAAGTGAACCGGTAAGCGGATATCGGTGACAGTTCAGACTTATTGTATGTAAAAACTGGTAATGAAGCTTTACATAAGCTCATATACCTGGTACGTATATCAGTCGAAAACTTGTAGTGAATAAAATATTCATTGTATCTTGAAAAGTGCGTGTTTGCAAAGAAACAATAACTGATTTCAATTGTTTGTAATTCGCACAACAAAGTGATGTAATGAAAAATAATATCATACATCATTAATTTCGTTAATTTTAAGATTTTGTTCTCTATTGTTTATACTATAATACTGGCTATTAACAAGAGATATCACAATTGGAGCCCAATATCTTTCAAGTAAAACAAACAAAACGAATGATGAAACTTCTTTCTAAACGAAAGCTCTTATTGTTTCAATATAAATATAACATTACATTTGTAATTTTGTTAATACTGAGGAAACGAATATAATTCTGCTTAGAGTTTGACATGCGCCACAACCGGACATCCATGCTTTTGATACCATCCTCGACATTAAAATTAATAAGCCCGCAACAGTAAAATTAATCGCTCCTTTAGGCACCGTTTTACAATAATCGTCTCATAAGAATGGTCGTTGCATGGCCCCGGAGAAGCTCATAACTACGGACTTCAATTCTCAGTGTTTGTCCATGTAAACCATCAAACGTCATCTCCGAGATTCAGCATCAAACATGATTGGGGCATGTGAATGTCGGTAGAGTACTAGAGGCTTTAGTGGTACTCACATCTGAGTATGACAGGCAACTGAAAGACTTTGTGGGCGGAAACCTAATTAACAATTCTTGTCATCACAGACACATGTGTAACTACTAGGATATTCCTGCTAATGTGGTTGTTTTGACGACGAGGTGCGGGATCTGGAAGTATGACCAAAGGCTGACAAGTATGACTGATTAGTTCATTGGGAATGAACTGTTTACAATAGCCAGCTCTTGGAGAGTCGTTGTTATTGTCGCCAACCCCTACAGAATCTCATTGACGATTATAAAAATATTTCCTTTCTGAGAGGGTAAAAGTGTACGAGTAAATTTTTATTTCTTTCGGTTGCATTTACAAAAATTAGGAAGGTTATATACAGGCAAACAATATGGTATTTCTATGTCTATATATGCATTTAATACTTTAAAATTGAGATACTTGCCATTCCTGTGTGTGTTTTTTACTGACAAAGCCCTCGATTTAATTTATGAAGTCTACCATAATTATGTTTGCATGTGATGTTACCCTCCAGCTAATATTCTTTTTAAATTTTCAAGAAATATGCGTACTCGACATTCAAATTCCGTAATGGAAGATATAATCACAATGCCTATTAATACAGACTTAAGGTTCTGATCATTTAATGTAAGGTGTATATATAAGAAAATAGAGAGTTCCTTTCAGTTCACAGAAAGCCAATAAATCAGTTTAGAATTGTATTTCCTCTAGCTTGAAACGATCAAAATTCAAACTACTTAGAAGATTCGTTTCACTATATCCTGATATGCTGAACTAAAATTATTTCTCGCTTACTTCATTTTAGTGCTACTCTAGATTATACTCCAGCGTAATGTCATTTTAAGTATCCAACAGCACTATAACGCAAAATTATGAACAAAAATTTAAACAAAAATTAATAAAAATATTATGTGATAACTTCTAAACGCGAATAAATTGCAGGAAACGTTGCAAAAAATATGCCCACAAAACGGATTCTTTTAAAATAGCCAGTGTTTCAGAATACATTGTACATACTCTCTTTGTACTGAAATTGGCAAGATGTATTGCCGATGTTTTCGGTATAGAGATGTTTGAAGTACACTGCCCACTTTTATATATATCATTTCGTAGGATATGACCACACACTACTCAGTAGGTTTTACTGCATATGGTTCAGCCACATTTACCTCATATCAAGTATGGTCAAAATATCATTTGGGTAGGTTTTTCTGCATACAGGCTAGATCTCCTGTATACAGGCTAGAACTCCACTGGGCAGGTTTTACTGTATAAGGACTCTCACGTGTGACAGTCCAATGCAAGTCAGAGAGTGAGTGTGTGTTAAAGGGGAGAGGGTAGGACACGGATGTGTAAAGAAATAAGCGCGTTCTCCGTAGCCCGTTTGGTAGGATCCTGCTCCGACACTCGCCTGGTCTTGATCGGAGAAACCACAGAAAACTACCAATCAGAGCAGTCGGGCACTAGAATTCTCATCTATAAAGTGGATGATTGATAGATAGATTGATTCGTGTTTCCGGCGCGTCAACTACTTAGGTCATTAGTCCCGTAAGTGTAGTGCCTGTTTTTGTCGGGCGGTGGCGATGATCTTTTCCCCGCTGGATGGCGAGATCTGGCGCCGACCTACCGTCGACTAGCGGGGTTTTCCCTTCAACTCGGTATCTCCCACTAGCGGGGCAAGCTGCAGGCTCCCGACAGGTCTCCCGGTATGTGTGGTAGTGTAGTGCATGTTAATGTAAGTGCGTGTGTAAGAGGAGAGGGTAATACAAGGAAGAGGAAGGAAAGATCGCGCGCTGTCCGTGGCCCGTTTGTTAGGGTACTGCTCCGGCATTCGCCTGGTGTTGATGCGAGAAACCACGGAAAACTACCGATCAGAGCAGCTAGAATTCTCCTCCAGACAGCGACTGAATTCGACCTAGTTGGCAAGCTAGTTTCAAAAATCCTGCCGCCGTCGGGAGAGGACCTCCCGGTCAGAGGGACTGCAGTGACATCAGGTTGATGCACTGAGCCATCTCTCCCGGTGTATAAAGTGGATGAATTCGACCGGGCTATCTAATAAGAGTCGCCGTCGCGGACTCACTATCAGAGTCGCTGGAGGTAGAGGTAACGACGCTGAGCACTCGGCCGGTGCGAACAGTGGTTTTGGATCCCCGGCCAAATCAAATGGATCCTTTGGGGAACAAAGTGGGTTCTCGTCAGACTTTCTCAGGCTCCTCTCGTTTCCTCTACCTCTAATTTGAAGGGTTGGGAGCAATAACATGGTAAGCCACATGAAGCTCGTTATGCACCAACGGCGATAGTCCCTTCAATGAAAACTAAGCAAAACCTTAATTTTGTTTAAAACTTTGTTTCAAGAACCACTTGGCTTCACTCTCTCGAGAAATGTGTCCCAAGGCGAAAACTTTCGATGCACGAGAGATTTCTATTCATAGGCCTAACTATTCTTTTCATTTGTAAATTGTGGGTTACGATGTTATTGCTTCCAACCCTATATTTCACCTTATCAACTCATTACATTTTTACTCACGAGCCTCGTTTATCACAATAGTTGAAGGGATTCTAAAATTAAATTAATTAATATTTTCTAACAGTAACTTCATTTCTTTTTTTGGTTTATCACATAACACATCACCTGAACAATTAAATCAGCTTAACTATCTTGATGTGACAAAATAGAGAAGAAATTGCTAAAAGTTTTAATGGTGAAATGAGAGTGCTGAAGATGTTTTCAAATATCAAACATAATTTGTATCGAAATAGTTGTTTGCGCACCAAGGCCGTTATAAGGGTTCTAATGACCGAGCGACGACAAAATGTCCGAGGGCCTTTGAGCCGAGGGCTTTTTGCCGACCGAGATCATTAGAACCAGTTAACACCAGAGGTACATAGATACTTTTATATTTTACCTAATTTTAATGATTCATATTTACTAATTAATTACAGATGATAACTTGACTCGGTTTGTCTTTTCACATTTCCCTCCCATAAGTTCTTTTCATAATTCCCTCTCATAATTCCTTTCATAAGAGAACATAAGCTTAAAACACTTCCCTACAAATCATTTTGTGAAGAACTGTATAAATTTATTAAAGTTAACTTTTAATCTTTCTTCAGTGTTCCTTTATGTATTATATTGTTTTTGTAACCTTTTTGATGTATATGTTTAGCACTACTTCAGTGTTTCTTGTTATGTTATATTGCCTCATATTATCTGCTATACACTTACAGTTAATGTACATTTGTAACTTATTTCAATTTCTAACCCTCGTATACTTACATTTATGCTTTCTTTCTACTTATGCTTATTCTCTTTTTATGTTATGTATTATTATTATTATTATTATTATTATTATCATTATTATCATTATTATAACATGTAGCATCATTCAACTCTTCATTTTTGCTTGAGAGGACCACGGTCCTCTCAATCCAAGTAAGTTATACAGCGTCGAACTCCGTATTGAAAGAAATAACAAGTAAAAAAATAATCAATATTTAATAAAAATTACATCAAATTCCCTTTACACAAATAAAATCGGATCTGCTTTCTACATAGTATGTAGATTGTTCTAACATTTAATAACCAGTTTTTAGTACGATATTGACATCACACATACAAATCGAGTCTTGCTAATGCACATGTCACGGAGACTGTAAATCCATATTTCATTGTGTAACTGCCACATTATACAAACAGCATAGGCCCTAGTGAAGACTGACTGCGTATACCGTGGTTTGATTACGTACAAACTGCTAACATGCTTACGTAATACAGTCAACTAGGTTCTGTGTAGATCATAGTCAATAGCTAAACCTGTTTGGTCCTATTAACCGCCGCCAACGTTCAAATTTCCGAGAACAATACCCTACCCATCTGTGGTTCAAATTACTAATATTATATCATTGTTGCCAAATTTGTTGACGAAAACAACTGTCTTGCGTATTCATTTCATTTATGGACATACATGAGTCAATACTGAGTGAACAAACATACAAGTTTACTTTGGTTCATTACTTCAAAGTAAACTATTGGTCTTAAGATTCTTTAAATTTTAAAATATTGCCTTAATTTGAGAATTATTTTATTTGTTAAATACTTTTTTATTAGTATCGTAACTCAAACACTTCAACTAGAGAGTGAATAAGAATGATAGAACAAACTGAATGACTACATACAGAAAAAACAATGACATCAAAAAGTTCCTAATTGAATCAATGTGATTTTAAGGAATAAATTATTGTTATATGGACTGTGGAAGGAGAACTTACCATACACAGGTCTGCGAACACGCAATTTTGAAACACTTAAACCAATTAAAAGAATATGATCAACTCTGATAAGTGAATTTTCTTACATCTATTCAAATACAGCTGGCTAAATACAACAAAAACTGAATTCCAGATGATTACAATATCAACAATCATAATCTAGAAATGTTGACCGTCAAGAAGTTGATTAGTTACATTCCACAAGGTAATTGGTCCGAAGATATATGCATTGACAAATCATGCATTAACATATAATGCGTGCTGTGTTTAAGAACGAGAAATACATACGTAACAAAGTGCCTCAGCAGAAGAGAACATAATTCTTAAAAGCTTATTTCCGCCTTTCTTCATCTCGTACTACAAGCGGTCTCCAAAAATACGAGTTCTTTTATTTCCTCAGACATACTGACTACCATGGCAGGCATGAAATATAATTTAACGGTTATATCTAGCACTTTTTCCAAGAATCTAATTTACAATCATGTTATTGTGTGGAAGAACAAGACGTTACTAATGCGCGAGAGAGAATATAAAACACTTGAACCCCGTTCGACTCGAGTTCTCGGCGCTTCTATTTGTGAAATTCGAGGTCGAAGCCTCGTAAAGAAAAGTTTGATATATTAGCTCCCGAGATAAAACTACTCCTCTGGCTCTTTGTATAGAGGGTATCCAGTCGGACACGGAGCAGACATCTCAAAGGTCGTAAAATATTGCGAGCTCTGGAATTAATTAGACGATATCTAGGGCAGGACAGTTCCTTTTGGACTGTTTTCCCCGTGCGCTTCCGAGATAAAAGTGAGACTCTGGAAATCCGAGCGGCGGCGAGGAAGCGGGGACCCGACCCGAAGACAAAGACACTCAAGAGCTCTCTTGCCGTTGAAAGTTTCATTATTTTTGTGTAAATTCTTAGCCGGCGAAAGAGAATAGTCAAAAACGCAGAATGCTGGCTGCGTTTAGACTCCGGATTAAGCGTCGAAAATGAGCGAGAGTCTTTGTACTCTAGTGCATTTCCACTGGGGGCCACGTCTCTAGGACAACGGCATAGTAACTCCCTGGACAGACAACTGTGTTCTTAGTTTATTGCCCAAATCAATTAAATGAAACATCATAACTTACATTTAGTTTTTATTAAATCCATGACTTGATTGAAATTCAGACAAGATGTAGCGTTCCTACCCTTTTGTTTTGTTTCAACTGTTTTATCATCTCTTACTTCTACATTATTTTCTTACTCACGGTTATTTACTTTGCACCCAACTGTTTTTATGTTCTATCTTTTGTGTTTGTTCTATTGAATTCTTCTGTGTGTGTTCCTTTTTTCCTAGAAAGATCCCATTGTCCTGAGGTAAATAAAAAGCTCTTCAGCGAGCATTCGTCTCTCTCCAATTATGCGAGACTACGCATAAGGGAGAAATATATATATATACAAATATATACACACATACAATAAGAAACATTTCATATTAAAAATTAGGGGAAAAAATCAAATTAATCATACGTTAATATGAGTCACACGCATTGAAATCTAATCAAACGAAAAAATATACGTTGTCGATACGATAAACCAAAAAATATACGTTAGCAATTTACGTTGTCTTAGCTGACCCGCCTAGAATAAAACCTCAATGCAAGAAAAATTATCTCAATTTTTCAACTAGATATGTGACTGTTCAGAGAGTGCATTAGGACCCAGATGCAAGTAAAAATTGGGTTCAAGAAAGCACAATAACAACAACATCACAAGAGCGAATAAAACGCCACAAAATTCTGTAATCTCCACATCGCCAATTACTAACAAGAGCACACATGAGCTCCCTATCGCAATCCCCTAAACAATCACAGAGGGAGGATTTCCTCTCTCTGCAGGTCAGAGACTCCCAGCACCTATCAAAAAGAAGAAAAAAAATCAAAGCGAACGCTGCCGCAAAATGCATAAACCCAACTCGTTATTGGGGCTTATTTACATGGGCGGCCAACAGCAGCTTCTCCCAGTGGCCAGCGGCGGCGGCGGCGGAGGGGTAAATGGAAACATTGGCCCGGGGCAACCCCACCCCTACTCCCACCATCCCTCCCCCTCCACCGCCATCTCCACCACCACCTCCACCTCCACCTTCATCTCCACCTACATCTCTACCTACATCTCTATCTCCATTTTCACCTCCACCTACATCTCCACCTCCATCTCTACTTCCATCTCCACCTCCATTTCCTTCTCCACCTCCACCTCTACCTACATCTCTACCTCCATCTCCACTCCACCTCCATCTCCACCTCCATTTCCATCTCCACCGCCACCTCCATCTCATCTCCATCTCCACCTCCATCTATACCTCTACCTCCACCTCCATTTCCATCTCCACCTCCACCTCCGCAGTCGCCACACACCCGCATTCACCGCACCCGCTGCCTCGTTCCTTTCTTTATCCCCGCCCCACCCAGTTTCATACAGGACGAGTCCCTACCTTCGTTAATCCTCAGTTGATGAGTCTCTATACTGCGGTTTTTCTAACTTTGCCTAAAAAAAACACCTTCGCGATGGAATATTTCACGGTATTTCGCATCTTTCTCAGTCGTTCCCCTAGATTTCGCACGATTGCGACTGTATCAAGCAGTGCTTGCGATCATGTGACTTCTACCGGCACCACCGAGAAAGACGCGAAATGCCGTGACATATTCCATCGCGAAGATGGGATTTGAGTGGCCTTGGGCAAAGATAGAGAAATCACAGTATACCTTAGTCTTTTCCAAGCGTCCACTGGATGTGAAGCGCTAAACAGTCGAACTAGGATAGGGCACCTTCAATATTTTGGAAGAGGAGTTCATCCATGCAAAATTAAATATAGCAAATCAAACACACATATAGGTAAATATTCTTTTGCCAACCGGACAATACCTGACTGGAACAATTTACCTGCTGCAGCACTGGCCACGTTTTCCTCTCGTGTGCGTTGCTTTCCGAACTGTCTAGGGAATTGCGTGTGATGCCAAATATTTGTGTGTGTGTGTATATATATTCATGCGACTCCATGTATATATATATTCCTTATAATATGTAATATTCTTAACTTGTCTTTATATGTTCAGTATAAACCCTGTCTCCGAGCGAAAGCTCATTAGCAGGAAATAATAAATATTAATATATTATTAAATATTAGTTCTGCTTCTTCACGCCTCTTCCGCTCCTATGTCTCTCCTCATCCATCTTCGATACCGTCACCGTCCTTGTAATTTTTCTTTTCATCCTTTTCGTTCATAACTCATCCTCACTCCATCCCATCCGTACCCCAGACATGTACGGGGAAACTCCCCTCCCTCCGTCTTCATGCCTTATCATTATATTTCTCTCCGCTCTCTCCCTCTCGTCTGCTGTTCTCTTGTTCACTCCCTCAAACCGCACTCGCCGCTAACTTTCACCGCCTCTCTGACTTCCCACACATCCGCTTTAGCCACATCCACTCCTTAGCCCTCTTACCATATCTGCTTGTTTACATCTAGTACTATACCTGGGGTCTTTCTGGACCCCAGGATTTACTGACAATTGGAAGTGATAAACATGAATGTGTACGGCAGCAAACTGGGTGTTAACAATAAATTTTATATGAAAATATATTTTCTAAGTTATTTTCAATTGCATAATAAATATAATTTATTTATGTTAAATATTTTTACAAAGAATAATCTCCACCGTTAATAGTCTGCATCGTTGATTCGCAATGCTTGAGAAGTATTTTTAAGAGTTTGTTAAAATCAAATAGGAGACAAAAATTAATGGTATCAGGCACATTTTTTTAAGTTCATGACAAGGTGTTTGAAATGAGAATGGGAAAAAAATAGACTGCCTTAGGTTAAACCGGTGCCATGTAAAGAAAAAAATTAATAACTCTAATAAAATTTGAAAAGTTTGTGAAAATGTTTTAGTACCTGCTTAATAAGTGCACGGAGGCATATTTAGAAGACCGAAATTATCCTGCAAATATTCAGAAAAAACATTAACAAATTAATGAACGTGGGGTCCAAAGAGACACCAGTTATGGTTCGAGGGGTAACCACGCCCTGTACTTCTGGAATACACGAATACTCCGCCTAACGGTTTCAAGGATTCTAAAACGTGTCTTATGCTGTGTTCTTTGTCACATTTCCCCGCCCCTACGGTGTGTGATTTTCCGACACTAGACACCAGGCAGGAGAACTACACCTTGCTTCTCCGCCGCGATGACTCAGTGGTGACAGTCGTCTACGTTGCCCCTGAAGCGTAGTTTGCCGGAGGCCGAGAGTTCGAGCTTTGACGGGGCAGATTTTCGACAGTGTACTACAGGTCTGATGAAGCGGATGTTTGGAGGACAAATCTAGCCGCCGGCAGCTCTGATCACCGGTAGTTTTATGTTGTTGCTTCATTAGTATTGCGTAGATTCTCTGATCAATAACTGTTGAATACTGGATCAGTACCACCCCTGCACTTACGGAAGTAATGAACTAAGTCGTTGATGCACCCTGAATCAATAATATGCTCAATCATTTTACATAAGGTCGCAATGTTCCAGTTTCCGTCTGCGGGTTACCAGATCTATAAGCAGCACCTTCTGTCTTTGTGATTGATTGATAATGATTCTGGACGGATCAACTATTGATGTCATTATCTCTGTACGTGTAGTGCATTTTTTCGTCGAGAAGTGGCGGTGATCTTCCCCCGCTGGATGGTGAGATCCGGCGCTCACCTACCGTCGGCTAGCAGCTAGCGGGGTTGCTCAAGCAGGTATGTCCCACCAACGGAGCACCGGCCCGCCCGGGACAAGTTCTATACTCCCGACGGGTTTCCCGGCATGTGTGGTAGTGTAGTGCATGTTAGTGTATGTGTGTGTGTGTGTAAAGGGTAAGGATAGGACAAGGAAGAGGAAGGAAAGATCGCGCGCGATCTGTGGACCGTTTGTTAGGGTAGTGCTCCGGCATTCGCGTGGTGTTGATCGGAGAAGTCACAGAAAAATACCGATCAGCGCAGCCTGACTGGCGCTAGAATTCTTCTCCAGACAGCGACAGAATTCGTCCTAGCTGACAAGCTAGTGTCGAAAATCCTCCCACCGTCGGGAGTGTAACCCTAGCATCTCCCGGTCACAGACAGTGCAGGGACGTAAGTTGATGCACTGGGCCACCTCATCCGATTTCTACCTTGGTCACCACCCCTGTGCCCGTCACCGCTCCGGGATGTTTTCTACGCGCCCACCGCGCGTGCCTCCGACGACCACACCGGACCCACCCCCTCCCCCAACCCCGGCCAGCGGAGGGAGGGGGCATAGGTGACCCGGGGTGGGGCGGGAAGGGGTAGGCTGCGAGGACAGGCGACCCGGAGGAGGTGGAGTAAGGGGGGAAGGAGGGGACGTAGGCGACCCGGAGGGGGGCCGGGAAGGGAAGGAGGAGGGGGCGGTGGAAGGTGTGTGGGCGGGGGTGGCGAAAAGGGGGATGGCGTAAGAGACCCTGGGGAGCGGAGGAGGGGGGCTGTGCGGAGGAGGCCTAGGCGACGGGGACAGGCAACCCGGAGGGAGAGGAGAGGGACAGAGGAGGGGGCGGAAGGTGGTGGCGTGGGCGGGGGAGGGGCGGAGGGGGGCGGAGGAGAGGGGTTGGACGGGAAGGGGCTTGGGTGGATGGGACATGGCGACCCGGAGGGGCGCGGGGCCGGGGGCGGCTGTTTGGGAAGCGCGTTTACACGCCCCCAGACGCGCGTTTACTCAGCGACGCAAAACAAAATTCCGGTTTGCGCTGGCAGCGCCCCGGGCGGCGGCGGCGCGAGATAGCCCGCCGTCCGCTCGCAAACACACGCGCGCCACGCGCGCCCTGTCCGCCTCCCGACAGCGAATCGTTTGGCTGCGAGGCGCCGCCCTTTGATCCGCCGCGTCCACCACGGCTTAACTCATTCTGGAACTAACTTTTCAGGTCGATGCGTAGTTTGTTCCGTGAGGACTCCTATTTTCGTAGATACGAAAGTTTTTAACTTTCCTACGAAGACCAATCGACATCCAAAAATGGTGCATAATTTACAAATATTGCAATGATTAAAATTATCAATTACAGCGCAGTCTGTTACTATGTTACTTTTCGATTACAATTATTTTTCTGTTTGTTTTAAGTCAGTTTCAGAATCAAGTTCTTAAAATAAATCGAAATTGACAATTTTTTGTGTGAGCATTTCTGTAAGCTCTTAAGAATGTTTCAAATTAATTTGTGCTTTTTGATGGTTCACATCCAAGTAAATGTTATTATGTAATATTGGATAAAAGATAGAAGAAAATGGAAAGAAATTTGTGTCTATTTGTCCGAAAATTTCAACTTTTTGCATTCGTTTCGTATTGTATTCAAATTTAACGGAACAAACAAGTAAGAAACGAAACTACAATTTTAAAAATGTTATGACTTTCCAGGAAAGGCTTTCTTAATGATTTCTGATATTTCGACTTTGATGAATTTCTGGTTCTCCTCCAAATAAATTACTTTCGTTATAATGATGTTACACTTCTACAATGATATATCACTCAATAGGTTTTCAATAACAACTTAATTAAACACAGTGCCTCAAACATCTAATTTATCCGTAGTGCAGGGCCGAAACTACATCTTCTACAAATTACTATCTTCATCTTTCGATATGTAGAACATATTCCGCTCTTGGAATCCAATTTTCGACGGCGTTTCCACAAGTATTTTTCGTATCCGTTTATTCTTGCCTCTTCCCTCCATTTCATATCTCAAACTCTCCCCCTCCTCCGCTCATTCTCCCTCTCCGTCCATCCCCGCACACCCTTCCTGTCCTTGGGCAGCCGCCAATGTTTATGAATCATTAGGACAATATTTAGATTTTGCCCGGGCGGTCTCCGGCTTCATTTAAATTGAGATAGAAAGTAAATTAGAATCGGACCGCGAGGTTTCAGGCAAGGAGAGGGGGCGAGTGCGCGGAGCAGCCTGAAATGGTGGGACGGGGAGGGGGAGGGGGAAGGGGATGGGGAGGAAGAGCTGCGCGTCTGCCAAATGCCACCGCCAGCGGCTCCACGGGCAGTCGATACTCTGGGCTCAGTCGCGACTCCCTGTGCACACCCCTGCCCTCCGCCCCCCGCCCACCCCGCCCCTCCCCTCCCGCTCCTGCCAAATCCGCCCTACCATCCCCTCCCCGCCCCCGCCCCATACCCTCGTCGTCCGGCCCTCGCCTCCCCTGCCCTCACCGCCCCTGACCTCCCCGCCTCTACCCACACCGTCCCTGCCGTCCACCCCTGCCTCCGCCCCGCCCTACGCCCCCACCACGCTTCTTGCCACAACCCTCCCCACTTTCGTCGCAGCCACCGCACTCGCTCTTTGATCAACTCTCGCCGCACATCCTCCATCATTCTCCGTCTCATACCAGACCCACCCGCGCCCACATCCCTTTCCTTATCTCCGTCCTCGTTCCCCCGATCCTTTCACGCCCCTGCCTCCACCTCACTCCTAGCCACGTCCCGCCCTCGTTCCCGACCCACGTCCGTCCCAGCCACCGCACTCGCCCTTGCCCTGCTCTCGCCTCGCCCGCATCTCGTTCCCGACCCGGTTTCGTGACCCACCCACTGACGTCCACGTCCCTTACCTCGTCCCCAGCCTCGCTCTCCTTTTCCCGCGTTGGCTCCTGGCCCTGCACCACGCTCAAGCTCGCACATACACTCCCGTTTCCGGCCCACGCGCGCTCTCAACCTTGCTCATTCACGTCCAGACACACGCTCGATCCCGGCTCTTCCAACCCCCTATTTCCCCCGCCCCCTTGCTTGTTTCCGATCTGCTCCTCCTTCTGCTCCCGCTCTTTTCTACCACTCTCCTCCACTCTCATTCTCAAACTTCTCCCTCCCCCGACTCTGATATCTTCTATTCCCATCTGTATCGTTTACACTTTCGCCTCGCACTTACTCAGAGCACATACTGTTCTCCTGCCCCCCCCCTCCACCAGACTCCATGTTCCTACCCTCGCTCCCACTAGTCCTAATTCTTCCTTCCTCCACTCCTACTGCCTCTTCCGTCCTCCATTCGTCAAATCCACCATCGATTTGATTTCATTGAAAACCTCTCGTTTTTCCCTTCATCCATCTTTGCTACGCCCTGGCCTCCTTCACTCGCTCTTACATTGTCTCAGTGTTTGTCGTTATTCTCCACTGTAACAGCGTCTCTGGCTTCTGCTACTGTTTCCTCGAGGTTCTCACAGCGATAATGTGCATTTGCTGGGCTGGAGCAATATTGCTTTGAAAGGCAAATAATGGAAACATGCTCATTCCTTACAAATTTAACATGTACAAACAGGAAGGAAATTCCCTTTGTGCTGAAATCAAAACTGCAGAGTGGCTCTTTTGCAACTGTTTAAGTTACACTATCCGAGATGCAGTACGTTAATAGGAATCGTTAATCGCAAAACTGTTTTCCATCTCCTTTAAATTGTTGAAAATTGATAAAAGTATGTAAAATATAGAAAGTAAAAATATATAAAATAGGGAAGGGGTTCTGTCGCTACTACTTTGTTGTTTTTTTTAGATGGTGCAGTTGATTCAAAGTCCGAGGTAGTCGCTATGTGGAATCTAAGAAAAATGTGTATGTTAACAAGCGCCAATTGTAACGATGTAAGAATGTAAAGAAATAATTTTAGTGATCACGTATTTAGCATATTTTATGTAGGATAATTGCAATTTAATTTTCAATGTAATTTTGAATTTTGTCAGTTGGTATAATTGGTAAAAGACGATATTTGATTTACATAATAGCTATATTAATATAATGAAAATATCCAGTCGGCTCGAGTTTAATTTAATTACTAACTAATGATTGATTACCGAAAAGATAATGTTGGCGTTGATTGCGTCACGGTTCAATATTAATAATAAGACTATTAGATGAATTACTCTCTATTATGCATGTGAGAATGTCCAATGTGAATGGAATAATGTAACCAGGCCTGCTCATTTCCCGGAACAAATAAACGAAATTTTCCAAATATTAAACAAAATGTTCTTATACAGCGCATTAGCGCTTTACAAGAAAGTTTTGATAAATTAATAAATAGCTAACTGAGTGTTAGGTTTAGTAAGAGCGAGACTATTCCCTACGGAGTCCTCAATTTCAATTTATCATCTAGCGGAGCCTGGCAGACGTTGTTTTGCCCTTTACCTCCCTCTCCTTCCTCTCCCTTTCTATCTCTGTCTCTTTCACCCTCTCTCAATCTCTCTTTCTATGTCTCATGCTCTCTCACTCGCTCTTCGTCTCTCACTCCGTCTCTCTCTGTCCCTGTCTAGTCTGCCTGACTCTCTCTGTCTCTCTGTCTGCCTGTCTCTACCGCTCTCTGTGCCTTTCATTCACATTTAGTTCCAGATGCTGCATGTCTCTAAGCAGGTGAGGTAATACCGAGAAGAACCAGCAATCATTTTCAAGAAGGTCTCATCCTGTAGATTACGGTGTAAGAAACGTTTCCTTGAGGTCTTTGACCTCAAAAATTTAATTTTTAATGCCCTAGAACTAGGAGATAATTAACGATATAGATTCACAAATCCCACTGAGTGTAGCGGTTTGCATTTGACATGAAAATCTAGTATTTTACTCTACAGCGGCATCTACCATTTTCCGATGTTTGGCAGGCCCTTAGATGTTTGGCAGGTCGTGAGCCAGACTCACTCCACTCAATCGGGAAGTCCCATAGTAACAAACGATGTGTGATCACTCATTGCATTCCACAATGGCACGTCTTTCACCATTACTCTAAAAACTCCCAAGTGATATACTTAAAAAAATCACTTATCGCCGTAAAATTTAGCAAAATATGTAATAATACTTTTTTCGACGAAAGTATGTATTTTTATGTAACAATCAAAATATTCATTTTTAGGTGATATGCAATTTGGTAGATGGAAAGTCTGGGGCACTACTTGAATTTCCACTACACTTTGAACGCAGAAGATTAAGGGAGGGGGATATGCATTTACCTAAAAAAGCGAGTCATAATCATTCCAACGAGCGATTTACTCTCGCCGCAGGGCCTGTGATCGAGTGATGCATTTTCGTCTCGAACGCCCGTCCTCGAGGGAGGCCCTTGAGGGCTCTAGGGCCGGCCGCCGCCCACGCCGGCCTCGATGGCTGCTGCATTACCTGCCCGCAGGGCGCCCTATTCATCTGAATTAGCTCGCCTGTTGTCCCTAATATTTACCTATTATCGCAGTCATAACGCGCTCGAGCATTTAAACCCCGCTCTAATTTATAGTTATGTTAAATATGGGTGTTGTATATAACGGTGTTTACGTGGCAAAACTACAGATGCCGGCAAATGGATCTCGGAGACCCTAGGGCCATGCGGCCGGCCACGGAGGCGATACGCGGGGAGGTGATCGGCGAGGGGGATTGTTTTTTCGAGAGAATTTGTGAGAGTTATGTTTCACGTTAGCTATTTGTTCTAATTTACCTTGGTCCACGAGGGAATTGGCACCAGTTTTTTTTGTTTGGTTTTTCCATTATTTGGAGAATGCAAGCAAGCATTTGTTAAACGATTTAGCTAGCTAATTTAACGGTTTTTCTAGATTCCAAGACTTTCTCGAAATGGTGATATGAACCAAATTGAATTTTATAGATAACCATGAAATATGGAAATTCATTATTATATATTTTGCAATTCAAAGTAAATCAGCCACCGTGGTGTGAGACTTAAGAATCCCCAAACTGAGTTACTCATATCAAATCGGTCTGTGGGCTAGTGTATTTTCGTATTCTAATTTTTCCTGCGCGCAATGGAAATCTACACAAGGTCCTCAATACAACAAATACTAAATAATTATATATAACAAAATTATCCAAGACCCAATTATCTTCAAACTTTCAATTCAAACAACTTTAAATGAAATCTGTTTTCTAAGAATGTTTCAATTCGTTCCTTGCCTTCCTAGTTTTTAACGGACTAAAATTTAAATTGAATCCTTTAAAATTTTCTTCTTGGATCATTTTTACAGTAGCATTTAAGTTTGGTTTACCTACTTTTTTCCTCAATCAATTTTTGTATCTTTGAGCTCCAACGTTTTAAAATTCTTGTAAACTCTTCATTGTGAGTACATGCAGTTGCTCTACGGTTTCATGGTTCACAAACATTTTGTGATTATTTCCCAATAGATTTACCACAATGGAATGCACTTTTGATTGGAAAACAATTCCCCTATCCCAGAGCAAACCCCAAGTTCCATCGTTTGCGAATAATACACCAGGAGATAGCAGAGAATTAACAATTACTTCTACTGAAGAGACAATGAAAAAATAGATTTTGTGTGGATAATTTATCTCTCAGTT
Source organism: Acheta domesticus (assembly GCA_031308135.1). Classification (NCBI taxonomy): domain Eukaryota; kingdom Metazoa; phylum Arthropoda; class Insecta; order Orthoptera; family Gryllidae; genus Acheta; species Acheta domesticus. Next base: position 56,917,420 of record JAHLJT010002406.1, read on the forward strand.
GTTTGTGGAGTTCAAAGGTTTGCACATTAATTTTTTTGAAAAATTTAAATTAAAAAAAACTTAAACCCAATCGCAGTTTCCCACTCAATTCAAGAATGAAACCAAATTTATTTACGGGTAAATTCAGGATGATAAATAACGAACTAAATACAGTATAAAACTGATTATAATTTTGATATGGTAATCAAGATGCAAAATAAATATGTAGAAACCCCTTTAAAGCACACGCTTATAATAAAACTCCGTGCAATGTAAATACGAAACATTTAATGTTTTACACTTGTAGATATGAAATAGAGAGTCTTGGTAATAAATGCGAAAGAATCGTGCTCGCTGCCTTACATAAACATCTTTTAAAGTATAATTCTATCATTTTTATTGTCTTTATTTTACACATTTTAATACCAATATTACTAATATTCCCTTTATCTTACACTTTATCTCCCCGTCAAAGAGATGAAAAGGGCCTACGTTAAGAGTGCACTATAATATTGTTATGGTTAAGACGAACTAGTGGTGCTACAGAATGGCATAGACTTTTCCGTATAATTTTCTATTTTCTTTGCTCTCTTCTAGCTATCCGGATTTGCCACATATTCTTGCCAGCTGTCGTCTATCGCCACCCATAGTACATTTTTTTGCCATTTCCTTAATTTTTCGGTTTCCTGATAGTAGAACGGAAATATTATTTTAAGAATATTAAAGAACAGTAAAACCTCGTCCTCAATTGCAATTTTCTTTGAAAAATTTGGAGCCCTTTTTAAGAAAGTGACATTTAAATGCTACTGTAAATTCGAAATTTGAAGCTCTTTCTTACATAAAACCTCGAGTTTTCGAAAAACTTCAGAAGACTTCAGAAACATAGAAGTCATTGAAAGTACATTAACTCACAAATAAAATAGTGTTTACAAGTTGCAACAATTGTGCATATTAGCGGTATAAGAGACCTTTAAAAAAATTAGATTTGCGTAATTTTAAAAAAATACCCCAAAATAAACTTTATGTATTGTATACGTTGGATGTCCATCCGCCCGTCTGTGAATAACAATAGTGCCTAAACCATACAGTGATTTTCACCAATTTTATATTCTCTTATCAATCTTGTTGATATTGCGGCACCATATCTTTGAAACACTTACTTCTATTTTGGGTGGTGCTTTTAGTCGGAATGACATTTTCAAACTTTTTTCAAAAATACCTCGAAAATGTCTTCTTGATTGTTTTGCTCACGAAGAATAGTTTATAAAACTTGCGATGGATAAAAAAATAATTTTCTAAAATTATAAAAGTTAAAGTAGTCGTTCTCTTTTAATATATGCATTATTGAAGATAGATCATTATTTCCTTAATGCAATCCATTCTACGAACTAAGTTCTTTGATGAAAATCATATACACTGTTTCATAATTTGAGTAGTTTTTGCGAACATATTTCGGTGCTAGATATGCTAGGTATAAATTTCTCTCAAATTTTCACCATCGATTTTACGTAGCATTAAATAATTTAATATTGAATGTATACTCTATGTGAAATATGTATGTAGGGAAGTAAGAAGAATAAATATCTTTTATCGTGAAGGGTAATACAAAACAATTATATCAAATGATTTCACCTTTAAACTACTTTGAATTTATGACCAAATTGATCACTAAAGATTATCACTATTGATATCTTTCAAAATTCTTCATGAAATAAAGATCTTCATGAACTGAAAAAATACCTTTTCATGAATTGATTTACATGAAGACCTACGCCGAGTTTATGCTACAGACAATATTTTAACGTGCATCAGGCACATTAGGAATTTTATTTAATCAACCAGCCCCAAACCAATCAGCTACCTCAAGGAGCAGATCTAGGGACTGTCAGTGCAACGCCACCTAGACACTAGTAGATGATTTAGATGGCATTGGTCAGTGCCTCTACAATAATTTGCGCAAAATGTGGACTGTTCCAAATAAAGCAATTTCTTGCACTTCTCAGTCTTATTAATGACCTGGGAATTTAGCCACGTTCTTACACAAACTTTGCGGAACAAATCCCACAGCTCCAATGACTATCGGTGCGACCTGTGCTTTTACGCCCCACATTCGGCTGATTTCAGTTTCCAAACTCTTGTATTTAAGACGTTTACCTGCCTCCTTGGTTACTACGTTTTGATCGGAAGGTACAGCAACATCGACAAGGAGACACGATTTTTCATCAAATCCCGTATAATAATATCCGGTTTATTTGCCGCTATTCTGCGATCAGTTTGAATTTGTTGGTAATAACGTATTCTGTCTTTGCCAGGATTGGGCAAGCTGAGGTAATATGATCAATGGTTTCTACGTGTTCCTGGCACATGCGGCATTTATCATCTTGAAAAATTTTGAGAACCACTTTATCATTATGTCGTGTTCTCAAGGCCAGATCTTGGGCAGCTATTACAAATACTTCTGATTCTAACATCATTATTCCTCTTTTAAGCCCCATAAATGATCTTTATTAATCTTTTGATTTTTAAATATTGTCTGTGGAGTGGTTTGTCTCTCCACGATTTTTTAAACATTTTTTGAGTCTTACATTTCATTATTATTATTATTACTATTATTATTATTATTTCTATTGTTATAAATGGTAGTAGTAGTAGTAGTAGTAGTAGTAGTAGTAGTAGTAGTAGTAGTAGTAGTAGTAGTAGTAGTAGTAGTAGTAGCGGTTCCGGGGCAGTAATCACGTCGATTAGAAAGGGTTAGTGAGTTTAGTGAGTAGGAGTCTCACACTACTTCGGGAGAGCGGTGCCTCCCAAGTGTCCATGATGGATTCTCACAGTTTCCCTCGTAAAAACTAAAAAAAAAGTAGTAGTAGTAGTAAACAAAGCAATAAAATTTTGATAATATTTTTCACGATGCTGTGTGGAAGACATAGTTCTGCCCTTTTTGAGTAAAAAGCACAACTCACGAGCATTAAAGCCAACATAACACGAAAGACCAATATCACAACACCCTTCTCGCAACTCAAAGCAAATGCGAAAACATCGCCTAATACAAGTGTTGTTACGAATTCTCTTCGTGTTCCTGACGGCAACAAACAAGAATTTAAACTTGATCCCACAGATTACGTACGAGGAACGCGTAAAAATGTTGGATTTCTGTGCACTTTCCTAGAAGTTGGTCGTGGCATCTTGTGCTTCCATCTTCGTGGCCCGCCATCTCCACGGCTGTTCTGCCATCACACCCCTCCTCACAGATACAGCGGCTCCCAAGTGCCTCACCTTTCTGATCGCTACATTATTTTCTTGGAGGGGCCATCTCCGGTCATTCCCCTCTGCCATCCACCTCCGGAATCTCCCTGGCCGGGAATGTCACCCTCACATACCCCACCATCCCCTCCTCCAAGCCTCTAATCCTTGGCACAATCACCCTCCAACAGGAAACACCTGCCATCTCCCACATCCTCTTTGCTGGCCTCATATCCTCTCCGCCGGCCCCACCTTCTCTCCGCCATTGTTGTCACTGATTTCATCATCGCCCTTGCATCTCGTTGCTGTTCTTTATGCCAACCATCTCCTCCATCAACATCACCATTGTTTCTAGCGATCTTCCCATCATCTGCTCCGATCTCAAAATTCCCTCCGCCATTATTTCCCCCGCCCTTTTCGTCGACATCCGCCGGCAACCCCTCGCTGCTGACCTAGCCACATTCCCCTTTAGATTGATTGATTGTTCGTAATTCCGGGCGCGTCAACTACTGAGGGGATTATTCCCTTAAGTGTAGTGCGTGTTTTTTCATCGGGAGATGGCGGTGATCTTCCCCCCTGGATGGTGAGATCTGGCGCCGACCTACCGCCGACTAGCGGGGTTTCCCTCAACCAGGAATCTCCCACAGGCAGGGTACTGCCCCAATCGGGACAAGCTTTCGACCGGTCTCCCTCGGCATTTGTGATAGTGTAGTGAATGTTAGAGTAAGTGTGTACGTGTAGGGGTGAGGGTAAGGATGAGGAAGGAAACATCGCTAGCGGTCCGTGGATCGTTTGTTAGGGTACTGCTCGGCCATTCGTTTGATGTTGATCGGAGAAACCACATCAGAGCAGCCGGCCACTAGAAGATCCACCAGACAGCGACTGAATTCGACCTCGCTGACAAGCCAGTGTCGAAAATGCTGCTTTCGTGACTATTCTAGCTGCTCACACTCTTCCCGCACTGTCCGTCCCCTCCTTCGTCGTTGACGCAACCACCACTCTCACCTTCTGTATCTCCCTGCCACTCTCCGTCACGTCCGTTCCCCCCTCATTTCCCTTCCGCAAGGCGGCTTCACACATTCGCTATTCTGCGAACAGCGAGCAACCACTCGCCGAATTCTCAGTAGTGTGGATGGGTCGCTTGCTACTCGCCGAGTGACAAACATTCGTCGCTCGTCCTACCCTCCGCGTGTCGGTCGTTTGGACACAGCAAAGGGAGCGACCATTCGCCGAACACATCAGCTGTTCTGGATCGGGCGAGCAGTAGCTCGCTGCTCGGCAAATGCCGAATGTGTGGAACCACCTTCAAGATCAAGCTATCTTCGCACCACCAGCTCGACCGTACGTGCTGGTCCCACCGACTCCGCAGCTTCTGCCACCTGTACCGTCACCGCTGCCCCTACCACCCCCACGGTGTCTGCGACCACTTTCACCCTCTCTACTGTTGCTCCCCCCACACACAAAGCGCGGGAGGCCACCGTCAGGCTCGCGGAAAATATTTTAATGAAGTTGCGAATTTATGAGGATTTGAGGGAACGAGATTACACGGCGAGTTGTAAAGCGCGCCTCCCGCTATAAAACACTTAACTCGCGTGGGCGGGGAGGGGGTGGGCGGAGGAGGGGGAGGAGCGAGCTACGTAAAGCGGGATGGACGCGACGCCGCAACTGCGGCGACCCGGAACGAGGATGAAGAGCCCCCGGAGCTCACCGCCGCCATCTTGACCTCCGCCGCCGACCCCGCGATCGAAGTCGAAGACTTCCGCGGTCAGAGTCATGTGAATGATCTTGGCCGTCCGGGTGACGTCGTGACGCGTCGCGTCGAAGGCTGTATTGCCGACGTTCTGATCATATTGTCGTGGTCTTCCTGGGTCATGTGAATAATGTTGTCTGTCCGGGTGACGCCGCGCCGTAGGCTGTGTTGCCGAAGTTTCGACCACCTTGTCGTGGTCTTTCTGGGTCATGTGAATGATCTTGGCCGTCCGGGTGACGCCGCATTGACAGCTCGATTGCCGACATTTTGACCATCTTGGCATGGCCTTCCTCAGGGCTGGTCTGCTAAGGGCTGGTCAGGCCAGGGCTGGTCAGACCAGGACTGGTCTGCTAAGGCTGGTCTGCCAGGGCTGGTTCGCAGACGAGCCCTGAGGAAAACCACGACAAGATGGTCGAAACGTCGGCAACACAGCCTTCGACGCGGCGTCACCCGAACAGCCAAGATCATACTCAGATCCCGCGATCGTGGATGGACGCGTTCCCAAGATCCGACATTTCAATTCTTGTATTTCATTTACTAGAGTTCAGCTACTGAAACTGGATATTAGGCCGAACAATAGTTGCTTTAGGTTTTAAGTTGGCAGGATGTCTGGATGGTACCTTGTCCCTGAGTGGTGACTGATGATTGCAATATCTCTGTAGCCCAAGCGTATTTCGTCATGATGCATGGAGGTGGAAAATTATTTTGCTACTGTAGGTTTAATATTAGCGAGAAATTCAGATAATAAAATAATTATGCACGTAGTAAAACTAAAATAGTATTTACAATATATTATTTATTTTATTCCATAGTTGCTGAAAAACAAAGTTTAAACGATATTTATTAAATTCAATAACATTTTTGAAGCTAGCTTGGATTTCGGTTAGTCTTATATTTCTGGTAGCTCCTTAATCAGCAATTGTGACAGTTGGGATGATTTTTCTGAATCTTTGATGTCTTCTGAGGAATCTTCCTTGTCTCCCGCTCTCGCAGAACGTAAGAGCAAAAAAACAAAGCAGAGCAAATGCAACGTCAACATGCAAATGTAGAATTCTGGGCCGTCGAATTTTCAGGATGACGAGAATTTGGGACCGGCAGTACGCATGCGTGGATTTCTCATAATGTGAAGAATGCAAAAACTGATTCTGATCGTCTCTGGCTGGTTTCAAACTGATCAACCCGCTCGAACGCCCAACTCCTGTCCAATCACTGTCTGCTACTGCCAGAGTGACCGCTGCTAGTCCGCCCATAAGGGTTTAGTTCAAACCATTCCTGAAACAAACCTAGTTTTTCACACTCATTCGCCCGAAGAACGTTAACGGAAGTTTCTCTGTTTGCGTCTGCTTTCCGGCCATGTAACGACAGTTCAATGGTCATTACTTTTCTGTAATTCACAATATCTATGTTCTTAAAACTTGTAAAAACCTCGGTGCAAGTGTCACCCGCAGTTCAAGAACATCGACTACATCGAGAGAGTTATATGTAAAGATATCTCATTTTGATGCATCCCCCAGTGCATGAATAATTACTCCTTTTAGCATGATATTGAAGCCAGTGAGAGACAAAATGCAATCAACGTCGATGGGAAGATTGTGGAAGGTCTAGCTGCGATATGATGAACTTTGCAAGGCTTTGACCCCCTCATATAAAGGCTTTCGACTTACAGTGGCACCGACGCGTTTCATTGCAACAATTCCAGACATAAAGCCAGTCCACGCACACGTTGCCAGATGACGGGCTACGTTCATGACTACAAGGACAACGAATGTCGTCGGTATCTCCGTGTCAACATTTATTTATCTTAAAGATTGTTAATCGGAAGATCCAAGGATTCGAGTTCCGGCAAAGGCTGAACTTGACAGTAGCTTATAGGTAGGTTGAATTCAATAACACACGATGTGAATTCTAGTTATTTACGTTGATAGAACTAACGCGTTTTAAGAAAACAATTACATTTTTGGTTCAAGGTTATAATTTAGCATCTCGATTAACAACAAATAATGCAGAAATCTGAATTTTAACATTACAAAATTACCGAGGGAATCGTTTCCTTTAGCAGTGTTTCTCTAGTTCACTACACTCTTGCTGGGCGTGAGGAATCTCTGAAGACTGCTGTTGAACCTGATGTGGTGTTGGTTGCAAACAAATCGCACTACATTTTAGATCCTCAGACTCATATCTCGGCTCACAACGTTACAGTTAGGGCCCTAGTTTATAATTCGTCTCTGTAAGGTTCTGTGAGTGTAAGTCGAAAAAAGTGAAGATGTGAACACCACCAACATGGAATTTAGAAGAGGGGTTCAGTAAACAATGAATCTCCCAAATAATATAAAAATGCTTTCTTGAAACTTACGAGGTTCAACTTAATTAAAATAATCTCTCCAAACACGCGTCTCTGGTATTCGGTACTAAGAACAATCACGAAGCCAGAATAAGAAGCGTTGTTTCACGTTAGATGTTACCTAGCATTTGAGCGTGCTGGCTGATGCTTCTCACTTAAACATGTGCAACTTTCCTGGTTCTGTATACCCCTGGTACGGTATATTCTGTATTCTGTAATTATTATTATTATTATTATTATTATTATTATTATTATTATTTCCTGCTAATGAGCTTTCTCTCAGTGGCAGGGGTTGTACAGAACAAATAAAGACATACAAAGACAAGTTAAGAATACATATTGTAGGTAAAGTACATCTACGTAACTAATAAACATTTAACACATAAATATTTGGTATCACACGCAATTCCCTAGACGATTCCGGAAGCAACGCACACTAGAGGGAAAGCCGCTAGTACTGCAGCAGGTAGATTGTCAGTCTGTGGATGACCGTCGTGGTGGAAGCATCGTCCCTTGACGCTCCGAGCTAGGCAGCAGGTAGTTTCTTTCACAGGTAGTCACAGTTACAGCCTTTGCACTCAACGACCCCCTAACGCCGCAGAAGCCACCAAAGATATGTATATTTTGCCTTGCTCTGTTTTTCAGTGAAACTATATTCATCTCTTTCTTCTAGAATTCATTTGGGTTCTTTCCTATCAATATCTGCTCTAGTGCTCTCTTAGTTTTGTACTCCTTGTCCACTACTCCACCAATCTTCTCTCCTTGTGTCTTTTCCTCATTATCTGATTTTTCTAATTCTTTCTCTTAAGATGACGAAGAGCAATAGAAACGCATCTAGTGCCAGCAATGATCTTGAGACCAAAATCACGGTGCAAGTAAACGAGGCACTAGATAAGGCTGTAACATCGCCTACTTTCTTACGCTCTTTGGCATCAGTGCTTACTGAGTTTGTGGCAAAGCAACTCGAAGAATCGATGAACTTCAATTCTGATCTTGTGGCAGGGTTAGAAAAGAAATTGGCGGAACGTGACCGTGAGATTTCAAACCTGAAATCTCAATTAGAGGAAAAGACTGACCAGCTCGAGATGTACTCACGCCGAAACTGCTTGCGGATATTCGGCGTGGAAGAAACCGAAAATGAAGACACCGACAGGCTGGTCATCGAGAAAGTTGGAAACAAGGTAAGTGTAAACTTAAGCCTACAAGACATAGATAGGAGCCACCGAGTAGGTCGGTAAGTAACTGGTAAAAACAGACAAATTATTGTTTAATTTGTAAGTTACAGAAAACGCAACGAAATGTTCCGCTCGAAACGGCTGCTGAAGCAAACGGGGATGACGATTCGTGAGGACCTCACGAAATCGCGCCTGGTTTTACTGCAAGCTGCCATCGACCGCTTTAGCCTCCGGAACGTATGGACAGAAGACGGCACCATTGTTATCAAACACGGTAACGGTCGTTCCCGGGTGCAAACCAGGGCTCAGCTGGAGGCAATTTCATGCCTAGTGTAGGAGCGCCCCCACCTTTCCACCCCTCACTCTACTCCTCTCTGTCACGGCCATTTTTGGATTTTTTTTCGGGAAATCTCCTTCCTTTGTTCTTCTCCCAACTTTCCTTCTGCAAACCCTCTGTAAATGCTACCTACCTCCTCCCCCTCACATCCTGTAAATCTTTTACCTGTGGGTGCTCGGAACCTTTTCCCGACCGTCCATGAGTCTGGCTCCACAAATAAACCTAACCCTCGCTCTCCCTGCCTGCATGTAACACATTTAAATGCCCAGTCTCTTCTCTGTCATTTCGACGAAGTAACAGAAATAATATCTAAACACCGTTTTCATGCGCTTCTCATAAGCGAAACCTGGTTGAAGCGTTCTCTCAATTCCGCGCTAGTAGCAATTTCAGGGTACCGTCTGATAAGAGCTGATCTGAAGGCCAGCGTCGCCGCACATGGTGGAGGTGTCGGTATATACCTTCGCGAAGATCTTAGGCACAAACTTGTACTATCTTCAACAAATACGGACTGCCTACGTAGTGAATATCTTTTTATCGAAGTTGGAGTTTTAGGGAAAAAATGTCTCTTGGCTGTCATATATGTACCTCCTAAGACCAACAGCATAGATATGTTGGATGAAACCTTTGCATCTGCCATCAGTCCTTATGAGCATGTCATTGTAATGGGTGACTTTAATCATAATTTATTAAAAGCCTCCCCCTCTGCAGAGCAGTTTAAGCGTTTTTTCCGCAGCATATGCCTCGAAATATTACCTCTAGCACCAACACACCATTCAAAGAGCACGGAAACTTGAATCGATCATATTATAGTGTCTAATATAAACAAGGTTCGAAATCACGGTCAATTTCCGGTTCCTGGGATTTCAAAACACGATCTAATTTATCTTGTTTACAACCTGAAGTGCCCTAAATACTCACCTCACATAATCGAATACCGCGATTTTTCAAAATTCGATAAACAAGCATTTAATATAGATGGATTGACACTTCCTTGGTACCTTGTGCACGAAGAAGAAACACTGGACGCTAAAGTTGCGATTTTCACTAACTTAGTTACACAGCTCCATGATCGGCACGCGCCTTTAAAAAGATCGCGCGTAACTCGTCCACCTGCACCATGGTTAACCCGATGAAATTCGAAATTTAATGAAAGATAGAGATGCAGTGCATGCTATTTTCCGGAAAACTAAATGCGAACTACTTAAAAGCAATACAAAATGCTCAGAAATTTAGTCACGCGGAAATGTCGCAACGCTAAAATTAAATATTACCACACCACCTTCGGCAGAACACGCGACTCGAGAACGATTTGGAAAAGTCTGAAATATCTAGGAATAGGCAAATCTCATACCCAAATTGACACGTATATCTCCTTAGAATCACTAAATCATAGTTTTATAAATAACGTTCCTTCATTTGACAGTAACTTTAAAAGGCAATCTCTCGCGTTTCTCCAAAACTCAGAAACCAAATCCAAAGACGAATTTTTCTTTTCGTCCGTTGAACAAGAGGATGTAATAAAGATCGTTCAAAGTCTCAAATCAAATGCTTCAGGTTCAGATGGTATCAATGCCAAACTGCTAAAAAATAGCCTAGATGTGATTTACCCAATCATTACCGAAATAAGAAATTTCTCACTAATGAGCGGACAATACCCTTTATCCTGGAAGACTGCGCTCGTGCATCCTATTCCCAAAACAGCATCAAACAAAAACACTATTGAATACTGCCCAATTAGCATACTCCCAACTATCTCTAAGTACTCAAAAAAGTCGTCCGGAAGCAAACTGAACAGTATCTCCAAAAAAAATCACTTTTAAATGATAAGCAATCAGGTTTCCGTTCCGGCAGGAATACTGGAAACGCGCTACTAAACGTTATTGAAGACGCCAAAAAAGCAAATAGATTCAACCTGCCGCAAAGTGTTTGCCTCAAGGCATTCCCTGAAACGCCTAAGAACACTTTTACCAATTAGTACACGTGAGACTCTCATCAAATCTCTTATTATGCCACATTTCGACTATTGTGACTTTCTTCTGACCAACATGACATTTAAATTACAACGTAAACTTCAAGTTACCCACAACGCATGCGTACGGTTTATTTTTGATTTAAGGAAATACGACCATGTATCAGATTTTTTCGACAACTTCAAATGCTTACTCTAGACAAAAGGCGGTTATTTCATTCTCTACTTCTTCTTTATAAAATTTTAAACGGTACACATTTAACACGCCTTATAAGTAACTTCAATTCTCTGAAATTAAATCGAGCTCGTGATTCAGCACTGCTTTGTGTACCACGTCACAACACTACTTCGTTCAGTAGATCATTCACCATTACAGCTATCCGAGCCTGGAATAAACTACCAGCGAGTCTAAAACATTCTAATACTTTCCGTAAATTCAAAAATGAATTAACCACATGGGTAAGGAATAATGACATGCAGAATGGCTGTTAACATCTCCTTCAATCTCCAGACTTTTCCCACTTCCAAGCACCTGGTCACCGCACCCTCTAAATGCTGTACTTTCCGAACTCTCTAAATTCAAAATTCCATCCCATATCTCATGACTCTCTTCACTTTTCAGTCTGTATCACACCCTCTAAATTATTTAATACAATCATATAATTTTCAGTGTATCTTAATGGAATTGTATAAATAAAATACAAAGCACCGTTCCAGATAAAAGTACTTATACTCGTAGCTATCTTTGCATTATCATCATAATCTTTACTGCAATATATTGGTATAAATACAATTTGATGTTAGGATCCTATTATACTTTTATATTGTTCCTGAATACTGTCAATATCGTATTTTAAATTATTGTTACTATTAACCTATAATGTACTGTACTCCTCTGGTGTTAAAAATGATGTAACCTATCTGAAATACCTTGATGTAACGTATCTGAAATAACTTCCTGTCTTCCGCCTACTTTTTCTGCCTCCTTTTCTTCGCTTCTTCTCCCTTCCCTTTCTCTCACAAATTTCCCCATTTTTTCTTTATAACTCCCCCCCTCCGAACATCTTTCTCTTCTCTTTCTCTACTGTGTATACATTCTGCTCTATTAATGTGCGGCCCTAAGCCGCCATCCTGATTGAGATTTGTCTGGGTTTACTCAATCGCTTAAGGCGTACGCCGGGATGGTCCCTTGTCTTGCACTCCCAGTCATAAATGTACAGTTGTGCCCCCTTTTAGTCTCTCTCCTTTCTTCTTTCTCTTTTGGCCTTTCTTCTTCATTTCCATCTGTGTTTCCCCTCTCTTTCACTTCTCTCTATGTTTTTAAAATGTTCGGCCTTTAGCCGCCATCCTGATCGAGGTTTTTCGGGTTTACTCAATCGCTTAAGGCGTATGCCAGGGTGGTCCCTAGATTTGCTCTCAATGTCAGCTTTTGCTAGTTAATGTACCGCTGGCCCTCCCCCTCTTAAAATATTACTACTCTGCATTGTGCGAAGTAGATTGAGTGGTTAGACGGAAGAGCAGGCCCCATGGCCTGAGCCTCGCCATTAATAAAGACATTATTATTATTATTATTATTATTATTATTATTGTTGTTGTTGTTGTTCCAACTGCTCCAATTGTTCACATCAAGTAGATATTAGTCAACTTGCAGGACCGAAGCGCGGTATGTGTACGATTGCCATCTATGAGAAGCTGCAATGACAGTATTTGCTTTCTCGCGTACTACTTACGTAATAAGAAAGTAGAAACAGTTGCGTAATGCTGCGGGACAAATCTGTGATTTTTCAACATACTCGTCTCAACTGAAACTTCAAGTTTTTCGACATATTCCTCACTTTCAAAAAATTCTTATTGTAGGTCCCTGGTACCAAAAGTTGAATAATTCGTATGTAGAAGATTACTTCCTCTGATATGTTGTGTAGTAAAAACAACGATTTGCGGGTCCCTGATACCGAAATTGTTTTTTGTAGTAAAAAAATCTGTCCGTCTGCCCGTCATGTGTGAACATTAGCGCCTACACGACTAATCGTCCGCTTTTAAAACTCTGAGCTCGGAATAAATGAGTGCAGTGTATCGAATGAGGTGAGTTTATTGAAAGTAAGTGAACTATTTACCTAACTACTCTTTCACACATATATGGTGAAGTAGGCGATTCAAAATGTAACGAAAGTTTCCTATTTTTGCCATCAACGTATTCAGTCCTTGTTATATTTATATTCTACAATAATTAGCATTGTATGGAAGAAATGTTTGAAATGTATTTCAAATTTTTTATACATTAGTGAACATTTTAACATCAAGTTTACATTAATTCTCTTTTCTAACGACTTGTGAACCGTCTGAGCTTTTTGGCCTCTTCTCGAAACTTTCGTGCGACTCTTTTCGAAACTTTGTCATAAGTTTTATTTCTAAACAAGATTTTTACAAGATATCTAATGAGCTTTCTCCACATTTCTCCACAAATTTCTGCATCCTAATCTGTAATCGTATTCACTCAATATCCTCTCATTTCAATAAACCATTATTTATAAGCACCACTGAGCAATTCAATAACTACATTATTAATTCCCCAAATTTATGACATGTATGGTATGGAAAATATAGGTAATATATAATTGTTAGAATAATAATAAAAAGTAATTAATGCAGAGAAAGGCGGTTTTCACCCAGAGAAAGAGCATTTGTTATTCAATGAATTGTTTATTCAAACGATACCACATTCATTTCAGGGCGAAAGAACGCCATATTAATTCGTTTTGACGTGAATGACTTACTGAACCACATCGACTCGCAAATCCCGGGTACATACGATGTTGAGTGGCCGTCGGAATAAAAGATAAATGGCAACATAAAAATCCAAACGTTCGTTCCACGCTATCGTCAAATAAATAACGGTCAGTACATGGGCCATTCATCAAGCCCACATGTTCTCCTTCCTTTAATTTCCTCGATCACCGCATTAATGCTCTAAGTGCCAGTTTTGCAAAACACTACAAATACAAAACGACGCGAAAGCCACCCCTGGCTCGGCGGGCGCTGCGCTCGAAAACATCGACAGGCGGCGCGCGCCGCGCCGCTGCTGCAGTCATTTTTCTCCCTCCACATCGATCATGAGCTACCCGCAGGCTTTCCCAAGAGAAGGAAGATGGAAAAAGAGGGAAAGATACGTATGAAGAAGGAGAGAGAAACTAAGAGTAATAGAAAGGTATAGTAATAGAAATATTAGGATGTTTACTAATACCTTTTTTTTGTCATTTAAGATCGCATCAACTACTAGGTCACTAGCGACCACTAATGGATGTAACGTTATGGTATGAGGATGAAACGAAATGGTGATGATAGAGGGTGAAAGGACCAACACATACAACAATGCCCGAGGCGGGACTCGAACCCGCGACTCCACGGTCCAAGATCACTACGGCACTACTGCCTTAGTGATTTCCAGCCCCGGGCCAACTCTAGTACCTTTGAATTATATACTAGTATGTACTTGTATTATCATTTCTCACATTATTATTAAACTAATATTACTTACTAGTTCGATTAGTAACTACTAATAGTAATAATAGTAAGAGATTAAGGACGAAGAGAGAAAACGAGGGTAAGCGAGCAAGCAACAAAGAGGACGAGAGAGAGAAAAGGTAGGAGGTTGAAGAACACGTAGAGACTTTAAGTAACAAGCCAAATCAAAAAGAAAACAGAGAAGGAGGAACTACAGAGATTAAAAGCAGAGGGGAAGATGAAGATATGTGAAATAAAGGTCAGAAGAAAAAACAAGAAGAGCGAAAAGAAAAAAGAATTTAATGTGTATTACATACAGAGGAAGCTTACAAATAAAACAGAAGTAAATGCAAGAAAAAGGAGAACGTGAAGATAGAGAAATAAAAGAGAGCAAATAGGAAACCTTGCAAAGAGTGTAGAATGTTTGCAGAAAAGAGAAGAAGAGGAAGGGAGGTGGTAAACATTGTAAGGGAAAACAGAAATAAGAGGAAAGCACGCGTGAAGTTGGGCGGAGGCAAATCTGTGGATGAATGCGGAGGCGAAAACAAATATGCGGGACGAGCTTGGCTCGGCGCGTCGGCAGAGCCGGGCGAACAGCACTGGAGAGCAACGTTGCCAGACGATTAAATGTTTCCCAGTACCAACCTTCAAAAATCTCCGTATTTGCGCTACAATTCCTGGTACAAGTTACAATTGATTCTTGTATTGTTCATATTACAATTCTATTATGTTTTTATTGTGCACAGGCAGTTCGTTAAATTTAACTCATTATCAAGATATTTTATATCAATAAACTCAATGGAAGCATGTTGGAAAGAAAATAGTATTTCCATCATAAATGGCAAACTAAGACGTTGTATCCTTTTCTCCTATAGCATGTGCTGTAAAAATACGATCCTACGTCACTCTGAATAATTTTACAGCAGTGTTTTCACAAATATCACAGTTATTTGAAATATTGGTGTTCGAGTTAAATTATTGAATGAAACAATTATTATACGAATTTTCAATCGTACATCATCAATTAACGGCAATTAAAATCCTGGTATTTAAGCGTACCAGGATGTCTTCATCCTGGGACATGGTATTTTCATTATAATCCTGGTAGAAATACCAGGATCCTAGTACGCCTGGCAACACTGCTGGAGAGGCGGCAGCGGCGAGTTTTTGCTGGCAGAGTCTTAATAGAGCAATGAGCGAAACTTGGGCGGTCGGATTGCTTCCGCCGCCGTTGACTTCTTCGACTCCACCCCCTTCGTCCCCCCGGGTGTGTGTCTGGGGGAGGGAGGCGGCTAAAGAGGTCAGCGAGGCGGGGCACTGCTGAACGAGCTAAGTAACGAATCTTGTGTTGAAACATGGTAGTAAGAGCTATTGGTGGAGGAAGTGGGTTGGACTAGGAGGAGTGACTGGACGAGAAATTCACTCGGAGAAAATGGTCAGGAAATATGGGAGTGCGACGAGAGAAATCATAGAAACGAATATATAAGTAACAAGGACTGGAACAAAATGTTAAATACACTAACGACTGATTGAATACTAGTGATTCCGGGCGCATTAATGGTAATGGTAATTAATCCCGTATGTATAGTGTATGTATGTTTCTTCCTTGGGAGGTAGTGGTGGCGATCATGCCGCACAGGAGGGCGAGATCTCCGGCGCAGACCTACTGTCGGTTAGCGGAGTTTTCCCCCAACTGGTATCTCCCACCAACTGGGACAAGCTCTAAGCTCCTGACCGGTCTGCCGTCATGCGTGGAAGTGTAGTGCATGAAGCGGGTGTGTGTAAGTAAGGGGTGAGGATAGGACCAGGAAAAGGCAGGAAAGATCACGCGAGATCCGTGGCCCGATTGTTAGGGTACTGCTCCGGCATTCGCCTGGTATTGATCCGAGAAACCATGGACAACTCCCGATCAGAGCAGCCGGACGCAAGAATTCTTCTCCAGGCAGAAACAGGCTAATCAAAACGAGTGCGACGAAGGTAATAAACGGGGAGGGGGAAAAGTGACGGTCGGAGGAGCGAGAGGGCGCGAGAGGGGAGTGGCGCGAGGAGAAGAAGGACGAGCCAGCGCCGGGGAGGGAGGGGGCTGCAGTTGGCGAATATCGCCGTGATTTATCTGGTCCATTACTCGGAAGTAGGCGCGCCAACCAACAATGGGGCCGCTGAGCGGCCTACTAGCGGCGCGCCAGCCGGCGACCGCCTCCGCTCCCCTCCCTGTAGCGCGAGCCACCGCTCGGAGCTTCCGGGGCCGCCGAAGAAGCGGCGCGCCACGCGGGCCGAACGCCCGGCGACGGAGTTGGGCCTAAACGGCCTTAGTCCCGAACTTCCGCCGGCTGGTCTTATTGTAAACGTTCTTTGAGCGACAAGTACACTGCAATAACTTAAAGGTGACGTAAGATTCTTGTTGAAAACAATGCATGAACAGATATGATATAGCAGTAAAAACTTTTTATTTGTTTTGACATTTACGCCTGAAGATCGAAATAATTATTTTCCGAAACGTTGCTGTAAGTATTATGTATCACATGTAAGATATTGATATAAAACACTTACCCTAAAGCAACTGTCTTTAGAATAATATCAAATCAAAATAATAAAATCTTCTAATAAAATAATATCAAATATATTCTGATATAGCAGTATTTGTAAAACTTAAAAATTCTTCTAGATAATAGTCATCTTAGTTTAGTTATAATTCCCAAAAGTACGTTTATAACTTTTAAAACGTAATTATTCTGAAAAAATGTTTCCAGTTAAAATTAGAAATTCGTGATTTTGCCAACTTCCTAATTCGGAAGTAATTTTATAAAGAGCATATGTTTAGAATTCATGTTGTTACTATTTGTTTTCTTAAAATTATTTCAAATATTGCTAACTGTTAATAGAATTCTAAATTATGTTTTCACGAATTACTGATTTGCCGATTAAAATCTTTCTCGGTGGAGATGCTGCTCGAAATATTCTTGTTGCGGGCCCCTCTATAGTTCGCCTCAAACTTTCCCGATGACTGTCACCAACTTTCACGATTCAGTAAGAATAGAAATAACAGAAGAATACTAATAAACATAGATATTACCGAAAATTCTTAATTATCTTTCCACTAAGAGTTTATTGAAGTTTGCATTCACATTACCGAATATGGTACGCACAATATTATTGTTGCGATACCTATATCATATGACAATTATGTTTCAGTACAATCAGTCATTGTAATTATAAAGAATTTGGATCGTCCTAAAGTTTATTACTTACCATTTTTTTAAGCTTAATTTTTTAAAGTTATAATGATGTTTACTGCGTTTTAGAGTTTGAGTCTCAATTGCATTGTGTGTATCTTTAGCGGTGATTGAAAATGGACTCGCTTTCTTTGTGAAATACACTAGGAAATTCTTGCCACTACAAAATGTCCATCCTTCCATGTATGTGACTTGCGGAAAGCATGCGTTCAAAGCAATCAGATTTCAATCCCGCTACAATTCTCCTCCAAAGAAGAGGCTGAATACGACCCAACTGCCTAGTTAGCATCGAAAACTAAATACCGTTGGGACTCAAACTCGATGACTACCCATTCAGAGAAGCTGCAGATGAAACGGAAATATTGGCACTGAGTAAATATGCCAGTCATAAGGTAAATATTTGATAGTATATTCCATCTCTAAGGAACTTTTTTGGAGAGATTGCCGCAAACCACCGAGCATGACAACTGAATCGTCCCCTTGTGAATGAAAGTGGCATCACGTTACCTTTTGTTAAAACCCATTCTCATTAGAAAACCCCGAAAGTACCGATTTGCACAGTTCTGAGCGAATGTCATTCCTAGACTAGGAGATGTCCTGAATCCCCGAATCGCCATACGTCTGGCCTCCTCTACTCCTCGTGTTGCAGCAACGCCCGCGGTTCTCACGTGACCCCGTCGCGTCGCCTTAAGGTGGCCCCACACATTCGGCATTCGCCGAGCAGCGAGCGACTGCTCGCCCGATCCCGACCAGCTGATGTGTTCGGCGAATGGTCGCTTCCTTTGATGTGTCCAAAAGACCGAAACGCGATGGGTAGGGCGAGCGCCGAATGTTCGTCACTCGGCAAATAGCAAGCGACCCCATCCACACTACTCGGCATTCGGCGAGCGGTTGCTCCCTGTTAGCCGAAAAGCAAATGTGTGGAGCCGCCTTTAGGCCTCATTCACAACGCAGACCCAAACGTAAGTATAAAGTAGACGCAAAACCTAGAAATGAGTTATTAAGCGAGACCATTGACAATGCCTTGACGTAACCGTAGAAGTAAGTCTGCAAACTTAGAGTTCACAAGCTCCAAGCTTTTACATTAAGTTTACATTGGAATTGAAATTCTACAGAAGACCAATCAGAGAGCAGCTTGGAAGGTCATTTTCAGATTGTGTTCAGTAGTTCGTAGTACATAGTTGAGTTATTGCAATGTACAGTACTAGTTTGCGAAATGTTTTGATACATGTAGAGAATTCAAAGTAAAAATTTGAGTAATTTTTACTGTGACTTTAACTTGACATGGCGAATAAACTAATTATGTTCGACGAATTATATATATATATATATATATATATATATATATATATATATATATTATATATTATATACATATTATTTATTATATATTTATATTATACATATATATATACATTATATAAACCTTTATATATTATGTAAAGACAAATTGAGAGGAATGTCGAAGGGAAAGCTAGAAACCATGGTTGAAAGATCTTTCCACCATACTAGAAACGAAACAATCAAGTTTCAGTACGTTGAATGCTGATTTGTTCACGCGAAACTTCCGTTCCAGTTTACGTTCGTCATTGTGAATGCTTATTTTTACGTGTAAATTTTACGGCTAAGTTTACAGCATTGCGTTACGTTTGAGTTTGCATTGTGAATGAGGCCATACGTGACGCTGACGTGACCCGCGTAACAAGGCGCCCTCTGTCCGGACGCTCGCCGCATTCCTGGCTGGCGCTCACGAGATTTCGATTGTCCGTTGTTTTGACAAATCCAGGAAATGTCTGCCGTGTGGAGCAGGCCTAGAGCCTACCTGCTACTTAAAACATTGCCTAGCAGTGACGACACACAATGTATGAATATCTAAAATATGGAGTAAGGGATGTACCCCTACCATTGTCTTTATTATTGTAAATATAATACTCTGTTTTAGGGGTCGTCCATAAATTACGTAACGCTGAAGGGGGAGGGAGGGGGTCTGAAGCAGCATTACGCTGCGTTACATAGAGATAGGGAAGTGTAAGGGGGAGGGGGTATTGAAAATACTCAACATTTGCGTTACGTCATATGTTGTCAATGGCGATGTCTACGACAGTGGTAACGATTTGTTTCAATTGAATAAAACAATAGAAAATTTGGTAACAGCTTTAAAACTAAAATCAAAACTGTTGCGTAAACGGAAAGGTTTTGCGAAAGAAAAACCGAATAACTTACTGAAATATTTTATTAATCGGAACAGGGGCGTTATTTAAAGTTATATAATTGATGTCTTCCCTTATATTTTTGGAACAGTTAAATAAACTATAATGTTATTTCACTTCGAGTAAGCAATTGAATTACACGCAGGCTGTCATGTATTAATGAATAACATTATGGAATTCAAGTTTGGCGATCATAAAATTTTGTGAATTGGAGATATTGGCAAAGAGAAATTGTAGAATCCGTATTTGTACCGGGGAAGAAAGGTTTTCTTTTATTTCAAGCATCTTATTGACAATTTTCAATCTTCAAATGGTGCTGCCCATGGTTTCTGCCACGACATGTGAAAAGCACATTCATTCAGAGAGTCCCAGTTAAGAGAATCGAAGACATTTCTCATACTCTTTGCTCTCTAAGAACATCCCGAAAATGAATGGCCAGAAGATTCCGAATTTACTAATTGAAACAGCGCCACTTAATCATCGAGGAGGAAGGAAAACACGATTAACCTAAAGTACAGGGGAAGAAAAATCGAATGTGACCCAAAGAAACGCCAGTAAGTCATTTGAAGTGCACTTGAAGCCCATTTTCAACGTCATGAACTCTCCGAAGTAGGGTTACAGTATGTTGCAGAGATTTATATCCCAAAGAGAATAGAATTATATGAGTTCGGATTGAAAATCGAGAGAAAGGAGAGGAGAAGAACTCCATATTTTTGGTAATAATATACACTATTTTTTAATTTCCTGATTCCAGTATGTAAAGTACCATTTTAAGTATTGTAATGGAAACAGAAGAACATTAAAGAACACTGTGTACGCGCGTGTTTTATAAGATGCCTGTAAATCTGTCTAAAAAAGTAATTTAAAAAATGTTGACATCAATGTTTAGAAAATTCATTTAGCAAAGTTATGACACTAACTCGAATGATAATTTTTAAAACGTTACTTCATCTGGATTTAAAATTTATTGGAGACTAATGGAACCGGCCCACGTTCTCCCCTTCATCTTCCTCTTTCCCTTCCATCTCCCTTTCTCTCTGTCCCTCTCATCCCCCTCCTCTCTTTCTCTCTCTTTCCTTGTCCCTCCGTTTCTCTGTCGTCTCTTGTCTCAGTGTGTATCAGTGCCTCTGTCTGTCTCTCTCTGTCCCACTCATACACATTTCGTTGCAGATTCTGCACGTCTCTGAGCAGATCAGGTAATAAAGAGAAGCGCCGGACCAGCAAAAATGTAATAGAATGTTTCTGAAGGTCTCTGAAGGCCTTTGGCCTCAAAATTTTAGTTTTTAATGCCCTAAAACGCTTCGTTTAGGAGTTATTTAACGATATATATTCAAAATGCTGCCGAGTGTTGCAGGTTGCAATGACGTGAATATTTAGTTTTGTTCTACAGCGCCGTATCGCTTAGTTACAACAGAATTAATAGCACATAAACCTTCTGGGTAAAAAAACACGTAGAAGGGCCAACTTTCATGGAGATCGGTCACATGATGTTGGAGCTTACCTTTTACCAACATCCATTTTTATATATACATAGATATTTTCCTCTGAGTTTACCCACTTACATAATTTACCCATTTTACACACTTATTATTCCAAAAACATTCTTTTCGTATCTTTAAGTTAGTTCTTACGTCGTCCTCTCCCATTGTCTTCTCAACTCGTATCGAAAAAGACTGTTGACTTGTCAGAGTCTTTCTAACTTACCCCTTCTCTAATTCTGCTGTATTTTCTGACCGTTTATAGAGGAATCCATTGAGTGGTTCATGGGTATTGGTCCAATAATTGAAATTTACGTCAGCCTATGATTCGAAGTTTTATTTCTCCATCTTCAGGGCTTGCTGTGTGTATAAAATTACACAAACATACATATTAGTACGTATACATATGAGTATGTAGTCCGTATGAATGGTCATGCCAGCTTGTGTGGCACTCAGTATTGGAATAAGTATGATTATGTTTGTGTAATTTTCTTCACACTGCAAGCCCTGAGGATGGAGAAATAAAACTCCGAAAGTGATGTAATATTCTTATCCGAATATTCCTATTCGAATCCGATGTGAATATTCTTACTGGCGTAATATTTTCGTGTTTGGTAACATTTTAAGAGGAAGTGGAATGTCCTATCCTAGTAATATTGTGGCGGCACATTAACGGTGAGTTTATAATAAAATAGAATTTTAGACACAAGGGTAGTGTTCCCCACCCTGGCCGACACCCCCGGCCCGCCAACACATAACAGTGACCCAAATTCAAAAGGAATTTATGACCTGTAGCTCTGCACAGTCGCGCCCGCCCGGAAGTAAGACTCCACTCTGCTTTGGGCGCCCCCTCATAAAAATAAACGAGGTGATTTGTTCCTCACAACAAGCAGTTCATGTCTAACTCAATAAGGGAAACCCAGGAACATTAACAAGCTTTCGTTACCAAAACGAGTGTTTACAGAGGCAGCCCGGTTGCCATTGCCCACGTTCAAGTGCTAAAAGCAATTCAAGTGCTAAAGGCAAGCAAGGGAGAGAAAGAGAATGACCGGCGTATGGAAAAATTTAGAGAATTCCTACACCTGATTGGTGGAAAATTAAATACGACACCACAGATCTAGACCAATCAGACAATATGTACCAGAGGAAGGGTGAGTTTGGAAACGAAGGAACGATTTGGGGGCGGGGCGAGAGGTTCATGCGAGGAGCGTACGTCGGGAGAAGAGAGAGAAAAAGTGGGACTCGAAGGGTGAGGTTCATGCAAGGAACGCTCTCAGGGAGACCGTTATTTGACTCCACATATTTCCACAGGAAAAGTCTGTTTCTTAATTCCGAATTCTCACGGGATCGGGCCGAGCTTTTTTTCGCGGAACGGTGCCAAAGCCAGCCGCTTTCGGATACTGTTAGGCAGTTCACTGAATCTGGGTAAAGTGAATCCGCCATCTATATTACGATTAATGTTCTCGAGGAATTTTATTCAGCCAGTTAAAGACCCGCGGAATTAGCGACAGGTGAATGTTCGCCTTGTAACCAATACCCAGAATTATCTGAGCCACACCGTGATCTGACGCCACTGCCACCGCCTGGACGGGGCGAAGTCGTCAGGGAACTTCGGAGACTACGAGGCCGCCGCTCGGCCAGCCGCCGCCCTCACCGCCGCGGCCCAGCCTGTGTCGCCGCCCCAGCTGATGAGGTCAACGACCGGGGCGAAGCTCCCCTGCTATCCCTTATAAGTCGCCGAACAGGCAAAACCCACGCTAATGGGTTCTTTCTTACGCTTTTCAAGCGCAACGAGGACATTGTTGGTCATATTATAGTACAAGCGTTGCCGCACTCTGGCACAAATTGTAATCAGAATTAGGAACCAAACTTGTTTGTAATTTTAGAATTTAGTTTTTCGATTTCTTTTAATTTTAAACTTTCTTTTAAATGAGCTCCGTAGGTAGGGTCCTTTTCTTTAAATTTCTTTCAGTGTAACTTCCCTGACGCTCGTCAGAAATAAATTCAGTGCTTATCAGTTTATGTTTTTTTATCTTATGAAGTAGTGACTGCCAACCCCCTTCCACCGTCCAATTCAAAAGGAACTGGGACCTGACTGAGCTACAGCCGGGCCGGCGCAATTCACACTGTGTCGTTCCGACGAGAACGCCGTGCGCTGACAATATTAATATTTTAATCTAAATCTCAGAATCTATTGAATTTAGGCATATAACTAGAAACTTTTACTCTTTGCAGATATGACACTCATAATAATTCTGAAACAACAGTTTTGAAAAATGTGTCCTATTTTGTAGATAAAAATATTGTTTCCATAATGCAATTTTTACCACGTTTTCTAGTAAATAAAGTTCCGTAGAATAAATAATACTAAGATAATTATCAACAAATGCTTCGGTTAGTATAGAAGACCTTTATTATCCCTTCCTGAAAATTTCAGATTTCCACTACAAATGTAAACTGAGAAAAGGGCAATTTAGGATAAAAAATAACAACTTTCGGGAAATTGGCTTTAAAGGGGCAACCCATAGAACACGCCTGCTCGACAGCTAGCCTCATGAGAATAATCATTTTCCAATAACTAATTACTTTTCAGACGTTTTTAGACAACATAATTTTTTCAATTTATGTTCTGCATGTTTAAGTATTTTAGTATTTATGCACTGCATTGTCACTTTCCTTACCACATGAATTCTATGGGTTCTTCTGTGCAGGTGACTCAAGAAAATGTAATATTCCGAATTGGCTAAGAATGTTACAAAAATCACCAGTTAAAATGATATTCAATCTGTCGAACAGGTCTTTCGATTTGAAACAACACACATAGTCGAGTATTTGTTATGTTTTAATACAGAGAATATATATTCTTTCCATACATAACCACTTCCCGACAATAAAGAGTTTTTCAGGCGAAAATTCAACGTTTTCAGGCGGATGATAATATAACTTTCTCTTCTTTCAAAGTATTAGTTTCTTCTGCATTTTCCTTACCTGTATGCCTGAGAGGGAGGTACAATACGGATAACTATTGAATGGTTTCTAAAAGCAATGCGAACGTTTCGGAACCACTGTTCTTTGCTACGTAAATTTAATTTCAACATTAGTGGATTTTTCTCAATCATCCTGCAACTAACTCTATTTCAAACACACGTTCTTCAATACGTGTGACCTTTTTCTCATCCGAGAACTGTCCTCACATTCTCATCGGATTACCACTCCACGGAATTTCGCTAAGAGAAAAGTTATAATAAAATCGGATTATTTTCTTTCAGAATACCTATTAACAAAATAAAATAGCAGCAAAATATGAATTAAAAAAGAATCTTCTCTTTTCCCAATTTTTTTCTCTCTACGCTGTGTGGCGTGCGAGTTGGTGGGGGATTATAAGAACGCACCCATTGAATCACGCGGTCTGGGCGCGGAGTCTGTGTATGTGTGTGGGGGAGGAGTGGGGGAGGGGGGACACACAGGCGCCTATAAGCCGCGGGAATAAAGTTGCTCATTTGCATGCAAATCCGCCCGGCGCCGCCGCCTCTTTCTGGTCGTGCGCGTAATGGCGCCCAAGATTAGGCGATGGTGGCGCTGCTGGCGGCGAGCGCCGAACTCCGCCCCCTTCCAGACGGCCGCGGGTTTTGTTCGGGTGGAGTAGGCGCCCACTGCGTCCAGGAAATAGGACAGGGTTGAAAACGGCGCGAAACTTTATCTAGTGCGGAAACATGTGTACGGGTATTAACGATTTCTTGTAAAGGCGCGAGCGCTTAGAGCTGAAAAAGTATTCGGAAAATCTCCCTCCGAATTTTCAGGAAACATGTTTTTATTTACACCTATGTAAATAATCATTTATTTAGCTGCTCGTGGTAAAATAAACAATTATTTTGTTGTCTAGTGAAATAAGTTTAATTTATTGCTGCATAATTTGTTAATTCCATTTATTACTTTTACTCAAATGTGTAACTTTGTTTAGTTGCCGTAAGATTCTTTGGAACAATAAGAGAATAGTTGTGTCGAATAGATATAATTTTAGATTATTTATTCAAATCTTCTTTCTTGATATTTGCAAACTGGTTGTGAAAAAAATAATGTAGGAAAAATAACAATTTTTTTGATTATCTTAAAAAATATTACCAGTTCTTCCTTTCAAAAATAATTATGGACAATATGCAAAATTAGGTGTGTTTCTCTAGCCGAAACGTAATGACAATGCACATAATCGTATGTTCAGAGATTTTCCAAAATTAACATTGGAAATTAACTTGAAATTATAGTTTAAAAAATTGGAAGGAGAGATTATTGTATCATTTACATAAAACCAAGTCAGTAAATCTTTTGAATGTAAACAGAACAAACGCACTGAAAATAACAAACTTCGAAATAATTGCCAATAGTAGAGAAGTTAGTTTTGATTTTATTCTGAAAACTATGAGAATGTAATGAAATACAACTAATAAAAATGTTCTTTAATATTTATGGATGTTCATATACTGTAAGTTAAGAGTAGAAAATATCGAGAAATAAACACTTTTTGCGTGTTTAAAATGTATTTCTTTTATTTCAAACATGAAAAATATAGGTAATATTTTTTTAATCACATTCCAAATAAAAATTATATTTTTAACTTCAATCATAGAATCAAGTTTCCATGTGAAAGTGTAACACCAAATATATTTGTTCAAACATTAAAGAATGTGTTAAAAATAACTAGTAACATCCAAGATCTCTCCTTTAATAATTCAATTAGTGACAGAACCGGAATTTTGGGTATAATTCTGTTAATTCTCTCTTCCTTTCTTAGAGATGGCAAACGTTCAAGAAAATTGAAGAATTAATGTAAACTTCTTCTATGCAAAGCCCTCAATCTGCTTTAAATTCACAACGGGTTTTTTCTCGCGAAGAATATAAATTGGCAAACGACACATTTTTATTCACTATACTGACTGCATTTTAATAAACGAATATCAATTATATTAAAATTGCAATTTATTTTTTTACTCACAATCTTAATATCACACCAACAAAAGCTACAACTCTCTCTGGTCATATTCTGCCAAGAACGCCACGTCTATATTTCCAAATAGACATCCGGGAGTACAGGCATGTGACACAGTAATTTAGAGAACTCCTGTCGCTCGGAATAACTGCAATTTTGCGAGCCGGAAGAAATGAAGGTGAGGCATGACAACACTCCGCAAATAGAGAAAGTTGGCTCCCCTGGCTCTCGCTCTCCGAGTAATTAGCGGAGTTGCAAGGGGCGCTGGAACGCGCATGCGCGGGGACGCGGCGGCCTCCGGCAGCACGGGAGGGGAGCGGGAAGCGGCAGGAAGCACGCGGCGTGGAACGCGGGCGAAGCCTCCTGGCGAAAGGCTTTACGAGTGGAAGAAAGCGGAATGCCAGGGTGGTGAGAGCAGCCGGCGAACGAAGGTGAAGAAAGTGCACTCGGAGAGAAAGAGAAACAAAAAATGAGACAGAGCGTGTGCGGTGGTGCGCAAGACGACAAACAACAGCTGGTCGCAGCCGGCCCGCTGCCCCCCCTGATATATTTGTTTTTCAGTTTGCTTTCTAATGTTCTTGTTTCATAAAATATGATTAAGTCTATTAATTATCACCCTTCCCTTGGTTATTTTACTTTCCCGTCGTATACGTACGTATACACGGAATGATATACGTAGTATAGGGAAAGTTATGTTATGCTGCGCAAAAAAATGGCGAATTTTCTCCAGAAAAACTTCGTTGCCGGGCGCTGATAACAAAAAAGTGGATAAAATCAGTTGCTAAATTTAAAAAAAATCTAACACGTGGTGTAGCCAGAAACCCTCTTTTGTGGGTCCTTGATACCGAAAAACCAATTGAAAGGATAACGTCCGTCTGTCCGTCCGACTGTCCGTCCGTCTGTCCGTCCGTCTGTCCGTCCGTCCGTCTGTCCGTCCGTCTGTCCGTCTGTCCATCCGTCCGTCCGTCCGTCTGTCCGTCCGTCCGTCTGTCCGTTCGTCCGTCCGTCCGTCCGTCCGTCCGTCTGTCCGTCTGTCATTCAAAAAATTGTGTAGCGCAACGCTTACACCTACACCTACAGGCCGCCATACTTGCGTTTCCCTCTTCTTCATAACATTGGCTAACTTCACAATAAATTTTTGCTTTGAGATTATTACACGTGGTTTTCCTTGCTGGCTCCCAGTCTCTAAGTCCCCGAGCGGCGATAGGCTGTTTTCCGCAGAGTGCAGATTTCTAGTAGCGCAAACAAGGAAATCGGCGAGACAGAGGTGCTGTGGCAGAGAGCGGAATCGTGGGAATCGAGAAAAAAATAATTTGTGCTAAAATTCAATTCCCTTTCTGACACAACGAATATGCAGCAAAAGGCATACGAATTCTGCAAACCTCATTAAAAATAAACAGATATGTATTGATATCACATTTTGTTTACTACAATGTTCATAATTAACGCAATTTTGTTTTTTTAATGCGAATGGACTTCTTTCAGAATAATGAAATATTTTTCACTGTCCATTATAACATATTTGAGTAAGTATAAATTGAAAATCGTGCTTATGTAGAGCCGCAGCAGAGCAGTTGCTGACATTTTGCCAATGAAATGACACGTCCAGCGAAAGCCCAGATTAATTTTGCTACGGAATTTCATATGAATTAAATTCGTTGTATAAACACGATTAAACTATAAACTTGTTAATGTGTACATTAAAATGGTTGGGCGCTGTTTCTGTTCTATTTTTTTCTCGTATTGTGACAGACCAACTGCATGGTCACTGGTGTGGAAATATCTCCCTTCCCCACGGGTCACGAGGTTAACCAACTGACTGCCAAAGGCATAATGAAGGATAACATCTAGAGGCCATATGCTAAAGAGGAATATGGTCTCTGGGGGGTCACAGCAGTTTTTTTACATTATTGGTTAAATCATTTTCAGATGTTCCTACAAAAAGTTAATAATAAAATGTAAAGTAAATAAAATGCCACATATAGGATTTACACATGAGGGACACCGGTGTCTCTCGTGGCTCTGCAGGTACACATTTACATGAGGGTCACCTGTGGGCCACAATTTTTTAAAGAGTAAGTACTTAGTAAAATTCAATGATATTGAAGATATTTCAGAGCGGAAAAATACGTAAAAAATAAGTGTCTTTTAGTTAGAAAAGGAACTGTATAGAAGAACAAACTACAAAACTAACTACATGGAGCAAATCCTGTAGAATACAATATCGCTGCCACAAGCGGTAATTTAGAACGCTAACAGCATTCTATAATAATTTGTACTTCGCTCCACAGGAGAAAGTTGAATCTAAATCAATTTGAAGCCCGCCTGCGAAGACATAGACTTTGAAATAAACATCAGCGTGAGACCCACCCGTGACCCTCACGGCCCTCATCTGGAGTATTGCTGGAGCCCACCAGTAGGCCTCACGGCGCCATAGTCAAACCGCGTAAGCCTCATGGCAGTCAATGTTCGGTAATGTAATGTAGAATGGTAGCCAATGTAATATAAATTTCAGTGCTCCGATTGGTATACAAAGAGTGTGAAGTTTCTTTTCTCGGCTTAGCGAGCAGAGAAAAGAAACACGGAGAAGAGGGAGCAGGGAATGAACCAAGAAAACGAACTTAAAAAAACGAGAACGTGGCGCGGGAAATCCGATAGAGGAACTGTGTGGAGGAACTCGTGAACAAGGAATAGTGTGTGAGGTGAGTGGGTGGAGTGTAGGAGGGGCGAAGAGAACAGAGAGAAACGCAGAGAATAAGGAAGAAAGATGGGGCCGTAGGGAACAGGCGAAGAGAACGCGACAAGAGAAATGTGCAACAATAGGTCCGTGCATGGGAAAGTCGATAGAGGAAGGGTGAAGGGATAAGCAGGGAAGAGAGCGAGGGGTGTGCAGTAGGCGAAGCGTGGGGAGAAGACTACGGAGCGCAGTGTAGCATCACGTTGGCTGCCCTGCGTGGGAGGAGGGGACGGAGGTCTCGCATACCTGAGAAATGGGTAGCGAGCAGCCACAGCGTTGGGGTGCAGATATTTTCAGTCAGGTGACATCGACTTGCCTTGTCTCGAGTTGTCACATGGTAGTATGCAACTCCCTTCTCACGTGTAACGGTGGTCACGTAGGGGTGAGCTGGCGGGTATAAACTGGGCTGACTCACTCACGCCGGTGGGTTTTGTTCTTAAAGACCTCGCGCTTTGCGCAAAGTACACGTCCAGACCGGAGCGGTTTCGTGTGTTACACGGGCGACAAGTGTCACGTGAGTGGCGCGGTGGGAGCGTGCACTCGAGGCAGGGTCTCTGGGTCTCTTTGTTAAATGTGGTGTACTCAGAAGACTACAATCGCGGCGGGTGGTCGGGAAATATCGGAAAGTGTGTGCGGGGAAGTTTAATTCATTTTGCGCACATTTTTGTAAATAAAACTTGCGTATACTTTTTATGTCTGCGTGTTACTTTGACGACGTCAGACCAGGTAAAGAGTGAGCGAAGAAGCAGGAAGGGAAACTGGATGCAAGCAATGTGATAAGAGAAGTGTGGAACAATAAAACGAAGCGTGGGGAAAGCGGATAGAGTAAACAATGGATCTGTGAGGATGAAACGATGCGGGAGACCTAATATAACGGGGATCGGAGTGCGAGGTATGCGGATTTGGAAGTCGGAGAAGTGAGGAATAGAATGTGTGACGATAAGAGCAGTCGGCGTCTAGAATTTACTCCAGTGATCGAATTGAAACTAGCACGTGCCGTAAAACTGGGTGAAATAGATCAAAGACACTTTGCTGTACCAAAACACTGTCATATAGATAACGAGAGAAACAAAAGCAAGACATCGTTGTGAGAGTGTGACCCTTCGTTTGTAGATCTGTTTGTTTATACAAATGAGATAGAAGTATAAATAAATGTCTTTATTGGTGGTGAGGCTCAGGCCATTTAGCCTGCTCTTTCGCCCGACCACTTTCATAAATTTTTATTACAATTTTATTTTATGATAAAAAGGAGATCATTCAATGAGAAATACGTACGCGTAACGTAATAATTTCACGTTAGGAATGTATTAAAAAGTAATCGTAAATACATCAGATTGAACACTATCAGATTTTACTCAAATTTAGAGAAATACTTCTTTTGAGTCAGTAAGAAAGTTCTACTAATTGTTTAAGAGAGGTTTTGAAGTAGCTATGATTGTGTACGTATTCTTGAATTACCTCTGAAAACAAGAAAGGGAGGAAAACTCGTCAGCATATAAGCGAAAAAACATCAAGTAAAGAGTTCAAATGAGGGAAACGGAAAACAAATCTATTCGGTTATTAAATTAAGTACAAAAAATTATAAACGTGGATACGATCAATTCAATTTTAGGAAAAGTTTACAATTTCAAATTTTCTCCAAATTAGAAAAGTACAAATTTTAAGAATATAGGAAGTGTTTACCAATTAGAATATTTCGAGGACTTGAAAACCCAACCTAACATCTCTCACCCGT
This sequence comes from Acheta domesticus, assembly GCA_031308135.1. Taxonomy (NCBI): domain Eukaryota; kingdom Metazoa; phylum Arthropoda; class Insecta; order Orthoptera; family Gryllidae; genus Acheta; species Acheta domesticus. Next base: position 56,948,089 of record JAHLJT010002406.1, read on the forward strand.
AAGCCGACAATGTATGCTGCATTTATCTATTGTCAACAGCAATTACTTTCACTGTGGGAGTTGTTTCATCAAAGAAAACATTCTGGTAGAGTCCGAAGGTGACCGGGAACACGTATTTTGGATGGGTTTTATGTAAAGGCAACGCAGTATCTGCAAGATGCCTTAAAACATTGGGGCATATTTTATGCTTTATATTGGATCTATAAATTATTTGCATCTTTATTTCATAATAAAATATTTGGGTAATTAATTAGTGCTTTAAATATAATAACTAGATCCAAAGTTCCCACTGATGTGAGGATTTTTCACGATCCCACCGCCGGGATAAAATAAATAAAAGAGATCTTCTTTTAGTAAAAATTATAAGAGGCAGAAGAAATCTAGCTTTGCCGTTTCTTGGGGAAAAAGAATTGCGTAAAGGAAACGGATGTTTGAGAATCCCAACGCTGTGTCAGCGACTGCAGAGGCAACTATAACGCCAGCAGCCAACGCAATCGACGGCAGGCGACACGGCTGCCTTGCAAACACGAACGGGACGCGAACAGCGCAGCAGGAGGTGATCGCGCGGAATGCGGGAAGGGGCGGGGAGCGCCCGAGCTCCCTGAGAGGCTGGTAAATTGTGATTGCGTGGCTCACGCCGCCGACGCGCCCAGTGCGTGACGTGCTTCGCGGGGCGGGAAGGCTTCTCCGCTGGGCGAGACGAAGTGCGTGGGTGGGAGCGGACGCGGAAATGGATGCGTGGAGGGGGGTAGCGCGCGCGGGGGGGAGAGCGGCGGGGGGAGTTGTGGGCGGAGTCGGAGGCGGGGTCGGATGCGGGGTCGGAGGTGGGGAGGAGGCGGGGTCGGAGGCAGGGTCGGAGGCGGGGTCTGAGGCGGGGTCCGAGGCGGGGTCCGAGGCGGGGTCCGAGGCGGGGTCCGAGGCGAGTTCGCAGGCGTGGTGGGAGGTGGGGGAGGCGGAGTCGGTGGGTGAAGGAAGAAGGGCGAGGTTGGGAGCGAGAGCACGGGCAAAACCAAGGGTGTCAGCGCCGATGGGGCTGGGTGCTAAGGCGATGGGGACCGTGGCGGGGCCGCGGCGAGTTCGTGGCAGGGACGTGACGGGGCTGTAGCGGGGACGTGGCGAGGCCGGTGGCGGGCTCGTGGTGGGGAATGGTGGGGTTGTGGCGAAGCGCGTGACGGGGCGGTGGTGGGTACGTGGCTTGGCCGAGGCGGAGCCGAGGTGGGTCGAGGCGGGGCCGAGGCGGGGCCGAGGCGGGGCCGAGGCGGGCCGAGGCGGGTCGAGGCGGGGCCGAGGCAGGACTGAGAAGGAGTCGAGGCGGGGTCGTGGCAATGCCGTGGCGGAGCTGTGGCGGGGGAGGGTCGGGGAAGGGGCGGGATAGAGGCGGGGCAGGGGCGGGGCCGAGGCTGGGGTCGTGGCAGGACTGTGGCGGGGGTGTGGCGGGACTAGGTCGGCGCCGTGGCGGGGCCGTGGAGGGACAGGGGCAGAGCCATGGCGGGGTCGTGTTGGGAACGTGGCTGAGGAGGACGGAGAAAGGACGGGGAGAGGACGTGGGCGGGACCGTGGCGGGACAGGGGCGGGGTCGCGAGGAGGCCGTGGCGCGGCGCGCGGGCCGAGGCGAGGCGAGGCGCCTTGAAGGGCGCTTGGCGGGGCGATGAGGCGCGGGCCTTGGCGGGAGCGGGGCGGGACGGCACCGCGGGCGCATTCCGAGGGGCTGCTGCCAACTGGGCGGAAAATGCGCGGCGCGCGGAGATAACGGAGCGGCGCCAACGCCCTGCGAACAACAGAAGGAGCCGACGCGACGCCACGGGAAGGTGAGGGGTTGCGTGCAACTCGGGCGCCCGGCACAAACTTGAGAGGATTATTGCTCGTGAAAATGTAAAAAAGTGTGCGCCACGGGAGATAGAGAAAGGTGAAAAGAAGTAATGATAGGTGGTCAACGGCGGTTTTCATAAGAAAGTGATGAATTTTTTAAATAAAATACATATAAGACAATAATGCTTACTTGTTTTGAAGAAAGACAAAAAATGATTTAAGTCTTTCGCCTCTGGTGCGTCTGTGGTGGGTTTAAGAAACCAGTATAGTTAACGAAAATCACACAGAGAAAATGTATATTGTGCGAGGTAAATGAAATTGAATCACAAAAATCGTATGTGCAACTCATCTTCGGAAGTCCGCATTTTCTAACATCGATTCCCCACAATGCCAAACGTGAACTTGATACGTCAATGGAACAATATATCACTGCCTAAATGAGATTTCTATAGTTGCGTTGCGATTGTTTGTCGTTTCCATGAATTTTACTTATTCACTTCAGTAATGTGCTAAAATAGTTAAAGATTGCACATCACTTTTCTTTCCCCGTTCTATCTACACTCCCATTCTACGAGTGACAGGCTTCCTTTTTTCCACAATTAAGAGAGTTTAAGATTTAACAAATATTTAGGAAGCCATGGGCTAATTCTGGGTCCATCGCCATTGCCATCCATTCTACAAAGACTGGTAGTATTGCGAGAATGGTATGTCACATTAAGATTCGAACAATAGTTGAGTTGGTAAGTGTATTACTCATTACAACTAGAAGAAAATGAATTGCTAAAAATAAATTGAATAATGTCACCGACATGGAAATGTCCGAGATTATTTTTTCCTCCACACCACCCATTAACAACTCAACTGTAAAAATATTTTTCATTTCGAGCTCTCATACTGCGTCTCCCCTTAAAACTAAGGCTACGTCGCCAAGCTCTCGCAGTGACAAGGGCCGCCAGACAGCGCAGGCAGCCAGCGGGGCCGGAGGCGGCGTTAAGAGTAGCGGGGATTCTTAATGCAGGCGGAACGAGAGGCGCCGTTCATTCCCGAGATGCCCCGGCCGGCGACAAAGCAGCCGAGTTCATCACCCGGCGCAGACATGACTGCGCAGGCGCGGGAGGGCGCGGGGGAGGGGCCAGGGATGGGAGCGAGGAATTCTTGAAGGTAGCGGAGCAGCCGGCTGTGAAGGAATCTGAGATGAGACAGTGAGAGGAATGGCATCAATCATGGAATCATGTCTGTCGTTTCAGGTTCATTGTGCATGCTGTCAACATTATGTAGTTTTTATTTCATGCAATTATTTTCTAATTGTGTGTTGAATTGTTCGAATTTGCCTTTTCTTTAAATGTCGTACATTCATCAATAACACTGTTCTTGACGCCTCAAATTTCGAAATGTTATTGACCTGTATAATTCGAGATATTGAGGTAGGTGTGTAAGCCAGGAATTCTTGAAGGTAGCGGAGCAGACAGCTGTGAAGGAATCTGAGATGAGACAGTGAGAGGAATGGCATCAATCATGGAATCATGTCTGTCGTTTCAGGTTCATTGTGCATGCTGTCAACATTATGTAGTTTTTATTTAATGCAATAATTTTCTAATTGTGTGTTGGAATGCTCGAATTTAGCTTTTCGAATACTTTGGTATTTGAGATACCTGTGTAAGCATGGAAATCTTGAAGGTAGCAGAGTATCCAACTATCAAAGAATCTGAAATGAGAAAATGCAACCAATGAAGACAATTATGGAATAAAGACTAATTTCAAATTCTGGGCAAATGTCGGCAAACGTACATTTTTTTATATTTTTGTATGTTCATCGTCTAATTTTCCGTTGTGATATTTCATTGACTTCTTTTCCGCAGTATGTTATTTTTCAGTAGTTTTAGCCGAGATTTTGTATTAATTTATTTTCGAGATGAAAGTGAGGACGTAATTAGAATCGCAATATAAAAAAGTCTTATTTATTATTGCATCCAAAACGTACTTGTTGCGGGAAAACATTCTCCATCATCTTCATCGGTACTTAAGTTACCATATTTAGGTAACATGATCAAAGGAATTATGGAAGCATTAAACTTTGAAACTAAATAACCATCATACCTGAAGCGGCCCAACTGTAAGAGGTTGTGTTCGGAGGCGGAAAGGATACAACAAATAATAATAAATATAACACATATATTGCCACTGGTTATCTCAATGCATTAGTCTATCTAATCTCATTAGTCAAAATTCGAAATTATATTGGACGGTGCAATTAAAAGTAATGAAAACCCAATTGATCTATTTTTTTATTTTATTGAATAAAATATTAAATATTATGTAAAAACATTTTTGATCAGTTTTAAACTGTAATTTTTAGTACGAAATTTGCCAGTCAATTCAATTTTTTTATTGTCATTTAAAAAAATAGTATTTCTAATTTAGCTTTATTTCTGTATATCAATTACTAAACACATTACACAAAAACTATAATAAAATATAATGATCATTAAAAATTGTACTTTGTAAGTTAATGAAATTCGCTTTTTAAAATTGCGCCTCACGATGTAATTCTTCAGTCAACAAACAGATCTAGACACAAAGTTCTTTAAGTATTAAGTTTAAAAAGTCCCATTTCATGTCATGACTACCCTCAACTGCAGGTACTAAAGATGTTTTCCACCTGTGAGAATCGAAATTACATTCACTGTGAATCCGCAGAGCGTTTCAAAGGGCAATGGCGTTCGTGAGCGCCGTTTGGTGCACCAATCTCAACGCCTTTAGCGCCCCTCATTACCATAGAACGGTAAGGGGAGCACGGCGAAATTTGTCTGTTGGCGGGTGTCTCCTCTACTGAACGTACGATGCCGTAAAAATTCAACTTCAGAAGACTTTTAGATCCTTTCGCCAAAGAGGATATGAAAAATAAATAGATAAAATGCAAAATCTTGCATGTAAATCAGCGATATTGCATAAAGTGTAAATTATGGAGACGAAGAGCAAAACAGTAGACAGAAATTAAATTATTGTCTTCTCTGTCTTCTCTGGGTTCAAATTGGCTCTTTGCAATAAATCAGCTGAGTGTGCAACATAAATTTGTTTTAATCATTTACTAATGAAATAATGTAATAATCTATAAATGTTGTTCATTGGTGGTGAATATAGAGGCTGACTTATTGATTACACAATGTTGAATATAATGCTTTTTAGGGATACGTTCACTTTCTTTTATTATATTTATTTTCCACTTTCTTTTACATTTCATTATAGTAAAATATCATTCATTGGTGTCATTATTTCTCATTGAAAACAATATCTTTCCAGCACTCTTTAACGATGATAGGAAAACCAAGCAAAAATTATTTTCCCAGAAACGCTTTGTAGCAGAATATCTGGCAAGAGTAGTTTGAGGTCACAAAATAAACTTTTTTGAAAATCACCAGATCATTTCTTTCGTGACATGAATCTACATCTTTTGCAGAATTAGTCAAGTTCCTTTTATTTATATTGTGCCCTAGTTCCCATAAAACAGTTTTTGCTCCAAACAAATTGTTAGAGATTATATTTAAGTACTTAAAGTCAAATAACGTGTGTTAAGTGTATGTTAAATAACAAACATTTGTATTCAATTAATATTTGGAAATCATCTAGAGGTAAGTGGAATTTCACTCAGTAGCTAGTAAATATCAAAATTTCGTAACAAAACATGGTCACGAATGCATTCAATTTTCCTGTGCACCATTTTAGGACCTACATCATAGTCTTATTCTGGAGCGGCAGTTCTGGAAAATGCATCCTCATAGGAAATATTCCCGTCCGCCGGCAGCTCGTCACTTGAGGTGCAGCCGCGTCGCGCGCCGCCGCCCTCGCTCGTTCGCTCGCTCGCGCGCGCAGTGGATTGTTTCGGGCGCGGGTGCCTGGCAATAGCGTCACCTCGCAGCGCTTCAATCCGTTTCCGTGATTCATGCGGGCGCTCTTGGCGCGCGCGCGGCCCGCCTTTCCCGCCTCGCGCCCGCGCCGCCCCGCCATCCATTTGGGCCCCGCGCCCGCCCCACCACTGCCCCCGCACCACCCTCCGCGCACGCCGTCACACGCGGCCCCGCCTCTCTGCCCGCCGCACTTACTGCACCGCTCGCGCCCACCCTTCTACTCTACCGACGCTCGCACTCTCTCCTCTTCGCACTCTCTCCTCTTCGCACCCTCTCCCACTCGCACTCTCTTCCCCTCCAACTCTCTCCCCCTCGCACTTTCTCCCCCACGCACTCTCTCCCCCTCGAACTCTCTCCCCTCGAACTCTTTCCCTTTCAACTCCCTCCCCGTCGAACTCCCTCCCCCTCGAATTCTCTCCCCTCGAACTCTTTCCCCTTGATCTCTTTCCCCTTGAACGCCCTCCCTTCCCCTCGAACTCTCTCCACTTCAAACACTGCCTACTCGCCCTACTGCCCTGCTCTCCCTCCACGTTCTTCTCAGCTCTACTTCTTTGCTCTCACGCCTCGAACCGCCAATGTGGTTTCTTCCTGAACCCTGTCACCATACTGTGTCCCTCACTAAACTGGAGCGTTTGACACAGCCCCATCTCGCTCCCTTGCACTTTCCAATTTCCTCGCCCTTGGTCTCACTCGAGGCTCTACACGGCAGAAGTGAGGTGAGGGTGGTCAAATGGTGTAGATAATTATGGGGGTCAATTCCTCATTAACATTTTTGTTTGCAATACGCAAAACGCATGGGTTTTTTCACGTAATGGTAGTGTGGAGACCAGAAAACACGGAGTAATATATATTTGCTAGAGTAAATTGTTATACTGTATGTATGTATGTATGCTTTTTCACGAATTGAAATGTAATAAAAATTATCGTAATTTTCCCAGGGAATACGAACATTTTTCAAATACATATGACCAGAAATATACTTTACACTTTTGTACTTCGATAATACAACTTGAAAGTGAAGCTACACGTAATCAAGAATCCTTTAATTCAACCACGGCTATTTAAATGGAATATGTGCCTCATCACTTCCATCATTGAGTCGTCGAAACGTCCTGCCTCACCTCAACCGTGACGCCGTATATCGCACATCATCTCATCTCATCCCGTCTCATCTCCAGCTTTATCTCTCCTCCCTTACTCCTTTGTATCCCACCTCCCTGTAGTTCTTCCACCCGGCCCGGTGCGCCGCTCTCCCAGCACCAAACACCCTATCTTCATCTCCTCCGGCCAACCCTCCAGTCCGCTAGAAGCGTCTTTTGTGTTGACGCCCACAGTTCCTGCGCTGCGCTCGTCTCTGGCAATCGCCGGGCGCGCCTCTGGCAATTGAATTCGTCGGCAACATCGCGCGGTTCGACCCCCGTCGGCGCGATATTTATCGCCTCATCGTGGTGGGTGCTGGATGGCTGGTGCCGGACGGCGGGTGCTGGGCGGCGGGCGGCTGCAGGCAAGGGCGGTGGGCGGGCGAGGGCGGCGGGCGGGCGAGGGCGGCGGGCGGGCGAGAGCGGCGGGCGGGCGAGGGCGGCGGGCGGGCGAGGGCGGCGGGCGGGCGAGGGCGGCGGGCGGGCGAGGGCGGCGGGAGAGCGAGGGCGGCGGGCGACGGAAGGGGTGGCGCGCCCCGGGGGTGCACGCGCCCGACGAACGACCGCCCCGAGGGCGCAACGGGGGCGGGGCAGTCGGCCTCAGTGTTTGCTCGGCGGCAGCGGCACCATCCATCCCATACTTCGCTTGCCGACTGCCAGGCAGAAGCACAGACCTGCGCTGAACAACCCTCCTGGCCAGCAGGTGCTCCGCAACGTCATTTTAATGGTCCACCAATTGTATTATAAATAATTAAATGAACTTCCTTTGGTTTGTGACAATCAAGATTTCATGAAGTTAATGATTTCTATTTGATTCATTTAATTTCAAAACCTGTTGTGCTTTCTTCATCAGATAAATGCAATAAGGGGTCATCAATAAATTACGTAACGTTAAAGGGGTGGAGGGAGGGGGTCTGAGGCAGCGTTACTCCGCGTTACATAGATATAGGGAAGTGCGTTACAAGGGGAAGGGGATATTGAAAATGCTCTAAATTTGCGTTACGTAATTTATGGACGTAAACAAATGTTATTTTCTGTATTTCAAAATAGTTAAACACTCAGTTATCTACATTTTCTATGTATTCTAGGAAATATTGCAAAAGACGAAATTGTAATGTCAAACATATGTAATTTATGGAACTATCAATACTAGTTTCATTATGGATGAGTAAATTTATATTACACGAGTACAAAACAAGTTGTAAGGAGACGTTCACCAGACATTGTAAGTTAAAAATACGAAGTGGAAAATTAATTGTCTCCAAAGGCCCTAATTATTTTAATTACATTTAATAATGGCAAATATTACTCAAACACAATTATAAAATTCACTAATTTTCATTTTAAATTCTCTGAGTTTATTTCATGACATGGTTCATTCATGGAAAAATATTATTGGTTACGCTGTATTATTATATGAAGAACATTATTTTGCGTTGTTTCTTTAACATATAAAACGTCTCCCTGAAAGGAGGAGTTTTCAACTAGGTGGCAAAAAAAGAAAAAGTTATTGTCTTCCAAGCATATCTTACAAATTTTCTAATTTATTTTCTTTATCTATGATCTCCGCCCAGATTTTCTACATATTACAGTAATTAAGGAAACGTAACATAATTTTAAGCTAGTTCCACAGACATTATTGCCTTAGTAGTAGTAATTATTATAACTTGTTTTGGAATTTTTAACATAAGTTAATAAGAAATAAAATGAAGATAAAATGCTAATTTAATATAATTTTGCAATGCACAAAAATTAATATCAATTAATATTAGTCTGCGAAGAATTTAAAATTTCTGTCAAGTCATTTAGTACTCTAAAATTACAATTATAATTGTGATCCGTAAATTTTTATATTACGAATTGAGGGGACCCTATGGAAGAGATTTTTGGTCAGTTCTCCAAACGTCCAGAGATGAGAAACTGCTCAGTGCACTAGCAGTTCATGTAATAGTTTTCTAATAGGTTAGAGTAGAAACTAAAATTTCAGAATCCACGGGAAACAATTCAAAATTTGTTTTAACTAAACAATCTTGAAAAATGTGTAGAATAACTTTGAAACAATCTTACACTGTTTGTTAAATCTGTTTGCAATGACGTTTCAAAAAACAAATAACTTAAATGTACTGACCGAAAAAAGTTATTTGAAATACCTTCATTTTATTCGAATTAAAAAATTAACCCTTATATATTTGGCATATAAAATTATTTAGTTACAATTAGTAAAGTTCTTGATAATCCCTCGTGTGATGATAACTCGTCTTCATTTATTAATTCTAATTTTCCAGCAGAACTCTCCTTACTATGTTCACCCAGTCAGCCCAAACCATTTATCATTCACAAATTAACAGTCCCTATATCTCAGCACAAACCATGGTTTCTGTTTCCATGCAATACGTCACATTGTTTACAGAGAGTCACACCTAGTTATAACTTACGAGAGATCCTCGTGCAAACCGTTGATACATAAACACATTTTCCCAACTTTCGACGTGGCGTGAATAAACTGCCTTGGTGAATAAAAACGGTGAGTAACAGGGAGCGTGAAGTTGTAGGCCCACGAATCAGCGCGGGGCAAGCGCCGGGGTGCAGCAAGGTGTTGGAGCGCGGGTGGGACCGCAGGGTGGGGGGAGGGGGAGGGGGCGAGGTTGGCGCGCAGTCGATAAGCAGTCGCCTGGGGTCGCCGCGCCGGGACACCGCGCGCGGGTCGCTGATACACGCCCCCGCCGGGACAGACCGACCCGCCCCGCCCATCCATGCCCCGCGCCGCCCCGCCCCGCCCGCCCCGCCCCACCCCGCCTCGCTCCGTCCTGCCCCGCCCCGTCTCGCCCCATTCCGCCCCGCCCCGCCCCCGCCCCTCCCCACTATACCTCGCTTCGCCCCCCTTCGTTCTGTCCCCTCCACCCCGCCCCTCCATCCCGCTCCCTCCATCCCGCCCCTCCATCCTGCCCCCCTCCATCCCGCCCCCTCCATCCCGCCCCCCTCCATCCCGCCCCCCTCCATCCCGCCCCCCCTCCATCCCGCCCCCCTCCATCCCGCCCCCCTCCATCCCGCCCCCTCCTTCCCGCCCCTCTCCATCCCGCCCCCGCTGCTACCTGCGCTGGTCCCGCTCCGCACGATGGACGTCCTCTGTGGTTCCCATTGACATAGATTCGGCTGCTGTATCAGTCATCTACATTACAATTACAGCGCTAGAGGAGAGCATCAAAGCGACATTACGAAAACAGGGGGAAATGAGTGAAAGTAGCAGTTATCAATACAGTTAAACTTGCTCGAAGCCATTCTCAAGAAACCAGACATTTTTTTCTTGTTAGACAAGATTCTCCCTTATGCAATGTAATATTGTAGAATTTGTGATTTGCAAGTACGATGATTCGATTTATGTTCACAATGAACAGATTTTTGCATAAAACACGTTCCGAAATGAGAAAGTTTTACTGTACTTCGAAATAACAGACGCATCTTAACGATAAATTTGGCGTACAAAGTTGTTTTGAATTTAAGGATGTCTTGACTTTTCGCATTTACTATTGCACAATAAATACGAGAGCTTTCGCATACACCGCCAACGTTAAGTGGTTAGATTTTGATGGATAAGTAATCGACATCAATTGATTGTGATGCAAGATATGAATGATGATGTAGAAATGCTGGAATAAAAGAAACGAAATGGGAGCAGCCTGAATGCGCTTTGTGTACCAGAAATTCCCCATGTATCGACTGGAATTTCACGCCTCCTAAAAAGTATGAAAGGAGAGCAGTGTGACCACTACAGCACGGATCCCCCCCCCCGTGAAGAAGGGACGAATTAAAACGCATTCGCCTTTCGATTAATTGATCGAGTACACGACAACTTCTATGATCACTACTCCCCTTAATAGAATTTTGTGATTGCGGGAAGGGACGATGTTTCTTCTCTACTGACTGGTGATTTCAGGCGCCGACATACACGTCGTGTTCCCGGGGATTTCCCCTCCAATTATCTGCCATTAGCAGCGCACCGCCCCATCTGGGACAAGATCTAAGCCGCCTGCTGGCGTCCCGTCACGTAATGCTTGTAAGTTGAAATGTGTGTTAGGAAGGGGATAGAGCAGAACAAGGCAGAGGAAAGAAAGGTCGCGCGCGGTTCGTGGCTCGTTTGTGAGGGTACTTGCTCTGACATTCGCCACGCGTTGGTCGTAGAAACCATGGAAGACTACTGATCAGAAACGCCGGTTGCTACAGTTCTTCTCCAGCCAGCGACTCAATTCGACCTAGCTCTTGTTTAAAACCTGCTCCGTCGAGCTCAAACCAAGGACCTCTTGGGCAGTCACTGCCGAGACTTCGCAATGCTGGCTCTCAGCTAATCTCATTCCCTTCGTCTTTCTAATTCCTGCGGATTGTGGCGGATGAAAACTCGAAAAGTGCCTTTTAGTGAGAAGTGCCAAACGTTCCTTCTGAAGCTCAAATCTGCGACTCTAGAGAATTATTCAGCTGTTGTAACTCCTTTTTTCCAAGTGCCCGTAAGTATTATTATTTTATTTTATTCTTTATCACATGTGGGTATTTATACGGCATTTATTATTTACAGTCATTTATCAACCGTCCCGCCCAGTCGACCAACCTCTTCACGCGCAGTCCGTCCCGCTCGCCTGGCTGTTCTCCCTTCGCCAGCCCTTCGTTTCCACCCCGCTCAGCCAGCCCTTCCTCTCATGCCAAAAGGTATTACTACGAAGCAATAACAATAGGGAACCGAACTTATCACATGCTAAAACATAACACCTGAATTACCATATTCGCATTGGCAGCTGTCATTTTTTCGGGTACTCCCAGCGCTTCATTCTCCACGCATTAATCCCCGTCGGACGCGGGGGGTGAGGGGAGGGGGAGAAGGAGGGAGGAGAGAGGGAGGGTGGGGAAAGGGAGGGGGGGGAGAGAGAGTGGTGAGGGGGTGGAGGGGGAGGGGGAGGGAGGGGAGGGGAGGGAGAAGCAAGATGCGGTCGGCGCGCGCGTGGGCGGATGCAGCGCATGACGTGCGGGGCGTGGCGGGGGCGTGGCGGGGGGAGGGGCGGGGGAAGAGAGCTCCATCAGAGGGTCAGTCACCCGGCTAAGCGCCCGTCGCCCGGGCGGCAGAGGCCGGGCGGCGTGGAGCATTAGGGCGCCGGGCCCCAGTGTCTGGGCCCGGACCTCGCATCGCTCCGCCCCGCCCCTCCCGCCCCGCCCCGCTACGCTCCGCCTCGCCGGGTGCTAATTTCGCATTCCCTGTGAGCAGCGCGGGCGCTGCAGGGTGAGCGACAGGGGCGGTGATGGCACGGTGAAGGTGTCGGCGCTAGCGGAAAGAAAGGTGTGGACGGGGAGGGTGGGAAAAGAGTCGGCACCAGGGGGGATGGATGTGCGGTGAAGGATTGATTGATTGATTCGTGTTTCCGGGCGCGTCAACTACAGAGGTCATTAATACCATAAGTGTAGTGCGTGTTTTCCTCGTGAGGTGGCGGTGATCTTTTTCAGGTGGATGGCGAGATTCGGCGCCGACCTACCGTAGACTAGTGGGGTTTTCCCCAATTAGGTATTTCGCACCAGCGGGGCACCGCCCCCTCCGCGATAAGCTCTAAGCCCTCGACCGGTCTCCCGGCATGTGTCGCAGTGTAGCTCATGTGAGTGTAACAGTATGTATGAGGAGATGATTGGACTACGAAGAGAAAAGAAAGATTGCGCGCGGCCTGTGGCCCGTTTGTTAGGGTACTGTTCCAGCATTTTCCTGGAGTAAATCGGATAAACGGAAAACTCCCAATCAGAGCAACCAGCTGCTAGAATTCTCCTCCAGACAGCGACTGAATTCGACCAAGCTGACAAGCAAGTGTGGAAAATTCTGCGCCGTGGGGAGCGTTAGCCTAGGACCTCCCGGTCAGAGGGACTGCAGTGACATCAGTTGATGTACTGAGCCACCTCCCCCGATGCGGTAAAAGAGGGGGTGGAAGTGGTGAGGGGAAAGTGGCGGAAGGGTGATAGGGAAGGATGAGAGAAAGGCAGCGGCGTGATCAAGTAGGTGTCAATGGCGGTGACGTAGGAGGAGATGTAGTTAGAGTCTGTGATCTTGTGCCAAGTCAGGATCCAAGAGCTTAGGGGATGCAGCTAAAAGGGGTAGTGCCGGGATGTGACGACGATACACAGGGAGCATGTCTATTGGGAAGAGCAAATAAATGAATGACAGGTAGACGAATGCAAAACGGTTCGAGAATAAGCATGGTACGGAGAGACAGACGACTACGAGCAGCCAGCGAGAAGAGTAGACACAAAAAGATATTTTTTCTTTTTCTCGGAAATACAGACGTAAATATTTGTACGAGAGGTTCACGTTAAAATGATGTGCACTTAAGTTCTGCACGATTCTAATCTCATTTAATTACAAATTTCTCTCATTCTCCGAGAACTGTAGATTCGCTCCCTTCCAAATATGACAGGAAAATGTAGCTCGCCTAACGTGTTCGATGCCTCCGCAACTCTGGTCTAGGTTGTTGGCGCGTTGCCGACTTTTTTTTAACATGTCTTTTTTCTATGAAGTTTTATTTGTAAATATCTCTTTTGAACGATCAAAAGACGAACACTAAATTGACGGCAAATGTAAATTCTCCAAACGACATCTTTATCATATGAATCCATCCAGCAGTTATCCAGATCTCATATATGCATTTAATATACACATAGAGTTGTCTTATTTCATTTAGGATGTACTGGAATGTATTTTTTTACACTCATTAATCTTCACACTTAAAAACACACATTGACTTTCAGAATCAAAAAAACCTGCATTGACTGTCTTCTATGCGCTAACAATAAAATTATACTCGCGTTCATAGTCGCGGCAAACAACGAGACTAATTTTTATAGATCCATTGCTACTCGAATAACAATACAAAGAATACATATTAACAAATAAGATAATTCGTTTTATTAATTTCAAGATATTAATACTTTAAATTAGGTACAAAAAGCAAGTAATAACGGACTACTACCTTTCATTTTAGAAAAGAACAACGAAATTTGGTGGATTAGCAGGCTCGAAATGCTTTCAAACCGAAAATCTTTGATGATCAATGTTTATGAATATCATAAATTTATGTCTGCATTTAAGCCTTCCTATATTTCAAAAATATTGACAACCACGAAAGTACAAACACTGTGCTTTTACCTTGTGAACCGTAAATGCTGCATTGTTAGTTACTGTTTCTCTCTGGGTTGTTGTACTTAAATATCTGAGCAATTATTGTTTCCCGACATAATCCTTGATCAAAACAATCACAGAACATACCTGAAGATTCATTCAAATCAGAGAGCATTTTCTTCTTGCAGCCAACAACTTAAAACTACATTTTGATGTACTTGTAAATGAATATAAAATGTAATAATGTATATAGTTATTGTGTAATAATGTAAATATAACTAATAATTAAAAATATAAAAGTATAATGTGAACAAAGTAGATTATGGATTATTTAATTGCATGCTTATAAGAAGTTTGTGAAATTTTAGAGAAATTTCAGTTAAATATTCTGATTTCTTTTGCAGCCATAAAATGTGCTCCATCTTCGAACCCTGAATTTCCTCTCCTATACATCCTCCTTCGCGTTCGCAACAGGTTGACGGACAGGTCGGCGCTTTCGAGCGCTGTCATGGCATTTCAGAGATCTGGTCGGCCAGACGACCGCAAACCTTGGACAGGCCTTCCCGAAAGACCACTATGCAGGGTTTTTTCTTTTTCAAAACACACAGGATCCCTATTTTAAAGACAGTTGTCTTCACCTATTAAAACACGAAAGAAATAATAAACACATTTTCACATTTTATTCTTGGCATGTACAACTTTCGACGTGGTTTTTTGGCGATCTTCAGGTACACAATTGTTTAAATTAAGACAATAACAGAATTATCCATTGTTAGAATTACACCCGGTATACATGGTACGTTATCGTTCAGAATGGGCATACAGGAAATGTGCAGTCCAGCCTGTACGACTTTTGAAAAAAGCTATTTATTTAATGTCGCTTTACAACAACTGGGTCGTAAGTGACCACGTGTGTCAATTTAGAATTTACACAAGATTATACATTTTTTTTACGAACTGCACAATTTCTGCAAGTAAACTTTTGAGCATAATTGTAATATTTCGTGCAGAAAACTTACAGTTTTATTCATGCTCTTCTAGCGGCCGAATCGTTTAATAACGGATGTGTTTACTGGACGCGACAGTAATCAGCAATTTTGACTTTGTGATTAGCTGGGTCAAGGTGCAATTATGTGAAGTGATATTGCGATTCTCTTCCTATTCCTGCCTTACTAGTTTTCGTCTCTATGTTCCTCATTAATACTTCATAAATATCACATCCAGAACGAACGCGTAGAAATACCGCCACTGAAAGTACTCGCACGGCACAATTCAAGTTTTTGGGTAGACCCACTTACTTGTGGCGACTCACACATACAACGTGCTGACCATGTATGCGCGTGCGCGACTTCTGGCTTTTATACTTCTAGTTGGGGATCTTGCTTTTCTGTACAGAAACTGTCAGAGACCCTGCCCCAAATATGTATCGTGTATATCTGCCATAGCACTCCGTCACTCGCGCCGTTTGAGTCAAACAGAAGTTTCTTTTATAGTAAAAAAAGAAATATTAGCCTCCCACGAATAAAAACAATACTTCTGTTCCTCTAACGCTGTCTGACAAGGGTATCAATAAACGTTTTATTTCTGTTATGCACTGTGTCGCCATACCCTGAAGTAAAATTGTTGTGCCTGTTTGTCAGAATCCAAAATGTGAGTACTGGCGTATGAAACGGTGTTCTTGAATACTTGATTACAATGATATTATTTTCTGTGATATGAGAGCATTAAATATTTCAAATGTGGCGTTTGTGCCTTTCTCTCGTTATTGTGCAAAAATGTAAATATTAAAAGACGTAAAAAATCAAATAATGTGGGCGTTGGACGTAGTCCAACGTGCAAGCATTCGTGCTATGAATGGTCGCGCGAGTGACGAAAATTGTATAACAGAAGCTTCAAATACGGTATGTAATTATTTATTGTTTCTTTCCATAGTGTATTCAATCATAATATAAGCACAGGTAAAAAAGAAAATTGTATTGGTATTAACAAACAAAAAAAACTTCATAATGAGAGTGTTAGACGGAGTCCAACACGGAGTAGTCATGTTACAAATGGCCGCGCGAGTGACGGCACTCTTTAGCCCTCTTGTTAAGAGGATGCCAGTCACCGATAGCAGGCCAGATTGAGTGGCAACTCGCAATGCAAAACCCTCTCCTCCACAGGGGCGTTCGTCCCCACCCGCACCACTGCCGACTTCGCACACCCCCTCCGGGAAAACGCCACGTCGCAACCCTTCCTCCCCCTGCACCAACCCTTCCCCGGCTGCTTAATCCCAGGGCTCTGTTCATCGGGCGATACTCAACGCGGCATTGTCTTTAATCATATTTACGCGCATCCTTCGGGGCTCGTGCGCGTGAATATAAAAGCCGAACCGAGAGCCGCCGGCGGAGCGGCAGGAGGACGAGGGAGTGAGAGCGCCTCAAAAGAAGAGCGGACTTCATCAGCCTTCCGCCCGGCGGACGCGCCTAATCCCACGCCCCTTTTCCCGCATCGCTTCGCGTCAAAGACTGTCGCGCGCGAGAAGGTAAATCGAGCACGCCCCCTCGCGCCTTCGGTGCCGACTGAAGGAAGCCTCCCAGGGAGGGGCGGGGGGTGGGGGTGGGGTCCTTGCGAGACGCGGCGCGGCGCGGTGTCTTAATGGCGGAGGAGCGCCGCGCTTTCCATTACACAGGGACGGAGGGGCGTTAATGGACGGTATCGTTCGCTCGACGCGCGCAGGCTGTCGGAGGCGCATTCTTAGTTCGTTGGTTCGTCATGGATGCGTTGCGAGACGGTGAACGCCTGTGTTTGAGGCGGTATTAGGCGAAGTGAAGCGGCAGGATGCTGCAAACAAAGTTAAGCGCTAGAATCTGGCATGTCCGTGAGTCCTTTGGTTCTGGGCTGTGACGATGATGGTTCGAGAGTAATACTGTGATATCCTTGAAGGGTAATTCATTAGTTGCAAATAGAAGTGATAAAAAAATCAAAGTTTGGCAACGCTGCCTAGGACGTAGCATTAGG
This sequence comes from Acheta domesticus, assembly GCA_031308135.1. Classification (NCBI taxonomy): domain Eukaryota; kingdom Metazoa; phylum Arthropoda; class Insecta; order Orthoptera; family Gryllidae; genus Acheta; species Acheta domesticus. Next base: position 56,965,080 of record JAHLJT010002406.1, read on the forward strand.
ACTGACTTTAGCCTTGTAACCTTTGACTAAAACTGTTAGTACTCCCAATTTTTGTAGAATTTTGAAAATAGGTGTGATAATTGCGTACTTTTTAAATCTTCGCAGGGGCGGGGAGGGGGGGAGGTCTTAGTGAGACGCGGCGCGGCGCGGTGTCTTAATGGCGGAGGAGCGCCGCTTTCCATTACACAGAGGAGGAGGGGCGTTAATGGACGCTATCGTTCGGTGGACGCGCGCAGACTGTTGGAGGCGCATTCTTGGAAGGAGACGCGCCGCCGGTTAGTCACGCAGGCGCTGCGAGATGGCGAAAGCCTCTTGCTGAGACGATGGTGGGCGAAGTGGAGCGGGAGGGCGCTGCTAACAAAGTTAAGCTCTTGGGTCTGGGATGGGCGGGAGTCGTTGGGTTCTAGGTTGTGTTGACGATGATTTGGGAGTCATACTGTGATCTTGAAATGTAATTCATTAGCTTAAAATATAAGTGACAAAAATATCACTGAAAGTTCGGCAATGCTGCCTAGAATGTAGCGTCACTCCATTGAATTAAGTCCTGTAACCTTAGACTATAGCTTTTAGCACTCACAACTCTTGTAGAATTTAGAAAATAGTAGGCATGGTATATGTGTATTTTTTAAATCTTTATAACGAATATTAAGATACAATTAGTGTGATTTATCACTTACAATGGCATGCTTATAATTATTTTGTTTATTTCTAACGACTATGTGACTATATTCTTATATAGTTTGGATCACGAAAATCGATCTCTTCGTTTTTATGTCTACCTCTTCGTTTTTTTTTCGTTTAAATCGGAGATACATCCACAAATTAAATAAGTAAAAAATATAGAATAACAATACTTTACATTCCCTTCAATGAATTCTGAAACCCTGAGAACTTTGAGAGTGAAAACAAAGAACTCAAATAAAGAAGAAAGAAACGAATAAGAGCATATGTTTCGTAATTAAGATTTTACAATCGACTATCGTATTAGGTGCACTTCTAATAAAAGTTTGTATGCAACTACATAATTCCTTTGCTTACAATCACCATGTCGATGTTCAATATCCAAAATTATGCAAAGTTAGACTGTCGCATCTCTCCGTAATTGGCGAGGTGCATACGGCGTTACTTCGAATACAAACGAAATGAGTACCCGTCTCATTTCCTCGCAATCCCGCTGCCTTCTCTCCAAATCCCGCCAACGTACTCACATTATCACCCCCCTCACTCCTCACACGGGCCCTCGCCTCGTAAGCAAGAGTGTAAGTCTCGGTGTAATCAGCAAACGTTGCCTGCCAATGAATGCATACAAAATTCGTGAAGGCTCCTTTCAGTCGATGTTAATTCTGTTCCAACATGTGTAGTAATTTCGTTCATTATGCGTCGTTCCATCTCGTCGCACAGTGAAGATAATCGCGGACGTGGAGGGCAAAATTATGTCCTCTGATTTACACCCTTTGCTAAATACGAACCCTTCAATAAGCAATGTGCGTGAGAGGAATTACATCATAAGGTTCATTGCCGAAGTGTAAATTTACCAAGTCTTCTTGGCAAGAGAGAATTGTATTCATATTGATATTAACTGAAAATATTAAGTATTGCATAATTTATTTCTGAGCTTTCCCATTTAGATGCTAAGCATTTTTAGTCAATCTTGAGTGGTATGGAATGTTTTTCAATTTTTTAATAATTCTAGAAGTGATAATTGTAACATCATTAATCCCTGCAGAATAATGAATTTACGAAATGGTAGACTAATGCTTAAATAGAAAAGAACATTTAGATTTGTAAACTGTTAAATCTTAGGTAGCGTTAAAATATTTTTAATATGAAGAAATTAAACAGGTAATTAAATATCCCAGAAATAAAATATGGAATTTTACTTTGGCATCATATCGCCATAAAAAATCTGGAGAGAAAATTTATTTATGAGTTGAATGAGTTGTTAATTAAAAGAGTTACGAGAAATTATCGCAAAAATGGCTTTAAAGAACTACGCACATGTTGCCCTATAATTTCAAACTGTCTCGTTAATAAAACGAAAACTATAAAACAGCACACATTGTATAAATGGATACATGTGTGTTTTTGTATACAATGGATAAAAGTATTATAGCATTTCACTGAAACTGAGTACCACTCATTAATTACCTTCCGCAAGTGTTTAATTATAATACCCAGTGCTTTATTTGTAACATTTTAGGTTACGGAACGTGCCCCAAATTAATTATTAATTTCATAGAAATAGTTATACATTTATAATATAATTTAATAATTAATCCCGAGGTACGGAAACGCCATTCCGTCACGTTTCGCCAGAAATCAAGGCCTGGTCATACCAGTTTGACTCTCGCATCGCACATGCAATATTTTAAATGGCACTACGAGTGTGAACACTGCCGTAAAAGAGCTTGTTTTAAGGCGCGCAGCGGGTTCTGTGTATTGGCTGCTGCTGGGAGCCCCGCGTCCGAAGCGGTGGGCGCTGCTGGGGCGTCGGCGCACTGTGCCTGGCCGCAGCGCAGCGCGCCGCCCGCGCCTGGGAAGCGGGGCGGGGAGGCTGAGCGCAACGGGTAAACACGCACGTAAACCCATCGCATCAGCCCTCGGTCCCGCCGCCGCCCGGCGCGGGCCGCCCGAGCTCGCAGGCGCCAATCACCCCCTAATCCGCCCGCGGGGGCGGAGGGGAGGACGGCGGGGGCGGCGTATGCGGCGAGAGTGGTGGATCCGACCAGTGGTGGGGGGGTGGCGGGGGCGGCGGGGGCGGCGGGGACGGCGGGGACGGCGGGGACGGCGGGGGCGGCGGGGGCGGCGGGGGCGGCCGGGGCGGCGGGGGCGGCGGGGGCGGCCGGGGCGGCGGGGGCGGCGGGGGCGGAGTGTGGTGGTACTGTGAGGAATACGAAGGCGGTGGGAGAGCAGGGCGGTGCGAGCGGCAGGGGAGGCAGCGGGGGCGGCACCTAGCGGTCGGTGCTCGAATATTGAGCAGCGAAAGCGACAGCGGCTGGCGGCGCGGAGCGGTGGGGCGGGGAGCGGGGCGAGGGGCGGCAAGCGCCGGTGATTGCGCCAGGTGCCGCGGTGTGGCGGTAGGACGGCGTAAATAGAACGACTTCGGAAGTAGAGTGGGCGAGAACAAGTGTGTGGCAACTAGCTGAAAGATGTCTCATTGCAATCTTTTAAACAATGAGAAAAGATATTGTAATTAATGTAATTGCCGTTACATTATATTTCAGGATCTCAGTAACAATTGTCTTTGAAAACAAAGAAGATGGATGCTATTAAATGTCGTCGTTAATTATTTACAAACTGTTTAAGGATTCAAAGAATGAAAGAAGCGAAGTCCCAAACATGTTGAAAACTTACAGACTTATTATTATTTTTTTCCAAATCACATCATGCCCAAAGAGTTCTCAAGATTACTAATTATTAGAATTTCAAATTACGAGGTTTGGAATTGATTTAATATTCCTTATATTTGATTTTTTTTAATTTGCACCTCTCCTTTTAGCCCCTCGTTTCTCAGATCTAGTATCACGTCAATATCTACGAATTCTTCAATACTGTTGCAAGAGCGTGAAGGAAATAGAGCAAGACCAACGAGCGACTTGAAGAAGGAACGTGTATGAGTGAGTCTGGGAGAGATTCGTTGAGGAAATAGGCGAGAAGAAAAATGGATCTGAGGGAGTGGTCAAATCGGCGAGAGGGAAAATAGACGAGTTAGTTGGCTACATTGCCTCTGACCTGGAGGTTCTAGAGTTTGAGTCCCGGTGGTGCAGGATTTCCGACACAAGCTACATAGCTGGTTAAATTTAGCCACTGCCTGAAAGAGGATTCTAGCGACTGGAGGCTCTGATCGGTAGTTTTCTGTAGTTTCTCTGATCATCACCAGGCAAATGCCGGAGCAGTACCTAACAAACAAACCTTCCTGTTCCTCGACCAATCCCTCATCCCTTACCTACACACAACTACACTTAGACGCACTACACTATAACACGTGTCGGTTGACCAGTCGGGAGCTTAGGGCTTGTCCCAGCTGGGGCGGTGCTCAGCTGGTGGGAGATACCTAGTTGCGGAGAATCCCGCAAGCCGATGTGTCGGCTCCGGATCTGAACATCCAGCGGGGATCACCACCGCTATCCCCGAACAAACATACACTACACCATGGGGCAAATAGCCTTCGCAGTTGACGCTCCCGGAGTCCCTAATCAAAGGGATCGGTGGAGGGCAGGCGAAGGGCCGCGCGCGTCGGAAGGAGAGCGCTGGCCTCCACGAGGAAAGGGAGTGCGGGCGGCGGGGGAGCGAGGCGGAGGGGGAGGGGGACCGCGGGACTGCGGGCGCGGCGCGAGGGGAGGAGGTGGCGATGGAATTGAGTTGGGACGGGATCACGTCAACGAATTTGCGCGAATTAACTTGAAAATAGCCCTCCGCCCCGCAGGCGTTGCAGTCATCCTCCCTCCCACGCGCAACCCTACTCCATACTCTCTCCCACAACATCCCCAACTAACGACGGCCCAGCACTTACTCCACATCCGAGCCCACGCCGTCCCCCACCAACGCTGTTGTCGTACTTCCGTACTCCCGCACACCCACAATCGCACATCCACAATCCCGCACCCACAATCCCGCACCCACCATCTCGCACCCACAACTACCATCCCGCACCCACCATCCCGCACCCACCATCCCGCACCCACCATCCCGCACCCACCATCCCGCACCCACAATCCCGCACCCACCATCCCGCACCCACAATCTCGCACCCACAATCCCGTAACCCAATCCCGCACCCACAATCCCGCACCCACAATCTCGCACCCCTAATCCCACACCCACAATCCCGCACCCACCATCCCGCACCCACCATCCCGCACCCACAATCCCGCACCCACCATCCCGCACCCACAATCTCGCACCCACAATCCCGTAACCCAATCCCGCACCCACAATCCCGCACCCACAATCTCGCACCCCTAATCCCGCACCCACAATCCCGCACCCACCATCCCGCACCCACCATCCCGCACCCACAATCCCGCACCCACCATCCCGCACCCACAATCTCGCACCCACAATCCCGTAACCCAATCCCGCACCCACAATCCCGCACCCACAATCCCGCACCCACAATCCCGCACCCACAATCCCGCACCCACAATCCCGCACCCGCAATCCCGCACCCACAATCCCACAACTACGCCATAATCCAATCCACGCCGCCCCAGCACCCAAGCCGTCCCCAACTCACACCGTCGCCGCCCCCACTCCACACCCACGCCTTTCCCAACTCATGCCGTTCCAACACCAACGCCGTCCCCGCACCTCCACATTCCCCACTCTCTCCCAACCCCGGCCCGCACACTCGCCACACCCGACACAACGCCGCCCAGCACACAACCCAGCCCCAACGCACGCCTACCCCGAACCACGCCGTACCGCCCCAAGACACGTCTCACCCCACGCCGCGCCAATACTCACGCTCTCATGCACCCATGCCGTCGCCCTCCACCCCACCCCATCCCCACACCCGCGCACACCGGCCGTCTTCCATTCACTCTTTCCCCGCCCCCACGTCGCCGTCTAATCCACGCCGTGTCCACAGCCCCGCCGAACCCGCCGTCTCCTAACTCCCGCACTCACGCTGGCCTTACACCCACGTCCCCAACCGTCGTGCTCCCCGCGCCGCTGCGAGTCCGCTGGGGAAGGGCGGGCGCAGCACCGGAAAGAGCTCGAGCTGCGAAGAGAACGCAGCCGCAGCCGGCGAGGAACTCATCGGGAGCTGGGAATGATAAAGGATACGGAAGTGGGGGAGAAAAGGTGTGTTAATAGGGGGATGAGAGAGTGACGAAATGCGTATCGTAAACGACGGTGGAGAACGATAAGGTAATTGGGAGAGGGTGAGGTATTTTGTGAGGATATCCAGGTCAGAAGGCATTAATTGAATCTGGCCGCGTGGAATTGATCCAGGGGACTGCGAGGGCCGGCAGGTCTACTGTGAAGACAATAGATGCCCAAAGAAGACACAGGAAAGAGCGATCTCAGCCGCGGAAGTGGAGAGGGAAGAGTACATTCGCGCATTCGAGGACTGCGAAGTAAATAAATAATGAAAATAAATAATAAATAAATAAATAAATAAATAAATAAATAAATAAATAAATAAATAAATAAATAAATAAATAAATAAATAATAAATAAATAAATAAATAAATAAATAAAATTATTGGCCGTGCCAACACTCAGACCATTGAGGTTGCTCAGCCGCCGAATCACTTTCAAAAATTTAAAACAATACTACTTAATAAAAGAAAATCATTCAAAGAAAATAGGTACGCATTTAGGGGAAAGGGTTCCTCATACGCGTGACAGGAGCGAAAACGAGGGGAAGGGATACTCTCACATTATATCTGTGATTATATTTTGTAACTTCAAGTTACAGATGGTTTTATAATTAATCCGAAATATTTCTAGTAATTACATTTGAACTTAAGAGATATTACTGAAATATAGTGAACTTTCACAGGCACATGATTTCCATAATGACTCGTGAAACAAAGTAAATAGTTACTTATCATCGTGGATTTCATGAAAATGTCATCGTATGTGCGGTGTTACTGAACATACGTTGTTGTTGTTGTTTTTTGTTGTTGAAAAGTCTGTTTTCTCCGTGTAGAAGTGGAAATATATCTATTCGCGTTAGCGACTAAACTCTTAAAATGTTCAAGTGCAGATAAAACTTTTGTAATTAAAATTGAAAAATTACTTTATTTTAAAGCTCCTGCTTTTTATGCATTTTGGTGAACTCTTTTGTTTGAAAATAATTGAGATTTCATTTTCTGAAATGTCGATGGTGCTGCGTGAAACCGGAAAGATTTTAGAAACATAAATAAAACATGTAATGTGAGATGCTCCTTTTGAAACTGAAGCAACATTTTGAATAATTGAAAACTATAATAGTTTGTCAAGCGACTCACTCAAATTCTTCAATATTTTAGGCGTCAAAAACGTAAATGAGTGAAATCATTCGTGAATGACGATATTATTCAAATTAAAGAGTAATTTTATACCATGAAATATTGTGTTGCATACAAAACCCGATATAAAATGTGAGCAAAACTTTTATGATTAGATTCAAATACTGAATAGGAATCAAATATACCCCTGTGCTATATTTGTACACGATATATGCGAACCTGACGCCATGATGAGTATTCTATCTTTTGTAATAAATTTGATTTAAAAAATCATTTTTATAAACTTCAAAAACTGATATTTTTCTACGAGATAAATGATTTTTTTGATTCAAACCTTGCACCATGGCATAACTTTCTCCTACATTAACAATAACGTCATGTGTGCCGTATGCCACTTACGTCACAAACGCATGCCACGTAAATAACTCGTGACGCTCGCATTAAAAACAGAGTAAAATGCTTGGTGACAATATTGAAGAGACAAATTACTCTTAGCAATATATCACATTTCTCAATAAAGTTTAATACCCTTTATATGTAGTAACCCTAGTCGACACTAATATGAGACCAAAAACTCGCTTTAACTTTTTATGTAGATCGATTGTTGAAACAAATTATTTGCACCAATTTTCCAATGCAGAATATACAAATACATGTGGAATATAAGTACAGTTGTATTGATGTGAAGTTACATGTATCAATACCACTGAAAATTTCAAGTTTTACTAACCTTTAAGCTTATTAAGTTTACAGAAATTATCAAACTCGCTCCTGCCGTCACTCGTTCAGATATGCTAATTCGTTCAATAAAGTTCAACATAATAAACTAATGTTTCGTAACTTTTAATCTTATTTTCACGCTTGTAGTTATCTAAAATATTTAACCAAAGAGAATAATATTCGTTTCGAAAACTTTTTTTCATTTTACTATGCATTTGGAATAAATTCGTTAACATTTAGAAACAAACATTAATTCAAAAATCATGGAATTTCAACTGAATCAAAATTTTAATTAGATTTTAAGTCAGTAAACGTGTAATAGAGAATAACATATATCACTAACATACTTTCTTGCTTAAAGAGAACTCCTTAACACAGTGCATCAAAAAATTCTTTTAAAAATGCATAGTTAAAATACTCGAAACCTTCATGAAAGTTCTCAGCAGCAAAATTCTGCAACGTACGTAAAACAGAATATAACTCCTCGCCCAGAAAATAATAAAACGTTACGCGCAAATCAGTGTATTCCATTGGGTAAAATGAAGACGAATTGAATAAAACCGTCTCTTCTTCCTTCATTAGAGTAAAATACCTTCACATTAAATATCTAAGCTAAAACACTTTGTCACTCGCCACGCGAATAATTTCCTCGCGAGATCAAAGCCAGATTCAAATACCCTGAAACGTCCACTTAGTACAGAATCTCTCTCCCAGTGAATACAAATTCCTCGACCTAAATCTGAAAGCTGCTAAAAATAAGGGGGAAAATGTCTACGAAAATAGCAACACTAAATTCAGCGCATAGTTAAGTTTCTTTTGAGCACCGGTCTGTCACCAACTCGATTTCGGCCATCCGAGAGGCAGAGCTCATTCCAGAGACGAGACCTCTGTCGGACGGAATGGAACTAACACCAGCGCCGGAGATGGTTCCACCCCACGGCGCTTGGCGGAAGAGTTATGAAGAAAAATTAGCCTGCCGACGAAGCATAGTGTAAATTTGAATATAGCCCTGCCGGTGGCTAGGGCGAGGGCACGGGGGAGGGCAGGGCTAGCCGCGCGGACCAGAAAATTAGGCGGAAGGGAAGGCCGGCTAAGTAATCGCACATTTAAATAACGCAACGAAATGAGATGGAAATGAAAGGTGGCGGCGGTGGGGGCGGGACGGTTCGCCGTTGGGGAAAAGGGGTTTTGAGAGGGTGAAATGGGCCCACTGGTTCTCTGGCCGTGACTGAGGGTTGGGGCCGGTTCGTTAGAAGTACGGAAACGAAACGCCAGTGTTAGCGATTCGGCGTTAAGTTTTCTTAATTGTGCATTTTGTTTCTATAATTATTTTATGTGTGATATGGGACGTTTCCGAAAGAACTTACTTTGAAAATTCTATCTTCTGTAGCACCTAACTGTTATTACATTGTTTCACGAAGCTAGCGAGTAATTATTATTAAATTAACCGCTTTTATTACACGTATTCTAACGTGTGATTCAATGACATCGACTCATGCGTTCAATGCAATGATGAACAAAAAAAATCCATTAGCTCTGCGTAAGAGAAGGAAGACCGCTTACTTGCAATAGACATTGTTTATTAAATCACTAATTGAATAATTGAAGAGTTTTCAGTTCATAAAACATTATTTGGGTAGTGGAAACAAAAAATAAATAACAATAGTACATTATGCAACTAGTCTATTAAGTTTTATAGCATAAGTAGACGTTTTGAAACCAAGGAAGTTTTATAATTTGTGCGAATGCAATAAAGAAACATTATAAATAAGTTACAAAAGTTATTTTTGTGTAACAATAATAAAGATTTATAGGATAATCAAAGTTATTTTTTTAATTAAATTTATTGTGACGTTACGGGTATTTGGCAACTCTGCGAAAAAACGGTGGTCGGTTGTTCAGTTTACCGCTACCATCCCTCGATTCTCTCGCCGCAATTGGCTGAATGTAAGACGACGCGATTATTCAAGACATAAACTTCTAATGCGTCATAATCTGTGCCATAAAATGTCATTTTACAAACGATTTATTGCAACGAAAAAAGACGTTTATAATGCTGGAACGCCAAAATATTCTCCATAGGCAATATTATGTATGCTTTACATAAACTACTTACACACTGCAAAAACAGTTTTCCTTAAAAACATGAAATCCAACCCTCTACACAATCAAGTTAACAATTTTTACTCCCTGAAAACTTCCAAAAAAATCTCAAGAAAATATCAGGTGACAATAAAACGGATAAGAACTGGTCATTGCAAGTTCAGTCATCAACACTTGCTAACTGGAAATCCCCTACCCATCTGTCAGCACTGTGATACCCTTCTTAACTTAGAACACATTTTAACTCCATGTCCTATGTTTCAGTACGGCAGACACACAGACCTAGAAGATGATCAAAACCCTGACTTGATGCTATCATCCAACGACTACCAAAATAAAATATTAAAGTTCTGTAAAGACAGCAATATTCTCAAAGAAATTTAATTGTAATAGGTATATTAGTACAGATACTGGAAAATATTTCTGTAACATTAAAAATACATGTCTGTCTCAATATTCATATATATATATATATATATATATATATATATATATATATATATATTGTAATATCTGTATATTTTCATGTCTATTGTAAAGTTGCCATGTTAATATTGTAAAGTTGTATTTAAAGTAGTCGCTAATGACCTTATTTGTAGATGCGACTTTAATAATAAATTTAAAAAAAGTTTATCTTCATTCTATTAAACTATTTCAAATCAACATGTTTATAGTAGAACATTGATGATTTTCAATAGCATTCACCCAAAGATAACCTCGCTTATCTACGCTATTCAGTTTTCCACACCTGTATTTATTCGTTCGCTCCCTGAACCCAACACGCCTCGAAGAGAATCCTATCACTTCCATCGCTTTCTTTACAACTTGGGCGCCCCTTAATACAGACCATCCAGACCCCTCGTGTCCAAAGCGGCAACGCACCCGGCGCCCCATTGTCGACGTGCAGGGCCCGCGAGTAATGAGTCGTAAGGCCTCAAAACGCGGCTCGATGACACAATGGTAATTATTTTTTAAAATTATATTTCCTCCCGATAAAGACCTTCCGAGCCGCAATAAATAAAGGATCTCCCGCCCGCGCCGCTGTTTTCCTGGAAGACCCTCGGCGGCGCGGCGGGGCGGGCTGGAAACGACGTTGTGATAGCACCCCCTTTCTTAAGAACGTCGAGGGACGACGAATTTACGACTGTTCGTCGCCGTGCGGGGGAGCCTCCTCAGCTGGGGAGCAGAGATTGGATATTCGGAGGTTTTTGGAAAAAAATACCACTTCGCGAGGTTTTTAAAGCTTGTAATATCGAGTTCCCCTTCAACGGGGGCTCCTGCCCTTTCATTTCCGGGCGAGAGGAGTCTTCACGATTGGATGAAATGCATTTTCAAAATATGAGAATCATTTTCATTTGAAAGATGTTTTTAAAGTTAACCTGTCGAAATGAATAGCTAACTTGGAATGTCGGGTTCTCAAAATACGTCAGGGTCGTCTGGAATGTCATCTGAAGATTAATCTTTTCTTGCAAAAAATTCTTAATCTCGTGTTTGAATTCTAAATTGAATTATGAGAAACTTTAAAGTGCAAAAAGTATTTATTTAATTTTCTTGTTGGTTTTGTTCATTATTTAATCTTCTGCAATAAATAGGCCTAAATTCCATTATGTAAATTGTAATGAAAAAAGTCCTCTCCAATCTCCAAAAGAATTGATAGTTTTAAGAGAAAACTCATAAGAAAATATGATCACAATTTGCGCCACCACACAGCGGTGAAAGTAAATCATTTATTGATACACGCAAATTTTAACAAAATTGTGAAAAAAATATTATTTTTTTTCTACTTATCGAAATAATAGCTAAAAAATCTAAATTTCCCAACAAAAGAATCTACCAAGATATTTCACACATACAAAATCGTTAAAGAATATATATTATAATTTAGGAAGCAGAACAGACAAGATACCACATATATATGTGGAGTCTAAAGATAAGCTTAGCCTTTAACTGGAAATGTGCGGTCTCCGAGACAGCTGAGGAAAAATAAGTTTCTCATTACAGTACCTTCCTATCTTTCTAAATTACACTCACACGCGGGGCAGGGGATCCGGCAGCTGTTCGCCTTTGAGGGCCAGTTGAAGATTCGGAGAGGTCTCCCAGACCTCACAGCACCAGTAGTGGGACTTTTCATCCCACAGTGAATGTGCATTATAAACTTGTTATTAACGGATAATTTTTGTGCAACAATGCATTATCGTATTTAAATGAAGGATTTTTAATGTAGTGAATAACATTTCAAGCCATTCTACGAGTTTTTAAGATAATTAATAGTGAAGAAACAGTACGAAACAAATTATACCCAAATTTACTCAGCGAGTAATAAATAATTGTATTATTTTCATATCACGTATTAACAACAAATCCTTTTATTTTCTTGTTTATTACAGCATTGTTAACGTGAAAAAAAATTGTGAAGGCAGCAACAAATGGAACACTGAAAATAATCTAACACTTTTGGGGTCTCGAAGACCGCACGTCACAGGTACGAGAAGTTTGAAGGCACGTCACCAGTTAACGGTTAATATCCAAGTGCCATTTGTGAAAAGGAGAGTCCTGGCGTTCCACGAACGCCGCCCAAAAGAGCGAGCGTCTTGTGGCTCGGGCGGAGGCAAGCGGCGTCTCTACCGAGCAAAGAGAAAGCGGAGCCGAGAGCGCCCAGAAGAGAGCGGCGGAGAGGGCGGCGTCGCGGTGGCGGCGGTTTGAAGCTTTCATTCCGACGGAACAGCTGTCGGGAATTATCTCATTAACGGAATCTCCAATTTCCTGCGCTTTTTTTAGAACTGTCCGCAGCGTAGAACGTCGAAGAGTGGATAGATAAAGAGGCGCTGAAAGCTTCTTTCAAGAGGCTGTCACAACGAACAGCAGCCCGCAGAATACTTCCAGAGACAGGTAAAATTAATTGACGACTTAAAAAGTGTTTGAGAAGGGTTAAAGTTCCTAGAACTGAAGTTTAAGAATATCGTTTTTTAAATTGTTTTCATTTTTATAAAACACATTATATAATATACAATACACTATCAATTCCGTGTTATTTAAAAGTTCACAAAAAGAAATAAATTTCTATTTATTCAAATGAAAAAAAATGTGCCTTCGTGTTTTATCGTCTGTAAACGTTTGAGAATTTTGTGAGTAAACTTTATTTTTTCAATTAGCAGTTCTATTTCTGGAACTTAATACAAATAAAGAACTATTTAACACACAAAGAATTGCTGAAGTGCGAGTAGAAGTTGAATAAATTCCAAACCGAAAATAACTTTTAATTTCCAGTAAATGAAACATGTAGATTGTGACATTCTCTCAATAATAGCGTTTTCCATTCGTTGCACTGAAACCCACTCTAGTGTAGGGCAAATACGTCATCGCTCCGCAACAGTGCTGCCCCACACGCGTGAAGGGCAGTCATGGGGCAGCCACGAATGAATCGTATTTCGGAACTGTGTCGGTGCGTGTACGCTACGCAATGAGATTATAGACAGCTGTTCTTGGTCTGCCACACTGACAGAACTCGAAAAATAAGAATTTTGGAATTGTGATCGTTGTTATAATTTTTATAATAATTATAATTATTTTAACACATCTTGTACGAAGTCTTTGGTAATTGTTTACTCCTTAATTCATAAAGTATTAACGTTTGATTCTTTATTTAAAAACTACCGAAAACTTCAAAAGCGAATCTGTCGAAAGTTCATTTCTCGAGATTTGCCAGTGATTGATTTCGAACATAGTACACTACATTTCAAACCGAAAGGCTTCTGTAGAATTATTTGGTTATTGAAAACTATAAAAATATCAATATAAGCATTTCCGCTTGCGCATGCAAGAAACTGTTCTTAGCACATCGTATATTTGAATAATTTTGTAAGGGGATAGGTTTGATTACTAAAAAGCACTGGATTTGTTAACATGCAGTAATTCACAGTTGAATTTTACGAAAACACAAACTGATTTTCCGAACTTCGAGGAAGTCACAAAGTTATTTTAAAGCATTTCTTGTAAAACATGGTATACTCCATCATTTAAAGGGTCCCTGTGTGACAGGAGATCCTCAATTGCCTTTACAATTTCACCACGAATCCAAATCAACATTCTTATCTTCCGTACCTAACCTCAAAATGGCCCGGTGCAATGGACTGCACCGTCGAGCTCGTCAGTGCAGGTTAGGGCGCCCCGAGTGCACCCTCGTTCCGTGTCATTGTCCGAATGGAACATGGGCTTCTCCGCACTGGTGCGCCCTAGCGGCCGAATGGAACACGAAAGCTGCCCTGAGTGTGCACTGGCTGCGCACCAGTGCGGCGAATGGAAAACGCTATAAGAATAGAATACAGTTGAGATGTACTCGTAGTCCATAATACTGATAGTATCAGAAAATTTACTCTATCAACAAAAGTTTCTATAAAATGAAACGTATTACAATTTATGATTTTTCTTCCGAATTTACCATAGGTAATACCACCAGTGCTTTGGAAATTGTTGATAAATCCCCGACTTGCGAAGCGAAGAGTGTTTTTTTTTTGTTTTTTTTTTTTTTTGAGAATTTCCAAAGCACGAGTGTTATTTAACAAGATTATTCCACGAGTGAAATTGCGTCCAACAGAGTTCGAAAATTCGCCAAATATTGGAAATAACTGAAATCTATGTTAAAATCAATGAGGTTAGGTTACAGAGAAAACGCGGTTTATTGGACATCGACATAGCGATGTATGTCCATCGCCTCCTCAGATTGATAAGACAGTTTATGATTGGCCAGAAGGGAGAAGCGGTAAGAAAAATCAATAAACGATAAGCTTTTTGAGATACATTGCCCTGATTGGGGCTTTTGTATGTATTGTTAAACACTATTGGTTTTAATTTCACGAGTAGAATAGTCATTTTAATTCATTTACATTAGAGTACGTTCCTATTTGTATAAACGTATTGTAATATACAGAATATTACAAGAAAAACAAACACCGCTCTTTAATCTGGACGGTCGCGGTTACCATGTAACGAATGTTTGTTGACGTGCAGGAGGGGGCTCTGGACTAGAGAGTTTGGTTTTGTTGACTGGCATCGCGGTGGTAGCGGCGCGAAGGTAGTCTTGAGTAATTTAAGTAGGACATCGCCGTGAATGGGGAGAATAGCTTGCGGAACAATAGTGCAAGAAGTAAGTCATCAAGAGAGAAACAGACGACTTCGACGACGTCCGGCGCGAAGAGGGATTTTCGGCGCGGAAGCCAAGGGTGCTACGAACTGCGGGGCCTCGTTTCACAACGCCAGACAATTCGGTACCGTGTTAACCAAATGCATGCTAAAAACAATAGAATTTATATTGTTACTGTAAAAATTTAAATCAATTTTCAATAAATAAAATTATTGTTGTGCCAAGTTATATGCAGTTTCCTGGGAATATAAATAATTTCAGACTTCCCTGTATAGAGGGCAACCCGGTGACAACCATCCTGCAGGTAAGCGTGGTGTCATCGTAGAGAACCAAAAAAACTGAGCTAGCAAATTAGAAGTAAATCATTCTTCATTATTTTATCACAGTATGTACAACATACAGAAATAAATTAACTGTAGATACGTTTTAATGCGTTTTTTTAATTACAAGAAAGACAGTAGATTCACATATTACTGTCGACCAGGCATTTAGAGTACACACTTTTGTGATTGTGCAAAAAACATTAAGTGTAGAGATTCTTTGGATGAGGTGCTCAGGATTCCTTAACTTTGCCTCACAAAACTGAAATCAAGAGTTGCGATGACCGAAAACGAAGTCAGCAAATATTTTAAAATTCCCTAGATTAGTAGTAACATAATTTTGGCAATGGCTCATGAATATGAGTTCCACACAAACTTGCAAAAGACATATCGCAAGAAGCAGTCATTCATCACCAATCCATCACGCCTAACTGCACTACTTAACGTTTAAGTGTTCGGAAATGGTGACCGCGCAACAAGAAAATATTCGTCTTTTCCTTTGCTCCGACCTGTATCATATAACGAGCCCTGGCCGTAGTCTCTAAAGCAGTGGTGTCAAGGTCTTCTACTAGTGGCTGTGGTACGCGTCGTGACACCGTAGCATGCCACGAGGTTTCTGCGCAACTAGCGTCGGGAAAGGAAACTATTAGTAGTAACCCCGCCGTTTAACAATAGGGATGGCGTTGTCTTTGGTGGCAGCGTGATGAACTGTGTGAAGGAGCGATTTCGTCGTGGCACTCGTGCCATGGACCTCCGCTCGTGGCATCGACCTTGACAACACTGCTCTAAAGCAGCATTCCTCCCCCTTGCGCAAGGCTGTGAAACGCAGCTCATACGCGAATGACCGGCTCTAGAAAAGCAGAGTGAGGCGTCGCGGCAGAAGATGTGATAAGACTGGGCGCTGCGCATCGGCACGGTGGCAATTAGCTTGAACCACACTTTAAAAAAATGCATTTCTTCTCGTTCGACAGGCTTTGTCCTTCGAAGAGGTTAATTACACAGTATATAGTTTTTTGCTTTGTGGGAACAGCCATCCATAAGCAGTAGTTTTCTTTACTTGGAAGAACGTAAACATTACACTAAAGTAAATAATGCGGGGTTGAAGACTGTTTTAGTTTTAAAATCAATTGACAGCTTGGAAAATTACGACGATTTGAATCTTTGGAATATTGGATTTGACATGGTGGTATACGGTGGTATATTGTGACCTGAACTAAAGATTATGGAGCATGGGGAAGAGTGAATATTTTGATAAACATTTTGAGCTATTTGTATTATGTGTTTGCTCATGAAGCACTTTTAATTCTCTGCAAATCTGGATGCCAGGAATAAACCAGAGGGCATTTAACGTTCTTAAATTTGTTTAATGGACGTTAATTTTTGGAGATTGCTAAGGGCAGCACATCCCCAAACTGAACATGCGTCAGTCATGGTAGAATTAAGGATTTAAATAATAACATTCGACACTCAAATTTGAATGAATAACGTGCATTCATTACAGGGAAGACTTTGATATTTTCGCAAATACTTTGTTGGCTGTTGCATTTATGTGAGGTTTCCAAGTTTATGTTTAGTCAAGCAACACTTCTAAGTATTTTATCGGGAAGAAGGCCAGCAGAATACATGTATTTTGAAGATTTTATCCGGTAGGAGTTTTTTGGGCGGCGTGACGTGAAAATTATGCTTGTATTGTTTTTTTTTATTCTCTGTTTTTGGGTCCAGTTAACATTCGCGTTTAGAATATAGTCCTTGGCAATGGCAGTGTCCCTCTGCATTGTGAAGAGGGCTATACGAATCACACTGTCGAGTACATTTTCTTATAGTTGTGGCTGATCGTGGTATATACAACTGAATAAAGAATGTGTACATAATTTTTGGGAAGAAAATAGTGTTTTCTGAATTATGATTAAGCTTTCGCACGAACATTTTATAAATCCTTGTTTGTTGTTAGATGGTGCAAACGGTGCTATCTTTGGGTGTGATTAAATTTGAACACTGCATAAGTAAGAGTGTAATTAAAACAGAGATTTGGAGAGAATACGGTGAAATCCATGGATAACTGCTACTCTTGACATTGCTTGCATTTACGTACTCTAACAATTTCACATGAATATTATACAAAAGTCAGCTTTAATACTAAACATATTTCGGATTCAAATTCACATAGTTTTCGTAACTTTGTCGCTAATCAAAAATATAAAAAAATGAATCTACCAAGATAATTTGCCTGAGTAAATATTGATGGTAAAAATATTACCTTATTTCATCATTTCCAGTGCCAATACATATTTAAGAAGACTTTCTTAATTACATATTCTCAAAAAATATCCAGACGCTTTCAGCGTAAACATTTAAAATTAGGTTTACAGATTCCTTCATGTATAAACCACAAGCATACATATTATGTACCAACCGAGGCCCTACTAGAACTAGATTGAACGCTTTTGACACTTACGAAGCCCATCACTGGTACAATTTTTTCTCTTATCAACATCCATGTCTTGAAGAAATGTAAGACAAAACATATTTACTTCACTAAATTAGCCTGGCAAGAGATATGGGACCCGGGCAATTTGATTCTTCGACATGAACTGTAGTGCACATAACAACTGATTTAATTATTGTAGACACTTCTGTAAAAAATATTTATTTCAATAATGTGTGTGCTAATATAACAGTAAGATAGAACATCCAGAAAAAAGAGATTTTAAAAGATTTTAATACTTAAACAAAATGTAGATACTGTAAAATAAGGTGAAATGTTTTAAATTGCAGCGGGAATAATGACCATAGCTATATAAAGAGATCTTAAACAAATAAACATAGAAAAATTAAGGTTGAGAATACTGCAACGAGAAAATATTGCGTTCTTGAATCTGAATATTTTCAACGTTGGGATATTTCGAAGATGGATAAAAAATGCTCGTTGACACAACATTTATATTAAGTTTCTAATCATGTTATGACGTGTAAACAAGTCTGTGGTCACGGGGTAAAAGATTTTAAGTCAATTTCTGGCGAAATTGGGTAATGTACTAAATTCAAACGTTGATTTCTTAACGAGAAAAACGCGTTGGGAAATAGCGATGAGTATAGGAAAAAGCGTTTGCTCAATAACCTAACCCTTGTTATTTCCAATCTAAAATATTTGACTCCACTTTTACCCCGTGACCACAGAATTCTCAACTCGAAACTTTGTAACAAAATGCTTTATCATTTCTCTGTCCTGATTATTTAGCAATTATTAAATAACTCTCATTCCACCGCAACGCCTCGGGAGCAGCACATGTGTTAGCCGTCGCCTCCGCGCCTGAACGGCTGGCTTCTCCGGGCCTTCACTGTCGTCACCCTCTCCGCCTGCCTTGCAAGCCGCAGCCCTCTCAGATTCCGTTCTCGATTCTGACGATCGCGCGGTAATCGACCCTTGCAATCGACTCGGCGCCGGCGGCGGAGTCCGAAGAAGAGACGCTTGTAGAAAAGGGAGAAGAGGGGGGGTGAAGGGTGAGGGGGTGGGACGCCGGGCAATCGGAGACGGCGCGCGAGACGGCGGCGGCAGGCGGTCGGTCGGCCGGCGCGCAGAAGGGAGTGCCCCAGGGTTCTAAATTGCGGCGGAAACATCTGAAACCAATTTTTGAAAAGAAAGAACGGGCGACCGCTCCCGCGAGCGCGCACAAAAGCCCGAGAGAGGCGAACGAGCGGGTCGCAAGGAGGAAAGGGAGGGGGGGGGCTTTGGTCGCCGATGCAAGAAGGGTCGGGTGATAGCGGAAGACAAGTTCATCGAGCAGTGTGATAGAGTGGTTGCGTTGGGAGGGTGGAAATAGGAGACCGGAACTGTTAGCCGTCAGTACTAAGTGAGAAAGGGGGAAAATGCATCTCGCACCATAAATGCAAATGTTAAGAATATTATTCTTTTATAATATTATTGTATTATATTACCAGACGCTTCCGTAGTTCAGGCGAAGATATACTGTGGACGTTCTAAAATATCTTCTCTAAAAATAGAGGCAATTGAGAGAGTAGATCTAAATTTTAAGGACAATGGAAAAAAAATCAACTGGAACATACAGTAAGTTGGTATAAATATTGTCGCATCGGAAAGCAGAAAATGTAGTTTATTTGTTTATCAAATATCACACCTAATAATTCCTGATTTTCACGTTTTCAGATGCATGATACAACCTGGAGAAATGACATTTCTATTTATTTCAAATCATTTATTTAGGACTCAGTTGCAACCTTTCCTTTTTTGCATGGAGATCTAATTTAATAGTATAGTTTAAGTACCTACATTCATCCAGGGTTGCATGTTATAATTTTACAAAATAAATAGGTCGATATCTTTATTAAAATTGCTTTGAGCTAATGCAAAGATGGAAAACATGATTATAATTAGATGTTGCTAAATTGGTTTTAATTATTATATAATTATTTCTAAATTAAATTTTTCATTTTTGATGTTTAACTTATACATTATACTACTCCACTTCACGTCTATTATTATTATTATTATTATTATTGTTATTGTTATTATTTTTCCATTACATCACGACTAAAGATGTTATGAGTCGGCTGAATATAAAATCTACTCCAGGTTGCAACCAGCTACCTAAGGAGCAGATCCGGTGACTGTCAGTGCCTCTACAATACTTTGCGCAAAATGTGGGCTGTTCCAAATAAAGCAATTTCTTGCACTTCCCAGTCTTTTGAATTACCAGGGAGTTTAGACAAGTTCTTACTCAAATTTTGCGGAACAAATCCCAGAGCTCCGATAACTATCGGGACGACCTGCGCTTTTACGCCCCACATTCGGCTGATCTCGATTTCCAAACTCTTGTATTTAAGACGTTTCTCTGCCTCCTTGGTAACGACGTTATTATTATTATTATTATTATTATTATTATTATTATTATTATTATTATGTAGGTAGTTGTTCCAGTATATCATAGTGCGATTCACAAAGGAGAACTCCTTAGACCAATTATTTCCTTTTACATAGCATTTTCCAAGGACAGTTTTGAAATCCAATTTCTGTGATCTATTGATATT
This sequence comes from Acheta domesticus, assembly GCA_031308135.1. Taxonomy (NCBI): domain Eukaryota; kingdom Metazoa; phylum Arthropoda; class Insecta; order Orthoptera; family Gryllidae; genus Acheta; species Acheta domesticus. The sequence goes on from JAHLJT010002406.1 coordinate 56,985,368, forward strand.
TTCTCAGACTGTGCGCCTCTGCATATTATTTATAAACGTTCACGTTTCCGTCTCATAGCTAAGGGCTCCCACACGTCTCCTCCATCAAATGCACACCTCCGATTTACAAAACTTCTGGTCCATTGTTTAATTTTATTTAACTTCTCAATTTGAACATTTTTACCTTTCTCTATCGATTCAAAACATTAAGCTCCGTATCTTACAATAGGATGAACAAGTGAAGTATATTCCTAGGATCAGGAGGTATAAGGTACATGCTGCAAGGACGATGTAGTAGCTCTTTGAAAATGAACATTTGTTTAGTTTAGTTTTCAGGATAGTAAGACTATCAATATGTATTTATTTCTCTTTGCATTCTCATATAAAGTGCAAAGTTTAAATGCCATACCTGGGCACTAACTGCGTGATCGGCATCAATGTCATGTGTGTTGTGTATTAAATTTTTATGTATGTTTGTACGTTTTGCTTGTACGTACATTTTTGTTACCAGTATCATGGTTTTTATTTAACTTAGATCCATCAGTATTGTTTGTTGATTAATTCTCATTTATAATTTTATCGCATAGGTCTATCTGAATGTAGTGTGCAAAGTTTCTTACTGAGTATTCTTCACACTTATCTTCTTTGTCAGTATATTTTTGTTATGTCAAAGCTGCTAGAGATATCTAGTCGTAATTGGAGAACGGGTGCTACAATTAAAAATAGTTGAGAACATGCAAATACGCTTTAAGGATATAAAATTCGGAAAGGACCATCAGTGACTTCGTCACCTTGATTGATGGCTCATGTGCGCGGATTGGCATGAAACCAAGGGTTAATACGATAGAATTATAAGATTCTCTAGTGACACAACTGACCATTGTCATTTCTCGAAGGAAAATGTCCCGAAACAGTTAATGTCCCGAAACAGCTCTAAACGAGAACCAAAATTCAATGTTGTTTTATAGAAGCTAGTTTTTCAGCTTTGATCTAAGCATCAAACACTTGGAAATTCACTAAAAAGGCGTTATTGCGTTGTCATAGAAAAAAAAATAAGAAATGTCAAATGAAAAGAAATACTTTGATTATTTTGTAAATATTTTGTTTGTTGAACAAGAATTATTCGTACTTTAGTATTTAGCTATCTTTTTTATGTAAGTACGAAATTATAATATTTTTCTATTTTATATCATTATAAAAAAATGTATAAAAATCAACAATCTGAAAATTTCGAAAAAATTCACGAGTAGTTCTTTTCATATATAAAATCGTTTTGTAGGTTTTCATAATTTTATGTCGACTTTTGCAAAATTGTTATCGAAAGGGTTAAGTAGTTGGGCTACCGAAGCAGGTATAAACGCGACTATCCTAAAGTCGACAACATTCGTCTCCTGCCCTAAAAGCGACAATGGCACCCCACTTTTTGCTGTGTTCAGCATTTTGAAGCTGGCGCGCGCGCAGCTATACGCCGCGCGCCACGGAACTCGCTGGCGCGGAACGCTGCGGGAAAGCCTCGAGGTGAGGCTACCCTGGGCCGCGCCGCCCCTACTTAAGCGGGAGCGGGTGACGGCCACAGCAGCGAGAGCCAGGAGTCGCAGCCAGTTCGCGGATCAGTCGGAGACACCGCCGACGGGAAACAAGGCGGGAGACACCGCCTGGGAATCAAAAATCAGGCAAAACTAAACCTACTCTTCCTTCACATCAAGTGCTCTCTACGCTTTCTCTTTCTCCTTGTATGTAGTAGCTGACTCTACCAATTCACTTACATATATTTATTTATAAGAAAGACAATTAGATACAACAATTGTAAGAAATTAATTAGATAATATAAGATGTGAAAAATCTCAGTAACGACTGCATGCAAGTATGCGAAAGTGGAATCAAAAAGATAAAAATATGACGAAAAGTACAAAAGTCCATGGAAAAATATCACCATAATTTGAAATATTAACGGAAAATGATCAAAGGGTTCAAAAAGCCAAAATACGTCTGTATATGACACGTGGAACGTGCGTTATTTTAGTCGTTGCAGATAAAATAATGCTTGATTTACATTTTCCATAGAAATAACACAAAGAAAAAAACGAAACCTCATACACATCCAGGCACTAGTGACGAACAATTGAGGCGGTTGACGTAAAAAGGGACATACGCCTCTAGGCCCTTTTTTTGCAGAATGGCTATTCGTGTTCGCCGTGTCCTTTAAAGGATGTGGTTGAAGTTTAATTGAAAACTGAAAACTGGGATTTGTACCGATGTTTGAAAATAGCTGTTCACGGTAGATGAGAAGCAGGTAGCTGCAAATGTGAAGGTATCATCGCTATTTTGTTTAGACCAAAATGAGTGTTAATAGTGGCATAAATGACGTACGAGTTGGTCATGGTCCTACATCAAAAATATCCATTTCGTGTTGTAATGGAGAAGGATTTTGCATCAAGAGTGACATCATTTTTCTATGCAAAGCCCATTTCTAAAAGTAAACCCCATTCGGGATAATTATGTTCTTAGAAAATTCCTTTTCAATTCCTAAGTTCTCACACATACTCCAAACTTTGTAGCGTATACCTGGTGTACAAGGATTTGACATACTACTGGAAAATCTCTATATCCAGATGTAAATCATATGAAAGTTGCTGATGTAACATGTTTATACTGATTTCTAGTTGAAGCGGATGTTAACTCACAGAAAATACGTTAATGTTTTTAAACGAAGATTTAAAGAATGAGCCTTTTGCTTTCATCTTCTCGTACTTATTGTTGTCAAGCAATCTGTCTTTGTTGCAAACTAAACATTTAAGCTTGTTGTGCCGAGTGGTCTAATATATTTCTAAAAGCTATTATTTACTCTGTATTAAAATATTAGTCCATGTATTTGACGCTTTTATTCCATTTTTTTGCTTAAAATTTGTTCTGAGCAAAAAGAGCACAAAACCTCATGCATGAAACTGGTTTTCAAACAAGGAAAACTTGTGCCTTTCTTTTTTATGCGTAAAACATGAGTTGAATAACTACTTTTTTTATATTTCAGTTATTATTATCTTGTTATCAAAAGTCACAAACGTTATATATCCAAACAAAACTTCGAACATTGTTTTTCTCAAACAGCTTCTTTGCATATGTGCCCTTGTATTGTCGACCGCCTCAATTCTTGCAATCAGGAAGCGTCTGATTCTCTCTCACTCACCAAGGCCCTGAGCAAAGCCAAGGGCCTGCGAAGTCCCGCTGATCCACGCAACTCGCCGCTCGTGCGGGCGGGGCGGCGGCGGCCCGCGAGGTCACTCGGAGCTCCCAGGCGCCGGCGACCAGGCCCATACAATGTGGGGGAGACCATTCCAGTGGTGCGCTCTCCTGCAGCACCTTCCCCCTGAAATTAAAAAAAAAAAAAACCGGCTGCCACCGGTACTTCAAACGTGCGTGGCTGCTGCGTGGGTTCGCGATACGCAAGCAGGCGCGTAATGTTTCAAAAGATAGCGTCAATGTTAGCGTTTTTTCAGCGGGTTTCTTTTATGTATATATTATGAATAATTGGACATTTAGGAGACACTTTTTTGTATTTTTTTCAGAAATCAGCCAATTTTTGTGTGCGGATGTTGGCGAGCCTAACCTAAAGCTGTACCCGGCAACACTTGCCTCTCCTATAGCAGCACCCTTGAGCTTTGTCTCCAGTTTTGATGGAGAGTTGCAAGGTCCTGGTAAAGACCATTACATGAGCGCGCTCTCCTCAATCACTTCTTCAGAGGTTTCTTACACGTCTATATTATGAATAATTGAACATTTAGAAGACACTTTTCGTATTTCTCACAAATTGGTCAGTTTTTATGTGCGGATGTTGGCGAGCCTGACTTGCAGCTGACCCAGCGCCTCCTATAGTAGGACTCTGCAGCTTTGTCTCCGGTTTTGATGGAGAGTTGCAAGGCCCTGCTCGCGGCTCTTGCGGGCGGCCGCGGCCCGCGGGGTCACTCGGAGCTCCCAGGCGGCGGCGGGGGCGGCGGCGAGGAGACGGCCGCAGCTCGACTCTCGGGGCGCTGGCGAGGGGACGGGGAGGGGGAAGCGGCCGCAGCGCCGTGTTCGCGTCGCCATAACTCGCATTAGCCGTCCATGATGAACTGCGCCCCGGGCCTGCGACCCGCTCCAAGTGGCGCAGGGGGGGGAGAAGGGGACGAGACGGCGACGCCCGGCGGGGGGGGCGGCGCGAAATGTGGAAAAATGGCGCGACCGGAGGGCGGTTTAGGAAGTAGCCACTTCGTAACTCATTGCTGCCAACGAATGTTGGATTCCACGGAGGGGTCGTCTGTGGAAAATGACGAAGAGGAAAGTAACAATTTGCCCTCAAGCAGTTGGTACGATGGTGTAATGATCACTAAAACACGAGTATGATATTACGATACGAGTGAGTATCGTAAACTTCTTACGACTGTATTAATACCCATTATTATAGCGAGTTTCATATGGTCCTTTTTCTACAACTTTTAACCTTTTCATTAAATCGTTTCGTGACAGTTGAGTCAGCCAAAGCCACCTAGCGGACAGCACCCTAACCCTACCCTCGCACGCTACTGCAGGTGGCTCTGGCCACCCACCCGTCTGCGAGAGAGTACTGTGCTAGTCAAATAGGATCAAATTTACGAAACATTTTATTTAAAATAATATTCCACGAAAAATAAGTAATAAAAGAGATTACAGCTAACAAATATACTACAATATCAAATGTAATTTTAAAGTACACAATCGAATGAAAAATTTACTAGAACTATTCTAAATGTTTAATTAAATGTCAATACTTGGTTTGTAAACTTCTCTGTGATTGGTCAAGAACCTGTATCATAATGAAAACTGTATCGAAATGAATATCATTACGCAACTGGTTGCAGCTATCAACTGACAGCATTATACAATGGAAGTAGAAAAACTCTTATTACTATGCTCTTCTTCTGAAATATTTACAGAAAAAATATTTTCGTAAAAAAGACGACATTGAAATATGTTGTTAGTTATTTGACGTGTCTGTTGGAAATATATTTAAAGAACTTTTGGGATAATTTATTATTTACTGGTTCTCTAACCAATTGTTTGGATAAAAGAAACATTTTCTCAATGACACACTGGATTATAGGAAGTACCGGGATCTGTAACTGATAAGATCAATTACAACATTTTTCAAGTTTTTTTTTAGTTATTTAACAGAGCATAAGAATGATAACACCATGTCAACAACTTTTGTTAAACTCAAAACCCCGCCGATGCTTCTGTACGTCAATGATGTCGTGGTACGTTTTATTCCATTTCATTCATCACCTTTTCAATAGATTTGCATGACCTTCGGTGAACTGCATCTAAAATCGTTATGTATAAAACGCATAATTATTTCATGGCTTACTCGGTTAGACTGTGTGTATGCATAACTAAATATTCCAGATTCAGTTATTGGTGTGTTCAAAGTATTTCATGGCACGCCATTTTCAGCTACAAAGTTGGTTTTTAGGCGTGTTTACACGATCTTGGGAACATTGGTTTCTTAAAACATATCATATGATCTTATTGCTAGCGAAATATTTGTGCGTGATTCTATCACAGACATCCCCATCCCTTCATCCTATTTGTACTATTAAAATTCGCCTCCTGTTGGAGCCCAGCTTGTGCCACGCCCACCGCAGAGGCCCTGGTTTCTGTTTATTATTTCAGGAGGCGAAGCTCCCCCACGTGCCATCCACGCGTGAGCCTCGGCAGAGCTTAGCGACAGGGATGAATGCACTGAGTAAAGACAGGAAAGGATTCTTTTCCTGGAAGCCTCTGACACCTGAGCAAAAAGAAAAAAAGTCTTTCCTCCGACCTCGAAAAATATCCCCTGATGTTGAAGGAGCCGCAGAAGAGTTCCTAACTCAGATGATTCAAAAAGAGACCTCAATGAAATTCTTTAGTACTCGCAACAATATTCTGCATACCTCTGGAATAAACAAAATTTACTGATATCAGTAATGAGACCAGATACTAAACGAGACTTCTTTGTTCTATTTGGCTACATATGTCTGATAACAAAGACAATATACTATGAGAAATGTTAAATATTGAAGAAAAAACTGACTTGTAATATCTAAGATCGAATAATTATAACACGAAAGAATAACTTTTGTAAAATTAAATAGAATGTGATCGTAGCACAAACAATTGAGAAAATGAACACATAAACCATCAAAATAATAAAATATGGTCATTGTTTTACTTGTTTATTAAATTTATTTCATGATACAAATAATTATATGGTGTTTTGTTTGTATACAAATATATGACAATATTTTTTTCAGTTACAGTTTATAATGTGCAACAATAATCAAATGTATATCATATCCATACACTATAATTTTCCTATTTTTTGTTTTTAATATTTTTTTGTACTTATGTGCATGTCTTTTATGTGTCTTTGCATATTATGTGCTTTATATTATCGGAGCACAAATAATTATAGGGTGTTTATAATGAACGACAATAATCAATGTTGAACAAGGTCACATAATTATTAATTGGACTCACCTAATATATATCATACTCTATAGTTTCCTATTTTGTGGTTTTATTATTTTTTGTACTTATGTGAATGTGTTTAGCACTGTGTCTTTGCACACTGTGTTCTAATATCGGAGGTTGGCAATAACTACTACAGATAAATACAAGTCATCAACTATCTCGGTTAACTAGACTCTTTGATTTAAATTAAAAATAATGATGACAATAACACTGTATACATATTTTTATAGAAAAAAAATTGTCAATAAGACCCAAACAGTTGGCAATAATGAACCAAGACACCGACACCGCGCATCCCGTTTACGGGAGCAATTAAACTGCAAAAAATTATATAAATTCGTAACAGTTCACTCAACATTCTTGCAATTACAGGTAAAGAGTTGTTATTGGTATATTTCCCTTGTTTTTGTTGCAAAATGTAGTTTCAACACGCCTGTTCCCACATGCAATGACAAATCGCGTTAACCAATTGCACTACTCCCCCCAGGCACGAAAATATTTCACCTATTATGTTAAAAAACCTTCCTCGTAATGCAGTTGCCTTTATAACTAATATCATAAACTCAATGTTCAGGTTAGGCTACTTCCCCAAATTATGGAAACATTCAATAGTAGTTCCAATCCCAAAACCCGAGAAAAATCAAACCTTACCTTCTAGCTACCGCCCTATAAGCCTTCTCCCTATTCTAGCGAAAACAGCAGAAAAAGTAATTCTAAAAAGGCTAAATTCATTTCTAAAATATCCAAGATCATTCCTTATCACCAATTTGGTTGTGTATCTAAACATTATTCTTGCCATCAACTTCTCTGACTAACAGAATTGATTCATTCCGGATTCCAAAAACAGCACCACATTATAGCAACCTTTCTCGATGTGAGTCAAGCATTCGACCGAATTTGGCATAATGGCCTAATCTATATGCTACGGAAGTTCGGTATCCCACTCTACCTCCTTTAAACCATCCAAAGTTTCTTGTCAGACCGTTCATTCTCAGTAAAAATTCAGACACACCTCTCAAACCCTCGTCCCATTTTGGCAGGAGTTCCTCAAGGCTCCCCTCTTTCCCCAACTCTCTTCAAGATTTTCACCGCCGACATACCCACATCCCGTTTCATAAACACAGCTCAATTTGCAGACGACACTTCCTTATTTCTTTCTGGTCCCGAACTAAACACACTGACTGACCGACTCCAGACGAACCTAAACGCACCTAATCGAACAGTAGACTACTAAATGGAGAATCATGCTCAATCCCTAAAAATCGCTCGCAAAAATTTTCACTCTCCGACATTCTTACCATCCTCGTCCACTGCTGTTAAACAACTCTCCCATTCCTTGGTCTCCATTAAATTCACCCGTCAAATATCTAGGCCTCTATTTAGACTCAAAATTAACCTGGAAACATCATATAGAAACCCAATTGAAACAAGCCCATCAGAAACTTCATCAACTTCGACCGATTCTAAACCGTAATAGCAGCCTCAGCCCTGAAAATACAGTTCTCCTATACAAATCCATTCTGCGACCACTCCTTCTTTACGCATGCCCGATCTGGTATCATTCAACAGCATCCCACATAAACAAAATCCAAGTCTTTCAAAACAGAATCCTCCGCATTGCAACCAAAGCTCCATGGTTTGTTAGAAACTCAACTCTACATTCAGATTTCAACCTAAAATTAATAAAAAAGCAAATCATTCACACATCTCACAATTTCTTCCTCCACCTACCTAACATATCCGGACCATCCTTTTACAACCTCGGCATAGATAATCCTCCCTTTCTGAGAATAAAAAACAGATATCCCCTGCATTCATTTTTAAACTGCTTTTCCACGTTCGAATAGAAATAATTAACTTCAGTAATTAAATTCATCTCAAGTGATGTTCTGGCGGTGCTCATTGAGTTTTCCCACTCGTAATTTTTAAAATTAGTGTAAGTCACCAATCATCTGCAGAGCCGAAAGGCTGAACGATGTGAATTCAGACTAATAAACTAAACAAAAAATAAAAATAAAAAAAACAACCAATTGCACTATCTGCATATTTATCTCGTATTGTTATTGTATTCATATTTATAGCTCTTAAGCAGAGCAAATAAATGTTTATTTATCTATTTGTCAAAAAACAGTAAAAACTGTATATGATGTGTGGGGAAAGAGATTAATCTGCGCATATTTTCTTGAGGGCCAGAATTTAAAAAAAGCAAAAAAAAACGAAAAATATGAATTTAGAAAATAATTATTTTAGAAAAATAAAAACATTTGAAAAATGTTTGTTCCCGAGTTATAGAAAATCAATTTCAACGGTAAATGCACTACAAGCAAAAGGAGTGCTCAACAAAATCTGCGCACAGTGAAGCTACATTTACGTCCAGAAGCAAAACAAGGGGCCATCTCAGCATTTGCTCAATGGACCAGGGAAACTGGACAAAAACCTGATCGAGATGGGGGTCATTGACCCGGAAGATGAAGTACATTACTTGTTACAGGCGTACTAAATATTTTTTAAAAATGTATACAATGCAAACGTAAACTAATTCATTATATATCTTTGTTTTGTTATAATAAACATTATTTTTCTTTTTCACGATCGGTATAGTCTCTAATAGTATAGAAACAGTTTTGCAGCAGAAAATATTTTACTTTTAACTCAAATTTGTGTACCGACTAACGAGTGGAAACGTTGGCATTGTAATAATAATCAATTTTTATTGACCTACGCTCACGAGTATCCACACTATATTTTACATCATCGAAGCTAATAAAATATAGTTTCATGAGTTATCTCAGAAATATACAAACGTAATATTTTTATGTCCGTTGTAAGTTAAATACAAGTGTTTTATTATTAGAAAAATAGTTCTATGTCGAATATCTTATCGTTGACAAATTCAGATAGCAAAACGCTCATGAATGCACGCTCTCACGTGGGTGTCAAGTACTGGGAGCGTTCACAAAATAAAGAAGAATGTAGTGAGGGTCGAAGGAGAGAAAAAAGTGATAGTAGCTTTGATTGATCGATTGATTGTTCGTGGTTACGGGTGCGTCAACTACTGTGGTCATTAGTCCCGTAAGTATATGAAAAATGGGGATTGGAAATTAACATGGAGAAAACACATTATTTGGTAGTTGGTGATGTACAGGAAGATTTAATTCTAGAGGGTTCTAAGATGAAAAATGTACAAGATTTTAAGTATTTAGGCGTAATTCTGAATGAAGAAGGTACGGATCAAGCCGATATTTTATCAAAAATAGGAAAAGGTTGACAGGTAATCAGCAAATTAAACCCACTCCTTTGGAGTAAGGACGTTAGAACTAAAACAAAAATCCAGCTGTTTAAATCTCTGGTGGAGAGCACAGTAACATACGGCTCTGAAATTTGGGTACTAAATCAAGCTCTGAAAAAGAGGATAAATAGTGTTGAAAACAGTTTTTGGAGAAGATGCTGTGGAGTCACGCTGCTTGATCATGTAAAAACAGAGACTATAAAAAGGCGATTAAATATAGAAGGACGTTTAAATGATGTTGTTGAAAAGAAAAGATTGTTATGGTACGGCCACTTGCAAAGGATGGATTCAGAAAGACTGCCCAAAAAGGTTTATAACTGGACACCAGCAAGACGGAGGAAAAGAGGACGGCCAAGAGTGAAATGGAAGGATGGTGTAACAGTGGCAATGGAAAGAAGAGATATGTTACAACACTCTTGGCATGACAAAACAAAATGGCGCCTTGGATGCGATAAACGGCCAACATAGAGCTGTAAACATCGCTAGTATATGTGTGTGTGTGTGTATATATATATATATATATATATATATATATATATATATATATAAAGTGTAGCGCGTGTTTTTTCCTTGGGAGGTGGCGGTGATCTTTCCCTGCTGAATGGCGAGATCCGTCGCCGACCTATCATCGATTAGCGGAGTTTTCCACAACCAGGTATCTCCCACCAGCGAGACACCGCCCCAGCCGGGACATGCTCCAAGCTCCCGACCGGTCTCTCGGCATGTGTGGTAGCGTAGTGCATGTTAGTGTAAGTGTATGTGTAAGGGATGAGGATAGGACAAGGAAGAGGTAGGAAAGATCGCGCGTGGTCCGTGGCCCGTTTGTTAGGATACTGCTCCGGCATTCGCCTGGTGTTGATCGGAGAAACCACGGAATACTACCGTTCAGAGTAGCCGGCCGCAAGAATTCTACTCCAGACAGCGACTGAATTCGACCTAGCCGACAAGCTAGTGTCAAAAATCGTGCCGCGGAATCTAGGACCTCCCGGTCAGAGAGAATGCAGTGACATCAGTTGATCCACTGAGCCACATCTCCCGGTAGTGGTGGTAGCCAAGGCAGAATACTTAAGTAGCAACAAAAGAAAAAGGAAAGAGAATTCTTTAGAAGTCAACTATAAAGGAATATGCGGTGAAACTAATTTGCCTCCCTTTATGAAGCAAGGTTTCATATATGAACATAATTTTTTTAAAGTTTATTTTAAGGAAAAACTAATTTCGATCTAATAGTACTAAAATTGTTCGGCACATACTCGATATAAAATTACTATTAAGTTCATGTTATTACAAAACATGCAAAAATATTTTCGCAAATAATTGCCAGATTGTTTCCTTCCAAAACCATAAATATGAAAAGAAATACCTTATTATAACGTTCGTCTCAACATTTACGTATTACCAATTGTGTAAATAAATAATGATATTCGAGAAACAACAATTTCAAGAGAACAAATAGAAAGAAGTTCCTCTTTAGTTTCATTCAATTCAATAAACGTGTACCATTTTAATAAAGATAAGGGAAAATTGTGTACAAGGGTACATTATAAAGGTGATGTATGTGGATAATAATTAACTAAACTGTCAATTTTTATAAATATTTTAAACTATTTATTTCAGCAATAAATTAAATGCTTCAGAAACCTTGACAATGTGAAATCTAGGAGCTGGGATCTTGTGTTGCTTTACAAATGTGTGCGCCGCAGTTTGCCTTAGGCGAGCCTGCGTTTCGCTTTGAAAAGCGTCTCTCTTTCGCTGCTCTACAATTGTAATTTGCTCACTAAAAGTCTCCACCGCATTACCCTTTTCTCTTCGACCTACTACGCGCAGATCCTCCTCCGCGGATTACTCAAACTCAGTTTTCGTCGTCCTCTGCCAGCTGTTGCACTCGGATCTTCATTGGAGAAGCGAAATTCGTTTCTAAGGCACTTCAATTTATTCTCTCTCAAGCTTCCGGGCGCGTTTATTTGTTTTACCATCACATTTGTGACGATACCAGAATACTTAGATTACATTTTCTTTCCTGGAATTCGTCACAACTCAAAATGAAGTTGAACATGATAAAGCATTTTTTTTCTTTGGACTATGACTTTGATCAGTACGTGAAAGTTTACAGGTTGTGAACAAATTTTATAACTAAGATAATAAGCGAAGTGTCGTAAGTAAAGGAAGATCAAAATAGAAGCAATAAGCATGCAAAGGGGAAGATAGAGTGTGTATGTACTGTATTGCATCGCTTTCTCTTAAACACCAGCAGCCCAAATATGAGTATATTATTAATCATATTATAAATAGTATAATTTGTTCTCCAATTAAAAGCTGTAGTCATTCTCTTAGGAACTCTATGTTGTATGAGTGTAATACTAACCTTGAAGCAAAAGAACAGATGGAGCAGTGGCATTTAAATATTTATAAAATGAATCAAATATTAAAGAACTTGCTGCAGTACATTATACTCTCAAGAATATGTACGCGTTTTATTTACTGATGCAAGTTTTCGTAAATAAGGTTCCATCACGCGATGTGAAATATGTTTTTTTTAAATTCATAATCGCTTAGTTATAATTGAACTAGTTCAACCTAAAGAAAATATAAAACAGTTAATGAGAAAAAAGTTGTTTAAAACTGACAGATTTTGTAAAATTACTCATCGGTATAATAAGATCACACCACTTGCATTCGCGTAGTACGACCACTATTTGATATCAACTGTTTAAGGTGTCCTATCAATTGTTGTAAAATTGCATTATTCTTGATACTAGAGAAGTATTGGAGTAACTTCAACAACATGAAATGAAATATTCGTCATAAAATCTGTATTTAAGATACTTTTGCACTCGTGAAGATTAAGCTATAGTGCTGTGTCAAAGGTTGTTAGTGATGTTTTCAAAGCATCGATGTTTTCATAAAAATGAATTGAAAATGTAAATATGAATTGAAACCGATATTTCTTTAACATCGATGTTTCAGGTTCAATGTTTTGTTCGCGGATGAAAGATGCCCATATTCACAGTTTTGTAACAATTAAAATAATAAACAAAACCTGATGGTAACAATAACTGACGAACGCGCATTTCTTTAACTTCATCGAGCAGACTACCATCACTTGCTAGAGAAGATCCTGTTGACCAGATATTTCCTTCGTCTTTCCTGTATTTCGTACATGGAAAGACTCTGTATAACTTTGCTTTTAATTAAATTTTCATTATAAATTAATAAATTCGGCCATTATCAAATTAAATTTTATTGCGCACGAATATAATGTTACAGGTAATTAAATCACCTTTAAAACATTGGTGTTAAAATACATCGATGGTTTTTGGTCGATGAATTATTAACATCGATGTTGAGATTTTGAACATCAATGTTTGGCAACGTAGAAGTTTTCTTGACGATGTCACATTACTAACTCGTACGTGCAATTTTGTACCAGAATGTCGATTTGTATAAATATGTGGATGTATCCCACGTAACTCAATATGGTTAGAAGCTCTTGAGTTGAAACATGGCAAATATGTCAGGAGTAAGATCTAGCAGTGCCATTCCGGAGACCATTTAAATGTTTTATGTTTTGAGGGTTCATTACACGAAACTCCCGAGACATTTTCGACATTTTCTTGAAAAAGTGCTGAAATCTTTTTCTTTCATTGTAGATTTTTAATTGATTCTTTACCAAAATTCTTGACGTGGAAGCTAGTATAATCATAACTCAGCGCGTTGGCAAATTTCATAAATGTGAAAATAGTATATTTTTATTTCTACGCTATACACTTGATTGAATTAAATACAAAATTTGTTTGGAGAAAGTTAGAGAATGCATGGAATTCTTAATTTTATAGTGAAATAAATTTAAAAAGTCAAAATTGGCATAATATCAATTTCTTTCTGAAATGAAAATTTACAGATTTGTAGAAAATTGTTTTTTCATTTTTCAAACATAATTGTCACATTTTTTGTGTATATCAATAATATTTCGAACGTAAAGAACCGGACGAGGTACAGAAAACAGCCTTGTTAGCTTCTTAGACCTAGTCCGGTTGGAACTTTGAATTGGGAGGCGAGATGGGCATTCACCGTTTCCCCTCGCCCTGATCAGCCGCACGCACTCGGCAATCTCATTAGCCCGCCCCGCGCATTGTGACCATTGCCTCCGCGCGTTTCATCCCTCGCCCAGCCGCCCTCCGTCTCCGACAGCTTCCACGCCTCGCCATTGAGACCGCCCTCTCCTCTGTCGACTTCTCGCCCCCCCCACCGCCGCCCCCACCGCCCAGCCTCCCCCAGCCCCGCACAGTCCATCACCCCCGCCGCCCCCACCGACCCCGCCGCCACCCCCGCCGCTCCCACCAACCACCCCGTGGTCTCCGCCGCCCTCGCCACCCCCGCCGCCCCCGCCACCCCCGCCACCCCCGCCACCCCCCACCACCCCACCGCCGCACCGCCTCGCTATCCCCATCGCCCGCGCCACCCCAGCTGCCCCGCCTCCCCTTCCTTCCCGCCCCCCCCCCCCACGGCTCCCGCCTCCCCCGTTTCCCACGCCACCCGACACCTCGCCGCTTCTGCCGCCCCCACCAACCCCGCTGCCCCCGCCGCCTCCGCCGTCCGCGCGACTCCTCAACCTTCAACTCCCCACCACCTCAGCCCCTACCTCCGCCGCCGCCGTGGACACCTCCAGCACCACCTTCGCCACCGTCGCCGCCGCCACCGCCGCCTCTGTGTCGCGCCCCTCCTCAGCGCTTATTGGATTCAAACGCTCACAGTCGTCTGCCGCGATCTCCAAATTGAAACTGCTCCCTACCTAACGCGAGATGAAGCAATATTGCCCGTTTCATAACGGGCGGCGCCCCGCGTGGGCGGCGGCGGGCGGAGGAAGAGGCGAGGGCGATAGTTGCGGGGAGGGCGGAGCAGTTGCAGATAGCGGGCGACACGGGAACTACGAGGTTGCAGAAGACCAGGGACATTGGCACGAAGAGGGAGGATGAAGTAGTGTGAAGGTTCTAGTTTTTTCTTTTAGTGAATCAAATTCATTATAAAAAATATAGAAATATCCATGTATTTGTTAGGGCCGATGATTCAACGGCATACAATGCAAATCTGAATAGTGGTAACTTCAATTGAATTTACACACCAATTTCAAGTTTCAAAATAGAACAAAAGCATTTCCAACAACCAAGACAATAACAAAATGAAAATAAAGAGAAAAAGAAAAACTTCGTTAGAATTTACAGCTGGAAGATAAAACAAAAATCCAAAGGTAACAGTTCTCTATATCACGGTTCATTCATGCTTCCGCATTTAAGAAAACCCTGTTCACATCCATAAATCGTGTCACATCTATAATCGGAACCTTCCAATTCTCCAATGTGTCTACTCCGTTCAACATTCAGCTCCTCATACGTAAAGAGACAATCTCCACTTGATATTCCGTACGTCCGTCCCATCCACCAGACTATAAACCACTTCCTTTCAGCATAACATCTACTTATCATCTGCCTGTTGATTTTTCACTCTTTTAGTATCTCATCTGTTGCCTTGGTGTTCGACCTTGCCAAGAAGGCCGTGTTCACACAAGAATATCTTCTAAATTACAATGTCCGTGGCATGTTGACTCGTTAGAGTAGCGAAGGTGGGATTGGGAAAAATGCAAAAAGAAGCAATGATGTCGTATGCAGCAGTCGAAATGAAGGTGATGGAGCTGTACACGACACGGTGATAGCAGATATGATTTTAGAGACCTCAACAGAAGCAAGGTAGTTATTCGATGATTGCGATGAAGGAGATGATGATGGTAGGTGCAGGCAAGGGGTGATGATGCTAAAAGGGACTCTGGCAGTGAGTGAAAAAAATGATGTTGACAGAGGAAATGAATATACTTCGAATTTTCTATAGTGTCCGATGGCATTAGGACATTGTTACACCTCCTGCCTTACAAAATTAATCTTTTCAATAGCGGTAAGCACATTTCTAAGGCTACGAGCCCCGTTCAGAAGGACGTTTGCGAATTAATTCAAAACATATATTTTATAAGGCAGGACGTGTAACAATGATCTAATGTCATCGGCCACAATAGAAAAAATCGAAGTATGTGTTCACAATAAATAGCATTAGCAATTAAAAAAGACGCACGGCCTGTGAAAGTCAAATATTTCAAAGAAGTGATTCGGCTTTTTGAGACGGGTGTGTGTGCAAGTAGGAAGACACGACTGTGTATTTGAAACACTTCTGAGGAATACATATTTTATATGTTTAAACCGTCAACTGGTGACGTTCCTTCGAACTTCTGGTACCGGCAACGTGCGGGCACTGTGACTGGGAAAGTTTTAGACTGATTATATTCATTATTTCATTTCACATCGAATTCACAATTTTTTCACGTTATCAGAGACATAATCAAAGAGTTTGTAGTTTATAAAATAAACAAACTCTTTAATTACTCACTGAGAGAATTTCAGGTCATATATTGCTCCATATTTTTTCTTCACAGTTGACTATTGAAATACGCATAGAAGGGCTGTGAAATGATATTGACTACATAAAAACCTTAATTTTAATAAAAAAATACACTGTTAAATGAAAATTATTTACTAAGTATAAACTTGCATTACCAAGTATAAACTTATACTACTGGTGAGGTGCGGTCATCGAGACCGATCTATAACTTCAACTGTTTCTCAGAAGCGAACGGCTGCAACTAGATAAGCTAGCCCACTTCCGAACATTGTCTAGAAAGAGTTAAGAAGGTGCTGTAAACCAGAACTTTCTGTGTTGCACCGGTCGAGAGGACAGTGAGTTTATTTTTCTTCGCTGGTCACTGTGACCGCACGTCACCAGTTAACTGTTAATTTGTGCTCGTGGTGTGGGGGGCCTCCTGAGTTCCTCCTGTATTACATTTAGGTCCCATTCCTTCCACAATCTCTGAACCTGACAGCCCACTGTGGCTTCAATCTGTGAGTGTAATTGAGGAACTGGATTCGTTTATTCAATACAGTGTTAAAATCACTGAGATAAGGCCAAAGAATACCGTGGGCAAATACGACCGAGAGAGGTGTCGGAAGTTTTTCTGGTGAGTGAAGGTGCACTTCATTGACAATAACCACAGAGCAGCGTTGGTTACCGCGATAGACCTTGATAGGTCATTTAGACACCCATTGCTAGCAGTGTAGAAGAGAGTGGGGTGAAAGAAAAGGCTATGCCACACTCAAGAAAGCAGGAAGATTGTGTTACTAGAAAGATTTTGGCATTCGGTAGCACCATCACTTTATCTTATTTTTCTCTTTCCCCTCTGCAAAAATTATGCTATATTTTGGTGTAATCTGGCAATAAAGTTTGTATTTGCTGTGTGGATGATTGCGTGTGAACTAGTGGAACAAATCATGCACAAAAAATACGTGCTAAAAATTGAGGCATTGATGTTGTTACTAATATTCTGAGTCACATTACAGGAACATTACAACCTTCTCTCACCAAATAAATTATCCTAATATACTTTTGTGTAAAGAAAGACTTTGTAAAACTTAGTAAAGAAAGACTTTGTAGATCGAATTGAAGAATTGTGCCTGATTGTCAATACATGATTGCTAATAAAACTTATCCAATGTTCTTTATGATAATCCTTTCTTATCCACCATTTACACAACGTTTTGTAACTGGTTTTGTTAACATCATAAGGTGCCTTAAATTACCGGATACAGAAATCAATATTCTTTCACCATATCAAATTAGTTGGTTTAAAAACTATTTCAAATTGTCACTCAAGGAAAAGTTAATACAATTCAGTTCAAATTATTTCAAGAAACGTAGAATCCAACGAAATGGATAGTAAAGAGCCCGAGGAGTGTGCGCGCGTCGCCACTGAGTTCTCTGAGGGATTCTCGCGTGGGGAGGAGACCGTGTGGGCGTGGAAGCGAATATATACAACGTCGTTTGCGGCGGCGGCGGGAGCGATGGCGAAGGCGGAGGCAGAGTCGACGGCGGCGGCAGCTGCCGGCTGGAGGCAATACGCGGGCGCGATACAGATTTACGATACGATAAATAGTGGAAACAACAGAAAATCGCTTTTAGCATTACGCGCTTCGTTGGCTTCCCGACCACGTGACTAACGAGCGGGAATGTGGGGGGTGGTGGGGGGTAAGGTCGATGGAACGGTGTCGAGGGGGGCGGAGGGATTGGGGGCGGCGGGGTGGCTTGGGCGGGGGCGGAGGGGTTAGTGGGGGCGGCGGGGTGACGGATGGGTGGTGTGACGGCGAGGGCGGCGGGGTGACGGGGGGTGGGGTGACGGCGGGGGCGGCGAGGCGGGTGCCACGGGGTTAATGGGGGCGGCGGGGTTGACGTGCGGGGGCGGGGGCGGCGGGGCGGCGGGGCGGCGGGGGCGGCGGGGGCGGGGGGACGGCAGGGGCGGCGGGGGCGGAACCGGCGTCATTGGCGGGAGGGGTAGGAGTGACATGGGTGGGTGGGATCGGTGGGAGGAGGGAGGGTTGGGAGAGGAGCGCCGAATGAGGGGCGCGTGCTGTTCACCTGCCTCTGCCGAGAGACGATGGGCGCTGCGCGGCGCTGCGCTGCAGATGCTGTGAGATAGGCGACACCTCCAGTGACAGAGCGAAAGGAGCACCGCAAATGTTCTAGCGAATACACGTCTCTCTGGGGGGCTTCGGACCAAGAGTTGTGTAGGATCCAGGTGCACTTCGGGATACACTATTATACTTGTTGTAGTTGTTATTATTATTATTATTATTATTATTATTATTATTATTATTATTATTAATCTAATTTACGTTCCTTACAAACAAGAGTACAGAAAAGAAATTGCATTCACGAAATAGAAGCCTAGGAAGACCACTGCCGTTTCAGTTCTTTCTAGTAAATTATAATATTATTCTTTATTTTATTTTTATATTATTAATGGTAATGTTAATATTAATAATATACAGATATCGCTCCTTTGCAGAATCTGTAGATTTATTAATTGAAGAAAATTTGCTTTACCTTTATATAAAATTACAAATTATTTAGGGCTTTTAAATATATGAAAATTGTATTTTCCATTTGCTGTTGATAAACACGTCAGAATTAAAAGTGAGCAGTTTTATATGATTCTCTTTAGAAAAAATATTTTCACTTTTGAACACTACATAATAAATTGATCAAACTAAATAATTTCAACGATTTTCAAAATTCGAGAAACAAGTGTATTGTCCTCGAAAACATTTTATGCTTGAAATATTCTTAATGCATTTCAAATCTTTAAAGTAACTCTAGGTGAAGCGGTTTGAGTTAAAGTTCTGAATTCTGTTCATAAATAAAATTAAACTATTAAACAGTAATCAAATGTAAAAACAAACGGAATATGCTCAGAAATCACCTAAAAGACTAGATTTTTGTCGAAACAGTAAGTATTCGTGTTAATGTGTAACGAGGAAAAGTGTATCATTCTTTATGAAGTAAAAAAACATTAACAAACAATGCGAAAAAAAACATTACGGCGGAAAAATGAAGAAATGAGAAGGCAGAAAGAGATCCTACTTTCATCCATTTACGTAGGAATCGATGGAAGCAGCAAGAAGAGGCCGCCTGTTCACATTATTGAAAATTCGCTATTGCCCCAGAGGAATTTTCCTCTAGGGCTTTCTCTCCTTACATCGGCTCCTCGATTCGATTTTCCCTCGGGCGAGGGGAGATGTCTTATTACATGCCCCTCGCCGACCTCTTGAATTACACTTCACTTTAGAGAGCTCACATACTCCGCACGGGGACCGATGTTTAAGGATCCACTTTCACTAAAATCCGCTGAATTTTGATATGGTCGTAAAACAAGAGGAATCGCTGGTTGGATTTCAGAAGATTTTCGATCTTTGGGGTTATTTCTGTTTCTTATCACGAACGTGAGATTTTTGGATCCTTAAAACAGAAATAGTGAATATTTGCTATTGAATTCACCTAAATACAGCAACCATTTTCACCGGGAGAGATGGCTCAGGGCATCAACTGATGTCACCGCAGTGCCACTGACCGGGAGATCCTAGCTCCGAGTCCCGACGGTGGTAGGAGTATCGACACTAGCGAGATGGCTAATGGAATTCAGTCGCTGTCTGGAGGAGAATTCTAGCGGCCGGCTGCTCTGATCCGTAGTTTTCCTTTGTTTCTCCGATCAACACCAGGCGAGTGCCGGACAGTACCCTAACAAACGGGCCTCAGACCGCGCTCGATCTTTCCTTCTTCTTTGTCCTATCCTCACCCTTTACACATGCACTGCACTACCACACATGCCGGGAGACGGTCGGGGGCTTAGAGCTTCTCCCGGCTTGGGCGGTGCTTATTATTCAAAGCATTCAATATTCAAAGCATATTAAATGCTTTGAATATTGAATTTTGATATTTCAGTGTAATACACATAATATTCCACTAAAATAAAATTATTGTTGGCCCGTGTAATAGTACCATTATATAACATCATGTTGTACGTGGTTTAGGAAGTGCAATTTTTAATTTGTAATTTTAATATTTATAAAAATAATTTTATAACCTACACATGCAATTTTACATATATTATTCCAATAGCATTGCTTAAACTAACGAGGCTTTGCGCAACTCTTGTACATCTCACTATACTGCAAATATATCAAATTCCATTAACACCAATAAAAGTCGATACAAGGAACCAAAAAGGAAAGCGGTCGCCGATTTCGACTGTTGTTTAGTAAGTGTATTGGATATAAATTTTTATTTATCCCGTATCGCAGAGAGGATAGCGTCGAAATATATAAGATATTGGACCTTTTGATTGAATAGTTTACGAATCAAATCCGTCATTCTCGAAATAACGCGAAGTGCGAAATGTGTTGGTTTTGGTGAAGATTCGCCCATCTTTAATTATCAGTATTTTGGAAGGTCAATTATTGGGAATAACATGTATGTTTATAAATGTAACTTACCATCTACAACATAAATTATTACAGAAGCAAAACCGTCAGAATATTCTAAATTGAAATGACTCTACAAGGGCATGGAAAGGCAATATAAGATATCTCATATTCTGAGAGGAGTTTTTCAACAGGTAATTGTGATTATGATACGTATTTGGCTTAGAAAAATGAATGATGAATAAATGTTTTATTTTGTAATATAATTGAAAGGTACAACAATAATTTCAGTTTATATTTTATTTCAGGAGAGAAACAAAACAAGGATATGAAAATTCTGTTTGCTCTTCTCTAAGGGTCAAAATACTTTCTAAAAAGGCTTTTTAAAAATTATATCAGTAAAACACTTTTTATTACACTAATCAAATAAAATGTATTACTATTTTCAACGAAATTGTTTTCTATTATACGGTTTTTACGATATTTACGTTTAAAGTAATACACGTTTTAGTGTACATTTGTGAGAGTGGCGCGAATTCAGTCCTTGGTATCAGCGAGTTTTAAAAAATCCAGGGTTCTGAACGTGAGTTTTTCCATCTATATTAAAAGTTCAATTAAACGAGATGTTGAAGAGGAATTGTGAATGTGATGGTTTTAGTGAACTCTTGCGAGGGGTTGAATTCATAAAATTCAAGCAGAGAGGGAAAGTAGATGTGTATACATGTGAGAGGATTCAGACTGAGCTTTATAAACTGAAAATGAGAAGTGACGAAACTGAACTAACGCACAAAATATATTGATAATGTTTTATAGATTTCATGGCATTAAGGAATCAGTTTATTCGTTGGAGCAATTTGAATACCCCCTCTCCCTCTGTAACGCACCTGTAACGCGCGCTTGACCCCCCTGTAAATAATTACGTGTCTTCGACAACACCCCCCTCCTTTGAATGGAAGAAGTGGGGGTAAGTTGTGAGTGAAGGAAGGACGAACAGAACAGAAAATTTTTGATCACGAGCCATGCACACGTCGTCATGGGCAAGAGTCAACTGCGCCAATTTAAATGGATTTAAAAAAAACTACTTATCAGTTTTGAATATTTTCTTCACAATTTTACAGATTCCATAAAAAATTGATGAAAACATTTGTGACAATTCACATCTTATAACTTTATTTTTTTAATTGATTACTTAATACTTTAATATTTTAGTCTAAAAAAGGAATTATTTCAGCTAATGTAAAAAATATCAAAGTTACGTAACAAGAAGCCAATACCCCCCACCCCTATGTAACTTAGCGTAATGCTGCCACAAATCCCCTCCTCTCCTCCTTAACGTTACGTAACTTAAGGACGACCCTAAAATCGAGGAAATTGAATTGGGTAGCTGGGCAAGTAAAATTCGATAAAGAAAGAAGGTTGAGTTATAATATTGTAAGCGGAAGGAGAAATATCAAAATGTCACTAAGCCCATTTTAAACTAAATTTGCTGCAGGAGAAGGCTAATGGTGTCCCGAGTGCTCATTGCGCACACGTATGCCTGCGAGTGCGCGACGGGGCAGAGGAAGGCATCGAGTTGCCACCTCTCCGGGTTCGAACCGGAGACCCCGGGTTTCAGGTGTGACCTCCGGGCTCGAGGTTAGTTTTGAAAATCTCCGGGTCATATAAAAAATGAAATGAAATATGTTTCTTCACTTCTTTAAACTATAATCGGTGTTTAATAATTTAATTTTATCTAATGTTTTCGTAGTAAGGACACGATATAAAAAAAACTTGAACCGCACGGCAAAATCAATACGCCATCAGTTCACCATCTCCAGAGGAAAAAGAATGTAATTATTGTTATAGTAATTTATCCAATACTAACATTATAAATGTATTATTGTTACCAAATAATTAATCGTAAAACGGCGCATATTATTTCATAATAAATGCTGATTGAGAATGCATGTGTTACTTTTACATTAACTCCCCCGCCCGTTAATTGGTGATCCCCAGGTTCAAAGGTAGCAGCCCTATGGGCGCGGCCCGGCCGGGAGCTCAGACACCCGCCCCCACACGGGCCGCGCGCTAACTCCGGTGATCTGACAACGGCCGTCGCGCAGCAGGCAGACGCACGATGGATATTTTGGATAAATTCATCCGAAAGGCACGAAAGGGAAATCCTCCCTACGCATCAGAGAGAGAGAGAGAGAGAGAAGCGAGAGAGTGAGAGAGGGGGAATAGGAGCGTCGTGCTAACGCTTACGTAAACGCACAAAGCCGATATTTTCGCCCGAAATGTTGCGCAAATCCCCGGAACTGAAAGGAAACGTGTCGGGGAGAGCTTTTTGGCGGGCGGGGGCGGGGGGAAGGGGGTGGAGAGGGGGGAAGAGGGGGGTGGGAGGCTTCTTCGCTCCCCTTCTAATCGCATGGAATAAAGAAACAACAGCGAACACCTCGGCGCGGCGCGGCGCGGCGCGGCGTCGACGCGGCTAAACCGTTCGGGCGCTGGCGGCTTATGGCGATTATCGGGGATTCCCCGAAGCGACGCGCCGGTTGGAGGGGCCGCGGGGGGCGGCAGGGAATGTGAAATCAGACTGGCGATGAAAGCGCTGTCTATTCAACAGTTTCTATAGAAAGCTTTGCAAGTTGTAACAGGCATGGTACTCGTGGGCTTCGAGTTAAAGGACATCGCTGCTACATCGGTTTACGACTATAAGAAAAGCCGTGATCCATACGACGAAATCGTTTCGGAACAGATGCAATATAAGAAATAACAAATGATACGAAGTGAATGAGAAATTACTAAAAGGATACGAAAATAACTATGTTGTACCTATTTAGCAATATATCTTTAGTGCAACGTTTTTGTCTTGTTCCTCTTATATTACTATTATTAGTATTATTATACATATTATTATTACTGAATGCTGTACCTGAAAATACCTTCATTATTGAACAAATCAATATTGTTTTTACGAAAGGCTTTTAAGAACTTAGTCATTACATGACACCAGATAAATTTTGCGTCAGGTGTTAAATTTCATTTACTTTTATATAAGTTTGATGAATCTATACGTCCGTTCCAGAAGGTTCTAAATAATTCACTGAATTATACAACTACATTTTTAGGAATAAATGCAATTTAACTGAAGAATTGTTTTCCTGCTGTCATCTAATAAATTGTCCCCAATGTTCTTTATACAATTGTTTGTTTTTTTCGTCCCGAATTGGCCATCTTTAAACCACGCGAACGTGCCATTGTACCCACTGAGGCCCCATCATATTTTCCCGAGCGTAAGTGCACGTGACTTTTTTTGAAGCATCAACATTTCTATAATGAATTTAATTTTATTTTTACACTACAAGATTGTTAGCTCGCTGGGATGAGTTATGAAATTATGAAGATGAATGGACAATTACAAACATACATACACAAACATCCATGCCCCTGGCGGGACTCGATCCCGCGACCCTCCAGCCATGAGGCAGCTACCGCCCTTCAGTCTTAGCAACCTCGTCTATTGAGCAATTGCCTGCCTGTTAACGTTATTAATATTATTTATGGTTTACTAGTTCATTGCTGTGTGTTAACAGACCTGAAACAAAACACGTAATGGTATACTTAATATCCTTGCGGGCCTTTCTGATTCTTTATTCCCTAGGGCCTTTTGAATACTTTATGGCCCGCTCTAATACTAACACAACACGCAGAAATATTTATGAATTTGATTTTTTATAGTTACGATGCAATGCAAATACAATACATTAATGGCATAACGCTTAAATAAGTAAAATAATTCGTTATAAACCTTATTTTGCTTAATTGATATGCAAATTGTAATTTTGAAATGATCTCCTGAATTTATAATTGCCATCAATCACTCGCATTTCACTGTTACGTATCACCTTTTTTAGAGACACAATTATATCCTCCTTCAGTAGCAGTACCTTGTATAAGGCACATTGGCTAACATCCACGAAATATTATTTTTTGGTAATTTGACAAATTCTAAATAACGTTTGACAATAGACGCCAATAATCTAAAAGTATGGTTTTATCAGCACAGTTTACACTGTTATTCACTCTGGTAAATCTCAAATATACCATAAATAGTTTCATATATTTCTCTAGATTTTAATCGAAAACACTGTCCCTAGTTTTGTCAGCTTTTAAGAGAATTTCCGCAGGAACTTCACAATATTCTTCCATTTTGTACGAACAAATCTGTCCAATAACGATTATTCAATAGAAATTAGAAGTACACTGTTTCGTTTATCTGATATCATCATGACTATTACAATGCGTCTTTTCACTTTAGAGGTAAGAAATATTATAGAATGTTTCGAATTCTCGTTTTATTCAGCAACGAACTAGTAAACCATAACGTTTTGTAAGCACCACGGGCGTTACTTAACGCCCTTGATACATAAATAACTATTTTAACATTAAAGAATTCAACAATGTTCAGAACTCGTGTTTCAATTGTTACTGTGCGTGGCTTTTTGAACGCGCCTGATAAACACGCACGAAAGTGTGCTACAGAAAGTCGTACAGAGAAGAAGCGACCCCACTGCAGCATTCCCCACGAGTACCCTCAAGTGCCTCCCCCCCCCACTCCGCCCCAAAGGGATCCGCGCCGCCGCCCAGGGGGAGCGCGCGTCATAAGCATAAAGCATATTTAGCTGACAGAAATAGTTTCCTTCGGAACGAGAAAAAAAACTCAGAGGCCAACTTTAAATGGGACACTTCTACTACTTTATGAAAAAAAAACCCTACCCTCGCGGCAATTTCTGCGAAAGAAATTGGATGTAACGATGTCGCCGAAAAATATTAAGTTTGTATTTATGCGTGCGCACTTTCCCCCTTGCGTGGCGGAGCAGTAGGCCTTTTAAACTACGCTCATACGCAGAAATGTAGAAACACGGCTGGAGAGGGAGTTAAGTTTGTAGGCGTGGGGAGGCACGAGATTGTAGGCATTTTGTGGAACGAAATTGCTGAAAGAACATCTTGAGAACTTGTAAAAAGAAAGTTTGGTGGATAGCAATGCAATATAACGCACCATTTGAACGGAGTATAATATTACAGAACATACGTATATGTGTTTCTTGGATATAGTAATTTAGCTTAAGTCGCGTTCTTTTTAACTATATATCAGGAAGTATGCTGTTTGTGTTTCTCTTGTTTAATAAATAGAAAATAAAAGGTAAACCTTCGTACGGAAAACAGAAAGCTAAAAGGAAAACGTATTTCAAAATTTAAAAGTAAAACAGCAAGTTGTAAATTTACACGAAGTGATTTCTGCACTCATTTTAACTAGCTTTATAAAAATGTATTGCTATTATGTGCCAGTGCAGTTCATCATATACAATGAAATATTGGAAGTTTACAACTGAAAATAAAGAGAAAAAATAAATTTACAAATATTCCGAGTTGACAAGAAAAGTAAGGGAAATGTTAAAGATATAGAGGACCAAAATTAACAAGCCAAACTCTTTTCTTCCGTTTACTCCCGATAAAACTTTTAATGCACACGTTGAATTCTAGAAAGAGTTAAACACGATTATATCTACAAAATAGTGAATAATTTTTAATGTCCTTAAACTTTTGCAGAGAGAGAAATCGTCAACATTTATGCATGGAATAGCCGCTCGAAAACGATATTAATATTTCACAGCAGCAGAATTTCATAGAG
Source organism: Acheta domesticus (assembly GCA_031308135.1). Classification (NCBI taxonomy): domain Eukaryota; kingdom Metazoa; phylum Arthropoda; class Insecta; order Orthoptera; family Gryllidae; genus Acheta; species Acheta domesticus. Next base: position 57,011,679 of record JAHLJT010002406.1, read on the forward strand.
TTGTCAGATTTCTCACGTCTATTATAAAATCTTTACGCATCTCTTATGGCAAGTGTTATAGCGCTTTGACAGATGCTTGGATGAGATTTGTTACCGCTTCAGACAACCAAATAAATATACTACTTTATTGGGCAGAAAATGTAATTGAAAACAGTATTACCAAGACATTGGACTTCATTAATGAGGCAAGAACACCAAACGAAACGATACCTATTTCCTGTTCTCCAACATTCAACCCAAAGAAAAGAGAAAATTGTAAACGCATATACTTAAAAATTTTGAGTTATCGTAGTTCAAATTTTTGTCTTAAAAATTAAAATTAACCTTTCTGCTAGTGCTAGTGCCAAAGCTAACTTAAATGCTTTTAAGACGTAACATGGAAAATAATTTACGAAAGGCTGAACATGAATTAAAAAAGTATGTTTATAAAATCTCAGCAAATATGAAGCTAACATGAATAGTGAAAATATCTACTAAGAGTTTCATTAGTAAAAAACATCATACGACAATTCATGATCACGTCAGGGTCTCCGTTTTTGAGAATTATTTGGTCATGATGCTAGTTCTCAGGACATTTCTCTTGCTCTTAATAATAAAGCCGATGTAACAATATATTTCAATATTATTCTAATAAATTCAATATCATAACACTACTTTTATGGCATTTGTGTATCTGTACTTAAAAAGAACCTACGTATTTGCTCTAGTGAGATCTCGAGTACTCTAAAATAATTTAATTAGCTATAACATTTATTCTGATCAGATCACATATACGAGTATTAGGATTACAAAACGTTCAGTGATATGCAAATTATAAGACTAAAGACATAGAGTTTGAATTTATGAATTTATTTTCATATGCAGGAATTATTTTTAATATTTAGTGATCATTCCTTTTTTATTTTTGAGCATTCTGATCTTCTCTGGCATCTTTATTATCAATGTCAAACACTGCATTTTGATGTCTGGATCGTTTTACCATATTTTCTTCAATTTTACCATCAGACCTTCGTGTGTCATCTTACTTTTTTTTAGATTCTTTTAACTATTGCCCAAATATTTTTCAATTGGGTTCATATATCGACTTTACATATCATTTTATATATCGCCATTACGGCACAGATTGTTCAATTGTTCAATGGCGGTAACACTTCCACACTATGGAGCCAAAAAATTAAATAACAGTTGCACCAACATCAGTTGTACTTGAAACACAAACCAAAAAGTAGAACATGTCACCATCTACAGATTTGAAAATAATAGGAGTGCTGTCAGATATATTTATAATTTCTACGCCGAGTTTAACTTTAATTTACCAAAAAAATCTTTGGTCTAATAATTTGCACGCCTCGGTACATCTAAGTGGAATACATGACTCCTTGAGTTATTTACACTAGATTTTAAATTATTTTTAAAATGCTTTGGCATTTGCCTCAAGGTCGTCGATAAGGCTAAAGTTAAATCTCTCTCAGTGAAACCCTCCGGTAGCTCGAGTGAGATATCTAACGATTTTCTTTTAAGACATGATAATTTTGTGATGCTCATATTAGCACGCTTGTGTATCGCGTGGATAATATAGTGGAGTTTGGATCGCAAGTTTCCATATCATTTTGGCACAACGAACCAGTGATATCACTGGACGTGCATTTATTCGTCAAAAAAGCAAGATACGACCACCATAGATTTTTCTTTCTTTACAAAGGAATTCACACTGAGATAATGTTTGAATCTGACAACATGATAAAAATGTGGGCCTGATATTAGGATTATCGAAATAACTTCTTAGAGGTATATATAAGTAAGGGAAGGAGAATGTAATAGAACCTCAAGAAGAGTAATTCAGAAAGATATTGCGAAAATAAAATGAGGAAGATAACGATGTTGATTATTATATTCCTGAAAAGAAATAAGAGATAAGGTTATTTAATGTCAAAAGAACATTTGATTTTCTAATGATAATACTGCTCCATTATGATGGAAACATTTTACTTCAGAAGTAAACACAAACCAGATGTTTTACATGTCAGTACAGAAGTTCAGATTCTATGACACATGTTAGACACCAACTAACAATAAATCGAAGGACATGTAACTAACCAAGGTATCAAATTAACACGTGCAGTCTCCCACCGTAAAACGTCATTGGAAGAGAATAGGGTGAAACATAGAAGGAGCTAATTTGCCCGAGCAAATTAATGTCCTATTTGTGGGCCGATGCCAAATCGGGACAAGGAGAAGATCTTGGGGCGAACAAGGCGGCGCTGAGCTCCGTTCAGATTCCCCCTCCCCGCCCCGCCCCCTCCGCGCCCCGCTCCGCGGTCGCCGTCCGACGGCACCGCCCTAATTGGAAAGCTAATTGTGATGGGTAATTGCCAGCCGTAATCAGAGCCAGCCCTGGGCGGCGCGGCGCCGTGCGGTGCAGCGGAGCTGTGTACCTGAGGGCTGAAGGGACGGCCCTCGGCGCCCGTGCCGCGCTGGCCCTTTGAGCAGTGTTGTCAAGGTCGATGCCACGAGCAGGAGTCCGTGGCACGAGTGCCACGGTTGAATCTCCCTTCCACGCAGTCCATCACCCCGCCGCAAGAGAGAATGCCATCCCTATAGTAAAACGGCAGGGTTACTAATAGTGGTGCAAAGAAGCTCGTGGCATAGCAAGGTGCTGCGAGGTGTCAGTGTCACCAGAAGGAGACCTTGACACCACTGCCTTTGAGGTCTGTTTGCGCGCCGTGCTGCTGGGCCCGGTCTGCCACCTTCCTCAGTGTTATTGGAGCGTCTGGGCGGCTGTCGGGAGGGGGCGTGACCGATAGCCAGCGGCTGAGACGGTCCTGGGCCACGTTGATGGATGTGGTGTAGGTATGAAGTTCAATAGCAGCAAGTGAAAATAATATACAACTAATAATTATCAAATTGATATGCTAGTCGAAAAACATCACGGGTATTGTAAAAACAAAGTCAACAAAATGATATTATGGTCTTAGTGATCATTGTTAAGAATTATGCTAACAATGATTCTAGCATTCACTCTTCACAGATATTAAAAAAGTTAATATCTCATAGATTTGGTGTGTTCAAGCCCCTTGTGTCATTACTCTGGTAACTGTTTTTACTTGTGCATCAGATTCATACTACAATATTTATATTACATACTATTTCGTAAAATTGTGAACATCTGCTACTAACGTATTGTATTTTATAATCGTATACAAGTGTTTGCAGATATGTGCACTCATGTCCATAGTACAAGTGGGAAATTGCAAGCTTTTGTAATTTTGATAAGCTCAGTTTTGTCGCATTAGATTATACATGTAATGTATTCAACATAATATTGTAGGAAACAGGTCCTTTAAAGTGACTTTAATACGATCTCTATAGCAATCAATATTTTCATTTTCTTTGGTAAAAATATGGTTACTTTCATCCTGCGGTAACACTTAGTTCCATGTGTGCTTCAATCACATTGTTTCAAGATCGTATCATACTGGCAATTTCACTAGGTTTCGCCATGCGTGCAGAATGGATCCTTTCAATATAAATATGTTAATGGCCAATAAGTTTGGGAGAATATTAATCCGCAATTGAAAAAATGTCACTCGTTTCCATGCATATGCAAAACTTTATTCGTGTTCTCCCAATGCTATCTAGCTAAATGCCATCAATTAACACGCAGGAAGATAGTGGCACGGTTTATAGATGACTCAAAATAAATGTTACACACTTCTGGGGCATCAAAAATAATCACTTGTGGCTAACGAACATGTAGTGTGACGTCTCATACAAACAACTTAACACACATGATATTTTAATATCTTCTGACTGTCTTTGGATTTTAATTATATTTCTTTGTCCAGTTTTTTAAGACTGTCGTAAAAAACTGGAAAAAGAAATATAATTACACATGATATTTACCCACAATTTTTAAACAACTCCTAGTGTTCTCGCAAGGAAACGTTTTGGCCCAGTTAACTTGATTTTATGAATCTAACACCATTGTAAGATCATTTACCTATCAATCACAAAAAACATCACACGTGTAATTGGTAATTTATTTATTTCTCCATTTAAGCTCATTGGCAAAATCGTTATCGATCCACAAATCGTAGAAGTTTGTAACATTTATTCCGAGTTACCTGTATACCATCACGCAGTTCCCAGGAAGCATTGACAACAACTTGAGCAAGTGGCGGGGACGAGCAAATGGCCTAAAGATCATTTACCTATCAACAAAAATCAATGTCACATGAGTAATTGGTTATGTGATATTTCTCCATTCAAGGTGATTGGCAAAATCGTTATCGATCCACAAGTCGTAGAAGTTTGTAACGTTTATTCCTTTATACCGTCACGCAGTTCCTGGAGAGCATTGAGAACGCACTTGAGCAAGTGGCGGGGACGAGGAAACGGCCGCCGAGCGCGCTCTTCAGGTGAGGGCGCCGAGGGCCGTGAGGTGGAAAGGCGCGGTGAGGGAGTGAGGGCGGCGCGTGCGGTGAAGGGCTCCCTGGGGCCTCACCCGCGCCGCCGCCCTCACGACAACGCCGCTCCCCCGACGGCCGCCGCCGCCGCCGCCGCCGCTTCGCCCAACGGCTTCTGCCTAGCCACGGCGCACCGGAAGCAGGCGGGCCTCGCGAGAGGAGAAGATTGCAGATGCAAGTGAACTGAACGAAGGGGCGAAGAAAGGTGATTGGATATTAAAATGAATAACGAAGGAAGGTTTTTTTTTCTATCCCCATTATATAATGCTGCCTATTTGGTAGCTGCAACCCGTTGCATAATGATAGCCGTAAGTACAGATTTCATCATGATACAGATTCTTGACCAATCACAGAGAAGCTTACAAACCAAGTATTGGCATTTCATTATCACTGAGAATCGTTGTAGTAAATATTTCGTTCCATTGTGTATATTAGAATTACATTTAATATTATATTATATTATATTCCTCATTTTTAATTTCTTTTATTAGTAGTAATTTTTTATGTGAAATATTATTTAAAATAAATTGGATCGTAATTTCACTTTAAGTGGTAGTTATTGGAGAGAACATTTGAGTGACGTTAAAATTTGAATGCAAGTCATTTTGTGTTATATGTTGCAACCGTATAGTTGTCCTTAAAAACCTACCAATTCTTTAGTTTAAAAATGTCTAGCGAATGGTGGTTCTTTCTGGTGGTGTTGACATTTACAGAAATAAGAGAATATGCAAAAATAGTGACGTGGGAATATTATTACCGTAATTTTTGTATTCCCGTGCATGTGTTCTGGTGAAACAAAGCCACCTGCAGGTAGAGAGGGTCCGCAAGTTGGCCTTGGTTGACCAGCACGTCGAAGCTGCCATGAAGCGATTCAATTCGAGAAGTTTAAATTATAAAAGTTACCAAATGTCGTAGAAAAAGTATCGCATGAAACTCCATGTAATGGGTATTAATACACTCGTGTGAAGTTTACAACACTCGCTCGTATCGTAATACCACACTCTTGTATTAATACCTATCATTACATCATCGTTTCATAATGTATTATATATATATTTTTTGTTATTTAAGGTCGCATCAACTACTAGGTCATTAGTGACCACTATTGGATGTAACATTATGGTATGAGGATGAAACGATATAATGATGATGATAGTGGGTTAAAGGACGAACACACACAACCATGCCCGAGGCGGGACTAGAACCCGCGACCCTTCGGTCCGAGATCACTACGGCATTACTGACTCAGCGATCTCAGCCACGGAGCCGACGAAAGAAATAGTTTACTGATTGGCAAAATAAATTAAAGAGGTTTCTTCCGAACGGATGTAATTCCATAGAACAATTGTTTAGGAAGGGGGAAGTATTCACAATCAGATTTAATGAGCAAGAAATTTCCTGATACCGTGTAACATAGAAAGGCATTTGTGAACACAATATTTGGGAGCATGATGGAAAAGCGTACTAAGAAAATTATAACCTATTGCAAACGGACCTCGCCACAGGCATGGCACCGTGCAGGCGCCGAAGTATCATTATTGCTAAGACCAAGGGTTTTCAGGCTTTTTTCGTCCGCGGATCTCTTGACCTGTACTGCGATTTTTCTAACTTTGCCCCTCAAGGTCCGTCTTCACAATAGAATACGTCACGATATTTCTCGACGTTTTCAGTCGTGCCGCCAGATATCGCATGATCACGACCGTATCAAGCAGTGCTTGCGATTATGCGACTTCTAGCGGGAGGACCGAGAAAGACGCGAAATGGCATGTGATATTCCATTGTGGTCAAAAGGGCTTGAGGGGCAGAGTTAGAATAATCGCACTATGAACGAGACTTCCCGCGGCTCCCTTGGTTACAATAAGTTTCAAATATAAGGGTTAATATAGGCCTAATGATTCAGAAGAAATGAGGAAGTGATATAATAGGCCATTTCTCCATTTTAATTAGGTATTAAAAAAACACATACCGCTTTTTGTGTCACCGCTACGATTACATTCAAGTGTTACCCTTGCGGAGAAAAAAATCGAAATAATTAATGATAATGCACAGAATTCATTTCAAACTGAATTACTATAACGCTGTTATTAAAATATTACACACTCTGTACCGCTGTTCGTAATTTTCGCAATGTGAGATACCAACGTATTTGTTCGCATTTTGGTTTGGTGCCTTGTCTTTGACACTTTTCTTGGTTAGATTTTACAATACTTGATTTAATGACTGTCGGATTCTCCGTCTTTACTTTGGCATTGAGAAATTCGCTAATATATTGGTGGTGTAATTGGTGATTAGTGGAATAGTGTGGTCATAATTATTATTGCCCATTCCGAGACACTCCCAATGGAACACCGCACTATTCCTGCTAGTCGCAATAGCGACACAAAATCAACCCAACGTGACGAAATGCTGGTCGATCTCAGCCATGTTATAAGCGTGAGCTCCTACGAGTCTAATTACTAGAAGTAGCTGAGTGAGTGCTACTGAATGTGTGTTACTAACCCGGGAGTGCCCTTCATAGGTAGACTCACTCCAGTGCCCGCAATGTATCTCTCAGATGTAGCTGCAACTTTTTGTGAATGCGTGTGATCTGAAGCTGTTTTCCGAAATACCTATTTTATTTAGTTTAAATATGTCCCCCTTTGCAATTGGTAATGAATCTCATACTGCAGAAACCTTATCTGAACATTTATGGAGAGAAAGGTAAAAAGTGATAAAGAACACGTAAAAATCATTAAACATCTTATCTTATTACATAATATTAAATACAATTTTCATAAATGATTTTTGCAGTTTTCAACAAACATATATTTTACATTTTTCACAAAAATATTTTGAAAGTCTTTGTCTTTTTTCCATATTGCAAGGTTCGCATATATTTTTCGCTTCCCTACTGACGTCTCCTGCACATCTTTGTCTTTGGGAAGAAATTGTAAAACTCGATCCAAGATCATACAAATGATTACATTTTCTGAAAAAGCACTTGTCATAGACACGGATGAAATTGCCATGATACGCACCGCTTAAAATAAATAAATAAATGTTTTTATTTGTGGCGAGGCTCGAGCCACTTAGCCTGCTCTTCCGCCTAACCACTTTCAAAATTTTATTACATTAGTGCATAATAGAAGGAGGTCCTTCAATGAGAAATACGCACGCAATTTGGGTGAAAGTTTTCTCGCATAGAAGACAGGAATGAAAGCGAGGGAGGAAAGAGTTTCTTACTCCAAGAGCGCACAATGCACTGGCGCTCGTACACGTAACGTGTATGACAGATATCGCGCAGCACAGCGACCAAGTTTCAACATGCTCACAGGAAATGATTCAACGAAAGGATAAAAATAAAAGACCAGGCGTTCTCAGGAAAGTACAATGACGGAATACATGAAATATAAGACGGCTAATGCATCGCAATAATTCAGGGACATAAAATTGCCGTGGCTTGGATCTCACAGATCTATTGCTATTCATTCCTACTCGTGAACATGGGCTAAGGTTCGAATATTTGTTTAGGCTTCAAAGGTTTGGTCTGAGGCGTTACGTTGATGTTATGGTAGCGCTAGGAAAGGTGTAAAAAATCAGAAATTACGGTGGTCTTAGTCTATCCTCGGGGAATCTCTATTTAATACGGGGCTATGCTGCATGGCGGCCCAGATTAAATATTGTGAAAGAGGGTGAAGAGTGAAGATTTTGATAGAAATGGTCAGCTATTTTATTATTGTGTTAATTTAATGGCAATATATTTAGCTCGCGATGAATTTGGGAATTTGGAAAAATCCGTGGTGCCTTAAGGGTCTTTCTTAGGAACTTATTTTGGAATGCAACTAACTTTTGGAGGTTAGTAGGAGCTACGCCACCCATACTGGACATGCGTAGGTTAGAGTAGGTTGAATAATTGATTTGTAAAGTAATATTCGGCTTTTGATACTAGTGGCAGATCTAGAGTTAAAGGAAACATTTTTGTCGTTTTGACCAAAGCGTTAGTAGCAGTTGCCTGGATGTGCGGTTTCCACGTTAGTCTTTTGTCATATAAAACCCGTAAATACCACTATTTGATAACATACCACCATGAATAACACTACTGTTATCCAGACGAACTTACTACGAGATATAACACTGCAATAAAATATATTTCGTTTTATAAATTAATAAGGCTGATTAATATCTTTGTTGCTGCCGCCTAATGACACAAAATTCTAAACAATCTGGTATCTATATTTTGCGTATAAAAATATGATTAACACCACTATTATCCACAGGTATGTATTTCGAGATATAACACTGCAATACAATAACTTTTGTTGTAGAAATTAATAAGGCTGCTTAATGCCTTTGTTGCTGCCGCCTGATTACACAAAATTCTAATTAGCAGAGGTCGGTTGGGGGAGGGGCGGGTGGCTCTCCCCTCCGCCGCGGCGGGCGCTGCCTTCGCCATTGATTAGCGAAGCGGCGCGTGTCAATCTGCTGGTAATTGGCGGAGGGCGGAGAAGGCGACGCCAAGGCGAAGGCGAAGGCGGAGGCGGAGGCGCCGCCGAGCCAATGGTGCCGCTGGGAAATACAAGCTGCACACGGCGCCAGCGGCGGAGGCGGAGGAGATGGCGGGGTCGGAGGACGAGGAGGAGTTTCTGCCCGGAATCACCTGTTGGCGATTCCGGGCGCGTCAACTACTTTGGTCATTAGTCCCGTCAGTGTAGTGCGTGTTTATTCACCGGGAGGTGGCGGTGATCTTTTTCCGCTGGATGGCGAGATCCGGCGCCAACCTACCGTCGACTAACGTTTCCCCAACCAGGTATCTCCCACCGGCGGCTCACCGCCTCAGCCGGGAGAATCTTTAAGCTCTCGGTCGGTCTCCCGACATGTGTGGTAGTGTTGTGAATGTGTGTGTGTATGTGTGTGTAAAGGATCATGACAGGACAAGGAAGAAAAGATCGCGCGCGGTCCGTGGCCCGTTTGTTAGGGTACTGCTCTGGCATTTGCCTGGAGTTGATCGGAGCAACCACGGAAAACTACCGATCAGAGCAGCCGTCCGCTAGAATTCTCCTCAGATAGCGATTGAATTCGACGTAGATAAAAAGCTCCTGTCGAAAATCCTATCGCCGGCGGGACTCGAACCTAGGACTCCTGGGTCAAAGGGACTGCAGTGACATGAGATGATGCACTGAGCCATCTCTCCCGCTAGCAGAATAGGAGGTAACGGGAGTTTGGTTGATGTGGTTGCAAAGGTGACACGGCGCTGGCAGTGGAGGGGAAGATGTATGTATAAGGTGTGATCAATAAAAGGCTGAACTGATTTTATAACTTGTTTATTTCAACAGATACAACTTATTCCAATTTGTCGCTCTCGAACCTCGCCTGGTAAGCAGCCTTAGGGATCCTCTTCAGGTCCGCCGTACAATTGGTTTTGATGTCCAAAATTCACTCGAAACGGCGCACTTTTAAGATTGATTTCAGTGTTGATTTTCGTCACCGGTTTTAATGGTTTTAAGAAAATATGGTTCGGCATTGGCTCCATCCAGGAGCTCCTGACAAATGTCCACACGAGTTTGTATTTGTTCAGCAATCAGCACTCGCGGAACGAATTTTGGCGCGACGCGCGACATGCCCACAATTCCTGTCTGTCTGGTCTGACAGGATCCAAAACTAATGTTCACTTCATCGGCTACCTCCCTAATTGTTAAACGGTGGTTTTTCCGCACCAGATTGCTCGCCAATTTGACGTGGTTGGGGTCTGTCGATGTGGAAGACCGCCCTGTTCGCAAATCTTCATCTGTCGAGGTTCTGCCCGATTTGAAGCGACTATACCACTCAATACATTGGCTCCGACCCATAGCTTCAACCCCAAAGGCTTATTGAATCATTTCAAATTTTCCGTAGTACTTTTGCCAAGTTTGAAACAAAATTTCACGCACACACGCTGTTCCTCTAACTCCTTCATTCTTGCCGTTGTACGAGGTGACGAACACGCAAGTACCGCAATTTCTGCTTAACGGCTCAACCTACACAAACGCAACAGCTGCCATTTTACTTGTTAAATGTGTTCCTGGATGACGCAACTTTCCTCGTTTAGATCCGTTGAACGTTTTGCGCACAATAAAATCAGTCCGGTCTTTTATTGATCGCACCTTGTATGTACTTGGCGCGACAGCTCTTGAACGGGCTCAGGCCTACCAACGACGCCCCTGCCTCGCGGCACATAGACATCCCCACGCCGTATTCCGGTCTTCTCAACCTGAGAAGTGAATTTTCTCATCGTCGCACAGCAACAGATACTCAGCACTGCGACACTGCAAGGAAAGCGCACACTATAGCCTTGCCTCGACCGGGAATCGAACCCGGGGCTGCGTAGTGCAAAGCGAGCACGCTGACCAAGAACCAGGCGCGAGACCTACCAAGGGGGAGATGGGGAGTCGCATTCTCAGGCGAAGGCGAACGTAGAGACGGGGTAGAGGCGGATAGCAAGTTAGTGAGTGTTTAGGTGCGTTGGCTGTAGTGACATCATGATTAATTACTATTATCTTCCAGGTTGGAGGGCCGTAGTTTATTATTGCATGGTTATTGCCAGTGACGTGCAGTGTAGTGCCAGTGCAGTGTGGTCTTAATTGTACAAATATTGGGCAGTTAGATTACAGAAGTTTCTTTTCCTTAATGTAACTTAATGTTTCATGAACCAATCAGTTTATTATTATTATTATTATTATTATTATTATTGTTTCACCATTATTATACCATTATTTTTATTATTTACTATTATTGTTTAATTTGCATGTTAGTTATACATTCTTATTTATGAAATAAGCTGCCACCTGGTTATACCCAATTGAAGTATAAATAAATTTATCTTTACCTTTATCTTCCAGAAGTTTCGCTTGCAACTGCGGTAGACACCGTCAGTGGCGGAGTGGTTGCGGGGGATGCATTCTTCTGGGCAGCTCGCACGCACGGACTGCTCGCCGGTGTCGTCCGTACCCTCTCGTGCCCATCACTTCGTCCGCGACCTCGGCCACTGATGAGGTCTGCCACAGTGACCTTTACCGTCGCGAAACGTCTGGAAAAATGATTTTAAATACATCACGGCCCTCGAGCCCGAACATAAATCTAGTTGGGAATCCGGCCTGTAGTGCTTGAGAACCTGATTGTTCACGTGACAATGCATGGGAAGGAGGGTTTGACAATGACGACGGCAGTGGTGAGATAGAGCCCCCGCAGATGCGAGCAAAATGAAGGATTGAAGACGTGGCGTTGAGACAGTATAAGAGACGAATATGGTAATAGAAAAGGAGAAAAATGTAGAAATGAGTGCAGAGTTTGCTTTGCAGGAGGAGCCAAGGGGGTTGCAGAGCAGATAGAGCGCTAGGCTTGGAGAGGGATCTTATGGTTCGGTGTTGATGGTGAAAGTGGTGGAGGTGACGTTGTGGGGTCCGAGGTGGAATCAGAAAAGGTGGCGGATGTTGTGTTGGTAGCTGAGACAGAGGCTGGAAATTATATGGTGTCAATGGTAGTAAGGGAAGTAGGGTCAGACCGTCGATGAAGTTATCGAAAATATGAAGGTGACCGTGTTTGTAAAATTTACTTATAGAAATAGATTGCTGCAAAATTCACGGTACCGTGAAACATTTACCTACCTAAAACGATTTTGAAAATCACACTTACCCAAATAGTGTTGATGTTGATCGGTACTACATGAAACGAAATTCAATATCAATGGTTGTTTAAAAAGAACATATTTTCAGAATCTTTAAATTCATATTGCGTTATTTCAAAATTTTCCCTCGATAAAATTGAGACGTATGTTCAGTTACTCTAATGGTCATTTATATTTTAGAAAAAAATATTTCTTTGGTTATTATTTCTCTAGGTACAACCGTCTCGTGCATGCTGTTTGACAGTAAGATTTTTGAGATGCACACTGAAATACTCTCCTGGTAAAATTGATTCAAACATCGCAATTGTTTTACTTTGACATGACGTTTAATTTTCTTCGAATGCGTGGGTACAATGTTTTCAAGAGACAGAAATGATATCCTCACTTGAATATCTTCACATAAAGAAAAAGCTATCTTTTTCGTTTCTGCATTGACATTGACAACTCAAAAGATCCAAAATCCTTTGATATCTTTTGGTTGACACGCAGGTTCTGAAGGACTTTATCTGCGAATTGACTTTCACGACACAAAGTTCAAGATATTCATAAATCAATGGATGTTTTGTTGATGTATTAAAAGTATTAGAAAATAAAGACCACCGAAACACAGTATGTACGAAATGTTTTAATAATATACTGTCTCAACTCTCGAAAAATTGATTTGAGATAACTCTGAAAAATATACAATATCTGCTGAAGCAGCCCTACTATGATATCATTTCCCTAGAGAGTACTTGAATGTGGTATTCTTTTGGAGTGCCCTCCCAATGGAGTACACAACAATTCTGACGACCGGCTCGCGGTTCCAACAGCCTAAAATACAATACAGATCTGTCGTAATTTGCAACACAATTCTGTCAATTCACAAATTCACGATCTCTCCACCCCAAAAAATCGAATTATTCTTTGGTAATAGAACGATCATCAGAGATCCTACTCACTGTAAGCACGCGCTTGTAAATGTTATTTAAAAATAAAAATTGTTTAGAAACTGCTGAGCAGAAACATTGTGTTTCCCCGCAAAATGGTATTAGAAATGTGCTCTTACCGAGAAGAGGACGGCGATCCGTACTCTCTCCACCTAAAAGACCCACCTGTGTCACGTCTCTTGTGTGAGCATCACGCGACTGCTCAGTGGCCGGGGGATTGGACGTGATGCGGTGCAGGTGCTACGCGTGACAGCGACGCACGCCGGATGCCGACAGGGAGCGCTCGCGCGCGGGAGAGAGTGCGATAGAGGACGAGCGAGGAGCGAGAGAGAGAGAGATATGAAGGACGAGCAAGGAGCAAGAGAGAGAGAGAGATGGAAGACGAGCGAGGAGCGAAGGAGAGAGTGGGCGGGAGCAGGTCGGTGATCTCCACGAAATTGCCGTCGGAGGCAGCGGCCACCCCGCCCCGCCACGCCCCGCCACGCCCCGCCCCGCCCCGCCCCGCCCCCGCCGCCGTGGCGGTCGCGTCGCTTCGCGTCGCGTCGCCCGGAGCGCCCTCTGTGGGTCCCCAAGGAGCGCTTCGCCCCTTGTCCACCCGACTACAAATCCTGCGGCGCCTCACCGGGCCCCACTCCCCCCACCCCCGCCCCGCCCCGCCCCATACCCTCACGCGTCACGGCGCGCTTCGCCACGGAGAGAAGGCGCCCCGACCGACCATGCATTATTCCAACACTCCCCGGATATTCAGAGGCAGTTGATTATTCACGCAAGGTGCAAACGAAATTCTCAACGTCGCCTTTGGGTATTAGAATCTGAGATCATATCAAGCATTATTTAAATCAGAGCTGTCCGACTTAGAAGGCCGTATGGGTCACATACTATGAAATTCTAGTTATGCCGCGGACCGCACCCTTATGTGAGATGGTTTTTACCCTAACTACAAAAACAAATATATATTAGATACAACTTTTCTTCAACATAATGATTAATGTACGTACAACGAGAAAATTAATATAGCATTAAATACAAGATGAATTGTGCAATTGTATTGTATTTGGTTGGTATGATAACCGTTTTCAAAGCAGTGCGGGACGCACAAGAAGATCCGGCGGGCCACCAGTTGGAAAGCCCTGATTTAAATTATGCTTTAATAATGCAATTAATACATTTATATTAATTGAATTATTAAAAATAATTTGCTTTTATTGGACTACATCTAATGAGGAATATTGTTTAATTTTTATTGAATGAGAATATCGGATCTCGCGGTCTACAGGGAGAGAAACCCTCTGGATATATTATGCACTACACTTACGGGTCTAATGACCTAAATAATTGACGTACGCACAAACAAATTGAAATTCACTCAGTATAAGGTCAAGTTGAGATGTATAGAGATACATTGCATGTATGAACAAATTCACGTAATATAAATAAAATTTCTTTTGAACTTTAGGAATATTCTCTTTAAGAGGAAATTGTTTCTCTATTCTTAACAGAACCAAATAGTTTGAAGTTTAAGGTATCCTTGAATTCATAAACTACCAGGAAAAGCAATTACATTCTGTAAGAAAATCAAGGAACACAATAAAAGATAAAAATACGAGTGCTGGAAAAATGTATTTTTGTAGGATGTGTATTAGAACCTGCTGTTGAATGTATATCTTTTTCTGTATTTTGTAAGAATGTAACGTATGTACTATTATAATTTATTGATAAATATAACAAGTTAATTATTACGAATTCTTATTGTATTTTTATTCATTTATAAATCAATGAATAAGTGAGTCACTCATAATCTTCTAAAATATAATTAACTGAATCCAAAGAAAGGAATGGAACGGAATGTGTTAGTCAAAATGTCGGGGAGTTGTTGAACGTGAGAAAGAGATGACACAACATCGTGGATCGGCACAGGACGGGAGGTTGGGGGCCGAGGCGTGGGAGGTGAAGAGCAAGAGGAGGCGCCGGCAAGTGTCCTCGGAGGGGTCCCTGGGGGCTGCCAGAGCTTTCGCCCGCGACCCGTCGCCCGCCTGCCCGTCGCCTGCGGCCCTTCGCCTCCCTTCCATTTCCTTACCTTCCTTTCCCCTCCATTACTCTTCTCCTTCCCTTCCCTCTCCTTCCCTTCCATTCCCTTCTCTTCCCTTCCCTTCCCCTCCATCCTCTTCTCTCCCCCCTCTCAGTCCGCCCCTCTTCTTCCCCTCCCTTCCCTTCCATTTCCTTCTCTTCCCTTTCCTTAGCCTCCCTTCCTTTCCCTTTCCTTCCCTTCCTTTCCAGAAAGTGGAGGCACAGAATTCACACTTTGTCCAAACCACAATACAAGAATTAAACACAAATATCTATTTTAAGTATTCCTCAAATCGTTCTCCGAAATGGTTTAAAAAGAGATGCCTTAGTATGTTCCTTCAACCATTGTATTAGCTGTACGTAGTTATAATTTTGTTTTAAGCCACCAATGCAAGTGATAAAGTTGTATAAATTAAACCATGTAATTCTTTCGAAATGAAATAATAAAAAATATAA
The DNA here is from genome assembly GCA_031308135.1 of Acheta domesticus. Lineage (NCBI taxonomy): Eukaryota > Metazoa > Arthropoda > Insecta > Orthoptera > Gryllidae > Acheta > Acheta domesticus. The sequence goes on from JAHLJT010002406.1 coordinate 57,027,236, forward strand.
AAATGTGAATTTGACGAGTAAAATATCCATATATTATACTTCGGTTTTTATAATGTGGTGCGTCAGACATGTCTTCACAATGAAATATCACACGGTATTTCGCGTCTTATTCGATCGTGCCGCTAGACACCTCGCACTGCTTGGTACGGTCGCGATCACGCGACATCTAGCGGCACGATCGAAAAAGACGCAAAATGCCGTGAGATATTCCATCGCGATGACACGCCATGACGCGCCACGTTATAAGAACCCACGAATATAGACAGTATTTGTTATTGCAGTTGTATTTTAAGCAAGTCACATCTCTTTATTACATATTTCATGTTACAAAATTTCAGTAAGTATATTCTGTTACTACCATTAGGTTATTATGCAAATTAAATAGAACATGAATACAAAACTATTCGCAGTTGATAAGATATATATTAAATTAATACAATGTTAATCTAGTATATTGTTTAATATGAAATATGTAATACAGAGACGTGACTCTCTTAAAATACAACTGTAATGACAAACACTGTTTATATTGAAAGGATGCTTCAATCGTCAAAAAATTTAATAAAGACAGTGTAATTAAGAATAAACTACAAAGTGAAGTGGTTTACAATAGTGTCACAAAAATAATAATAAAAACAAAAATAATTGGAGTGATTGTGCCCAAATTTGGCAAGAATACTTTTGAGAGACTAACAATTAAACAGATTTTGGTTGCAATTCAAGAAGTTACAGCAAAATGTGATTTTATACAAAAAAATATCAAATTGCGCTTGAGTATACGCACCTTTAACTATGGTATAGCTTACCAATTATTAAAATAAAATCAAAGAAGATAATTCCAGAGCAACGAAGTTGATAATAACAGTTTGATAATAACATATTAAAGCATATCTTTGTTAAATATTGTATACTGGAATATATTTTTTGTTTTTAATCTTGGAAAGAAAGTGAAGTATTTGATGTAAATGCAACGGATCTTTACGCACAACGGCTAATGCATTTCTACCCAATACATGATTGTAGTAAATAAATGTCCGAGCAATTCTGGCTTTCCTATTTTATTTTATATGAAACTTGAACGTAAAGGGAAAGATAAGTTCGAAACTTGCTCTATGAAATCATTCACGTCAGTGAATCGTGTTCCGCGGTAAGACCAGAACAACTTCTAATTTTTTGGTGCACAGAAACTAATGCAGTTTTTCAGAGCATAAATTGACATTTATCATCACCTTTGTAAAAAAATACAAAACATTCTCTTAAAATCATTTGAGACTCATGTTACATGAAAAGATTGTAATCCACTCAAGATACCTTCCATTTTATAAATTAATGTAGCTAAATTAATTTTAGAATTACTGAGCCGAGAATTTGGCTTTGATTCGGTTTTGATTAGTGTCTATACGTAGATTTATGTTGATAGTGATAGTGAATGGTCTTTTTTTGTGAATGTTTATGTCCCCATGTCTACGTTAACATCTTCATTGGGAATGTCCCTTGACACTTTCAAAACAAATGAATAATGCACTTTCGATACGTAATACCTTGGATGTCGACTTTCTTATATTTAACTTTATAATTGGAACGGTCACAACACATTTCAGATATAAAATTTTTAAAATTCTAATACTAACTAACGAAGGAGTTTTCTCAAAACAACAACTACGTTTTGACTTTTAATTACATTTCATCAGAGCTAACACTCAATAAGTACGTTTTGTTTGTAAGACCAAATTTAATCATTACATTTTAGTCTTGTTTGCAGCAACTAATATTTGTATATTTGTAAACTGATGAAATGACTTACAAATCACATTTGTGATATTTTCCAGATATACATTTTTCGTCGTAACCGGTGAGTTGATATCAATGATCCCGTGTTTATTAACAAAGTAACCCATTACGATAAATTTTAACATTATTGAAAAACATCTTCTAATTCTCCTCTAATTCTAGTAATTACTATTTTAAAATACGTGGTTTTCCGTATCTACTGAATTGTTTCTCTCCTGAAAAATATCCTCAAATTACGAAACTCATAACGTTGCTTGTCAACACGAAATCTAAATAATGTTGTCACGTTAATGTTGTCATGTTAATGTTGTAAATAATGTTAAATTATTTTTTTAATAACCATATTTCGTCTCGTAGAAAAATTTCCCAATGCCAGAATATTTGCTTCCCCAAAACCGTCGAGCTACTCGCAAAATATTCCTGATGCGGTGTTGTCCAGGATTCTGAGGATAAACTTTCGAAATACCCTGTGTATCTCGCGGAGAAGCGCTCCCTAATTTTTATGCGATAAGGCTAATTATAAGAATGTGCGCCGTCACCACCGCTGCCGCCGCGGCCATCGGTTAAAAACAAGAGAAAATAAGATGGTTTAATTTCCTTGATTACTTGGAGGAACTAATCTTCTTTAGTTAATTAGTTGTGTGGCCGTTAGGGAAGGTAACGCCGTGCTGCAAGGAAGAGGGTAGCTTCTTCCCGTCGCGTCGACGGCAGATGCCGCCGCGGCGCTAGCCCCCCCCCCCCCCCGACGCCGACGCCATCTTGTGTTTCGCACGAAAGTCCTTGCCGCCGCGAAGGTACCGTGCCTGAGGCCTTCTTTCATCGTGCCTCAGATCTTCGCGAGACAGTTTATGTCTGTGCTTACTGTGACCTTCCAGAATGCCAATAAATCGGAAACTAGAAAAACTGTTTTTAGATGAAACCATAAAAGTTACGTGGAGCAAACTTTTCGAACAGTGATTGCGTTAAGAAATATTAATATTATACACAAGTAATGTTCATTAAGTTAATAATAATTGTAATATATTCGGATATATTAGTTATATCTCTCCTTTTACATCTGATAATAGAATTGCACAATACTGAACATTATTGTTATAAGTCTCAGAGATTTCTACTTCCAAGACAGTAGAAATGCTAAATATGTAAAAAGAATAAAATTTAGACAAAAAAATCACTTATAAATTGAGTAATTTTTTAAAACCCGATAAATTAAAAAAAATTAATTTAAATCATAATGCATCTTTTGGGCCATTTATATCATTCTACAAATAGTATTTTTTGCAAACTTGTCAAATTTTATAGTTATAAACACTTAAAATCAAAGCAAATTTGAGGAAGACACCGAGATTTCTCCACTCGTTTTTTGAAAAACTATTTATTTTTCATTAATCAAGTTTTGAAGAAACATTACTCAAATTAGTTTTCATAGAGCAAAATTAGAAACTGCGTTGACAAACTTCTCCAATTGTGTTTCTTTATCGCAATCCAAAAAAGATAAATTATTAAAAATCATGAATATGAATTGAAATTCAGTAGTTTTTTTTCTTTTTCTTTTTTTTTGCTTTTCCAAATAGTTACGCGCGGATCCACGGTGAGGGAAAGAAGGAAAGTTCCCTCCTAAAATTTGTCAGTAACTATTAATTTTAATTTGTCACAAAACTTTCAAGCAAAAATATTTCCGGATAATCATTAAAAAAATAAAATCAAATCGCAGCATAAGCTGACTGTATCCTGCAAATATTTTGGAAAATCTCTAATATGACACATTCGAACAAAAACATTTTGAATTTCCCCTCCTAAAATTTGTCTCTGAGTCCGCCGCTGATCTAGAAATACCTCCGAGCAAGTATACTTACACACACACACACACACACACACACACAATACCAGGAAGTTGCTTTATGTATCAGGACAACATAGGAAACAGATTTCCTTCTCGGTATTTTCCGTCGATTGCAAGCCAGAAACGGATGCGTCAAGTAATCTGGATACCACATTCACGGTGCAGGAAATGCGCTTTCACACATACAATGTGACATTGAAAATGTTTTGCCATTCACTTGTGTTGACAAAAACTAGTAAGAAATAATAATGAACCCCGGAAGAGGAAAAGAGTTGTTATAACTAACAACTAACTGGAATGTTTCAATGTGGAAATACGTATTTGACATTTTGAGTCGATTGTCCGCTTAGACGGCTAACAAACAGTATAACGTCGATAATTGATCCCTGTTGAATCCCCTCATTTGGTGGTGGTAAGTGACATATGTGGTAAACATGTATTCCCTTCACCGTATCTAGTATACCTTTTCCTGCCTGAACTTTTCTTCGTCACACAGCTACAGAAACTAGGACGATTTGAAAGGAAAGCTAAACTATATTTTTGTCTTGACCGTGAATCAAATCCTGGACCACTCCATGGGAAGCTAGTACGTGGAAATATACTACTGTCATGCATTATGTCCGCACTTCAAATAACTCTTTTAATAATGAATGAAAGACGGGTGTTGTCTGGTATCAAATATTCATTGGAAAGCTTAAGATCTTTTCAATAGCATGGCTATCATCCTCAGAGCTATCTAAAAATTACATAAAACAAATATGAAAAGAAGATTGTCTAAATTATTTACAAAATAATTTTTGTACAAAATTGTTGATGCCAGATGCGTAAGCAATCTAATGCTATAGAAAAGATCTTAACCCTTACAATAAATATTTGATACCAGACAACAACCGTCTTTCATTCATTATTGAAAACGGTATCTACACCACCAACAGTTGTCCTAAAAACTCTCTTAATTTTTTTCTTTAAATAACATTACAATGAAGTAAGATAACAAAGATCACTAAACGAATATACAACAAAGAAACATATCTCAGAAGACAGCTCTCAGAATGGCAATATTCTTTCCAATCGTCGATAATTTGACTCTCCTCCAACATTTCGTAGCGCGTACTACGAGTGAGAACCGTCTGTTTCGCACTACATCTAATTGACAGCGCATTTGCGACCGGCGCCGGGCCTCGTTACGCTCATTATTGCGACGTTATCGATAACAATCATTAGCGGCGGGCGGGCGCGCGGCGGCGGCGGCGGCCCGGGGCTGCGAACAGGCGCCCGCCGAGGAAGGCCGCATGCGATGCGAGCGGGCGGCGGGGGCGGAGCGGAGCTGGGGAGTGAGGAAGGCGGGGAGAGGGAGCTGATAACGGCAGGGGAGGCGGGGAGGGTGACGAGCTCTGTGGTGGCAGGGGCGAGAAATATCGGTTTAGGAGCGGGGGGAGGGTAGGGCGGGGCGGTGGAGGAGAGAGGGGGCGGTGGAGGGTAGGTGGTGTGCGAGGAAGAGGCGGCGATGGTGACAGCGAGGGGCCCCGGCAGGAAAGAGCTGGGGGAGGGTGAGAAGTGGGGCGGGAGCGGAGGCGGAGGATGGGGTCTCGGCGGTGTGCGAGGGAGAGGCGGCGATGGTGACTGGGAATGGCCGCGGCTGGGAAGGGAAGGGTGAGATAAGGAGGTGAGGGTGACGGAGAGAGAGGCGGGGCCGCCTTGTGGAGGGCAGGCGGTGTGTGAGGGGGACGGCGTCGGTGAGGGTGCGGCCGCGGAGGGAGAGGGCGGGGAGAAGGGACGTCGCGGCGGAGGCGCAGCCCGAGGTGGCGGTGGTGACAGAGTCGGAGCGCGGCTGGAAAGGGCTGAGTGGGTGAGATGTGGGGTTGCGGCAAGGGGGGGGGGCAACCAAGCGGGTGGCGGGGTTGGCGAGGGGCGAAGAGGGCGTCGAATGCGGGGGCGGGGGCGGGGATAGTGAAGGGCGTAGGCACCAGGGATGAGTGCGGGTGGTGTATCAGATGCACGTGGTGACAGCAGCAGTGATGGCTACAGGAATGGGCAGATGCCAACTACACGCGAACGCATATAGTCATTGTGTTGAACTAGTCACTTCTATATTCCTTCTGCGTCAGTACGACGCGAGCAAAAGAGAACAACTCTTCTAGTTTTCTATCGAATATCATTGAGTTGGTGGAGCTTGTGTTCCAATTACCGTTGAAATGTCATTAGCAATGCTGTGTCAGTTCGAATTTGTAATCGATTCTGCGTGGAAAGCAACATGTACTGCATGTAGCATAATGGGATATAATGGTACACATGAAAGTAGTAAGCGTAGAACATGAAAACAAAGTGAAGTGAATCAGAGGGGTATAGAACTGTCAATAAGATACCATGCCCTTGTTTTTTTAATATAATATATCAACTGATGATTCATTTCTTGTAGCAAAAAAGGCATCACCATCGCATCTATTGGGCGAACAAATGTGACGCCCAGTGAGAGAGGGAGCCAACCTTAAAATAAAAAAAAGTCGAATTTGGCATATTCTATATCCTGTGTCATCTTTTATATATTCCAGAAATTTCATGAACGTATAATTCACTATGTAGTAATGCCTATCTTTCAATATTGGTGATACACCCACACTCCACATTTTGTTGTTGATAATACTAACCAGAATATCAGATGTATGAATTACATCCCTACTCAATCCATCAAAAGAATTGTATTACTAGTATTCGAAATAATGTCTTTAAAATATAAATCGAGCAGAGACATTTTATGTTCAATAACGATTTGAAATATCAGTTTCACGGTCTTCTAGTATCCCTTGTTTTGCAACAGTACTGATTGGTAACACAATACATTTTGTTTACACTCTTACATTTTGTTACATTATGTTACTGATTGGTAACACAACCCAGCCGATCGTTTTTGAGGGAACCATCATACATTTTTGTTAAATAAACATTTGTTATTATACTGTATATAATTTTGTAGTGTATACGTGATACTATGCAACTATTTTAAAAAATAATTACTGGATTATAGTTTTCGTTACCGTCTTTTATATGCCAAAATTGATTTAAACATTTATTGATGTTAAAATTATGTAATTATTTTTTAAATGTTGTATAGTATCATATTGACATTACAAAATCATATATAGCATAATCACAAACGCTTATTACTTAACAAAAACCTATGATGGCCTCCTTAAAATTAATCAGCTGGATCCGCCCTTTGGTGGCATCTGCCTCTTTCAACGGAGAAATTGCCTCCTTTTTTCTTCTATATATTTGTATGTACTTATTGCTTCATATTTAAAGCATTGAAATATTTTCTAAATACAACAAAATAATTATGACGCCGGCCGCTGAAGCCTACGCTCTGGCCTCTGGCACGTCAGCGCATTTGGTTGAGCACCGCGCTGCGACCTCCCACTTGACCTCGCGACGCTCACAACTAGCTTCTTTTTTTATCTTTTCGCTTCCTCAAACGAGAAGCTTTAAGAATGAGCTCTATGTAGTCATGCCATCAGAAAATCAAAAATTAAAAAAACTACATATATTCCTAGACATAAACTCGCACTTGGATAAAAATTGCACAACTCACTAAAACAGAGAATGAAATGTCCAAAGTAAAAGCACAGATCCAACAATATACATTCAGAAGATGACATGTAACATTGGACCTACCATTTTTTGGTTCCTCTGAAAGCATTTCCTCATGGTTCTATATTTTAAATTAATATCTAGAATAATCTGCAATTTATCTCAGAGGTGAATTTTATTCATTTAATTCTTCAATAAAATAACTGAAAAACTAAACATGAATTTCAATAGCACAACTATACATAAATAGCTTATCCGTCGCTTTCGACCTGCATCATTGGCAGCGTTGTCAGCTTTAATCGAGAGTACGACTGCTATGAAATCACCGTTGTAGAGTTTTCAATTTTATAGCAATGCTTTAGCCGCGTCTTCCACGAATTGAGGAAATTAATAGAATCTTGTCTCGGCTTGCCAGGTGACCAGTAAGTGCTGCAGTCTGAAAGCATATTTTACAAATAGTTGAGAATCTGGCGCCAAAGAACCTGTCTTCCAAAGCACATCGTGAAAGAAGTGTCTCTGCTCTTTTGTTTTGAATTAGCGCGCGGAATCAGGGGAAATTTATTCCATCTCCAACGCGCGACATTTAAAATAAATGTTCTGAGCTGGTAATTAATGCCAAAGATTGTTATATTGTTAGTCGGACGGCGCCAAATTTAAATCGTTTTTGGCCGTTCATGTGGCAACAATTGTTCCATTATTGTACGTTGTATTGATTGATTGATTGGTTTTCCGGGCTCGTCAACTACTTCGGTCATTAGTCCCGTTAGTATAGTGCGTGTTTTTCTCGGGAGGTGGTGATGATCTTTTCCCCGCTGGATGGCGAGATCTGGGTCGGCTAGCGAGGTTTTCCCCTCAACCAGGTATCTCCCACCAGCGTGGCACCGCCCCAGCCGGGACAAGCTGTAAGCTACCGACCGGTCACCCGGCATGTGTGGTATGTGTGTATAAGATGCGCATGTTTGTAAGTGTGTGTAAGAGGTGAGGACAGGACAGGACAAGGAAGAGGAAGGAAAGATCGCGCGTTCGGTCCATGGCCCGTTTGTTAGGGTACTGCTCCGGCATTCGCCCGGTGTTGATCGGAGAAACCATGGAACACTATCTATCAGAGCAGCCGTCCGCTGGAATTCTCCTCCAGACAGCGACTGAATTCGACCTAGCTGACAAGCTGGTGTCGAAAATCCTGCCGCCGTCGGGAGAGGACCTCCCGGTCAGAGTGACTGCTGTGACATCAGGTTGATGCACTGAGCCATCTCTCTCGGTTGGTCCGTTGTATTATTGAGCTCGTAATAGTTCGTTTGTCGGAATAAAGCGGCGGCGAGAGGCGCGCTCCCTCGCGCTAAACGGCGGCCACAAAGAAACGAACGAGTGGAGCGCGGGGGGGGGTCTGGGCGTGAGGACTGAGGGGGGGAGGAGGCGGGCAGAGCTCCCCGGAAGTGGCGGCGGGCGCGGCGGCGGAGCGCAGTCGAGCGGACGACGGCCGCAGTGGGACGCTATGGGGCCCCCGCCGCTCGGCCTGCCCGCCAGGGCGCCCTTCCTGCCGCTGCTGTTCCTGCTCGCGTGTGCGGTCGGCGTCGCCGCCGCCGCCGACTGCAGGTGCGTCTTGCCCACGTGCTTTTGCGTTCGTGTGGTTCGTATCGCCCACGTGCTGTTTCGTTAATAGGCGAAGGCATGCGCAATCTGAGGCTAAAGGGGGAGGGGGCAATTCCAATTCTGGGTCCCCTTTTTCACTAAACTTTTTAATTTACATAACGGATTACTTATTCGTAAATAAATAAAAAAATACAATAAAGAAAAAACATTTCACCTTTGATTAATAAACATTATTGATTATACAATCATACATTATACGTACATTACATTAAGATATTACATTAATATAATTATTGGTATCATATAATTAATAATATGAATTAAATGTTATATAATTAATTAATTAACTTGATTTTACATCAACAGTGTTTCAGTGATGCCAAATGGGATGGAAATTTTCAAATACTAGTACGTACGACAAACTTTAACTTCGTTCGTTATTTGCCCTAAAACGATCTAATAACGTTTACTCTATTAGAATGCCCAAGCGTTGTTTCAACCAAATACGCCTGAGGTGAGACCGTCGGACTCTTGGGGGGCAAACGATAATGCGCTATTTGTTTCTAATTGTTAGAACAGACAACAATGAAAATGTATTATTTTATTACTCTTGATTTTATTTTGGGGCAACAATTTATTTATTTATTTATTTGTCAAAAACCAGTAAAAACTGTATATGATGTTAATTTGATTTTACACTGAAAACATTATTTCCGGCATGGAGAGTGTTCCGAACATTCATTTCTTTTGTACATATTTAATGACAGTGTCTTCACACTCAAGGGTTTTATACTACGTCGTCCGCAAAGCACAATCAAAACCAATGAATTGTCACTGAAAATATTTTGATTCCCAAGGAAGGTATTTCTTATTTAATTTTATTCTTATAAGAAGATTGTATTATGAAAATTATTAACGTCACACGACCACATTTAACGGACTTGGTTGGATATAAATTTCTAGCGGTTCAGTTTTTTCACTATGTCGGCCTAACGAATTTAATTACTATTAACAAACGAAAATTAATAAACTTTTCTACATTTTTAATCTAAACGTGGTTGCTTTCCTGTGCTCTGCAGAAAACTTACAAGAGCCGCAAAGTGACAGCTTGCGAATTTAAAGAGCATGTTCCAGCCAGACTTGTTTGAATTATCTTATCTTTTTCTGTGAAATCACGTATGCAATGCTGTTATTGATGAAACAGTACTTCTCAAAAGTTGCACTTATCTTAAGTGTTTAACTATTGCAATGAATCAAAGAAATATCATTGTAATTTGCGATAAAGCGGACGAGTTGAAACATGATCCATTGTACTTCGAGTCTCATCGCTCTGTTTTCATCAAAACCCAAAGATTCTTCCTTTATTTTGATGTAGGGTTTCATCAAATTCAGCATGTTCTTCCTTGATTGAGCAAACTTATCAATAATGAAAAGGAATCAAAATATAGCAAAGGAGCAAAATAACGATGAGCAGTAATCACGTATAGTCTGTTAAAACAAAGGTAATAAAATTATACAAAGTTCATTAGCGTGCACGAATATGGAACGAATTTAATAAGGTCTTGGAGAAAATACTTCCTGAAACAATATTGTATACAGCCTACAATTGTGCGAATATTCCTCACTTAAAGAACATTGAGTAACTAGTGGTGCTACAGAAAGGCACAGACGTTCCCGTGTTAAGTTTTCTATTTCCTTGGGTTTGGGCTAGCTATCAGGAATTGACACATACTCTTGCTTTCTACCGTCGCCATCTATTGTCTATAGCTGCCATCTATCGCCGCCCAAAGTACATTTCTTTGACATTTTCCTAATCTTTCGGTGTCCTACTGGTAGAACGGAAATATTAATTTTAGAAAATTAGATAACAGTAAAACCTAGTCCCAAATGCCAATTTTCTTTGAAAAATTTGTAGCCGTTTTAAAAAAAATGGCGTTTAAGTGCTATTGGTAGAGTGAGACCTGAAAATTATACTAATAAGACATTATATTTTTCGAATATTAAATTGTAGCTACACCTCTCTATTTGCCACACAGGTAGCGTAAACCCTGCTTTGGAGGACGCACATTAATGAAGTAAAGCAAAAGACCACTGAATTTTCGCAGCGTCCACCTGAAGCAGCTGTCGGAGCGTCCACCGCTGCTGCTGCGCCCTGGCGGGCCTCTGAACGTGTCGGGCTTCGCGGCGCCGGACGCCGACCACGTGCTGCGGCTGCAGGCCAACGCCTCTCTCCTGCTGGCCTGCCCCGGCCCCGGCAACCAGCTGCTGTTCGCCAACCGCACCACAGGCTTCAGACAGGTACAGCACTCGCACTATTTCAGCCCAGCCCCCGAAACATTCGCTCATCAGATCACAATCAGATTCCACACGTTGCTCGCACTCAGACCCTCTTCTATACCCTAGAGTAGGAAACAAATGCTTGTGTCTTTTAGACACATATCACTTCCACTGCATTTTCAAATTTTCGATAACTCATCCGATACTCTTCGCAACTGGAACAACGGGTTTCAGATAGGTACTAGCACTGACACTCAGAGCAACTATTTTGCCAAAGCGGTCAAAAACTCTCACTACACAATGAGACATCAACTCGTACCATCACTTTCAGTTTTTCCCTGCCTTAATTCCATACTCAAACACGAGAGGTCTCTGCAAACAATGTTCCAACACGCATCGCTCTCTCTCAGGCCCCTGTTCCCCCAGAGGAAGCAAACGCACTTTGTGCCTCTTCTAAGACCTCTTCCACCGCATTGTACGACAGCTCACTGACACCGTAACTTCTCAAATCAGCGCTTTGGCACAAAACGCATCACGGGGTTCAGACAGGTAGTAGCACTGGCACACAAAGCATCTAATGTCCCAAACCCCAAAACGCCCACTTACTGATAATTACTCACAGAGATTCCACACATTGCTCGCACCCAGACCATCTTGTATACCCTAGAGCAGGCAAACAAATGCTCGTGTCTTATCTAAGATAATGCTTCCACTGCATCCAAATAACTTCCAGATTATTGGTACTCCATCATTATCAACCACCGGCTCTTCGTGAATCGCATTACGGGTTTGAGACAGGTAGTAGCATTCAGAGCATATTTTCCCCTACAGCCAAAATATCGTTCATCTATTACTACACAACTCAGGTCGTCACATTCAGATCTTCCCTGCTACAGTGCCATACTCAAATACGAGTACTTTATCAATCATTGTAGAACTAGTTCCAACATCCATCGCTCGCAATCACACTGCTTTTCCTCAGAGAAAACAAATAAATCCTTATTTCTTCGAACACAGAAATCACTTCTCCTAGGTTTAAATACATTCCAGATTATTGACAACTCGTCATCAGACAGATACTATTCGCAAAACTCCTCACAGAGGTCAGATAGGTAGCGCAGAACCACTTACTTTGATCCAGCGCCAAAATACCCTCTCATCAATAACTGCACGATTTGATTACAACACATATCCTTTGCCCTCCGAACAACTCTTTTAGCCCAGCCACAATCAAATTTCCTCAACTCCTAGCCGTACTATGAGACAAATTCAGATCATCATATTCAGAACTTCCTTGCCTCAGAGCCATTCTCAAATACAAGTAGTTTATCATCCACTGCACTACAAGTTTCAAGACACTTCAGTTCGCACTCACGCTCTCTTCTTTCCCTAGAGATCTCAAACAAATCTGTAAGTCTCTCCTAAGAAAGACACCACTTTCACTGCACGCAATAGCTACCAGATTATTTATACTTCATCGTTAATCGAAGACTCTTTGCGAAACGTACCAACCTGTTACACAAAAAAAAAATACAAAACTATCAGTGGCTTCTCAAAAACCGTGAATCACAATAAAGTAAAAGGAATATATTCGAAATCATAACTCCCTGTTGTTGTATTACCCTTTTTCCACAAAACTTCTATTCTTCCTCACTTGTTGTTCTCAAGTGACAGCAATAAACTGCCGACTTTTCCAGAATGCCAGTGTAACCAGTCACACAGTGAGTATCAAAAAGTCGTGATGATCACAGGTTAGACGAGTGCTTTGGAAAGATGTCGCTAAATTCCGGACTCGCGAAGCGAGCAGGGAATTTATCTGAAAATTTCCAAAGCACTGGTGGTATTCAATAGGACTATTCCACGAGTGAAATTACGTCAATAAAGTTACGAAATGCGCCAAATATTGAACATAACTGAAATCCTTGTTCAAATCAATCACGTTATGTTACAGTACATACGCTATTTATTGGACATGGACATAACGATCGATGTAGAACGCCTCCTATGACAGATTAGACACAGTTTATGATTGGCCAGTGGGGAGAAGCGGTAAGAAAATCGGATAGAAAAACCGATAATGTTTTTCCGTTACACAGGCCTGATTGGGGCTTTTGGTATGTGTAGTTAAACACAGTTGGTTTTACTTTCACGAGTGGAATCGCCACTTGCGGTGCTTCCAGGTGAACGTGACGTGCTCAAGAGACAGCTTCGTGATGGTGCGCGGGGCGGAGGTCGACTTGCGCGCGGTGGAGTGCTTGCGCCACGCCGAGCGCACGGCGGAGAAGGACGGGCAGAGGCGCTGCGGCGCAGGCGCCAGGGGACAGCGCATGCGCATCGGCTTCCGCCTCCTCACGGGCTTCCTGGAGATCGTGTCCGCCTGCTTCGACGACCAGCTGCTCTCGCCCATCTACTCCAACTACACGCTCGTAAGTGCATTCTGGACGAGACTGTTCATTTCATTGCTTCGACGACCAGCTGCTCTCGCCCGTCTACTTCCTCCAACTACAGGCTCGTAAGTGCTCCTACAACACAGTTCTTTTAATTGCTTCGACGACCAGCTGCTCTCGCCTATCTACTCCAACTACACGCTCATAAGTGCATTCTGGACGAGACTTCATTTAATTGCTTCGTCGACCAGCTGCTCTCGCCCATCTACTCCATCTACACGTTCGTAAGTCCTCCTACAAGAATATTTTAATTGCTTCGACGACCAGCTGCTCTCGAACTCACTTACGTTGGACTGTGATAGAGTAGATAGTGTTGGACGAGGCATGTTTATACTGAACATTCCCCCGTGGTTTTCTGACTCGGCCCGGCCAAGTTTGGGACTTCTACTAGATTATTGTGAGTTGGATTGTAACGGTACATCTCGTTTCTTTGTGAACCGTAACTGACCTGACACGATTTAACAAGGTGATTGCAATATACTTGTTTCTGTATTGTAGATTTTTAGTTTATTGCCTTTTCTCCCAATTTTTCGTTGGTAATATCACAAGTGCTCAGGAAATTCGCAAAGAGAGGATTTATGTGAGAATTTCCAAAGCACGAGTGGTATTTAATATAAATATTCTACGAGTGAAAATATGTTCATAAGAGTTCCAAATTTTGAAAATATGTTCAAATTAGTGAGGTTATGGTACAGTACATAGGAGGTTCATTGGACATCGACATAGCAACCGATGTACCGCCTTCTAAGATAGACGAGTCACAGTTTATGATTGGCCAGGAGGGAGAAGCGGTAAGAAATATCGGATAGAAAAGGCGGTAAAGTTTTCGAGATACACCGCCCTGATTGGGGCATTTCGTATGTATTACTCGTTCACTTTACATTTGCAGACGGAGCGCTGCGATCTGTTTGCACGAGATCACCGCCGACTGAATGAGAAACGCGCGTCTGCAATATATACTGACCGTTTAATATGATATAGATGGCGGTGAGCAGCACACAGAACCCCGGTGGGGCAAGAACATAACCATTGAGCAGTAGATAAGTGCAAAGAAGAAATAAAAATATTGTACGTGAATGTTATGAATAGAGTGTAGTGTGATCTATTTTATTGTATATTATCTTAATCATTTAAGAGCGCGACTCCAGCTCACTGGCAGAAAGACATAATTCATCAGCTGTGTCCGTAGCGCTTGTTGTGCCTTTGGAGACAGCTGATTGGTCAGATGCTGATCGACGTCGGAGTCATTCGTGTATTCTCGGTTGTGTGTTCGGGCCTTCACGTTCAAAACAACATTAGATCCTAAACAACATTAGATCCGCAAATGTAATATAGTTAAGCACTGTCGTTTGGAAAGTGCCCTGGTGCCCCTTGCGCAGGTGCGGAGCATCGCGGGCAAGCGGCCCGGGGGCGAGCAGGCCGTCTTCCGCACGGGCGGCGTCTTCGGGGCCGTCAGCCCGCGCCGCCAGTACGAGCAGCAGAACCAGACGCTGCGCGCGCTGCTGGGGGCCGCGTGGCCGCCTCGCCGCGCCGCCAACGACTCGCTCACGCGCGGCCATCTCGCCTCGCGCGCCGGCTTCGTCTTCTGGCCGCAGAAGCGCGCCACCTTCTTCTACGGTCAGTGCTGCGACAGACCGTTAGGCCTAGGAGGTCCTAGGTTGGGCGGCAGGATTTTTGACACTTGCTTGTCAGCTAGGTCGAATTCAGTCGCAGTCGGGAGGAGAATTCTAGCGGCCGGCTGCTCTCATCAGTAGTTTTCCGTGGTTACTCCGACTAACACCAGGCGAATGGCGGAGCAGTACTCTGACAAACGGGCCACGGACCGCGCCCAGTCTTTCCTTTCTCTTCCTTGTCCTATTCTCACCCCTTAATTACACACACACATTAACATGCACTACACCACCACACATGCCGGGAGACCGGTCGGGAGCTTAAAGCTTATCCCGTCTACGGCGGTGCCAGCTGGTGGGAGATATCTGGTTGGGGCAAACCCTACTAGCCGACGGTAGGTCATCACTGATCTTGCTATCCAGCGTGGAGACCACCACCACATCCCGATGAAAAAACATGCACTACACTCACGGCACTAGTGAGCCTAGTCGTTCATGCACCCGGAATCACTAAGTCAATCAATCAAATATTTAGTTGTTTATTTATATCTTCAACACAAACATTAACAATACATTTTCAGCTGTTCAACCAATGTCATATCGCAAATCGTATTTAGTAACATTCGTGTTGCACAGATACCATTTTGGTCAGAACAAAAAAATGAAAAGAAATACACAAACTTGAGAACAGAAATGATTATGTTTCCAAACTTTTAGCTACCGATATTCCACTAGTCTACAGTAGTGTACAAATTTCGAATGTTAAATTTCTAGAATACTTTATTAAATGGTAGGGTTGAGAAAGCAAAACGTGGAACCGGCAAATGCCGATAAGGTCATCAACTGACGTCACTGCAAAGCCTCTGACCGGAAGGTCCTGGAGTTCAAGTGCTCGGAAACGTGATCCAGTGGTACTGTGTCGACTTAAATAAACGCGGCGGCTCAAAAGAAATCTGGATGGAGTCTACATACGTTTAACACGAATACAAGAGTTGAATGGTGAGCCCAATGCAAACGGTTGTTTTCCTGATACCAAATAACGCAGCTGTAGTGAATAAGCTTGACCACTTGGGAGGCAAATCCAGAAAACTTGTGATGGGAATAACGGTGTTATTGGGTATGAAGTATTAGATTTTTGTCGTTGATTCAAATAAAATATTCCATATAAAAATTAAATTTTTCATGTTAAAAATTCCACTTATTACCTACGATGAATTATATTATCCGTTTAATGTTTGTGTCTTTCTATGAAACAATAAAACCGATTGTTTCAATCCGATAAAAGATTTTACGACCTTTACGAAACCCATCTAGGAAACGCTCCATCCCAAGCTTTGTAGGTGAACGTAAGTGGCTACATGACGAGAGATTTGCTCAGCATTATCAGCACACACGCCAGGGCAATGTCTGAATACCAAAAAGATTTACTGATCGATCGGAGAACGTATTGTTAGGTACAGAGTGTACATGTAAAGAGTTCGCGACGATTTAGTGTTCAATTAGAATATACATTTACAATTCTTGATTTCTAAAATAAAAATAAAAGGTAGAAAATAATAAGCTAGAATCAGAAAGTATGCATGTACGGATGAATGCATCCATACGCATGTATGGATGAACTATACTGCGATTTTTGTAACTTTGTCCCTGACAGGAGCTTATATTTCGCGACAGTGACGTCACTATGGTGACGTTTCAGCTCCCGATTGGAGGAAACCGTCAACAGCTGATTTCTGTCAGGGACAAAGTTACGAAAATCGCAGTATAAGCTTCTTGTTGAGGTGTATCACATGCGAAAAATTTGAATGAATTAAGTCCATATGTGTATCAGTGTGTGTATGTGTTACAGTGGACGCTCCAACGCAGTAATGCCTGCGAATAAGCTTTTTGGTAATGTTTGCCCCACTGGACTGATTGGGAGGATGACGTATGTGTCTGCGAGGGTGACCGTGTGTGCTCAGTGTACGCGGCGCTGCAGGGGTGGAGGATAACTAAGATTCGACATGAGGGATACCACGTGCAACTGTGTGAGTAAATGACCCGTGTGTGCTGAGTGAATGCGGGGCTGCAGAGGAAGATGAGGTTTATCTCGTGAGAATGAGGGAGAGAAAGAAGTGTGTGTGTATGCGTTAGTGTCCGCGTATGTTTCAGTAAACAAGATACCGCAGAGGGGGATGAAGTTTCTTTTTTAGGTTTACCTCGATAGACTGATGGAAATAAAGACTTTGTGTGTGTGTGTGTGTGTGTGTGTGTGTGTGTGATTCAGTAAACGCGTCACCGCAGATGGGTGATTGTGAAGCTTCTTAATGAGGACTTGTGTGACTGAGAGGGTGATCTGTGTGTTGCAGTGAATGTGGAGCGTAGTGTAGGATGACGAGTAAGCACCTTTATGAGGTTTTCCTCTGAGACTGAGGAAGACCTGTGTGTGTGTGTGTGTGTGTGTGTGTGTGTGTGTGTTTGGGGGGGGTGATTCAGTAAACACGGCACCGCAAAGGGGGACAATTGTTAATCTTCCTTATGAGTTGAATCCCATATGACTGACTGAGAGCGTGCCCAATGTGTCGCAGAGAACGATGCAGCACAGTGGAGGATGAATGTTAATCTTTTTTATGAGGTATAATTCTTGTGACTGAATGCAAGCTGTGTGTTATAGTGAATGCGGAGTTGTAGTGTAAGATGATGACTAAGCATGTTTAAGACGTTTACCTAGTGAGACTGAAAAAGACCTGTGTGTGTAGAGGGAGTGATTGTTAGGCTTCCTTATGAAGTGTACCTCGTGTGTCTGACCGAGAGCACGTCGTGTGTGTGTGTGTGGCAATGATTATGGAGCTGTAGTGTAAGGTGATAAGCATCTTTAAGACGTTTACCTTGTGAGACTGAGAAAGATCTGTGTGTGTAGAGGGGGTGATTGTGAGGCTTCCTTATGATGTGTACCTCATGTGACTGAGAGCACGTCCCGTGTGCGTGGCAGTGAATATGGAGCTGTAAGATGATAACCATCTTTATGAGGTTTATCTTTGAGATTGACAAAGACCTGTGTGTGTGTGTGTGTGTGTGCGCGCGCGTGTAGAGGGGGTGATGGTTAAGCTTCCTTATGAGGTGTACCTCATGTGACTGAGAGCACGTCG